>LR738713.1:355240412-355302951 GCA_902687465.1 Secale cereale
AACTATTACAGTGATGGACTGGCAGATGGAGGGGATGTAGGTTGGTACGGTCCACCCGTTCGTAAGGTGCTAGTGCTTCTAAAAGACCGTGTCTCGGTTATCCATTTCTCAAACAACATGTAGTGCGAGAATTCCAACGGAGGCGATCGAGTCTTGTGGGGAAAAGTGCACAAACCTCTGCAGAGTGTACACACTGATCATGATTAGCCGTGTCCCCGGTTACGGACGTATGGAGTATCTAGTACTTGGATTATCATGTGAATCTCATCATGTTACTCTAATTAATATTGTTGGGTTTTAATGATGATGATTAATTGGGATTGAGAGGATGTCTATCTTCTCAATGATGTTTCAACTACCATGATAGTTAATTAAAATCTATTCCTTTGCAGTAGGAAAAAAATGGCTTTACACAAAAACTGTACCCATAGAGCTTTGCACCAGCCATATTGCATATAGTATAGCTTTACTTTTGTTACTCTCTA
Organism: Secale cereale; assembly: GCA_902687465.1. Lineage (NCBI taxonomy): Eukaryota > Viridiplantae > Streptophyta > Magnoliopsida > Poales > Poaceae > Secale > Secale cereale. The sequence goes on from LR738713.1 coordinate 355,240,898, forward strand.
TGTGTTACTTTGCCAGCATATTCCATGTGCTGACCCGTTTTGGGGCTGCAACGTTCATGTTGCAGACTTTTCAGACGACGAGTAAGGTGCCTATTAGGTCGTGGTTCTATACTCAGTGATGCCGTTGGACTTGATGGACTCACTTATCTTCCAAGCCTTCCGCTGTTATCGTCATTAGATGGCTTTAAGCCATTTTTATTGTAATAAGTTCATCTTTGGAACTATCGATGTAATAAGTGTGTGATTGCTACTCTGTTATAAATCCTTCAAGTACTGTGCGTGTCAGCATTACTGATCCAGGGACTACACTGATGCACAGAGATCAGACTGTTTGAGGTCTGGTCGCTACACCAATGGAAAGCCACCTCCAATTCTCATCAGGACAGTGCTAGATCAGCTATCCACACTGCCCAAGCAGGTTGAAGAATTGAGACTGTCAGCCGACATTCTTGCGCTATCACCGCACTCAGCTGGGCCAAAGCATGGTAATCGGAGCTAGACCCGGCAAAGATGGCAGGCGACTGTCCAGAAATGAAAAAGGACGGGTCTGCATTTGATCAAGCCGATTTCGCCGAGTGTGTGAGAGATGCGCCCCTTGGCATGCAAATTGGCCAAGGAGGCTAATTTGACAAAGTACCAGCTGGCTTGCGACATCGATAATACTCGAGTGAAAGCACCGATTCATGATGTCATTGATCTTACTACACCAAAGAGTAAGCATACTTTGCCCCTGACATTGACCCTGCTCCCATTATCAATGATGAAGCCATATTGGAGGCCTTAACTGTCATCGATTGGACCTCGGTTGACCTTCAGATGGCTGACGAAGAACAGCGACACAGGATGATGCAGAACGTTCAAGGCGTCAGGGAGAGAACTGATTGTGATAATCATAAGCCGTACGATTCCAATACCGGGTCACAAGAGTGTAACTCCAAAAAGACTTGTCTTCAAATCTCTTGGGCTCAACTGGAAGCCTTGTAATAGGGTAGTTGTTAAAAGAATGATCCGCCCTGCCATGCCTTCGTGCATGTTTATCTGAACTTTTAAAACTTGGTAGGAAATACTGTATTGCACATTTTGATAGAATCAGACATATGATTCGTGCCAACACTCTTATTTTCACTTGAAGTCTTGTACATCTGTAAAAAGATCAATCAACATATGCTCTAGTGACTTAAAGTCGAAAACTAGGGCGGGTGACAACCCAAATACGTGATAGTCTTACATGACTCCGCTTGAAAAAATCATAATACGGTTGTTCAAGCCAAAATATTTTGGCGACTTAAAGTCAAAAACCAGTGCGGGTGACAACCCAAGATGCTCAAATATGAGCAACATAACCCGGAGCTGCACGACTCAGGTGATCAAAATTTGCAATTTTTTTAATAAACCATAAGAGCATAAAACATTAGAGCAGAAAAAACATATTAATCTCAAACATTGGCTAACGACACTTCAAAATTCAAATAAAAAAGTTGGCTCCCAGGCCTCATATTTTCTTTCAAGGCCGCATAGTCGTGGTTTATCCTACCTCACTGTAAGCCGTCCCTCACGTGACACAAAACCGCCGTTTTAACCTTGACAAGTTCAGGGTCTTTGAGAAGATTGACTTGCCAAGAGTTCAGCGGGTCACCTTGTAGAGTGGCAAGTTGCAAACAGGTTGGTAAAACCAATAATTTGGCATTCAAGCCGGTCAAGAGGGTGTGAAAGCTAAACCCAGTAGTTGGAAGCCCCCAAGTGACCTTATGATCAATCAATAAAGGCTCAGATGCACAAAAATGAAACAACAGAGGCCCTGAATTTCAGGGATGCCAGTTTATTATATTGATAATGAAAACATATACATTGACATAAGTATGTACAAAGGTAAGAGTCGGTGGCTCAAGTATAATGATAACCCACAAGTATAGGGGATCACAACAGTTTTCGAGGGTAGACTATTCAACCCAAATTTATTGATTCGACAAAAGGGGAGCCAAAGAATATTATCAAGTATTAGCAGCTGAGTTGACAATTCAACCACACCTGAAAGACTTAATATCTGCAGGAAAGTATTTAGCAGCAACGTAATATGAAAGTAACAGTAACGATGGCAAAAGTAACAGTAGGAGTTTTGTAGTGATGGTGACATCAGCAGTAATGGAAGTAACGAAGCAAGTACCAATAAGAAACGAACTCGTAGGCAATGGATCGGTAATGATAGGTGTTGGATAATATTCATCATGTAGAAGTTATAACCTAGGGTGACATAGAACTAGCTCTAGTTCATCAATATAATGTAGGCATCTATTCCGTATATAGTCATACGTGCTTATGGAAAAGAACTTGCATGGCATCTTTTGTCCTACCCTCCCGTGGTAGCGGGGTCCTAATGGAAACTAAGGGATATTAAGGCCTCCTTTTAATAGAGAACCGGAACAAAGCATTAACACTTAGTGAATACATGAACTCCTCAAACTACGGTAATCACCGGAAAGTATCCCAATTATTGTCACCTTGGGGTATGCGGATCATAACTCATAATAGGTGTCTACAACTTGCAATATAGGATCACGAACACATGCATATTCATGAAAACATAATAGGTTCAGATCTGCAATCATGGCACTCGGGCCCTAGTGACAAGTATTAAGCATAACAACGTCATAGCAACATCAATCTCAGGACATAATGGATACTAGGGATCAAACCCTAACAAAACTAACTCGATTACATGATAAATCTCATCCAACCCATCACCGTCCAAGAAGCCTACGATAGAATTACTCACACACGGCGGTGAGCATCATGAAATTGTTGATGGAGGAAGCTTGATGATGACGACGACGACGATCTCCACTCCCCGGAGCCCCGAACGGACTCCAGATCTGGTCTCCCGAGGAAGAACAGGGGGTGACGTCAGATCCGTATCATAAAACGCGATGAATCCTTCTCTCTAATTGTTTCTCTCCCCGAACGTGAATATATGGAGTTGGAGATGAGGTCGGTGGAGCTGCGGGGGACCCACAAGGCAGGGGGCGTTCCCAGGGGGGTAGGGTGCACCCCACCCTTGTGGATAGCCGGTGGCTCCCGCCTGGTAGATTCTTTCGCCAATATTTTTTATATTTTCCAAAAATATTCTCCGTGGATTATTGGGTCATTCCGAGAACTTTTATTTCTGCACAAAAATAACATCAAGGCAATTCTGCTGAAAATAGCGTCAGTCCGGGTTAGTTCCATTAAAATCTTGCAAATTAGAGTCCAAGACAAGGGCAAAAGAGTTTGGAAAAGTAGATACGATGGAGACATATCAAATCCACCAAGCTTAACCCATTGCTTGTCCTCAAGCAATTCAGTTGATAAACTGAAAGTGATAAAGAAAAACTTTTACAAACTCTGTTTGGTCTTGTTGTTGCAAATATGTAAAGTCATCATTCAGGTTTTCAACAAAGATTATGACTAACCATATTCACAATAACATTTAGGTCTCACATTTACTCATATCAATGACACAATCAACTAGCGAGCAATAATAATAAACCTCGGATGACAATACTTTTTCAAAACAATCTTGATATAATAGACGGGGTGGTATCTCACTGGCCCTTTCTGAGACCACAAAACATAAATGCAGAGCACGTGAGAAGATCAAGGACTCACTAGACATTGTAATTCATGGTAAAAGAGATCCGGTCACACTCATACTCAATATCGATTAATAACAAATCATATAAATGACAGCGGTGCTCTCCAGCCGGTGCTTTTCATAAGAAGATGATGATTCAACAATAAAAGTAAATAGATAGGCCCTTCGGAGAGGGAAGCAGGGATTTGCAGAGGTGCCAGAGCTCGAGATTTTAAAACAGAGGTGAATATCATTTTGAGTGGTATGCTTTCATTGTCAATGCAACGACCAAGAGTTCTCAATGTCGTCCATGCTAAATACATTATAGGCGGTTCCCAAACAGAATGGTAAATTCTTACTCCCCCTCCACCATCAAACACACTCCACGGCTTGTCCGAAACAACGGATACCGTCCATACCAATAGCAGTCCAGGGGGAGTTTTGTTTAATTATATTTTTATTTGATTTTGAGAATGGGACTAGGCATCCCAGTTACCAGTAATTTTCACGTGAATGTCAAGCGGAGTCCACTTATCGTGAGAATAACCCACCTAGCATGGAAGATAAATACAGCCCCCAGTCGCCACATGAGGGATTTGGGCATACAAAACAAAATTTTACTTGAAGGTTTAGAGTTTGGCACATGCAAATTTACTTGGAACGGTAGGTAAGTACCGCATATAGGTTGGTATGGTGGACTCATATGGAACATTTTTGGGTTTATGGAAGTGGATGCACAAGCAGTATTCCCACTTAGTACAAGTGAAGGCTAGCCAAAGACTGGGAAGCGACCCACTAGAGACCGACAACAGTCAACCTCCTCGCAATAATAGCCCCTAAGTTATATCACTTATCACCCAACACATCACGCTTGAGGATACTAAGATCTGGGACGCAAAAGTGGCTATGCTCATGTTTATTGTTAATACGTCTACCTATAAAGAGAGCAAAATAATGTATAGCAGGAAAGTGAATACTCCCCATAGTAGCTTGCATAATATTTCTAGTTTCTCCCACCATGATGCTAGCAAGGAACTCATTATACTCAGTCTTATGGGGTTCAATAAGAATGCCCTTGTGGAATTTTGCATGCATCACTAAAATCTTCATGGTCCATGGTATATGATTTATCATAGAGATCAAACAAAACAGTATGAGTATTGTGTTGAGATGTGAATTTAAATCTTCACACAATTGAATCAGTGAGGTGATAGTTCTGCCGACACTTATCTGACACGAAGTCCTCAAGGTCAGCAGTTCACACGTACACATCAAATTCCACCTTGAAACCTGCATGAACCATGAATTGATCCGACGGCCATTCACAGGGCCGTACTTGAGCTTCTTTTGGTGGTTCACGGTCCAGCTCACGTATCGTGAGCCTTGGGGCTTGCTTCCTTGATGAACCACCTTGTCGGTGTACTAAAGTAGGGGTTCCCTAGTATCCCGACTTGTGCACGGGCAGTAGCAGCGTCCCGTGGTCGGGCTCACCACGCGCCCGCCAAGGCCCACTCTAGCTCCTTTGGAGCCATTCAAGAACAAAGTATTCAAGTTAAGAAACAAGACCCCGGCAAGAGGAGCTTGCCGGGAAGGCCGCTCCAGGCTCAAGATCATCCCTACTGCACAAGACCCTGGCAAGAGGAGCTTGCCAGGAAGGCCAAAGAACAGCATCCCAGAAGACATGCCGTGGCGCATCGCGCGCCCCGGCAAGACCCGGAAAGCGACAAGCTTCCGGGCCCGGCAAGGTAGCGACCGCGGCAAGGTGCTTGCCGCGGCAAGCTTTCACTGTGCGCCTGCGCTCCAGCTCATCTGGCCACGCGTCGTCCTGGGGCCCTTCCTGGGGCACGTGGCGGATGGCTGTGCAGCCTGGGGTACACGGTGGCGATCCACGATGACGAGGCTACCGTCGTGGCGAACGGAGACGCCTGGACGGACGCTTTTTACACTGTTTGGGGCGACGGCGACGGGCATTCAATGCCCTTGTCCCCCACCGTCAGGGTTAGGTATAGACCGCTGTGCATACACTGTTCATGCACTGTTACAACTACCACCAATTTTACGTTTTTGCCCTCATCTATGTTGACACCTGTCGGTGACCCCTTTGGGCTATAAAAGGAGGCCCATGCACAACGTAGAGGGGGTTCCAAAACTTGATCACTCCCACTCTCGGTGTAGCTAGTCCTGAACACCGTAGATCTTCTAGCTCCTGAGCCAAGAACTCAATACAACCAAGGCAGGAGTAGGGTTTTACGCATCCGTGCGCCCCGAACCTGGGTAAATTGCTCGTGTGTGCACCTTGATCTGCTCTTTGCACTCCCTCCGCTCCCTTGCCGTACCGAAAAGGGGCTCCGGTCCCATAGGTGTTCGTGGGCGATCAGTTTCCCCGACATCTTTGGCGCGCCAAGTGCTGTTCAAGGAAAGAAAGCCTTGCCGGGAAGCAAACAACTCACAAAAGCTAAGTTGCCAAAGTTTGAGCATTCATAATTTTTAAAATTCTTAGTTATCTTCCTTGAACGACCACACTTTGTATGGAAAACCTGTGCGCGGAGGAACCTACCCGTGGCTAGCCGCGCCCTTACTTTGTTTCCAGCACGCTCAACGGCTTAAGTGAACTGCGACAAGTGGCGCGCCCTTGTTTCGTTTTCGAGTTCGCTCAACAACCTAAGTGTGCTGCGACTAGCTGCGGCAAGGTTTCTTGCCGGCGAGGGCATTGCCAGCAGGCCGCTGAAGTCCCGCACTCAGCGCTCACGGCAAGGGTCCCTTTGCCGGCAAGTTCCCTAGAAGCGTAGGGTGAGAAACATACAAAGTGAAGGAACCAAGCAAGGGAGATAACACTGCATTGACTACCCAAAATAAAGTTATATTACAAGAAGGCTTGTCGCTGTTCTAACGAACTACTGTCCATGACTTAATTGGCAGCGACAAGGGAAGCGGAAAGAAAACAACCTAGTCTACACGGTCGCCGTCAACCCTCTTGATCTTGCCCACCTTGGCCACGATGTGGGCGACGCGATCCTTCAACGCTTCCTGGTCAGCTTCGGGCGGCAAGGTCCGGAGGACGTTGTCAAGGTTGATCCCGGGATTGCGGAAGACGATCTTCGACAGCACTCGCTCCACGGTACCCGTGCAGAGCCTGCGCGCCTCGTTCACCAGCTGTACGGGGAGCCTTTCCCGTAGCTGCGCGAGGGCCGGTGCCACTCCTCTGAAGAACAAGCTCAGCTTGGCGCTGTGGGGAAGGTTCTCGTCGGGGGAGTATGTGAGGTGTTCCGTCCCCAACGCCACCATCTCTTTGTCAATGTTGGCGGCGGAGATGACGAGCTCCTCGGTCCACTGCTCCACCGTCCGTTGGAAGTTGTTCTGTGTAAGGGCGGCACTGTCCAGCAACGCCCTCTCAGCCCCGAGCTCCTCCTTCAACTTCGTCTCCCTGTTCCGGGACCCGTCAAGTGACTCAGTGAGGGTGGAAACCTTCAGCTCCAAGTCTGCGATGGAATCCTTGGCGTCGTTGAGCTCCTTGCCCTTGTCGGAGAGACGGACTTGCAGCTCCGAATGGCTGTGGGCGTCCTTCTCCCTTTCAAGTTTGAGCGCGGCAACCTTCTCCTCGCTCGTCTTCAAGCCCATCTCCAACTGCGCCACCCTCGCCTCTAGGTCCCTCTTGGCGGTCTCTGCGGCAGCAGTGGCATCCCTCGCCTCCTGCAGAGCCCCGCCAATGGACTGCTCGCGCGCGGTAAGGTCGTCCTCGTGGCTATCGAGGTCGACCTTCCGTTGGTTCAGCGCTCCTTCCCGTCGAGCCAGATCCTCGGCGGCCAGTCGCTGCTGCTCCTCAACCTCGGCCTTCTCGAGGATGAATGCCTGGTGTGCTTCTGCGAGCTCCTCACGCTCCTCCGCCAAGTTCCGGAGGGCCGCTTGGTTGGCGGCGCGGAGCTCCACGGCGCGCTTCTCGAAGTCGACGCCGGCCTTGGCAGCCAGAGCCTCTCGGGACTCCAGCTTGGCCTGCCTGGCCCGGTACAAGGCCAGAAGCCGGCGCAGGAGTTGCTCCTCTTCGGGCTCGTTGCTGCTGCCGGGTGCGTCGACAAGCCTCAGCCCGGCGGAGGCGAGGACTTCTCAATTGAAGCCCTCCCCCTCCACGGGCGCCCTTGATGAGGACGCCCATGGGACTTGGATGAAGACCCCGTTGGCGGCCTCCAGATAAACACCCGACCCAGCCGCGGCGGCGGAGGGGTCGGCGGCCGGCGCAGCGTCCGGCGCTCCTGCGGCCTCAGGGCCAGCAGTGCGGCCGCCGATCCCCTCCCCAGCTGCCGCGTCAGCGGCCGCGGCGGTCTCGTCGGTGGCTGGCTCTTCGGCGCCGGCCATCCCTTCAGCGGTGGCGGCGTCACCAGCATTGCCGCGCACGTCCTCCTCGGCGATGGCCTCTGTCTCCATCGGCTCCGGGGCGGGCGGATCTAACAGAAGAAAAAGAAAAGAAGAATCGTCAAGCAAATATCCAAAAAGAAGAATTCCAGAGAAGGAAAGTACAAGGGTTACCTGCGCGGGCCTCTTCGGTAATGGGGTCCCTCGCCGGGGAATTCTCCCTTGGCGGCGTGGTAGTAGCCCCCGTCAGCGGAGGGCCGCTGGCGCCTTCCCTTGGCGGAGTGCCCACCCTTGGCGGGGTACTCGCCCTTGGCGGAGTACCCGCCCTTGGCGGAGCACCCTCCCTCGCCGGGGAGCTCCTCCTTGGCAGGGATGGTGGGACGAGCGGCTCGTCAGGAGCAGTCTCTTGGTGCTCCTGAGACTGCGGCTCCACTTCTGTACAAGACAACAAGCAAACAAGACATTAGCAAGGATAAGAAGCTCAAGCGCGCCCGACAAGCAGAGAAGTGAACAAGAAGACTCACGCTGGGGGCTGCTCTCCGGAGCAGCGGGCTGGTCCGGCAAGCTTGTCGCTGGCGCATCCCCCGCCGCTGCGACATGCTCGTCCTCCTCGAGATCAACCACCGGGATCTTGGCCCCTTCGCCATCCTTCGGGTCAGGGTCCTGGAAGCCAAACAAGATCAGAGTCAGGCGAAGGGAAATCAAGACAAGAGCAACAAGAATCAAAAGAAATAAAAGTTGCAAATGCTTACTCTTCTTCCTCCTCGTCGGAACTGAGGGCGGAGAAGTCGAAGTCCGCCTCGCGCGTCCCGGCGCGAGGAGCTGGAGGAGTAGGCTCCCTCGGGCGCTTAGCGGGCTCCGGAGCCGTGGGCTGAGAAGACCCCACTCTGGTCGTCCCCGAAGACCGAGGGGCGGAAGGAGTGCCAGATCCAGTTCGGGAAGATCCCCCTCCGCTTGCCGCTGAGGCACGGGGCGCCTCCTTGACGACCTTGCTCGTCGTGGTGGCACGCGTCGAGCGACGCTGCGGTTGCTGTCGGGGCGCCGGCTGCCTCGCCGTCTCGGTGGTCTTGCGGAGGCGCTTCTTTGGCTGTGGCGGAGGACTTGGTGGTGGCAGAGAATTCTCCGAGGATGAGGAGGCGTCGTCGAGGTTCAGTGACCCGCCCGAGTCTTCGTCGGAATCGCCCGATTCGGCGTCTTCCTCGGCGGGCTCACTGGACTCAGTGCCCTGCCCGGCAGCCTCGCCCGTCCCGGTAGGCTCCCCGGCGGGCTGCCCGACAGGCCTCAGCAATTTGAGGATTTCTTCCTCCTCGGCCCGACTCACTGCGTCCGCTGCTTCCGCTTCCTCCACGGTGTACCCAAACTCACCCGCGGCCGCAGCTGCAGCGGCCTCCTCCATTCTGTTGGCTATATACGCCACATCCCGGTCGGTGGTCGCGCGGGTGAGCCCCTTCTTCTCTTCAGGATTGACCGGCCGCTCAACCAGGTTGTCAAAGAAAGTTTGTACGGTCTCTTCTGAAGGCGTCAGCCAAGTGGGGGCAACCCCGTGGGAGTCGCACTGAGGCATTGCCGCGCGGATGGCACTAAGGGAAGAGTTGTTGCATAATGGAACTACTCCTCGGGACGGAGTAAACCACTCCGGGTGCTTGGGGTCATGCTTGAACAGCGAGCGGATCATTCCTTTGAGTTCCAAGACAGTGAAGTTGTAGTTTAGGCCGGGGCGCAGCCTCATGCGGTCTGCCGCGTTGCCGAACTCCCAAGCAGGCCTCTTCCTCTCCTGCAGGGGGGCAATGCGGCGGCGAAGGAAATCAGCCCCGACCTCACCTACAGTAAGGTTGGCGGCCCAGAGGCGAAGGATCCTAGTGAGGGCTATCTTCAGCTTCTCATCCTCCGGGGCCAAGTCACTCCAATCCTTGCCGCGCACTATTGCAGTCCGGCGCGGCGAGGTAAATTGCTGAGGTTCATCTTCCATAACCCAGCACCAATCAGCCCTCCACTCTTCCCACTTGCCGCGGAGCTCTCCAATCAAATACGCCTCTTTCTTGTTGAGCCTAAAGATCCAGGAGATGCCACCGGAGAGTGGAGACCCAGACTCTACTCTAGGTGTGAAGAAGTGGCGGAAGAGAGCTACGTTGGGGTGGACCCCGACAAAGTTTTCGCCCAGATGTGCGAAAACGGCCATAGTGAGGACAGCATTCGGGGTGAAATCGAGGAGATGGAATCCGTACGTGTTCATCACGTCGCAGAAAAACTCAGAGTACGGAGGACAAAGACCACAGTGGAAGAACAAAGCAAAGTAGTAGTAACCTCCCGGATACAGATCGCAGGCTTCGGCGTGGAGGACTCTGGTGCGCGGGTGAGCCTTCGTCTCCCTCGCCCAGAACAAGTAATACTTGTCCCTCAGCTCCCTCGCGCCGAGCCTCGGCGGGAAGACCACCATCCTCTTCCGCATTGCTGCCAGCTTCGCCGCCTTGTCGGATTTCTCGCTCTTCGCCTTGCTGGTCTTCGGGGCCATGGCGGGGACGACGAGAGGGGTCGGCGGCGCCGGGGAGGCTGGCGGCAATGGTAGAGAGGTGGAGCTCGGCTCTCTGTCGACCTTTGGGGAGGCGGAGAGCGGCGGGGGTTTCTAGAGATTGAAGACGCAATGAAGCAATGGGGGGAAACTGCCCCTGTTTCCTCTGCTTTTAAAGGGGACGTGGGGGACGTTCCGCATTTTCCCATTAAAGAAACAGGCCACGATCTCTCCCACGACGCCGCAATTGACGCATGCCGTTAGGGAGGGATGCGGCGAATATGGAGTGGGAAACGGCGCGCCGTGGGCCGCGTGTGCCCGTGCACTGTTTTGGGCCTGGCCCAACAGCGCTCGGCACCGTGTGTGGCCCAGGCTCGGGGGCTCCTGTCGGTGTACTAAAGTAGGGGTACCCTAGTATCCCGACTTGTGCACGGGCAATAGCAGCGTCCCGTGGTCGGGCTCACCACGCGCCCTCCAAGGCCCACTCTAGCTCCTTTGGAGCCATTCAAGAACAAAGTATTCAAGTTAAGAAACAAGACCCCGGCAAGAGGAGCTTGCCGGGAAGGCCGCTCCAGGCTCAAGATCATCCCTTCTGCACAAGACCCTGGCAAGAGGAGCTTGCCAGGAAGGCCAAAGAACAGCATCCCAGAAGACATGCCGTGGCGCATCGCGCGCCCCGGCAAGACCCGGAAAGCGACAAGCTTCCGGGCCCGGCAAGGTAGCGACCGCGGCAAGGTGCTTGCCACGGCAAGCTTTCACTATGCGCCTGTGCTCCAGCTCATCTGGCCACGCGTCGTCCTGGGGTCCTTCCTGGGGCACGTGGCGGATGGCTGTGCAGCCTGGGGTACACGGTGGCGAACCACGATGACGAGGCTACCGTCGTGGCGAACGGAGACGCCCGGACGGACGCTTTTTACACTGTTTGGGGCGACGGCGACGGGCATTCAATGCCCTTGTCCCCCATCGTCAGGGTTAGGTATAGACCGCTGTGCATACACTGGTCATGCACTGTTACAACTACCACCAATTTTACGTTTTTGCCCTCATCTACGTTGACACCTGTCGGTGACCCCTTTGGGCTATAAAAGGAGGCCCATGCACAACGTAGAGGGGGTTCCAAAACTTGATCACTCCCACTCTCGGTGTAGCTAGTCCTGAGCACTGTAGATCTTCTAGCTCCCGAGCCAAGAACTCAATACAACCAAGGCAGGAGTAGGGTTTTACGCATCCGTGCGGCCCGAACCTGGGTAAACTGCTCGCGTGTGCACCTCGATTTGCTCTTTGCGCTCCCTCCGCTCCCTTGCCGTACCGAAAAGGGGCTCCGGTCCCATAGGTGTTCGTGGGCGATCAGTTTCCCCGACACACCTTGGTATATTTTCCTAGACATATTTCTTCCTCTGAAAATTCTGAAATTTGTAGTGACCCAAAATAAAAGTGAACGAAACTCAACAAAATTGATGGCAACTACTCCTACAAGTGCCTAGAGGCTATATCATGCATCAAAACTATTTTGGACCATATAAATTTGACAAGCAAGCTCAAGAACAAGGTCACCACAGCAGCAAAAATTTGCAATAAATAAAGCACTAGAACAAAAACTAATTGGACCATTGGAGGAGTCACATACCAAAGAACAATCCCCCAAAGCAGTTTTGCGAATGATGATTTGAGCAAGGAAATCGAAAATGGCAACAAGATGAGCTAGAACACGGGTTTGAGCAACCGGATGATTTTTTTCTGGAGGAAGACGAAGTGGATGGGTGCTGGAATAAGTGGAGGGGGCCTACGTGGGACCCATAAGGTAGGGGGGCGTCCAGGGGGTAGGGCGCGCCCTCCACCCTTGTGGTCACATGGTGCAGCCCCCTCGCGCATGTTCACTGCCGGAAATTGTAAAATAATTTATAAAAAATCATACTACATTTTCAGGGCATTTGGAGAACTTTTATTTTCAGGACATTTTTTATTGCACGGATAATTCAGAAAGTAGACGGATAATACTATTTTTGCTTTATTCAATCTAAATAACATAAAGTAAAAAGTGGGTACAGAAAGTTGTGCTTCCTAAATTCATCCATCTCATGCTCATAAAAAATAATCCGTTAACAAGGTTGATCAAGTCTTATTAACAAACTTCTTTCGAATAAACCAGAGAATTTTTGAATAACTCTAGGTTACCTCAATGGGGATATGCATGTCCCCAACAATAAGAATATCATATTTCTTTATGACAGTAGGAATAGGGAATTCAAAACCTCCAATAGCAATAGTTGAAATTTTCCCAATAGAATTGATGCTATTAACTTAAGGTTATTTCCTTGGAAAGTGTACCGTATGCTCATTACCATTAACATGAAAAGTGACATTGCCCTTGTTTCAATCAATAACAGCCCCTATAGTATTCAAAAAGGGTCTACCAAGGATGATCGACATACTGTCGTCCTCGGGTATATCAAGAATACCAATGTCCGTTGAGATAGTAACATTTGCAACCACAACAGGCACATCCTCATAAATACTGATGGGCATAGTAGTTGATTTATCGGTCATTTGCAAATAGATTTCAGTAGGTGTCAACTTATTCAAATCAAGTCTACGATATAAAGAGAAAGGCATAACACTAACACTGGCTCCAAGATCACATAAAGCCGTTTTAACATAGTTTCTTTTAATAAAGCATGGTATAGTTGGTATTCCTGGATATCCTATGTTCTTTGGTATTCCACCTTTAAATGTTTAGTTTGCAAGCATGGTGGAAATTTCAGCCTCTGGTATCTTTCTTTTATTAGTAAAAATTTCTTTCATGTACTTGGTATAAGGAGAGATTTTCAGCATATTAGTCAAACACATACGCAAAATTATAGGTCTAATCATATCACAAAAAGTGTTCAAATTCCTCATCATCTTTGTTCTTGGATGGTTTGGGAGGAAAGGGTTTCTGAACCCATGGTTATCTTTCCTTACCATGTTTCCTAGCAATGAAGTCTCTCTTATCATAAGGTTAATTTTTTGATTGTGGGTTATCAGGATCAACAACAGGTTCAATCTCTATGTCATTATCATTACTTGGTTGAGCATCAATATGAACATCATTGTTAAAATTATCACTAGGTTCACGTCATCACCTGATTGTGTCTCAGCATCAGAAATAGAAATATCATTGGGATTCTTAGGTGTGTCTATAACAGGTTCACTAGAGGCATGCAAAGTCTTATTAGTTTTCTTTTTCTTTTTATTACTAGGACTAGGTTTATTAGTATTAATTCTCTGAGAATCTTGCTCAACTCTCTTAGGATGGCCCTCGGGATATAATGGTTCCCGAGTCATTTTACCACCTCTAGTGACAACTCTAACAACATTATCTTTGTTCTTACTATTCAACTCATTAAGCAAATCATCTAATGCCTTAAGTACTTGTTGTAGTTGAGTTTTTACCATGGAAGCATGTTTACTAATGAGCCTAAAATCATTAACATTTCTACTCATATAACCACCCAGGCATTCAAGCATATAATCATTATGTTTCAATTGTCTACTAACGTAAGCATTGAAGTTCTCTTGTTTAACAATAAAATTATCAAACTCATCCAAGCATTGACTAGCAGATTTATTATGAGGAACATCACCTTCATGAAATATATAAAGAGAATTTACCTCTACTACCTGTTTCGGGTTATCAAGACCAAGTGTTTTTTCAATAAGCGGTAAATTCTTAACATCTTCAGCTTTAATACCTTTTTCTTTCACATACTTCTTTGCCTCTTGCATATCTTCAGGACTGAGAAATAGAATACCTCTTTTCTTCGGAGTTGGATTCAGAGGTGGTTCGGGAAGAGTCTAATCATAATCTTTGCTCAATATATGATTCAGTAGTTTTTCAGCTTGCTCAACAATTCGTTCCCTGAAAACACAACCAACACAACTATCTAGGTGGTCCCTAGAAGCATCGGTTAGTCCATTATAAAAGATATCAAGTATTTCATTTTCTTGAGACGATCAGGCAAAGCATTAAGTAATTGGAGAAGCCTCCCCCAAGCTTGTGGGAGACTCTTTTCCTCAATTTGCACAAAGTTAAATATTTCCTATAAGGCAGCTTGTTTCTTATGAGCTGGAAAATATTTTGCAGAGAAGTAGTATATCATATCCCGGGGACTACGCACACAACCAGGAGCAAGATAATTAAACCATAACTTAAAATCACCCTTTAATGAGAAAGGAAACAACTTACAAATATAATAATAGCGAATTATTTCCTCATGAGAAAATAGGGTGGCTATATCATTCAATTTAGTAAGATGTGCCACAACAGTTTCAGATTCATAACCATGGAAAGGATCAGATTCAACCAAAGTAATTAACTCAGGATCGATAGAGAATTCATAATCCCTATCAGTAACATGGAGAGGTGAAGTATCAAACTCAGGATCATATTGTGTTCTAACATTCAAAGATTTTTCTTTCCACTTGCACAATAATTTCTTAAGATCATTCCTATCCTTACAAGCAAGAAAGTCTCTAGCAACCACTCCTTCCATAACATATCCCTCAGGCATAACATGCAATTCATATCTAGGAGATCTAGGTCTAACATGTGTTTCAAAGTTTTTAGTTTCAATAATTTCATCATTTTTAGAAATATCATCATCTTTAGCATATTCAGTAGTTCTTACTATAGCAAGATGTTTATCAAGTAATTCACCTAGTAGCACAGTTTTATCAAGCAGAGTAGTAGCAACATAAGCATCATTCGTAGTAGAAGTGGCATCACCAATAACATGCGACATATCAGAATCAATAACATGTGTAGGTGTCGCAAGCTTACTCAAAACAGATGGTGAATCAAGTGCAGAGCTAGATGGCAGTTCCTTACCTCCCCTCGTTCTAGAGGGAACGATCTTGGTTCTATCATCCTTTAGTGGCCTCATAGTGATCAACAGATATAAATCCCAAGTAACTCAGAGAATAGAGCTATGCTCCTCGTCAAAACGACATAAAAAGGTCTTGATAACCCACAAGTATAGGGGATTGCACCAGTTTTTGAGGGTAGAGTATTCAACCCAAATTTATTGATTCGACACAAGGGGAGCCAAAGAATATTCCCAAGTATTAGCAGCTGAGTTGTCAATTCAACCACACGTGAAAGACTTAATGTCTGCAGCAAAGTATTTAGTAGCAAAGTAATATAGAAGTAACGGTAATGATGGCAAAAGTAATAGTAGCAGTTTTATAGTGATGGTGACAGCAG
This sequence comes from Secale cereale, assembly GCA_902687465.1. NCBI lineage: Eukaryota > Viridiplantae > Streptophyta > Magnoliopsida > Poales > Poaceae > Secale > Secale cereale. The sequence continues at coordinate 355,256,603 of LR738713.1, forward strand.
CAGTAATAAAAGCTTCTAAGCAATTATCAATATGAAATGAACTCGTAGGCAATGGATCAGTAATGATAGGTGTTGGATAATATTCAACATATAACAGTTATAACCTAGGGTGACACAGAACTAGCTCCAATTCATCAATATAAAGTAGGCATGTATTCCGTATATAGTCATACATGCTTATGGAAAAGAACTTGCATGCCATCTTTTGTCCTACCCTCCTGTGGCAGCAGGGTCCTAATGGAAACTAAGGGATATTAAGGCCTCCTTTTAATAGAGAACCGGAACAAAGCATTAACACTTAGTGAATACATGAACTCCTTAAACTACAGTGAATCACCGGAAATAATCCCAGTTATTATCACCTTGGGGGTATGCGGATCATAACTCATAGTAGGTGTCTACAACTTGCAAGATAGGATCAACAACACATGTATATTCATGAAAACAAAATAGGTTCAGATCTGCAATCATGGCACTCGGGCCCTTGTGACAAGCATTAAGCATAGCAAAGTCATAGCAACATCAATCTCAGGACATAACGGATACTAGGGATCAAACCCTAACAAAACTAACTCGATTACATGATAAATCTCATCCAACCCATCACCGTCCAGCAAGCCTACGATGGAATTACTCACACACGGCGGTGAGCATCATGAAATTGGTGATGGAGGAAGGTTGACGATGACGACGACGATGATATCCACTCTCTGTAGCCCCGAACGAACTCCAGATCTGGTCTCTCGAGGAAGAACAGGGGGTGACGGCGGCTCTGTATCGTAAAACGCGATGAATCCTTCTCTCTATTTTTTTCTCCCCGAACATGAATATATGGAGTTGGAGATGAGATCGGTGGAGCTGCGGGGGACCCACAAGGCAGGGGGCGCCCCCCCACCCTTGTGGATTGCCGGTGGGTCCCCTCTGGTAGATTCTTTCACGAATATTATTTATATTTTCCAAAAATATTCTCTGTGCTTTTTCAGGTCATTCCAAAACTTTTATTTCTACACAAAAATAACACCAAGGCAATTCTGCTGAAAACAACGTTAGTCCGGGTTAGTTCCATTCAAATCATGCAAATTAGAGTCCAAAACAAGGGCAAAAGAGTTTGGAAAAGTAGATACGATGGAGGCGTATCATACAATAAGGCCGGAGATGGGTAATATTCCACGGTCGGCGGGTCTCCTCTTCCTATTTGCGGAAATCCTTGTGCTCACGCACGTCAATGAGGTAATAAGACCCGTTATTGGGATTTTTGCTGACCACAAAGGGCCCTTCCCGAGGAGGGGAGAGCTTATGCATCCCTGGCTGGTCTTGAATCAAAAAGAGCACTAAGTCGCCTTCTTGAAAGGTCCGGCTTCAAACTCTATGGTTGTGATAGCGACGTTGATCCTATTGATAAATCACCAAATGAGCCGCCGCAAGGTCATGCTCTTCATCCAAAACATCAACTGCATTCTGTCGTGTCATCTCACTATCAGTTTCAACATAAGTCGCCACTCTAGGCGAGTCATGATGGATATCACTTGGGAGAACCGCCTCTGCACCATAAACCATGAATAAAGGAACATAAACCGTTGATCTGTCGGGGGTGGTTCTGATACTCCAAAGGACTAAAGGAAGTTCCTCAATCCAACAACCTAGCGTCCTCTATAAAGGCACCATGAGCCAGAGTTTGATACCTCTCAAAATTTCCTGGTTAGCATGTTCTGCCTGACAATTGGATTGGGAATGCGCAACTGATGAAACATCAAGCCTGATGTGCTCCCGTTGACAAAACGCCTCCTTAGAACCATTAGATAGATTTGTCCCATTATCAGTGACAATACTATGAGGATATCCAAAGCAAAAAATCGGTTTTTTGACAAAGTGAACTACCGTCTCTACATCACAATTGCTGACTGGCTCTGCTTCAACCCACTTTGTAAAATTGTCAACCACCACCAAAAGGTGGGTCTTCTTATCCTTAGATGATGAGGACATGACTACCTTGGATACGACCAAAAATATTGCATACATGTATATTTGTGAGGTGATTTCTAATGCAAACTATGCAACAATTTATTTATGTCATCCAGGACAAAAATACTTCACACACTTTTGTGCCATGTCTAATTCCAGGTGTATGGGACATTTGTACAATCCACATATGAAGATAAGGGAAAAAGAGAAATTCAGGTGCTGTTCAAAAAGTTCTCTCACGTCACTTTTGGCCCAAGAGAAGATAGAGTCCAAGTCTCTCACGTTCTGCATCCAGATTCGGACTGCACAGACATACCTGACTCAAAACGGCAAAATCTCCTTCATACAGACTCCGAATTGGGTGATTCTTTTTTTGTTGGAAACCAGATTTCGTACACTTTCCAACCCAATTGGATTCACCTTCAAATTCGTCCGAAGCGTTGAGATATCGACGAAACAATCTGATGCTGCAGCAGAATCCGAGTCAAACTACAAGTCCAAAGGTGTTGCATCACCTCCACTTGGGCCCATCAGCCTTGTACGACCTAGGGTTAGTTTTAGGCTGCCTTGGGACGTCCTTCCACCTCCTTGTCCGCCACCCCTTGCTCCTATATAAGTAGATCCATCTAGTAGTTTTTTCTTTGGGATTTGTTTAGTCAAAAGTTAGCCATTGCAACTTCGTGTACTTTGTTTGTGTCCAACGACCAGACCAAGACCGCTTACGGATCCCCATCTTTATCAATACTTCATCTATATTTGCAATATTCAGATTGCTTTATCATATTCTTGCTTGTTCTTCGATTGCATGCAGGAATAGACCTTCGTGGTCAGGCTGATCGTGCTTCTGGCATCGTCAGTAACCCCTGGAGGTTGGTTTAGCGATTGCTAAGGCGCAACGTCGTGCACATTTGTGGTCGGATCGTCAAAGTCATCTCCACCAAATCTATAGTTACCATCTCATCGAAAGATCGGGCCCCTCGCCTCTATCATTAGACCTCTTAAACGTCCCAACCATATCAAGCCCCAAAACTGCAAATGGCCATGTTATGGGGATCATCCGCAATTCTTGAGCCGGCACATGAGCTTGTAGATATTCTTTTTGACACCCATCGCACTTGCTAACTATGTCCTCTGCAGCAGCATGTGCCATCAACCAGTAAAACCCATATCGAAAAGCCTTAGCCACCAAGGATTTTGAGCCATCATGATGATCACAATCGCCTTCATGAATCTCTCATTAAATTTTGCAGCCCTCCTCAGGAGAAATACATCGTTGAAAGACACCAGTCACACTACGTCGATGTAACTTGCCATTGGTGATAGTCATAGACTTGGACCTCTTGGTGATTTGTCGTGCCAGTGTTTCATCCTCAGGTAACTCGCCTTGGGTCATATAAGCCATATAAGGTAAAGTCCAATCAGGAATAACATGAAGAGCCACCACTAGCCGGCCCTCCGGATCAGGTATAGAAACATCCTCCTCAGATGGCAACTTGACCGAAGGAGTATGCAAAACATCAAGAAAAACTTTAGGAGGCACCGACTTACGTTGGGACCGAAGGCCCTCGTTCTTTCGTCGATCAATGTGATCCACCTGGTAACCTTTAAAGTTACCAGCAATATTTTCAACTGTGTGGCGATAAGTCGCCATGAGTGGGTCTTTGGAACCCCACTTGCCCGAGACCTGCTGAGCCACCAGGTCTGAGTCACCCAGGCACCTGACCCGACTTAAATTCATCTCTTTGGCCATATGAAGCCCACGGAGCAAAGATTCATACTCAGCTGCATTGTTAGTACAAAGAAACATCAACCTTAAAACATAACCAAATTTATCACCTCGTGGGGAAGTCAAAATAACTCCAGCCCCCGAGCCTTCTAATTGCCTGGAACCATCAAAATGGATATCCAATATGTGTTATCAGGCTTCTCCTCACGTGTTTGCAACTTTGTCCAGTCATTTATGAAATCCACCAAAGCCTGAGATTTAATTGTTTTTCTTGGCACATACTTTAAGCCGTGAGGTCCAAATTCAATTGCCCACTTAGCAACTCGACCTTTAGCCTCCCAATTCTGAATAATATCTCCTAAAGGAGCAGAGCTTACCACAATTATGGGGTGACCAAGAAAATACTGCTTCAATTTGCGACTCGCCATGAATACTCCATACACCAGTTTTTGCCAATGCAGATATCGTTGCTTGGACTCAATCAATGCCTCACTAAATATAATAAACCGGTCATTGAACAGGGCATTCCTTACCCGCCTCTTTGCGCTCCACAACTATTGCACACTGACAACCTTACTATTAGCCTCCACATACATGAGCAAGGGCTCTTTCTGAATAGGAGCAGCAAGGACTGGCGGCTCAGCCAACTGTTTCTTGAGCGCCTCAAACGCTTCATTGGTAGCGCCACTCCAAACAAAATGACTTGTCTTCCTCATCATCTGGTATAATGGGATTGCCTTCTCTCCCAGGCGGCTTATAAAATGGCTCAGAGCTGCAATACGACCCACCAAATGATGGACGTCATTAATACACGCCGACTTAGAGAGTGATGTGATGACCTTGATCTTCTTCGTGTTAGCTTCAATGCCCCGTTCTGAGACCAGGAAATCCAACAATTTACCTACAGGCACACCAAAAACACATTTGACCCGGTTAAGCATCATCTTGTATACCCGGAGATTATCAAAAGTCTCTTTAAATCATCCAGGAGAGTCTCCTTCTTCCTAGATTTAACCACAATGGCGTACACATAAGCAGGAACATTACACCCAATCTGATTGTGAAGGCAATTTTGAACACAACACTGGTAAGTCGCCTGGGCACTCTTAAGCCCAAAAGGCATAGAGACATAGCAGAAAGCTCCAAAAGGTGTGATGAAGGATGTCTTCTCTTGGTCTTTGATTGTCATCTTGATCTGATGATAACTAGAATAGGTATCCAAGAAGCATAGACTCTCACAACCCGTCATTGCATCAATAATCTGATCAATTCATGGGAGGGTGAACGGATCAGTCGGACACGCCTTGTTGAGGTCTATGTAATCCACACACATGTGCCATGTGCCATTTTTCTTAAGTACAAGCACATGATTGGCAAACCACTCAGGGTGAAATACTTCCATGATGAACTCTGCTGTCAAGAGTCGGTCTACCTCCTCTCCAATGGCTTTACGCCACTCCTCATTGAAATGACGAAGAAACTGCTTGACCGGCTTAAATATAGGGTCTATATTAGGACTGTGATCAACGAGTTCTCTTGGTACACCCGGCATGTCAGAAGGTTTCCATGCAAAGATGTCCCGATTCTCATGGATAAACTCGACGAGCGCGCTTTCCTATTTAGGATCCATATTAGCCCCTATTGTGAACTGCCATCATGATTCGCCAGGGACAAAATCAACTTGCTTAGTATCGTCAGCTTGAAATTTCAACAAAGGATTTTGTTCAACACTAGGCTTCTTCAGAGGGGTCATATCTGACGGGTCAACATTATCCTTATAAAATTTCAGCTCCTCGGTAGGACAAGCTGATTCTGCACAAGCAGCATCTCCTTCCTCGCACTTGATATGTCTCCATCATATCTACTTTTCCAAACTCTTTTGCCCTTGTTTTGGACTCTAATTTGCATGATTTGAATGGAACTAACTCGAACTGACGTTGTTTTCAGCAGAATTGCTTTCGTGTTATTTTTGTGCAGAAATAAAAGTTCTCGGAATGACCTGAAACTTCACGGAGAATATTTTCAGAATATATAAAAAATATTGACGGAAAGAATCACCGGAGGGGCCCACACCCTGGCCACAAGGGTGGGGGCACCCCCCTAGGGTGCGCCCCCTACCTTGTGGGCCCCCTGGAGCTCCAACGACATCAACACCAACTCCATATAATCTCTTTTGGGGAGAGAAAAATCAGAGAGAAGATCCCATCGTGCTTTACGATACGGAGCCTGTCGGATTCAGGGCTCCGCAAAACCCTCTAGGTTCGAACTCTGGGGTGCGTGCGAAGATCTCAACCTCACCTATCTATCTACTCGCCGTCTCACGAATTAACACAATGAACAAGAACGTAAAAGAGACACGAGGCAGTTTATCCTGGTTCGGGCAACCTAGCGGGGAGTGGCCCTACTCCAGTAGTATGGTGGATTAGCCTCGAGATGGGCTGTGGATGAACTAGTACAATGAGTGAACAACCTCCGGAGGCGAGGTGTCTTTGCTTGGTGGTGGAAGAGAGGGTCCGAATGATCCATCCCTTTGTTGGGTGGTGGCTATCCTACTTATATAGTGGCCTTGGTCCTCTTCCCCGGAATATTTGGCGGGAAGGGATCCCACAACGGCCAATTTTGAAGGGGGACAACTAGTACATCTTATCGTGACTAAAGGTGGTCTTTGCCTGCAAAGCCTCTGATCTTGACGCCATGGTGGGCTCGGCGATGACCTCCGTCCTGCCGTCCTGGCGGTCTTGGTCTTGTTGCACTAGAATGGAAACCTTTGGCAGATTCGTTGGGACTCTGTGTCTGAGTCCGCTTCCTTAGCACCGAAGAGGAAACTGTTGTACTACGCCCGCTGGCGCCCACGTGTCCTTGGTCGTCATGGCTTGCGCCATGCAAACCTCGCGAGGTGGGGGGTTGCATAGAGTTCTCCGCTCTGTGGGAGCCAGCCAGATGAGGCTGCCCCTTCCGGAGGTCTTGGTGTCATCCGCTCCACGAGGCTTTGTCCCTTGCGAGGGTCTTGAGTGTCGATGCTGAAGATGGGTCGTACCAGGCCTAAAAAGGAGCCACATCTTGGGCCGCAGGCAGGCAAGTCTGGGTACCCTGGTTCCTAGAACACCGACAGTAGCCCCCGGGCCCAAGGCGGGCTCGGACTTTGCTTCGAGGCGAAGCCAAAGGGCAAGGGCGAAGCGCCACGGGCCCCAATCGCCCGCGGTCCTAGTCGACGCGTGGCACCTAGATTGGACGTGGGCATCTCCACTTCCCCATGTTGCCTTAGCAACCGTTCGACTTGACTGGAGCCTGCTGCATGCAGAAAATGGTCATCATTACCTGTGATCGTGGGGGCTGATGGTTTATCTCCCCCTTGCTATAAATGAGGAGGGTCAGGATCCCCTCCGCTCGTCTCCATCTCCTCGCCGCTCACTCCTTCTCACTTCTGGCACCCATGGCACCGCCAAGGAAGCTCTCCGTCGGGGAGAAAGGCAAGGCCCTCAACAAGGGCACGGACGCTCCTCCGATCAAAAGGGGCCGCGGGCACCCCCGTAAGTATGCTGTGTCCCCAGCCGTGGTTTCTCGGGGGCGCGGGTGTGCTTCTCCGTGCTCGGCTGTCGCCTCCGGGAGTCGCGGTGGCACTTCTTCACACGACGTGGGCCGCGATGGACGGGGTGGTCTCTGTGACGAGGGGGGCCGCGCCATGGCCATTAGCCCTTCACGGCCGCGCTTCCGCTCGGGAGACGCCTCCTCGGAGTTCATCGTGTGGTCGGAGAGGCCCGCCGCCACCTGGATCCCGCTCCCACACTTCTTCGCAAGGTCGTTGTCGAGAAGGCTCAACGGTCTATGGCTGCAAGCTGACGAGTGCTGTAGCAAGGCCTCATGGGTGAGGGTTGAGGTTGTTGCCGAAGGCGGCGCGTCCTTGACCCGCGGCTGGCAGACGTTCGCCCGGGCGCGGGGCTTGAACGAGAGGTGCACCCTCCACTTCAAGCATGACGACCTCGCGGTCCTCTACGTGAGGGTGTTTGGAGAGGCCGAATGGGCGACATCGATGATGACGAGCCTGCCCTTGGTGACGTCCGTAGCTCCTCTAGCAATGACTCCTCCTCCTCCGAGGAGAGCGCCAGCAGCAGTGGTTCTGGTAAGCCGCCATGCCGCTGGGCCAGGTTCGGGGGAGGCGATGAGGGTCCTCGCCGCGAGGCCACGGTGAAGCGGGAGGAGAGCTCAGACTGAGCCTGAAGGGTCTCTAGAGCCGGGCCATAGGGGCCGCTGTGGTCGCGCGGGCCGCTTTTGTTTAACCGTTCCTTTCTCTTGCATTTTGGAAAAAACGGTGGAGGGTCCCGTCTGGACGTGTAATGAACCATGGCACTTATGCTATTATGTTATGTTTACTGTTTCTGTGTCATGCTCTATCGTTCATGCCCCAAATAGGTGCGATAAGCTAACTTACCTCGATAAATTCGCGGTAGCTTCCCGCCTCGTGATGGTGAGCTCTTCGTCATTCGGTGAAGCCCCCTTTGCTATCGACTTGGTAGCTACCGGCCTCGGGAGGCATCATAAAGCTGCAGGATTGTTAGGAGAATCATCGGGTATCTTGCCCTTCCTTGCGTGAGCCCTTAGGAATGGGTTAGCCGTGGATTAGTACACCGCGTCACGATACCCGGGGGTACGGATTTTTAAAAAAGGGTGCGTAAGTCACGAGCTCGTACGAGGGCTCCTCGCGAGATCAAAGGTAGTGTGTTTGCGGCGTGGGCAAGCCCAGCGCACACACACGCCTGCCTATGTAGCCCCCACGCGAGGCGCACGAGGGAGAGCGACATGCAACTGTCATTCTCCCTGATTCGAGACAAAAAGGCGAGCGAATTAAAGGAGGAAAACCCAACCAGGCAATCGAGAAACACCAAAACTCCAAATTCCATTACGAGGTTGCAAATGAACTACAGAAAGCAAACAAATGTGAAGCCGCGTCCGGCACCTAGTCTAGTCTTCTCACCAGCGCGGAGCTAAGTGCTGCCACTAGGACGTGGGAGGGAGCCCCCTAGGCCTGAGGGCGGCACTCCAGAGACTCCGGGGCGTGTACATCCCCACTCATTATTACGTGAGAGTGTCATGAGCGGAGACCTTCATAGGCACGGGGTCTTGCTTCATGGGTAGAACTTCAGGAGGTGTTGGATGTTCCAGGCGTTCTGGATGGGGACTCCATCTTGCGTCTCCAGGCGCACGACGCTAGCCCTGGAGACGCAAGCGATTTTGAATGGGCCCTCCCACATGGGCGAGAGCTTATGCAGCCCTTCCCTGGAGAACACCCGCCTCAGGATGAGGACGCCTACCTCGAGCGTCCTAGAGCGGATGTTGGGGCAATGACACTGTCGCAGCGCCTACTAGTACCTTGCCGCCCAGAGTAAGGCTTGACTGTGGTGTTCCTCCCCCCAGCACAAGGTCAACCCCCCGCATGGCATCTTGGCGTGCATCGTCAAATGCCAAGACCCGTGTGGAGCGATGCTTGACCTCGTGTGGGAGAACTGCTTCGGCTCCGTAGACGAGGAAGAAAGGAGTATCTACGGTTGGATTGGTCGCGGTGGTGTAGATGGACCACGGCACAGACTGGAGCTCGTCCAACTAGCCCCTGCCGCAGGCCTCGAGCTTCTATTTGAAGGTTCTTGTCTTGAGGCCCCTCAGGACCTCTGCGTTTGCGCGCTCGGCCTGGCCGTTGCTCCTGGGGTGTGCCACTTAGGCATAGCATATCTGCGTTCCAAGGTTAGCACAGTATGTTTTGAAAAGGTTGCTACTGAACTGCGAGCCATTGTTGGTGATGATGCGATGTGGGACCCCGAAGCGGCTCACAAGGTCCTTGATGAACTTGAATGCCGAGCCGGCCGTGATGGTGCGGACGGCTTCCACCTCCGCCCACTTGGTGAACTTGTCGACCACGACGTAGAGGTAGCGGTAGCCCCTAGGCGCCCTGGGGAACAGGCCCAGGATGTCCACCCCCCAGACCACGAACGGCCAGGACAGCGAGATGGTCTGGAGGCCCTGTGCAGGCTGGTGGATCTATTTTGCATGAAATTGACAGGCTTCGCATGACCTTACTAGTTTTGTGGTGTCGTTGAGCGCTGCGGGCCAATAGAATCCGATGCGAAATGCCTTGCCCACGAGGGTTCGTGAGGAGGAGTGGTCCCGCAATCTCCGCCATGTATGTCTTCCAGCAGCACACGTCCCTGCTCCTTGGATATGCATCGCAGGGACACATCGTTCGGCCGCCTTCGGTAGAGCTCTTTGTCTTGGATGCAGTACGCGGTGGCTTGCCACACCACGCGCTCTGCTTCTTCTTCTTTCTCCGGAAGGGTTCCTTGGAGTAGGTATGTCTTGAATTCCTCAGTCCAACACCCCCCTTGAGGCTCTAGTGCGAGGAGCAGGCGGGCTCCCGAGGCTAGCCCGCAAGCTGGTGCACCTGGGGTGGCCCCTTGCGGGAGCTCCTCCCGAGGCGTTGCCGGCTTGACAGTGGGAGGAGCTGCTGATGGTTTGAAGAGTCGCTCTTCAAATACGTCAGGGTCTTATGGTAAGCGTCGGGATGCCAGTTTGGCAATGTCGTCCGCCTCCTTGTTTGTGCCGCACGGTACGTGTTGCAATTCCAACGCCAGGAACCGCTTCTCAGTCTTCCGCACTTCCTCAAGGTATGCCTCCATGTGCTCGTCCTTTGGTGTGTATGCTTTTTGGGAAAAGTTGACCAGGAGCTGGGAGTCGCCTTTGATGGTGAGGTGCTTTACCTCCAGTGCCACAGCAACCTTGAGGCTGGCGATCTAGAAGCATAGCTGCACACGTAGTAGAGCTTGTCCTTGGTGGGCGAGATGAGCACAACTCCAGCCCCCGCGCCCTGCCACGCGAAGGCCCCGTCAAAGTACATGATCCATCCATTTGGGGCTTCGTCTTCGGGGGTGAGGGAGCGGTCCTCGCTCACCTCCTGACCTGGGGTGTCAGTCCATTCCGCCACGAAATCAGCGAGGGCCGCTCCTTTGATAACCCGGGTCATGTTGAATTCCAGCTCAAACGCCTGGAGTTCAATGTTCCACTCGGCGACTCTTCCTGCTTCATAGGGGCTCCAGAGTATCCTTTCCAAGGGGTAAGCTGAGATGACCTTGATGGGGTGACCTTGGCAGTAGTGATGCAGCTTATGTGAGGCCATAAGGAGCGCTAGCAGGAGCTTCTGTGGAATAGGGTAACGGGCCCGCGAGTCACGCAGTATTGTGCTGATGAAGTAAACTGGGTGCTCAATGAGGGTGGATGTGGCTGCAGCGTCCTGAGGCTCCTGAGCCGGAGGGTCTCCGGGACCCTCACCACCCATCGAGGCTTCCGGGGCCCCAAGTGTATTGTCCTTAGGAGCCTTACCATCTTGAATGTCCACCGTGGTCTCCTTGGCTCCTTCATGAACTCGCACTGCCCCAACTGAACCCGAGCTGCGTTGTTTCTTAGGGTTATCAATTAGGCGCCCCTCCCGGATCGCCACTAGCGCGGCGCTGGCTGAATGTGGTGTGACAGCTAGATAGAGCACCAAGGGCTCGCGGGGGCGCGGCGCCACCATCACAGGGGGGCTGGTGAGATACCTCTTGAGGTCCTCGAAAGCTTTATCTACCTCTGGAGTCCATTCGAACGGGCGTTTCCTCTTCATCAGCTTGAAGAAAGGGAGAGCGTGTTCCCCCCAGCTTGGATATGAATCGGCCAAGCGACGTCACACAGCCTGCCAGCTTCTGCATCTCCTTGAGGGTCTTCGGTGGGCTCATCTTTTCTATAGCCTTGACCTTCTCCGGGTTGCCCTCTATCCCTCTGTGCGACACCAAGAAACCTAGGAGCTTGCCCGACGGGATGGCAAACACGCATTTTTCGGGGTTGAGACACACGTCCACCTTGCGTAGGCTGGCGAAGGTTTATTACAAGTCGCCAATGAGGGTTTTGGCCTCCTGAGACTTCACCACTATGTCATCGACATATACTTTTGCGTTCCTCCCGAGCTGCCCCTAGGGCGATGTGCATCAGTCGTTGGAAAGTTGCTCCTACGTTGCGGAACCCGAATGTCATGTAGGTGTAGCAGTACATGCCGCAGGGGGTCAGGAATGCCGTCTTCTCGACATCTCGCACCGCCATCTGGATTTGATGATAGCCCGGGAAGGCGTCCAGGAAGCACAGCAGGTCACACTCAGTGGTAGAATCGGCGATTTGATCAATGCGCGGGAGAGGGAAAGGGTCCTGAGGGCAAGCCTTGTTGAGGTTGGTGAAGTTGACGCACATACACTCCTTTCCGCCTTTCTTGGGGATGATAACCGGGTTCGCGAGCCATTCTAGATGGCGCACTTCTCACATGACCCCCGCTTCGAGTAGCTTGAGGACCTCTTGTGTGATGAACGCCTTCTTCTCCTGAGCTTGTCACAGTGCCTACTTCTTTACAGGGCGCGTTTTCAGGAACAACGTCAGATGGTGCTTGATCACCTCGCACTGGACCCCAACCAGGTCCGCCGCCTCCCATGTGAACACCTCCTTGTTTGCGCGTAGGAAACGAACCAAAGCCTCTTCTTGGTCCGCGGGGAGGCTTGCCCCTATGGTGAAGGTGGGGCCTGGCCCCCCGTTTTCATCCACCGGCACCTGCTTTGTTTCCGCCTAATCTTGAGAGAACAACTGCTTCTTTTTTGCTGGGGCAGCCCTCGGGGCCTCTGGCGCCCCTCCATCATGCACCCGTGTGGATGCTATGAACCTGTAGGCCAGCCTAAGCGCTTGAAGCGTGTCCTTGGTGTCTCCCAACACGGTGAGGATGCCACTACTTCACGGCATCTTCATAAGGTTGTAAGCGGGATGGGTTGCCGCCATGAACTTGGCCAGTGCTGGATAGCCGAGGAAGGCACTGTACAGCAAGTTGATGCAGGCGATGTCGAAGTCGATGAGCTCAGTGCGGTAGTTGTGGCGCGTGCCGAAGGTGACTGGGAGGCAGATCTGCCCGACGGGGTTGATGGAACCATTGACGACCCTGGAGAAAGGCTTGGTGGGAAGGAGTCGCTCGCAAGGTACATGGAGGAGGTTGAACGTCTCTACAGAGAGGACGTTCAGGCCGGCTCCACCGTCGATGAGGGTCTTGGTAACGGCCACGTTGCATATGGTGGGTGTACAGAGCATGAGGAGCATGCCTTCCCCCACCGTGGACTCGGGATGGCCGCCGGAGTCAAAGGAGAGGTCGGACATGGGTGCCATCCAACACGGGGACGAGCACGCAACCCCTGCTTTGTCATATGAACTACTTGATGTGCCAGTCCGACGCCGGCGCCCGCGAACCTCCGAAAAGCATCGCGACCATGTTGGGCCCGTGCGCTGCGTAGCGCGCAATGAATAGGCCGCATAACTCTTCCCAGGAAGCCACCGAGGCCTCCGGCAAGCTCAGGAGCCATGCGCGTGGCTCCCCTACGAGGGCCATGGGGAGCCAGTTTGCCATCACCTTGTCGTCGCTGCTGGCACCTCGGACGGCTTCCGCATAGTTTTGGAGGAACACCATGGGGTTTGTCGCGCCGTTGTACCTTGGCGGTAGCACCGGCCGGAACCTTGGCGGCCACTTCACTTGTCACAAAGCAGGCGAGAGGGCTTAGATGCCCACTCTGTCCCTGAATGTCGCCCGCGGTTCGACATGCGAAGCGACGTCCGCCATGCGAGGAGCTGTATGGCGTGGCAGGAGCACGGCGATGAGGGCACCCCTACCTAGCGCGCCAAATTTTGGATTCAGGGCTCCGTAAAACCCTCTAGGTTCGAAATCTAGGGTGCGTGCGAAGATCTCAACCTCACCTATCTATCAACTCGCCGTCTCACGAACTAACACGATGAACAAGAACGTAAAAGAGACACGAGGTAGTTTATCCTGGTTCATGCCACCTAGCAGTGAGTGGCCCTACTCCAGCAATATGGTGGATTAGCCTCGAGATGGGTTGTGATGAACTAGTACAATGAGCAAACAACCTCCGGAGGCGAGGTGTCCTAGCTTGGTGATGGAAGAGAGGGTCTGAATGATCTGTCCCTTTGTTGGGTGGTGGCTATCCTACTTATACAGTGGCCTTGGTCCTCTTCCCCGAAATGTTTGGCGGGAAGCGATCCCACAACGACCAATTTTGAAGGGGGGCAACTAGTACATCTTATCCTGACTAAAGGTGGTCTTTGCCTACAAAGCCTCTGATCCTGGCGCCATGGTGGGCTCGGTGATGTCCTCTGTCTTGCCGTCCTGGCGGTCTTGGTCTTGTTGCACTAGAATGGAAACCTTTGGCAGATTCCTCGGGACTCTGCGTCTGAGCCCGCTTCCTTAGGACCAAAGAGGAAACTGTTGTACCGCGCCCGCTGGCGCCCGACTGGCCTTGGTCGTCATGGCTTGCATCATGCAAACCTCACGAGGTGGGGGGTTGCATAGAGTTCTCTGCTCCTCGGGAGCCAGCCAGATGAGGCTGCCTCTTCCGGAAGTCTTGGTGTCGTCCGCCACGTGAGGCTTGGTCCCTCGCGAGGGTCTTGAGTGTCAATGCTGAAGATGGGCCATACCAGGCCTGAAAAGGAGCCACGTCTTGGGCCGCAAGTAGGCAAGTCTGGGTACCCTGGTTCCCAGAACGCCGACAGAGCCGCCGCCACCTCCTGTTCTTCATCGAGAGACCTGATCTGGAGTCCGTTCGGGGCTCCAGCGAGTGGAGATCATCGTCGTCGTCATCACCAACCATCCTCCATCACCAATTTCATGATGCTCACCACCGTGCGTGAGTAATTCCATCGCAGGCTTGCTGGACGGTGATGGGTTGGATGCGATTAATCATGTAATCGAGTTAGTTTTGTTAGGGTTTGATCCCTAGTATCCACTATGTTCTAAGGTTGATGTTGCTATGACTTTGCTATGCTTAATGCTTGTCACTAGGGCCCGAGTGCCATGATTTCAGATTTGAACCTATTATGTTTTCATGAATATATTTGTTTTCTTGATCCTATCTTGCAAGTTTATAGTCACCTACTATGTGTTATGATCCGGCAAACCCGGAGTGACAATAACCCGGGACACTTCCCGGTGATGACCATAGTTTGAGGAGTTCATGTATTCACTAAGTGCTAATGCTTTGGTCTAGTACTCTATTAAAAGGAGGCCTTAATATCCCTTATTTTCCATTAGGACCCCGCTGCCACGGGATGGTAGGACAAAAGATGTCATGCAAGTTCTTTTCCATAAGCACGTATTACTATATTCGGAATACATGCCTACATTACATTGATGAATTGGAGGTAGTTCTGTGTCACCCTAGGTTATACCTGCTACATGATGAATATTATCCGACACCTATCATTGCTGATCCATTGCCTGCGAGTTCGTTCCATATTGATACTTGCTTTGTTACTTTTGTTACTGCTACTGTCACCATCATTACAAAACTGGTACTGTTACTTTTGTCACTGTTATCGTTACTTCCATACTACTTTGCTACTAAATATTTTGCTGCAGATATTAAGTTTTCTAGGTGTGGTTGAATTGAAAACTCAGCTGCTAATACTTGAGAATATTCTTTGGCTCCCCTTGTGTCGAATCAATAAATTTGGGTTGAATACTCTACCCTCAAAAACTGTTGCGATCCCCTTTACTTGTGGGTTATTAAGACCTTTTTCTGGCGCCATTGCCGGGGAGCATAGCTCTATTCTCCGATTCACTTGGGATTTATATCTGTTGATCACTATGAAAACTATGAAGAATCTAAAAGATGACAGAACCAAGATCGTTCCCTCTAGAACGAGGGGAGGTAAGGAACTGCCATCTAGCACTGCACATGATTCACCATATGTTTTGAGTAAACTTGCAGAATCTACACCAGCTATTGATTCTGATATATTGCACGATATTGATTTTTCCACTTCTGTTATGAATGATGCTTATGATCAAACTATGCCATTGGGTGAATTACTTGATAAACATCTTGCTAGAGCTAGTACTATTGATTATGCGGAAGATGATGATATTTTTGAAACTGATGAAATTATTGATACTGAAAACTTTGAAACACCTTTTAGACATACTTCCCCTAGATATGAATTGCCTATTGTTTCTAAGGGATATGTTATGGAAGGAGAAGTAGCTAGAGAATTTCTTCCTTGCGAGGATAGGAATGATTTTAAGAAATTAGTACGCAAGTGGAAAGAATAATCTTTGAATGCTAGAATGCAATATGATCCTGAATTTTCTACTTCACCTATCCGTGTTACTGATAAGGATTATGAATTCTCTGTTGATCCCGAGTTAATTACTTTAGTTGAATCTGATCATTTTCATGGTTATGAATCTGAAACTGTTGTGGCACATCTTACTAAATTAAATGATATAGCCACCCTATTTGCTCATGAGGAAATTTTTTGCTATTATTATATTCTTAAATTGTATCCTTTCTCATTAAAAGGTGATGCTAAGTTATGGTTTAATTCGCTTGCTCTTGGTTGTGTGCATAGTCCCTAGGGTATGATTTACTATTTCTCTGCAAAATATTTTCCTGCTCATAAGAAACAAGCTGCCTTACATGAAATATTTAACTTTGTGCAATTTGAAGAAGAGAGTCTCCCACAAACTTGGGGAGGCTTCTCCAATTACTTAATGCTTTGCCTGATCATCCTCTCAAGAAGAATGAAATACTTGATATCTTTTATAATGGACTAACCGATGCTTCTATGGACCACTTAGATAGTTGTGCTGGTTGTGTTGTCAGAGAACGAACTATTGAACAAGCTCAAAAATTATTGAATAATATACTGAGTAATGATAATGATTGGACTCTTCCTGAATGAACTCCGAAGCCAACTCCGAATAAAAGTGGTATTCTATTTCTCAGTCCCAAAGATATGCAAGAGGCAAAGAAATCAATGAAAGAAAAAGGTATTAAAGCTGAAGATGTTAAGAATTTACCACCTGTTGAAGAAATACATGGTCTTGATAACCCGACACAGGTAGTAGAGGCAAATTCTCTCTGTAGATTTGATGAAGGTGATATTCCTCATAGTAAGTCTACTAGCCAATGCTTAGATGAGTTTGATAATTTCATTGTTAAACAAGAAGACTTCAATGTAGAGGCAAATTCTCTCTGTAGATTTGATGAAGGTGATATTCCTCATAGTAAGTCTACTAGACAATGCTTAGATGAGTTTGATAATTTCATTGTTAAACAAGAAGACTTCAATGCTTATGTTAGTAGAGAGCTGAAATGTAATGCTTATATGCTTGACTGCTTGGGTGATCTTGTGACTAGAACTTCTAATGATCTTAAACTTATTAGTAAACATGGTTCCATGGTTACCATTCAAGTAGAACAAGTACTTAAGTAACAAAATGACTTGCTTAATGAGTTGAATAGTAAAAATAATGATAATGCTATTATGGTTGCAACTAGAGGTGGCAAAGTAACTCAGAAACCTTTGTATCCTGAAGGTCATCTAAGAGAATTGAGCAAGATTCTCAGAGAATTAATATTGATAAACCTAGCCCTAGTAGTAAAAAGAAAAAGAAAACTGATAGGACTTTGCCTGCTTCTAGTGAACATGTTATAGAAATACCTGAGAATCCCAATAATATTTCTATTTCTGATGATGAGACTCAGTCTGGTAATGAACATGAACCTAGTGATAATGTTAATGATGATGTTCATACTGATGCTCAACCTAGTAATGATAATGATGTAGAGATAGATCCTGCTGTTGATCTTGATAACCCACAATAAAAGAATCAATGTTATGATAAGAGATATTTCATTTATAGGAAACATGGTAAAGAAAGGGAACCATGGTTTTAGAAACCCATGCCCTTTCCTACTAAACCATCCAAGAAAAAGGATGATGAGGATTTTGAACACTTTTGTGAGATGATTAGACCTATCTTTTTGCGTATGCATTTGACTGATATGCTTAAAATGCCTCCTTATGCTAAGTATATGAAAGAAATTGTTACTAATAAGAGAAAGATACCAAAAGCTGAAATTTCCACCATACTTGCTAATTATACTTTTAAGGGCGGAATACCAAAGAAACTTGGAGATCCAGTGATACCCACTATACCATGCTCCATTAAAGGAAACTATGTTAAAACTGCTTTATGTGATCTTGGAGGCGGTGTTAGTGTTATGCCTTTCTCTTTGTATCGTAGACTTGAATTGAATAAGTTGACACCTATTGGAATCTCTTTGCAAATGGCTGATAAATTAACTGCTATACCCATCGGTATTTGGGAGTTTGTCCATGTTGTAGTTGCAAACATTACTATCTTAACGGACTTTGTTATTCTTGATATTCTCGAGGACGACAATATGCCGATTATCCTTGGTAGACCCTATTTGAATACTGCAGGGGCTGTTATTGATTGCAACAAAGGCAATGTCACTTTTCATGTAAATGGTAATGAGCATACGGTACACTTTCCGAAGAAACAACCTCAAGTTAATAGCATCAATTTGATTGGACTTTTTTTAACTATCACCATTGGAGATTTTGAATTCCCTCTTCCTATTGTTAAGAAATATGATATTCTTATTGTTGGGGACATGCATATCCCCATTGAGGTAACCTAGTGTTATTCTAAAATTCTCCAATTTTATGTTATTCGAAAGAAGTTTGTTAATGAGAGTTGACCAACCTCATTGACGGATTCCTTTTGATGAACAAGAGATGGATGAATTTAGAGAACACCACCTTCTGTACCCAACTTTTACTTTTGTTATTTAGATTAAATAAAGGAAAAAAGTATTATCTGTCTGTTTTCTGAATTATCCATGCAATAAAAAATGTCTCGAAAATAAAAGTTATCCAAATGCCCTCAAAATTCAATATGATTTTTTCTAGAATATTTTAAGATTTTTGGCACTGAGTATGCACCAGGGGGCTACACCAGTGGGCCACAAGGGTGGAGGGCACGCCCTACCCACCTGGGCGCGCCGCCTGTCCTTGTGGGCCCCACGTGGCCCCCTCCACTTATGCCAACACCCATCCTCTTCTTCTTCCTCCAGAAAAAATCATCCACCAGCTCAAACCCATGTTCTAGCTCATCTTGCTGCCATTTCCGATCTCCTTGCTCAATCCATCATTTGCAAAACTGTTTTGGGGGTTTGTCCTTCGGTATGTGACTCTTCCATTTTTCTAGTGCTTTATTTATTGCAATTTTTTACTGATGTAGTGACCTTGTTCTTGAGCTTCCATGTCAAATTTATATGGTCCAAAGTCGTTTTGCTGCATGATATAGCCTCTAGACACATGTAGGAGTAGTTGCTATCAATTTGGTTGAGTTCTGTTCACTTTTATTTTGAGTCACTAAAAAATTCAGAATTTTTCAAAGGAAGAAAATGATGAGGAGATTGTTGAGAGGCTCTTCGAGCCGGGGTTCAAAGGAGGAGGAGAAGCTCAAGTATAATCTTCGTCATAAAGTGGAGATTCAGGCATGTGAATGGCCATGCGATGCATTCATACAGGCATCCATAATTTATGATGATTTCTATTATTTGGCCGAGAATGCAGGCATCACCGACTTCCTCCGCGACCAGTGTGATCAATATCTCCTCCTAACTAATACTTTCGTACAAAATTTTCATTTTCATGCTAAAAGATCACCACGTACGATAGAATTTTATTTATATGATGAGCATAAGGAGATGGACCTTTATGAGTTTTCTGAAGTATGCAAACTACCCTATGAAGGTAACGTCGAAGAACCACGTCCTAGAGACGTGGAAGATTTTATTGATACAATAACCGTAGGGGAAAGGATAAAGGTGTCAGAAGCGAGAGTGCCCAATTTACATTTCCCTGTTTTACGCTATTATTCATTATTTGCCGGGAGATGTTTGGTTGGTCGTGGAGAGAGTGGAGGCCTTAGTGCCCCTGACCTTGCCATTTTGTGCCATGCTTTACTACGCGATAGAACTTTTAGTTTGGTTGCTATGGTTGCTAAATGGTTGAGCTTGAACCGTACTAAGGGTCCTATTGTCGGGGGTATTTTCGCCACTCGCCTTGCTCAACGCTTTGAGATACCCATTAGGCATTATGAAAAAGAGGAGAAATTGCTACCCACTATTTATTTAGATTATGACATCATGGTAGCGCACAAATTCATTCGTTCTGATGAGGAAAAGAAGCTTATTTATAATTTGATATTCAGTTAGAATACTTTTCAAACTATTATCTTGCCTGCTCCTTCTTTGTTTAATATTCATTTAGGCAAGTACACTATTCGGCCCGAGGACATCTATAGATTCTGGGGGCTTGCACAGCTAGCGGTGCTTGAGCCAGCACCGACCCTTAATCCTTATTGCGAGCCTATGTTTCAGTGGGAGCCACGAGAGCTCGCAAACCAGCGGAACCCTCAGGATGCACCTCAGTACCGAGGAGAGGGCTACTTTGAGCCATGACCCTAGACCAACTTACGCAAAAGCCTAAGCTTGGGGGAGTACGTATTTCTCACCGACATTACATTCATGTTCACATATTCATTCCAGTTGTCAGTGTTCATACTTTTTCATTGTATCATTCATATTAGTTTATCTTTCCCGCTTTCTTCTTGTGTGTTTGAAAAACTTTAGAAAGCCCCGAAAAATTTCCTTCTTATTTTTGTCTTTTCTTTCTAGCTCGTTTCTTAGTAGTCTGTAGTATTAAAAGAAAATCCAAAATGATTTCTAGTTCTTCTTTTGTTTGTTGGGAAGCTTTCCCGTGTAAATAGTTTTTCTCGTTCTTGTTTTGCTCTCTTCAAAAAAAACTCCAAAAATATTTTAGTGTGTTTCTTTGAAATTCTTTTCTTTTCTTTGGGGGTCGAGAGGAGAAGACCATGATGAAAATGATGAGTGGCTCTCACATGCATTATTGTTGAACAAACGAAGAGCCCATATTACCTTGTCTTGTCCTTTGAATAAATGTTGCAGATTCCAACTTAGTCCAATGCACGTACACTCTTATTATTATCCACACCATTTGGTCGTGCAAGTGAATGGCAATAATGACGATATATGATGAAATGATTGAGATGGAGAAAAGCTGGTATGAACTCGACCTATCTTGTTTTTGTAAATATGATTAGGTTGTCATTCCTTATTCAGCCCATTATGAATGAAACATGGTTGCAATGACAATTAGAGATTATAGTTACTCATGCCATGCTTAATCAGCTAGGAGTTTATAATGGTTTACCTTGCGTGCCAACATGCTTTTAAAATAGTTGTGATGTAGTATGATAGGATGATATCCTTCTTTGAATGTTTTAAGTGTCTCGACTTGGCACATGTTCACACATGCAGTTGAAACAAAATCAACATAGCCTCCACGATATTTATGTTCATGGTAATTTATATCCTACTCAGGCTTGCACTCAATGTTGATTAATCTCAAGGCATGTTTATGACCATTGTTGCTCTCTAGTTGATCGCTTCCCAGTCTCTTTCTAGCCTTCACCTGTACTAAGCGGGAATACTGCTTGTGCATCCACTTCCATAAACTCAAAGTTGTTCCATATGAGTCCACCATACCTACCTATATGTGGTATTTACCTGTCGTTCCAAGTAAATTTGCATGTGCCAAACTCTAAACCTTCAAATGAAATTCGGTTTTGTATGCCCAAATCGCTCATGTGGCGACTGGGGGCTGTCTTTATCTTCCATGCTAGGTGGGTTATTCTCACAATGAGTGGACTCCTCTTGTCATTCATGAGAAAATGGCTAGTAACCAGGATACCCAGTCCATGATCAAAAGATCAAAAATCAAATCAAAATATAATTAAACAAAGCTCCCCCAAGACTGTTGTTGGTTTGGACGGTACCCCTTGTTCCGGATAAGCCGTGGAGTGTGTTTGATGGTGGAGGGGGAGTAAAACTTTACCATTCTGTTTGGGAGCCGCCTATAGTGTATGTATCATGAAAGATATTGAGAACTCTTGATCGTATCGTCGAGAAAGAAAGCAATCACTCAAAATTATATCAATCTCTGATTCAAAAACTTGAGCTCTCGCACCTCTGCAAATCCCTACTTCCCTCTGCGAAGGGCCTATCTATTTACTTTTAGTGCAGAGTCATCCTCCTCTTATAAAAAGCACTAGTTGGAGAGCACCTCTGTCATTTATATGCTCTGTTATTAATTTATATTGAGTATGAGTGTGAATGGATCTCTTTAACCATGAATTACAATGTCTAGTCAGTCCTTGATCTTCTTAGGTGCTCTGCATTTATGTTTTGCGGTCTCAGAAAGGGCTAGCGAGATGCCATTTTGTCATATCATATCATGATTGTTTTGAAAAAGTGTTGTCATCCGAGATTTATTATTATTGCTCGCTAGTTGATTATGCCATTGATATGAGTAAACATGAGACCTAAATGTTATTGTTAATGCGGTTAGTTCATAATTTGTGCTGAAAACTTGAATGCTAGCTTTACGTATTTACAACAACAAGACCAAACAGAGTTTGTAAAAGTTTTTCTTTGTCACTTTCAGTTAATCAACTGAATTGCTTGAGGACAAGCAATGGGTTAAGCATGGGGGTGTTGATACGTCTCCATCGTATCTACTTTTCCCAACTCTTTTGCCCTTGTTTTGGACTCTAATTTGAATGATTTTAATGGAACTAACCCAGACTAACGCTGTTTTTAGCAGAATTGCCTTGGTGTCATTTTTGTGCAGAAATAAAAGTTCTCGGAATGACCTGAAACTTCACGGAGAATATTTCCAGAATATATAAAAAATATTGACGGAAAGAATCACCGAAGGGGGCCCACACCTGGCCACATGGGTGGGGGGCGCGCCCCTACCTTTGTGGCCCCCCTGGAGCTCCACCGACGTCAACTCCAACTCCATATAATCTCTTTCGGGGGAAAAAAAATCAAAGAGAAGATCCCATCGCGTTTTACGATATGGAGCCGCTGCCACCTCCTGTTCTTCATCGGGAGACCTAATCTGGAGTCCGTTTGGGGCTCCGGAGAGTGGAGATCGTCGTCGTCGTGATTACCAACCATCCTTCATCACCAATGTCATGATGCTCACAGTCGTGCGTGAGTAATTCCATCATAGGCTTGCTGGACGGTGATGGGTTGGATGAGATTTATCATGTAATCGAGTTAGTTTTTTTAGGGTTTGATACCTAGTATCCACTATGTTATGAGATTGATGTTGCTATGAGTTTGCTATGCTTAATGCTTGTCACTAGGTCCCAAGTGCCATGATTTCAGATCTGAACTTGTTATGTTTTCCTGAATATATTTGTGTTCTTGATCCTATCTTGCAAGTTTATAGTCACCTACTATTTGTTATGATCCGGCAAACCCGAAGTGACAATAACCGGAACACTTCCCGGTGATGACCATAGTTTGAGGAGTTCATGTATTCACTAAGTGCTAATGCTTTGGTTCGGTACTCTATTAAAAGGATGCCTTAATATCCCTTAGTTTCCATTAGGACCCCGTTGCCACAGGAGGGTAGGACAAAAGATGTCATGCAAGTTCTTTTCCATAAGCACGTATGACTATATTCCGAATACATGCCTACATTACATTGATGAATTGGAGCTAGTCCTATATCCCCTAGGTTATAACTGCTACATGATGAGTATTATCCAACACCTATCATTGCCAATCCATTGCCTACGAGTCCTTTCCATATTTATACTTGCTATGTTACTTTCGTTACTGCTACTGTCACCATCATTGCAAAGCTGCTACTGTTACTTTTGCCACTATTACCGTTACTTCCATACTACTTTGCTACTAAATATTTTGCTGCAGATATTAAGTTTTCTAGGTGTGGTTGAATTGACAACTCGGTTGCTAATACTTGAGATTATTCTTTGGCTCCCCTTGTGTCGAATCAATAAATTTGGGTTGAATACTCTACCCTCGAAAACTGTTGCGATCCCCTATACTTGTGGGTTATCAGCACTCCAAAGAAATTTTGCGATCACCATGGATCGTGATTGTGCCCTTACCTCCTAGCATCTTAAGCTGTAAATAAACATAACAAGGTCGAGCCTTAAACTTAGCATAAGCTGGCCGCCCAAACAAGGCATGATACAGACTCCTAATTTTAACCACCTCGAACTCTAATGTCTCTAATCTGTAATCATAGTCATTGCCAAAGGTGACTTCCAGGGCAATTTTCCCAATAGGATATGCCGACTTACCAGGCACCATACCATGAAAAACTATAGAAAACGGCTTAAGATCCTTGTCGGTTAAGTTCATCCGACGAAAGGTGTTATAATACAAAATGTTTATACTGCTGCCACCATCCATAAGCACCTTAGTGAATTTGTAAGCCCCGACCTAAGGGGCTACCACCAAAGCTAGATGACCGGGATTCTTGACCCGGGGCGGGTGATCCTCACAATTCCATGTGATTGGATATTCTGACCATCGCAAGTATTGAGGCACGGCCAGCTAAATAGCATTGACAGCGCGCCTGTGAACCTTCTGATCCCATTTACAAAGACTGGTGGTGAAAACATGGTACTAGCCACTATTGAGCAGCTTTGGATTACTCTAATAACCTGATTGATTACCTTGTTGTTTACTTCCTTGACCCGACTGTTGGTTATAGTTAACCTGATGGCCTTGACCTTGAAAATTAGAGCTTGAGGCGCCGCCACCAAAGCCGGGCCCCTGTGAATCGGATCCTAACCCGCCACGCGGTCCATTGTTATTACCATGATTTTGATTGAAATTTTTGTACTCTCGCATGGTAAAACAATCCTTCCAGGCATGAGTCGCCAGCTTCTCAGGTAGACTATGTTTTGGGAAAGGTTCATTAAGAATTGCTTCCAGATTAATAAATTTTCCTCCAAAGGTCGGCGGCTTAACATTACCATTATTGTTACATAGCTGATTTTGATACCCCGTATTGGTGTTAGCCACGAAATCTGACCCACCATCGGGGTGCCTGCACTTACCACCATTACCTTGGCCATTGCTACTATGCCCTACCGTATTCTGCTGCTGACCCTTGCTATTGCCATTCTTCTTACCCTTATTCGACTTCTCATCATCAGATGCAGGGTCTTTGGTATTATTAGAGTCTGCATACTTAATGAGAGCCGCCATGAGTTCTCCCATATCATTGCAATAACGCTTAAGCCGTCCAAGCTTCAGCTTAAGGGGATGAAAGTGGGAGTTCTTTTCCAACACCAGAACCGCCTGACCCGCCGCAATGCTATCGAACGAGTGGATAATAGTCGAGACCCACCAGACCCAATGTTGGGCCGACTCATCCTCACATTGAACACAGTTGTCCAAATCCATGATCGTTAGTGGCTGCTTGCAGGTTCATTGAAAATTCTTGATAAAACGCGCCTTCAGCTCCACCCATGAATTGATAGAATTGGCAGGTAAACTTTTTTTAACCTTGTACGTGCGGGTTCATCCAACATCATTGCAAAGTACTTGGCACATACCGCATTGTTGACATCCAACATCTCCATCGCTAACTCATAACTCTCTATCCAAGCTTCAGAAGGGAGATCGGCTGTGTAATTAGGCACCTTGTGAGGGCCTTTGAAATCCTTGGGCAGACACTCATTATGCAAAGCTGGTGCTAGACACGGCACTCCAACCATTCTGGAAGTCGCCCCTGCTTCCATTGAAGCCAAAGGAGTCATCAGAGGCTGCTGATAAGCCCCCTGCCGAGCCGCCGCTTCTACCTCACGTCGAGCCCTAGCGCTATCCACAATTGCTTGAGCGTTGATCAAAATATCATCGTTGTGAGTCGGGTTATCATCATGGGGCGGGTATTATTACGGGGCGGCTTACGACGCCGCTCACTACTGGAAACTACGGGCGATTCAGCACGCCGGCTATAACTTTGACCCGGGCGAGGGGTTGAGTGAACACGATATCGACTATATGAATAAGCCGCCTGCTATGCAATAGCTATTTGAAGGAGATCTACCACGTTCCGAGTCTCTACGGCCACTGGTGACTCACCCTCGACTGGAATAACCGCCAGCCGTGTTACTGCTGCTACCATGTTATTCACTAGGTTAGAAAAATGCCTAGGTGGTGGTGTCAAAAACTGTTGAGGCGGAGTGCAATTGGGGGCAGATTAGGCGCCCGCTCATCCCTCCGTGCTAGCTCAGGCCGTCGAGGCTGAGCTCCCACCCCAGTTCCCGGACCATCTGGGTTTAACTGAGGATCCACCCGAGTGACCGGAGTACTTGGACCTGCTCCAGGGGTGTTAAACAAATTCCTGGGATCACACTGCAAAGGCAGGAGGATCTGGTGCCTCCTCCGGAAGATTACATTAGAGGCATTCTAATCCAGACTCAAGCGCCAAGCTTCCGCCTTGACTCGCTGCGACTTAGCCGTGATATGAACCTGTTCCTCTGCCATCCTGGCATTCTCTGCGTTGATATCCTCATGGACTTTAGTAATATCTGTCTGGATCCTTCCAATCTCTGCATTACGCTCTACCTGATTCTCCACACTAACCTCTGTTGTGAGCAGTGTGCTCAAAGTATTTAAGAGATCTGACAAAACTTGAGTTGGCGGTACAACTGAGCCGCCAGCCCCTATAGTTGCGGCCGATCCAGATATCAAAGCCGCCGCCGTTGACGAATTTAAAACTGGCTGCGTGCCAGCCATGAAGACATCGTTCCTGTATGATGGCTCATAGGCTTCCGGAATATGTCACCATCGGAACAGCCCCCAAGCCCACCATCTTGAAGTTGATAGATTGACTCCGTCTCTCCAATCGAGGACTCACCATCGGAAGAGTCTCCCCACTAGATGTAGAATCTCCCGCAAGCTCCGAGCCCTGCGTGCAATCAACGAAGGCACGCATCCGGCCAGGCATGACCCAGGCGAGTTGCATGCGCCGAGCCGACTCGAAGATGTTGGGGAAGGTTTCCCACTTAGGCATGGAGTTGCTGATCTTGCCGATGAAGACATGAATTCCGCCTAAGGGGACCCAGTACCCGTACTCGATTGAGTCGGCCTCAGGGCCCCAGCCAGCATCGTCGATGTAGAGTTTGCCGGGGCGACTCTTGGTCATCCTGCCAATGACGTATCCCTCGAGATCTGGGAAAGTGCCCTTCAAGAACTCGAAACCACCATGCCCTAGCCCCATGGTGGGCGCCAACTGTTGTGGTTTTGTCACGACAGATGCCCTTGTGAAATGACTTAGGTGTGAGGCCATGATCACGGTGGTTAGCTTAAAGGGGTTAAGCGGGACGAGAGACACGAGTTTACCCAGGTTCGGCCACTCACAATGAGGTATAAGCTTACGTCATGCTTTGTGTTGTATTGCTTGAGTACCAATTACAAGGGAGCGAAATCACATGACCTATCTCTCAATCAATTGTTTCTTGTCCCTAACCCGCCGTCAGGTCTCACCTTTATATACACAGGTCGAGGCCCAATGGCTTACAAGAGTCCAGGTTGGGTCACACAACGTAACTGACACTGGTTCTAAGTCGCCTCGCCTTGCAAGGCAAGTCACCATCGGGCAGCTCAAACCTTCGGGTCTTGAGTCTCCTCCGGGTCTTGGGCCTTCAATAGGACCGCTTGTAAGCCACCTCTGGCCTTCACATCTTGTCTCCGTGGGCCTACGTGGGCCCTTGCTTATGAGTCCCAAATGGTGTAACCAGGCCCCTCCTGGACGGGTCACACTACAGGGTTATATCCCCAACATCCATGGACACAACATTTGATACCGGGGCACCGAAGAGCTTCTTATAAAATTTAGAGATGTACAACTTAAGGTTCTCTTGACCTACAATCGTACCCTCATTTTGCTCAAGTTGGATAATTCTTTTGTTTCTATGTTTTTCGTTCGCATTAGATGGAAAAACAGAGTGCTATTGTCTCCCTCCTTGTCACCTTTTACTTTAGCACTCTAGGCCCATTTAATTTGTCCCTCTCTCAATAGCTTAGACTCTCCTCTACTTATCATCTAGTCACACATTTTGCCACGAGGAGGAGTGCTGCTTCAGCTTTGATGCCAAGTTTATTAATAAGTCAAAGAAGCCTATCTTTTTCAAGTTTGTAGATCCCATAAGCATTTTTAGCGCAATCCGCAAGAACTGACTAAGATGCCTAGTTTTATACTACCATTTCTCAATATTAGAAAACCATCTATTATCTTTAGCCCAGTTTGTTGTGATCAACTCCAGAAACTCTTCTCTTACAAACCATGATAGTTTGAAAGAGAAGACCATCTTGTTCCCCACGAGCCGCTCACCTGAGTCAATGAGTAGAGGAGTATGGCCAGACAATCCCCTTTGTAACGCATGCACCGTTACTAGAAGGTTTTTTCCCCACTCCACACTAGCAAAAACGCGATCCAATTTTTCTTGCTTTGGAACCTCAAGATAGTTTTCCCAAGTATATTATCTACCTATGAGAGCTATATCTCTCAGGTACAGATTCTCAATAAGTGCATTGAACATAAATGGTTTGCAACCATCAAAGCTATCATTATTTTTCTCCTCCCTCCTATGAATAATATTAAAGTACCATCTGACTCCGTAAATATGCACTAATTCTGAAAGGAATTCAGATTTGAACTCTGGTTCAGCCACCCCATAGACGACAGCCATGGACCAGTCGAAGCTGTCAACTTTCAAATGCACATGAAATTTGACAACATAATCACCTACCATCATCTTCTTATCTCGAGTGATGCATTGTTCACCGCAAGTAAGATCCCTCGAGATCTCCCTCAAGGAGGGAAGCAACCAAACCACCCGAAATAGAGACAAAAAATTGAGAAGTAAAGTTTGACTTACCGGTTTCTAACAAAGCGACAAAATCCAACTTTTGTTCCCTAACCATTTCCTGTGAGAATTTTTGCTTAGCCAAGTCAAGAAGAATTCTTCTATTCCAAAAGATGCCTCCCATAACTCAAGATTTAACTTTGAACCTATGCACAACTGACATGTCGTATTGTCTTCGCTTATGAGTACGCCCCACCTTTGCCGAATGTTTTGGTTCGTCCGCACGACTGATGTCTACTACACAACCTTCTTCTTGTAGAATCGTGTTGGGCCTCCAAGCGCAGAGTTTTGTAGTACAGTAGCAATTTTCCCTCAAGTGGATGACCTAAGGTTTATTAATCTGTGGGAGGCGTAGGATGAATATGGTCTCTCTAAAACAACCCTGCAACCAAATAACAAAGAGTCTCTTGTGTCCCCAACACACTCAATACAATGGTTAATTGTATAGGTGCACTAGTTTGGTGAAGAGATCACTAGTACGCGTCGGTGCTATACAAACGGTTTTAAACCCCTTTCTGCGATGGCATTCGGAACCATCGCTTAGCGAGTGATGGCGATAGGGGGTCCTTCCCACACAACCCAGAAACTGTCAGGGATATGCCCTCGTGGCACACACGCTCGGTAAAATGAGGTCGTGTGCGGCCGGCGACCGCTCAAATACGGAAATACGTACAGTAGAGCTAAAAAATATAATTATACATGCGAAATTGTTTCCGGTCGCAAGTACATCCCACGCAGTCGGTCCCCGCTAAACGTTTCCGTTCGTATGTACATCCCACAAAGTTGCTCCAAGCAAAATGTTTCCGTTCACAGGTACATCACACACAAGTTTTCCCGTTAAATCGGTTGTGATAGCGTTGCCATTGCGCACGATATTAACAATTTTATCGTTTGCGTTATTGAATGCATCACACACGGTGCATAGAAGAAACTGTGTGGCAAAGGTTGTCCATCACAAACAGTTTTTATGTGGTAAACGTTTGCACAAGGTGGCCTAACGCAGACAATTTTCAAGAGGATGTCGTGTGTGCAGTGGAGATTGATCGCACACGTAGTGGATCCTAGAAACGTTTCGCTTTCGCAAACTGTGTGCAGTGTAATCCCTAATTAATCCCTAATGTAAAAATCACATGTTTTGAATTTGAAAGTAGGCAATCACTTATTTCGTATCCAACCATGTTTATTACAAATATAGGTTCAACCACGCATGCATAATTCGATGCACAGGTACATATACTGAAGAACTACAGAAGCACCAAATAAAGAATGATGAACCACATTTGTACTAAAGACTATAAAGAGAGAGGCGAAAGACATTCTGGTTGCTGGAGAAGGTGAAGCGGAATGCCCATATTGTGCCCTCCTCCATGCGTAATGCGCGCACGACTCTAGGCCAACCCCTTGTGATGGTTGCCCGTCCATCCTTTACTGTCTTCATTACGATTTCTAAATTATCATTGTAGTCTGGATGAAATACTTTAACCTTCATTGCGTGTCCACCAATCATGTACTTTGTGAGGTAATCTTGAGTGAACTGCTTCAGGAACCACCGGGAATGAAAAAGATTCATACTTTGTTGTCTAACAACTCATTATGGGCACTAAAAAGAGAAGACTGCAGAGTTTGTAGTTACCATCCTACAGCTCATTGTTGTGTTGGATAGAGCATAAACAAATAATTTTCTTGCCACCATTCGTATCTTTTTGCTAATAATCCTTACCAGTTTCCTCACTTGATGCTTATTCATGAATATCTCATTGCCCCATATGCAAAAAAGGTCGATGCGTGGATCCTTGCCAAGGGCATATGTACCTACAAGCAACAAGTCAATATTAGAAGCTAACAAGTGTCCATGCTTGGATCTATATGCACTACATTATGGAATGATGGGGGAGTACAAGTCGAGGGATGAAGCTAACCTCGACGGAAAATGGTGGCCACTCCCGTTGTTGTCCTGCATAAGTAGTGGAAAGGCATGATAAGTACATCAACCTTAACATCAAACAAATATAGCAAAGGTAAACAACATCATCTCCAAATGATACCTTGAATGTGTTGGTTTCAGCATGCTGTTAAAGCAAATATAAAATGGAAGGCAATATTACCGACAGCAGGCTTAACAGCCATAAAATATTGCAATTCAAACATGTATTGTTGAAAATGAATAGAATGTAGGTAATGCTTAAACATCACACTGGATAAATGTGTAAAACTGAAATAAAGGGCATGTGTTAACTACACTAGGAATAACTGGAACCAAATATAGTCATTCAAACTGGTATTGATGTAGTCGAGCGACACAGTTTCGACTTGCACATAATGAACAACACATTGTGAATGACTGAAATGAACAAGGCATAAATGACCAGTATAACAACCAAATATAGCCATTGAAAACTGGACAGAGTCTCACTGCAACCAACCTAACAAGCAAATACAGATAAACATGGCATATGCTTGAAAACTGGACAAATGCTCACTGCAACCAACCTAACAAGCGGATAAAGATAAACAAGGCATCTGCTTGATAACTGGACAAATGCTAAAAAAAGCAACCTAACAACCAAATATAGATAAACAAGGCATATGCTTGATAACTAGACAAATGCTAAAAAAAGCAACCTAACAAGCAAATATAGATAAACAAGGCATCTGCATGATAACTGGACAAATGCTCACTGCAACCAAACTAAGAACCAAACACATATAAACAAGGCGTCTGCTCGATAACTAAAAAAATGCTCAATCCAACCAACCTAACAACCAAATACAGATAAGCAAGGCATCTACTCACTATAAACAACTAAATATAGCCATTCGTGAAACTGAAGTGGACAATTCATACATAAACATCACATAGCCCTATTGAACAATACATTTTTGCATAACTGATATAATTAAACATGACACAGTTAAAGCACCACACGACAAATGGTACTACAACAAAGGGTGCGGGTTGGCAAGCTAGAAAATGTAATATTTGTTGATAGAATGTTGCCTCACATTTCATGGACGGGATCCTTCTAGTTAGAAGAGCACAAACCCATGGTGCGCTCTCTGATGTCACAGATGGGTTGTTTCACCTTGGAAGAACCTTCGTGGGTGCCCTCCTCATGGTCGTGGTCGTGGTCGCTGAGATCTGACTTGGCAATTGAGGATCCCAAGCCACCGCCATAGAACGTGTCCTTCAGAAATGACAAAATGGGCTTGATGGCGTATAAAGCTCGCAAATCCTTGTCCGCTTGGTGGTATGTCTCAAACGTATCTACTTTTCCAAACACTTTTGCTATTGTTTTGACCTCATTCTTGCATGACTTGAACTAAACTAACCCGGACTGACGCTGTTTTCAGCAGAGCTGCCTGTATGGTTTTATTGTGTGCAAGAAAACGGATTTTTAGGTGTCTCAGAAAATTCCAAGAAAAATCACAGAAAATCCACGCACCCGAAGGGCCCTTGTGCCAGAAGAGGGGCCAGAGGGGAGCGAGGGGGGCCCCAGGCGCCCTGGTGGCACGACCCCACCCCTGGCCGCGTCGGGAGGCCGCCTGGGCGGGTCCTTCCCCCTCTGGTGCCCTACTTTGACCCGTATTTATCCCCGTGACGAGAAAACCCCAAAATAGAAGTCGTTTTCCCAGTTTCCGTCGCGGACCCGCCGCCACCCTCTGTTCTTCTTCGGGAGGGCTAATCTGGAGGCTGATTTGGCCTCCGGAGAGGGGGGATCGTCGCCATCGTCATCATCATCACCACTCCATCCTCCCTCCATGACTTCTCCTTCCATGTGTGAGTAATTCCCTGCTGTAGGCAAAGGGGATGGTAGGGATTGGATGAGTTAGATCATGTAATAGTTTATCAGATTGTTGGGGGCATGTTGCCTATCATCTACTATGGTGTTTATCATCTTTGCTTCAACTTGTTGCTCTTAATGCTTGTCACTTAGGGCCCGAGTGCCATGATTTCAGATCTGAACCATATGTGTTTGCATGAATA
Organism: Secale cereale; assembly: GCA_902687465.1. NCBI lineage: Eukaryota > Viridiplantae > Streptophyta > Magnoliopsida > Poales > Poaceae > Secale > Secale cereale. The sequence goes on from LR738713.1 coordinate 355,289,000, forward strand.
TATTTGTGTTCTTGATCCTATCTATGAGTTGTTTGCACCTATTACGGTCCGGAAGCGGCGATCCCAAAAGTGGCAGCTTGGGACACCAAAGGGGAAGGTCCATAATTTGAGGATTCCATGTATCCATTGAGTTCATTGCTTTGTTCCGGTGCTCTTTGACAGGAGCACCTTAATCTCCATAAGTTCCTTTTGGCCCCGTTCGTAGCGGGATGGTAGGACAAAAGATGTTGTGTAAGTTCTTATTGCAAGCACGTACAACTACCTGTGGGATACATGCCTAATGTTTGATATTTGCCTAGATGATCATTACTTTTCTGTGTGCCTTGCCCCAAGTTAGATTCATGATGTATCTCATCCATGCAGCGCCCAACCATCCATCTCCCTAGCCTACATTGTTTTCAATCCTGCTGGTTATTAGTTGTTACTTTTGCTGTCACCACCATCACTATCATATCACCGTTACCACTTATCTTTTGTTGCAAGTAAGTATATTTCAGGTGCGGTTGAACTGACAACTCAACTATTAAAGCTTATAAATACTCTTTGGCTCCCCGTGTGTCGAATCTATAAATTGGGTTATTCTTACCCGCGAAGACTATCTCGATCCCTTACGGTTGAGGGTTATCAAGTACCGTTTTCTGGCGCCGTTGCCGGGGAGCATAGCAATATTTACAAGTCTACTTGAAGTATCCTACCTGCTGCACTTCATCCGCTATGGGTAAGAAAGGAGACCCCAAGGTTCCGATCTTACTATCCACTACAAGAAGAGGTACTGTTCTGAACACTAGTGCTACACTTGATTCACCTTCTGTTATGAGTAAGTTTGCCTCACCACCACCACATGATGCTTCTACTGAATCTGTTACTATGTCCGATACTTTTGATGATGCTTCTACTACTCTTGATGATATTGGTTCACTTGGTTATACTCTTGAGAAACAGATCGCTGCTGCTGCAAAAAAATCTGCAATTGAAATTCCTATCACTCGCTACCCTATTGGTGGAACTTATGATTATCCTGATTTGAGTAAACTCAAGGAGAGACTCCTTGATGATGATTACATTATGGTTGATGATGATTTATGCAGGGAATTGACAGAGTTTGCCGACTCTGACCCTGAAGCTATTAAGAAGCTGCTTGAAAAACACTCCTTGAAAAACAAGACTGTTCCTGATCCTGAATTTGCTACATCTCCTATATGCATCAATGATCCTAATTATGATTTCTCTGTTGATCTTTCACTTATATCTATGGTTGAAGCTGACCCCTTTTATGGCAGAGAAAATGATGATGCTATTGCACACCTGACCAAACTCACTGAGTTGGGTGGCTTGTTTACCACGGATGAAAAGATACGGAACTTTTATGTGACTAAGCTTCTTCCATTCTCTTTGAAGGAAGGTGCTAAAACATGGTATGATGCACTACCATGTGGTTCCATTAAGAGTCCTCAAGACTTAGCTCACTCTTTTGTTGATAAGTACTTTCCTGCTCATATGCAACATGCTGCTTTACAAAGAATTTATAACTTTAAACAGTTGCAGGATGAGCACCTCCCTAAAGCTTGGGGGAGGTACTGTAGTCTGATCCAGGCTAGACCAGGACATGGAGTCCCTAAGAATGAATTAATCGATATATTTTATGCTGGTCTAACTGATGAATCCGGGTCCTATTTGGATAGTTGTGCTGGTTGTGTTTTCAGGAAAAGAACACCGGACGTTGCAGAGGAATTGATGGGCAGGATTGCCAAAAACCATGAAGATTGGTCCGTCCCTGAACCACCTCCACCACCAAAGAAGAGGGGCATGTTTGTTCTAAGCCCCGAAGATATGCGAGAAGCAAATAAGTCTATTAAAGAGAAGGGTATTAAAACTGAAGACGTGAAGAATCTACCCCCTATTGAGAAGTTGTGTGAGCCTACCACTCATCCTCCTATGGTAGAGGTACACTCTCTTTTAGATTTCAACGCAAGTGACATCCCTCATGGTAAGCCTCCTGATCAGTGTTTAGATGAGCTTGTTAATTTTTTTATGAAGCAAAGTCATTTTAATGAGAGGATACAAAGTCAATTGCATGATAATTCCCTTGCTATCAAAAGTTTGCTTGATGTTCTAGGTAGAACAGTTAATGATGTTAAATGTCTTGTGAAGCATTTTCATATGGTTCAAACTCATCTTGAACAAATTTCTAATGTGCAAAAAGATTTGCTTGCTAACAATGCCAAACAAGATGATTTGCGGGCCTTCGGGATTAAGACCCGAGGAGGAACTAGCACTCAAGATCCTCTCTATCCAGAGGGGCATCCGAGGAGAATCGAGCAAGATTCTCAAATGCAGGAAGAAGAAATTGTTGGCTCTCCAAAGAAGAAGAAGAAGAAACACAAGGAGGCTGACAATTCCAATGATCCTATTACAAGTGAAGAGCCAACTGTTGATCCAAACAGTATATCTACCTCCGATGCTGAGACTGAAGACGGTGCCGAACCTGAAGGTAAGGATAAGGAGAAGAATGATCCGCCTGAAGTTCGAGAAGAAGAAGCACCTGACAAACGCAAGAAGTACACTAGAGAAGACTTCGTCGCAAGAAGACATGGGAAGGAAAGAGAACCATGGATACAGAAACCCATGCCCTTTCCAGGTAAGTCTCTCAAATCTAAATAAGAAGTGCATTACAATAAGTTTTGTGAGTGGATGAAACCTCTTTTTCTTCAAATCCCTTTGACTGATGCTATTAAGTTACCTCCCTATTCAAAATATATGAAAGATATTGTCACTAATAAAAGAAAAATTCCTAATGAAGCAATATCTACTATGCTTGCTAACTACTTTTTCGGTGGCAACATTCCTGAGAAGCTTGGTGACCCAGGTATACCCACCATTCCTTGCTCCATAAAGAATAATTATGTCAAAACTGCTCTATGTGATCTTGGAGCAGGAGTGAGTGTTATGCCTTTCTCTCTTTACAAGAGGCTTTGTTTACAGAAACTAATTCCTACATATATCTCCCTTCAGATGGCTGACAAGTCAACCGCCGTCCCGATAGGTATTTGTGAGGATGTTCCCGTAGAAGTTGCTAATTGTTTGATCCTTACTGATTTTGTCGTGCTTGACATGCCCGAGGATGGGAGCATGTCCATTATTCTTGGTAGACCTTTTCTTAACACCGTAGGTGCTATTATTGATTGCAATAAAGGAAAGGTTACCTTCAATGTGAATGATAAAGAACACACGGTGTATTTTCCAAAGAAGACCGACAAGAGGCATGGCCTCAACTCTATAGAAGATATCGAGACCGTGAAGATTGGAGAATGGGACTGTCCACTACATGTGCACCACAAATACAAAACTATTATGGTGGGGACAATGTCCATTAAAGTAAAGGTGCAATGATCACTTCGTAAGAGGTGGGACTTTTTGCTCTATATATCGCCGGTTTGTTGGTAAGACTTGATCAACCTTACTAGTGAGCATGTTTTATATAGGTAAAAAGTTGAGCTTGTTATGTTTTCATTTGTTTTAGCTTTTGTTCTCCTTGCTGTACCAAGTGTTTGTGTTTTTGAAGCTTCACAATTCTAATCACTGCTTTAAGTTTTCAGAAAGTTTTGCAGCTTTTTGAACTTCGAAAAAATTTCAACAGTGAAGTTTTCAGAAAAATTCCAGAAAAATAAAAATAAAAATTTCCATGCCGGGAGTGACCCAGAGGCACCTGGGGCTGACCAGGGGGGGCCACCAGTGGCCCAGGCGGCCAGCTGGCGCGGCCTGCCCCCTGGCCGCGCCCATAGGGCGCCTGGGGCCCATAGGTCCCGCCTCCAGGTGAGTCTTCTTCCTCTCTCTCTCTTTCTCTCCGAAAACACGAGTTCTGCACCTGTTCTTGCGTTCTTGCTGTTCTTGGAGGCGATTTTCGATCTCTCTCTACAGCCTATCATTCGAGCTGAGATTTTGAACAAATACTCCCTGGTATGTAACTCCTCCACCCCTCCAATTAGATTTCTGCTTGGTGGCTTCATTTGTGAGTATTTAGTAGTTCTTGGTGCTGTGTAAATGAGCTTGCATGCATGTGTAGAAATTTATTTTCCAAGTTTTGATGCAAGTTTATGCCTTAGGTAAGTGAGTTGAGTAGTTTGCCTTAATCCACTTTGTTTAAATCCTTGTTTTTGTAATTTGTCAAAAATTTCAGAAATGAGTTTGTTAGGAAGGGGAAAGGGGTGGCTTGAGAAGAAGAGGCCCGCGCGCTCCGATCGAGTTACTAGAGCCACAGCTTCACCCTCGACTGCTAGGGTGAGCTACAATGAAGATCATGTGCCCCTAGAGTTGTTGGAAGACACAAGTCCAGCACGTGCGATGATGTTCGCATGTGATGAATTCCTTGAAGCAGCAGGAATTAAGGATGCGTTTTATAATCTTTGTGCTAATGCAGGTCTGACACGGCTCGTCACGTGCCGTGTTACTCAGTATCAAAAACTCACCTCCGGTTTCATTAACAGTTTTAGATATAACCTTGATACTGGTTCTATTGAGTTTAAAATTTACAATGATCTTTTGACCATGCCCTTGGAAAAGTTTTGTGAAATAATAGGTGTGCCAAACGTTGGGCGGACGGCGAAGATGACCTCTCAGCCCTCCGAGCTGAAAACCGTCTTCAACTCTCTCTGCAGCATGGGTACGAGGGATATTCATCGGTCAAAAATCTCCAGCATCTTATTCCCTCACCTCAGGTATTTTGCGTATTATGTTGCTAGAGGAGTGTTAGCTCGTGACAACACGAGCAACACTTCTGCGCCGGATATTGCTATCCTGGCAACCGCCCTCTCAGGGAGGTTTGATTATAATTTGGGTGCCTTAATTGCTCGCCGCCTTGCTATGAACGGTAACAGGGGAGATTTATTTGGTGCCGTTTACGCCACACTTATCTTAGAGTATCTTAATGGCACCCCACACCCTGATGATAAGCCTTTTACTTATTTAAGTTTTGATCTTGCTGCTATGAAAAGGCATAAGTTTGTTACCATGACTTCTGAGTTTAGTAACCTTGTTTATATATTGCGTTTCAGAACTACCGCGGAACGCAAGATCCGTCTACTTGCACCTCTTTTGTTTGATTTTTCTCGCAGGAACGGATGGTCCTTTGATGTTGTCCAGTTCGATGAGTTCATGGTCCAACATCAGTTTCATAACCCCATGGAGGGGGTTGTGCCCGACGAGGAGGAGCACGGTGAGTTACCACCTTTCCAGGGGGAGACCGTCACCTAGTTTGGTGAAGGGTCTTCCTCTGCTTGGAGTGCGGACCCTTCTTCGTGGGAGGATCCGAGGAGTTCGGTGTACGCGCCAGAATCCTTTTACGACCCTTGGACTCACCAGCACCCCCCCGGAGCGGGAGGCTCCTGGGGGCAGTAGCTACTACCAACTTAGGCCAAAAGCCTAAGCTTGGGGGAGTACGTGCCCTTCTCACTTTTCCATTGTATTATCCGTTTTATTTTTGTTCACTTTGATCTTTTTGAAGTTTTTGTCCGTTCTTCTTTGTTCTTTCTTTGCAAAAACAACAAAAAGATTTTCTCTTTCTTTTGCTTTCGTTCAACCTTTGAAAAAACCCAAAAAGATTTCCTTTCTCTCTTTAGTTTGCTTTGTTTTCAGAGTTCAGCTTGAGTCCGTGATGGCATTTAATTATATTTCCTATGTTCGATCGTGCAAGTGACAAGGCAGTAATGACGAAGATCGACGGAAGGGAAACAACAAGGAAACCGGTATGAACTCTTCTTGTTTCTACTTTTGTACATATGCCTGTACTTATGATCTAGAGACCAGCTTGTAGCGACATAGTGCTATGTTTACAATGCTTTCCCAGTGGTTCATGCTTTCCTTGTGGCTAATCTCAAATAGCTAGAGTATATAATGTGTTATTGGAATGATTTACATGCATTGCATTGTTCATAGTTTGGTATACTAAGGTGGTATTTCCCTTTGGAGAATTCTTGGATTGGCTTGGCACATGTTTACACATGTTTAAGACTAAAAAGTCTGATGATCTTTGAGTTTCAGAATAGTTATATCACTTTCATGCCCGATTCAATGTTGCTTTGTCGCTCTGCATGATTATGACCGTTATTGCTCTCTAGTTGGTCGCTTCCCAGTCTCTTGCTAGCCTTCGCTCGCACTAAGCGGAATTCTACTTGTGCATCCAAATCCTTTCAAACCAGTTATTCCATATGAGTCCACCATACCTTCCTATGTGGTATTTACCTGCCATCCTAACGAAGACTTTCTTGTACCATCTCGAAATTATTCAAATTTACTCATATTTTGTGCCCCTGTTTTAGCTCATGAGGAAGTAGTAGTTAATTCATGACCTTTTTAAGTTGGACAAGTTTTATCCCGGGATTGCATGTCTAATCTGCAAACCCCTAATACGAGAAGGAACTGGCATGAGTGCGCCCGGCTCATAAAAGATAATACAACAAACAAACCCTCCTTCACACTTTGTTCATGAGAAATCAGAAAACTTTTGGCAGTGATAAACAAAGGAGATTAAGGGGATGTGATCGTCCCCGTGCGGGAGCCGTTCCTCGAAACTTGTCCAGCTCGAGAAGTAATTGGGTTGTCTACTAACATTCGTTGACGAAATATGCACCTCCCAAAATCATTTTTACCTCTGTTTTCAAAACCAAGAGCTCTGGTACATGTTTAGTCTTTGCTTCAACCATGGGTTTTCAACCTCGCCATCAAATTCCACGGTTCGAGAGTCTCCACCATCTTTCTTCAAAGCACCAACTAGGAGAGCATAATTGTCATTCTGAGTGTAATGTGCATTGTCCCAAAGTAGTACATTGTCTTCTGCATGCTTGTGATATTATTTATTCTGAAATTCTTAGTTCTAGTCTCCTTTAAAACTCTGGAGGAGTTTCTGCAATTATGTTTTGCTTCATTCATGGAGGCTAGAGAGATACCACTCTAGTATGTTCAAGCTATGTGCAATGTAATCTTTTCTTGATTTTCAGTAGTATATTATTTACTTTTAGGTATTTGTGATTGATCACTTGAAAGAAGGATTGCTCCGTGCATTGTCCTCATAGCATTGTTTCAATACTTGCTAGACTCTTTTCGTATTCCATGCTTATATACATCTAATGAAGCAAAAGAGTTTGTCAAAGTTTTCTTTGTCGCGTCCAGTTCGTTGAACTGAATTGCTTGAGGACAAGCAATATGCTAAGCTTGGGGGAGTTGATATGTCTCAAACGTATCTACTTTTCCAAACACTTTTGCTATTGTTTTGACCTCATTCTTGCATGATTTGAACTAAACTAACCCGGACTGACGCTGTTTTCAGCACAGCTGCCTGTATGGTTTTATTGTGTGCAGGAAAACGGATTTTTAGGTGTCTCAAAAAATTCCAAGAAAAATCACAGAAAATCCACGCACCCGAAGGGCCCTTGTGCCAGAAGAGGGGCCAGAGGGGAGCCATGGGGGGCCCCAGGCACCCTGGTGGCGTGGCCCCACCCCTGGCCGCGTCGGGAGGCCGCCTGGGCGGGTCCTTCCCCCTCTGGTGCCCTACTTTGACCCGTATTTATCCCCGTGACAAGAAAACCCCAGAACAGAAGTTGTTTTCCCAGTTTCAGTCGCGGAGCCGCCGCCACCCTCTGTTCTTCTTCGGGAGGGCTAATCTGGAGGCTGATTTGGCCTCCGGAGAGGGGAGATCGTCGCCATCGTCATCATCATCACCACTCCATCCTCCCTCCATGACTTCTCCTTCCATTTGTGAGTAATTCCCTGCTGTAGGCAAAGGGGATGGTAGGGATTGGATGAGTTAGATCATGTAACAGTTTATCAGATTGTTGGGGGCATGTTGCCTATCATCTACTATGGTGTTTATCATCTTTGCTTCAACTTGTTGCTCTTAATGCTTGTCACTTAGGGCCCGAGTGCCATGATTTCAGATCTGAACCATATGTGTTTGCATGAATATATTTGTGTTCTTGATCCTATCTATGAGTTGTTTGCACCTATTACGGTCCGGAACCGGCGATCCCAAAAGTGACAACTTGGAACACCAAAGGGGATGGTCCATAATTTGAGGATTCCATGTATCCATTGAGTTCATTGCTTTGTTCCGGTGCTCTTTGACAGGAGCACCTTAATCTCCATAAGTTCCTTTTGGCCCCGTTCGTAGCGGGATGGTAGGACAAAATATGTTGTGTAAGTTCTTATTGCAAGCACGTACAACTACCTGTGGGATACATGCCTAATGTTTGATATTTGCCTAGATGATCATTACTTTTCTGTGTGCCTTGCCCCAAGTTAGATTCATGATGTATCTCATCCATGCAGCGCCCAACCATCCATCTCCCTAGCCTATAGTGTTTTCAATCCTGCTGGTTATTAGTTGTTACTTTTGCTGTTTACTTTTGCTGTCACCACCATCACTATCATATCACCGTTACCACTTATCTTTTGTTGCAAGTAAGTATATTTGAGGTGCGGTTGAACTGACAACTCAACTGTTAAAGCTTATAAATACTCTTTGGCTCCCCGTGTGTCGAATCTATAAATTGGGTTATTCTTACCCGCGAAGACTATCTCGATCCCTTACGGTTGAGGGTTATCACTTGGCGAAGGAGATCAATGGCAAGGCGTCGAAGAGATCGACGACGGTTGAACCAAAGGGGTTGGGGATGGACCACTTAACCTGTGACATGGCCCGCATGAAGCCGTCGCTATGGACGAGCTTGATGTCGTAGCCAGCTTTCTCGAGATACAGTAATACGCTAGCCCGCTGACATGAAGCCTTCGGCATGGCAACATAGCCAACGTCTTCGGCGGATTCCGCGGTGACGTGTTGCTCCGGGATCGGCAGGTCAGGGTGAACAGCGGCCACCTCGCCAACATCTGCCGGAGAGGCCATGATAAACCTCTTCTTGGCCGAACGCTCGTCGGGCTCCTCGGGATACGTGGTCGAGCATAGGCTGCGACATTCTGGAGCAGGGGATGTCACTACTAGAAAAAAGGCTATAGGTAATATCACTATTAGTGGCGCACCAGAGATGTGGTGCGCCACTACTATATAGCAGTGGCGCACCACAAATAGGTGCTCCACTAATAGTGACATTACTAGTGGCGCACCAGGTGTGGGGTGCGCCACTACTATGTTTTTGAACAGTAACCAGCCATGCCCAGGCTTACCAGTGGCGCACCAGGACAAGGTGCGCCACTACTATTTTTGATAGTAGTGGCGCACCTTGCCCTGGTGCGCCACTGGTAAGGCTGGGCATGGTGGTCCAAAAAAAAACATAGCAGTGGCGCACCCCTTCACTGGTGCGCCACTAGTATTCCTGGCTACTAGTGGCGCACCAGTGAAGGGGTGCGCCACTGGTAACCTGGGAGCAGTAGCTATAATTAGGCAGCCACACCTACCACACACTCACTTTCCCCCCTCCACCAAAACAAATCTGGTCGTCTTGCTCCTCCTCCTCACCTCATTTGCACCATTGATTCACCCAAATTAAGTGGTTAAATTTCCTTTTTTTGATAGGTAAGTAAGGGGAAAGCTTTCTTTATGTTCTAGATCTACTTTTCTCTCCGTCTCCAACAACGTACACACTTTTTATGGCCTAGAGATGTACGTATGTTTGTGGTGTTGCATATGTTTGTGTTTGCAGGTACCGGTATTTGAAATGCGATAGTTGCCAATATTTTGCCGGAATGTTGATTCATTTCCGTTTCGGCGAGAATTTGGCACTATGTGCATTCTTTTTGGTCCTATTTTTAGGCAAAGTCATGCCAAATTTTTTTTGTTCTAAAATATCATTTTGCTCTACCCCGCAGGCGACCATGGTCCGCACGATGACCGAAGGCATCGTAAATAGGTTTTTGAGCTCCGCGAAGGCCGAGATGCTTCAAAAGAACGAGACGGAGATAAGATGTCCGTGTCGAAGATGCAAGCTGGAGAGCCTTATTGCGGACCCGGATTCCGGGCAGGTGCGGGACCACTAGCTCTTGCGTGGTTTCATGGATGGCTATCGGTGGCAAGGTGATGAAGATGACTATGAAGTCATCCATGGGGGCCGGGCAAGCAGAAAAAAGGAAGGGCAGCAAGACAATAGCGGCGAGGGCGGGCGAGAAGACGAAGAATCTCCAGGACATGATCACGAAGTAGATGCAGGACACGGTCATCATGTAGAAGATGCCGGACATGATGATGAGGAAGATCAAGACGAAGGGCATGATCATGAAGATGAAGATGCCGGAGCAGACGACGATGGACCATCGATGGGCTGGGTGCATGACCCTCATATTCAAGAGCTGCTTCGCAAGCAGACGGGTAACGCAAGAGCTGCCGCCCGAGAGAAAGCCAAGCTGGATCAACTGGAGACAGACGCGGTTACTCCATTGTATGAAGGATGCAGGCCCGAGGATACCCGCCTGAAAGTAACGCTCATGGCTCTGGAGATGAAGGTAAAACACAAAATGACCGACGCATGCTTCGACGAGAACATGTCATTCTGGCACGAACGTCTTCCGAAGGGGAACAAGTGCCCGACCAGTTTCGAGGAGGCGAAGAAAATCGTGTGTCCTCTGGATTTACCGCACGTGAAATACCATGTGTGCATGAACGATTGCATCATTTATCGGGACGAGCACGCGGAGTCTATCATATGTCCGGTGTGCGGCGTCAGTCGATACAAGAAGAGGAAGAAAGCTCCTCGAAAAGTGGTGTGGTACTTTCCGATCACTCCTCGTCTGCAGCGGTATTTCGCGGACCCTAAGCTAGCAAAGCTCCTGCGTTGGCACGCGGATAGGGAGGAGAAGAAGCGAGAAGATGACGGAAATGATCCGGAGATAAATAAAAAAGACAAGATGCTGAGTCACCCTAAGGACGCGAGCCAGTGGCAAGCGTTGAACTTCGAAGACACAGAATTTGGGGACGATCCAAGGAACATCGTGCTGGGCGCGAGCACCGATGGAGTCAATCCGTTTGGCAGCCAGAGAAGCACACATAGCACCTGGCCTGTGTTTGTGTGGATGTACAACCTTCCCCCCTGGATGTGCATGAAGAGGAAGTACATTCACATGAGTATGCTAATTGAAGGGCCGAAACAACCAGGGAACGACATCAATTTGTATCTGGGGCTGCTGAAAGAGGAGCTAGACACGCTGTGGAAAACGCCAGCCAATACGTGGGACGCCGCAGCGAAAGAATATTTCCCTATGAGAGCCGCACTGCTCACGACGGTGCACGACTATCTCGGTTACGGATATGTCGCGGGGCAGGTGGTCCACGGATTTTGTGCATGCGTCAGGTGCATGGATGACACAACGTATCGCCAGCTAGATAGAGATCCCGGGTCTTCGAAAACCGTGTTCATGGGACATCGAAGGTGGCTTCGCGACGATGACGCATGGAGAAAACGCAAGGATCTGTTCGATGGTGAAACCGAAACCCGAAGACCCCCACGTACGAGGAGCGGCGAGGAAATAGACGAGCTGTTGAAAAATTGGAAAGAGTGCCCACTGCCGGGAAAGAAGCGAAAGGCGCCAGAGCCGCTGCTGAAGGTATGGAAAACAAGGTCTGTTTTCTGGGACTTGCCGTACTGGAAGATCCTCCGTGTGCCTCACAGCCTTGATGTCATGCATATCACGAAGAACGTGTGCGAGAGTCTGCTTGGTACCCTGCTCAACATGCCAGAGAGGACCAAAGATGGGCCGAAAGCAAGGGCAGACTTGCAAAAAATGGGCATCAGGGAGGAGCTCTGGTGCCCTAATGATGATGATGATGATGATGAGGCGAAGGACACGGAAAGTCATCGCAAAGGCAAAAAGGCCAAGAAGATCGAATATGACTACCCTCCCGCGTGCTTCACTCTAAGTCAGAAGGAGATCGAGCAGTTTTTCACCTGCCTCGTAGGAGTAAAACTTCCTTACGGTTACGCGGGGAAGATAAGCAGATACCTAGACTCAGCGAAGCAGAAGTTCAGCGGGATGAAGTCTCACGACTGTCACGTGCTGATGACGCAGATACTTCCAGTTGCAATCCGTGGGATCATGGACGCGCACGTCCGTGACACGCTATTTGGCCTATGCAACTTTTTCGACGTCATCTCTCGGAAGTCTGTTGGCGTGAGGCAACTCAGAAGGCTACAGGAAGAGATCGTGGTGATACTATGCGAGCTTGAGATCTACTTCCCGCCCGCATTCTTCGACGTTATGGTGCATCTGCTGGTCCATATCGTGGAGGATATCATCCAACTCGGGCCGACGTTCCTGCACAGCATGATGCCGTTCGAAAGGATGAATGGTGTCATCAAAGGATACGTTCGCAACAGGGCACGTCCAGATGGAAGCATAGCAAAGGGCTTTCTGACCGAAGAGTGCATCTCCTTCTCCACGAATTATCTAGGCATCGAGAACCCCGTTGGTCTGCCCGTCAACAGGCACCTCGGCAGGCTCGCTGGATGGGGTCACCGCGAGGGTCGCCGCGAAATGCATGTCGACTTCATGGGTCGACTCGCCGACTTTGAAAGAGCAAACCTAGTCGCGCTACAACACATAGACGTGGTCGATCCTTGGGTGGTAGAGCACAAAATCTTTATTGAGAAGACGTACAATGACCGAGGCCAACAGAGGACGGAGGGAGCTATAATCAAAGAGCACAACTCATGTTTCACGCGTTGGTTCAAGGAGAAGCTTCTGTCGTACCCTTTACATGAGGATTCTTCCGCGGAAGAAAAACTCATATTCGCCTTGTCACAGGGCGCCGAGCACAACCTGATGACCTATGAGGCGTACGATATCAACGGCTACACATTCTACACCGAGGAAAAGGACATGAAGAGCGATTATCAGAACTCCGGGGTAACGATGGAATCCTACACCGGTAACGACAAGGACAGATACTACGGAAGGATCGAGGAGATCTGGGAGCTGAGCTACGCTGGAGAGAAGGTCCCGATGTTCCGTGTCAGATGGGCCAAGAGCGTCCTAAAAGAAGACCGGTATTTCACCACCATGGTTATACCAGAAGCCAAATCCAAGACCGCGGGCGCAAACGTCACCGCGAAAAATGAGCCATGGGTACTGGCTTCCAAAGTGGACCAATGCTTCTTCATTACCGACCCGTCAAAGCCCAGTCGTGTTGTCGCGAGGAGAGGCAAAAGGAACATCATCGGAATGGATGGAGTCGCCAATGAGCAAGACTTTGACAAGTACGGCGACCCGAAGATGGAAGATGACGACGACGATGAAGTACCATACACCACAAGAAGAAGCAGGACCACCCTACCTAAAGGACGTCCGTTCAAGAGAAGATCAATTCAAGGGGTTCCGGGGCTAAATTATTCAACCGCGAGGAAGAAGGGCAAGAAGATTGTGAAAAGATAGCTAAGATTGAATCACGACGTGTCGGCCGCGTGTGTGTGTGTGTCAGTGGCAAGCTCAATTATTACATGCAACTAAATTATTACATGTATCACTTGATTTCAACCATTATTAAAGATATTTTAAACATTATATTGCTTTACATGCAAACTCAATCTTAATTTGACGACTGTTATTTCATGTCAATCTTTGATGACTGTTATTTCATCTCACTTGATTTCAACCATGCCATAGCATTGTAAATGATTCTATATTGTGATTGAGTAAAGGAGATATGCATTGTAAAAAAATTATACGCCCTATTTTTAGGAATGGAGGGAGTATTAAAATTGCCATGTGTTTATTTTAAAGTGTTTGGATGTTTATCATAAGGTTAAAATAAAATTTTAAAAAATATGCAAAAAGTTTATTTCATCTCACTTGATTTCAACCATGCCATAGCATTGTAAATGATTCTATATTGTGATTGAGTAAAGGAGATATGCATTGTAAAAAAATTATACGCCCTATTTTTAGGAATGGAGGGAGTATTAAAATTGCCATGTGTTTATTTTAAAGTGTTTGGATGTTTATCATAAGGTTAAAATAAA
>LR738713.1:355304478-355316172 GCA_902687465.1 Secale cereale
AAAGCTGTGGACCCTGAAGCTGATATTTTAGCAATGGTGGCTTCAGTGTGTGGTGCAGTGGCAGCCACTCCTCCTTCCTCACCCTTCTGCTGCCATCCCAATAATGTCGGTCTTATTCTTATCTTCACCCGCCCCGGCCTTGGAGCAGTCTTGCAACCAATTAGTAACAGGTTCTCATACTGCATACATGGAGTATATTCCTTTTATACTTAGACTTAAACGTGTTCAACCACTGAGGGTTCTGTTGGGAGTTCTCTGTGTCCTACAGTATTAAATGGTCATGCATAACTGGCCTTGTCCTCTTGCTGTTGCCCAAGTGGTTGTCCATTTTGAGCTTCAGTGCTCTGCATGCGCTGCAAGTACAACACTGCACCTGATGTTTCTTTTTATGAGTAAATAATTGCTTTATGTAACTTGGATGCGTGGTCAGTCATCGGTCATTATATAATGATCACACTAATTGTCTGTTTCATATATATATATGGAAAATTAGTTCAACTTTTATTACTAATTATATGCTTCAAGCCATGAAATGCATTAGCAGTACTAGTATGGTTATCAGTACTAATGGCTGAACTCATTATGGTGGTTACTATGTGTATTGTCCGGAGTTCTCTGTGTCCTCCAGTGGGCATCCAACGGCGCCCAAAGAATTAGTCAGTGGGTACGCGGGACAACTCGGGTGCATTGTCCGGAGCACCGTCACGATCAACACCGAGAACCTAAGGCAACGTGAACGAGGGAATTTGCGGATCCTCCTCTTCACGAAGCTGCACGAACGATACAAGTTCCCCGGTGACTTCGCAAACACACGCCTCTTAGGGAATAAAGTGAAAAGTGCCGCCCTCACGAAGATGAGCACGGCCCTGGCTTCTTGGAGAGCCCGGGTGAAGAAAATGATTGAAAGAGGTGATAGTTATGAGAAGATCAAGGAGAAAAAATCCTTCGATCAGCAAAGCTGACTACCTGGAGTTCAAGACCAAGTGCGAGAGCAACGCATCCGTGGAATCAAGTCAGTGGGGGAAAGAAATGCGGGAATTGAACTTAGGGGTCCACACACTCGGTCCCGGCGGTTACAGAGTGGCGGAACCTAAATGGGACAAGGAGGACGCGGAGCGTGTCGAGCAAGGCCTACCGCCCCTCTTCGATAAATACCGCCATGAAAAGCAGACCAGGAACTATATCAGAGCCCGGTACAAGGAGGACCCGGTAACAAAGGAGCTTACCACGGATCTGAAGGTGAAGGCGCTTGAGCTTGTTCTGGTAAGGAATACACCCCCGCGTAATTAGCTCCATATGGTTGCATTCTAATTAATGAAGCCAAATTTCTAAATGGTTCACGTTACTTCCGCAGGAAACTGAAAGCAGTAGCGCGGGGTCTCAGAGCTCCCCGTCTGCCCCTTGGGACACCACTTTAAATAGGGCGTTGAATGTAATGAAACAGAAGGATAAGTTAGCTAAGCCGACGTCAGCTGGTCGTGTGGCCGGCGAAGGCTTGTCCACGAAATGGTCGGAATACTATAAGACTGGGCGAAAGGAGAGAAAGACCAGCTTGGAAAGCCAGGAGGTTAAAGAACTCAAGGCAAAAGTGGCGCAGATTTCTCAGATAGTCGAAGAGCAAGTGCGAGACCAAGTGCGAGACCAACTGGGAGCGACGATCACCGCCATTATGCCTACCTTGGTTGAGGGGCTGCGGGGGTGGTTTGCGGGCGGCCAACAGGGGCCGCCCCCGATTCCCAGCTTGACGGGCAGCAACTCGCACAACGCGCCGGCAGTGGTGTCTCTGGCGGAGGCGTCATTGGTGTCTCCGGTGCCGGCGCCGGCATTGGAGCTTGATGCACCCGGGTGTGGGAAGAATACGCCGGCCGGCACCTCGGCAGCAAGCGGCCCCTCCGTCACTTGCACGCCCGTCGTTGGCGGTGCCTCGACATTAGCCGAGCTCGACGCCATCACGGTAACTAAGCCTCGGCCGATGACTTCATCTCCTTGCCTTTGACTGGGCATCCCTGACGCCCTACATGTTTTCGCAGGGCGCCGCCAACGAAGTTCCATGCACTCTCCTGCACTTCGTGGACGGCAAGTTGATCGATGTCGCCAAGGCCAAAATCGTTGAACCGGGCAACCGCGTGTTCCACCATAATCCGATGCCACCCACCGTGTATAGGGTTCAACTGGTTCGGGTGCTGCGGGGCTGCGACGACTTGTTACCTCCGTATCGACCCCATGGGGCCGACGAAGACGATGTGATGACCCTCGGCGCCTGCTTCAACTGGCCATTGCTTTGGCCGAAGAGCCAGATTCGTTTGGGGGCGAGGGTCACCACCCCACAGACAACACCGCCAGTCCTGCCGGCGCCAAGCCATGGCAAGACCGCCGCAACGCTACCGCCGTTAGCTGATCCGGGCATGCATATGGCACAGGATCCGGACGTCGACGACGGTACATTTGTCAACGTCGATGACTACTTCAACGAACATGGTGGGTACGGTGACGAATTCTTGGCGCCTCCTTCTCAAGAACCCAACCCTGCAAAAGTCGATCGCGATCTAGCTGGTACCGCGGAGAAACCCAATTGCAACAGGCGTCGTCTGTTCGGTTCTCAGGAGACGCCTCCAGCTGCCGCCTTCACCGAGACTCAAGCAGCCGAGGTGGGAAATATTATCAGCCCCACCACACTCAAGAAGGTGGTCTCTGAGCAGACCTCGATCCCATTACATCAGCAGAAGCCAAAGAAGGGACGGAAAAGAAAAACTAACAAGGGTGCGAGCCAGCCGGCACCGAGTACGATCCGTGCTCAGGACGGGCCACCAATACCTAAGGATATCATGAGGGCGGTGCATGTGGCGGGTAGGCCGATGCTACCGGCTAATCTGTTCAAGGCTGCAACCGATGCTATGCGGAGTCTGCATGACAGTGTTCTTTCTATGGAGAAGCGGCGTCTCTCCGAGAAAGATGACTCATACCCGGTTTTCGTGGCCAAGGTGCCAGAGGGCAAGGGCTTTGTCGATGGCACCATCGGGAGTATGATCGTCCTGCGGTTTGATGACATCTTCGCTATGTTTAACCTTCATCCGCTGCACTACACCTTCATTCGGCTATTTTCGCTCAATATGGAGATGCAGATCATTAGAGACAAGACCCCGGACATCGTGATAGTCGACCCCTTCTACATGCGTGCCAAGCACTTGGACAGCGCTGGGGACCGGCAAGTCGCGAGTTCATACCTCGAAGGCGTCATTATGGCGAACAAAGATAAGGATACCTTCCTCGTGCCTTACTTTCCCGAGTAAGTCATCCCCTCACCGCCCCGTAACATATGATTTCTTAGATTTCGATCGTTCTTTTTTTTCTTAACATTCCGTGTTTTGTGCAGTGACACACGTTGCACACTCATCCTCTTAAGCCCGAAATATTCCACGGCCACGTATTTCGACTCGGACCGTCAGTCGAAGAAAAACTACACAAATATCAAGAAAGTTCTTGATGATGCTCTCCCCGGCTACGCCAAATCTGGAGGCACCTTCAGGAAGGAAATGTGTAGGTACGGCAAGCACGTGTTCACCCACGTAACGACGTTCCCCTGCGTCAAGCAGCCGCCTAGCAGTCAGAAGGATGCCTACTACGCCCTCCATCACATGCGGGCGATCGTACGGGACCATAATCACCTTATGCTACCAAAGGGTCTCCAAGATTGGGCCGCACGCTTGTCGGCAATCCAGGACATGGACATCAGACAAGAATTCTTTCGCATCCAGTCGGAGTTTGCGGAAATCATCTGTCAAGATGTCCTTCGTACCTCGGGGCAGTTCCACCTCAAATATCAACTGTCCAACAGTGAAATAGAAACAACGCTACAAATGCAGGCTGACAACGACCGCACATTCATGACGCCGACGGATGACGGCGGCTTCATCCACGCTCCGGTCCCTGAGTCGAGTCGAAGAAAGTATTGATGGTATGTAGTTCTGAAATGTCGATTAGCTCGTGTAGTAATTAAACTTTAATGAACTTGTATGTCTCTTTAGTTTGGACAGTCGTTCAACTTATATGTAATCGATGCTATTTATTAGTAGGACCATGAACCGTGCTATTAATGTGTTGCTTTTCTCTTCCGATCCTTTTGTTGCATACTTATATATTATCTGTGAATTGCTACTAACATTTTGTTTGTCTAGTGCATAGAGATGCCGTCGTACGTCGTGTACAAGGGTAGGGTTCCCGGAGTCTATGACGACTGGGAGGAGTGTCGGAGACAGGTTCACCGTTTCAGCGGTAACAGTTACAAAGGGTACACCACTAGGGCGGAGGCGGAAGCTAGATACGAGCGCTATCTAGAGGGAGAGAGGAGGGAGCGGAGGAGGAACCGGATGAAGACTAGTTTCATCGTGATGATGCTCATCGTGACCGCAGCTCTCTTCTATGTGATGGTAGTTTAGATGATATCAACTTTGTAATGTGACGACAAACTCGCTACTCGGTCTCGAGACCTAAACTTGTCTAATATTTGAACTTTGTTCGCTATTTCGAATTCGGAGACTAATGTGATGAATTGTATTATGTGCTGTTTATATTCTGTGATGTATTGTATTTTGTAACCTGTGCAAATACCAGAAATGCAAAAAGAAATTCCTAGAATTAATAGTAGTGGCGCATCATATAGCACATTAGTGGCGCACCCAGTTAAATAACAGTGGCGCACCCCGTAGGGATATCAGTGGCGCATCAGTAGGTACCCCTGCTGCAATACCAGTGGCGCACCATCTTGCACATTAGTGGCGCACCCAGTTAAATAACAGTGGCGCACCAATATGAATACCAGTGGCGCATCCTTAGGTACCCCTGCTGCAATACCAGTGGCGCACTAGGTGGCATACCAGAGGCGCACCAGTGGTGCGCCACTGTTATTGGGATTAACAGTGGCGCATCATAGGTGCGCCATTAGTATTCCTTATTAGTGGCGTGGTATTAGTGGCCCACCCATGGTGCGCCACTAATGGCAATATTGGGTGCGCCACTAATAGCCTTTTTTCTAGTAGTGTGTGGATCTGGCGGGGAGGGATACCGCATGCCTCATCTAAAAACTCAAGGGAGTGGGGCGACAGTATGGGAATCGCTAGGTAACCTGAACTTTATTATCTAAGCTAGGAGGAACGGGCAGACTGGCAGGGGTTGGCGGCGGCACCGGCGGCGGCCGCGAGCTAGTGTTCAAGGGGGGAGGGGGACGGGTGGGGAACTATGGAGGGGGGTTGTTGTTTTAGGATACACCGCAGCTACTGAAATTTTAGTAATGGTGCGTGGAGATGGTGGAGGACGAGGGAGGGCGACGGTTCAAATACCTCGGCTACTGCAATTTTACTATAAGGTCGGTGGTGGAGGAGTGTGGGCGACGGTTGAAGTACGACAGCTACTAAAATTTGGGTAAAGGAATTGATGCGGGGAGGGAGTGCCCAAGATCGCACACTGTCCAATAACAATATGCGTGTATGATAATAAGGAAAAGTGGCGCAGAACCGTCGATTTTTGCAATGCTCAAGGCGGGTAGTATGTTTTTATATTTCTAGCTAGCTAGTCTATCGCACACGGTTCTTCCTAATTTCCAAATAAACGTACCCATCTTTAGCTTGCACAGGTGGTGGTTTACAGCGCACTTGCATAACACACGGTTAAGCCAGTACCTTGTAATGCCCAGTATGAGACTATACCTCCTACGTGTCGAGGCACGACTTAAAGGCATAATCTCATATTAGAATGATCTCAAGTATGGTATCTTTGCACGACTCATGTAAAAGAGGGATGAAATTGCAAAAGAGTAGTTGGCTTACACTCGCCACATCACACAATGCATTACATAGACATTCATCATCCAAATAACATCAGAGTACGACTACAGACGAAGATCCAAATGAAAGATACCATAGATAAAACAACACAAGGTCCCGATCATCCTAGTAAGAGCCCTACTGATCCTCTGGGTAAGACACGTAGTATTGCCCACGTTCTTCGTCGAACTCCCAGTACAACTCTGAACCACCAGTTGTGTAGTTCTCAACGGTACCTGCATCTGGTATTGTGTAGAATCTGTGAGCCACAGAGGACTCAGCAATCCCGTTCCCGGGTAGCAATACTATCAAAGCCTTGGGTGTGGAACAAGGCTGGAGAACAAGGTTTCAGCTGCACTAGCACTAGCTTACGTGTTTAGAGTGAGAAGAGAAAGTGCCAACGATCGTCAAAGTGATCACGAAGTGATCCTAACTAAGCACGTCAAACATAACCCCATCGTGTTCACTTCCCGAACCCCTTCGGAAAGCGACCATCACGGTTACTCATGCTGGTAGTGTATTATGAACATAGTGTCAAGTTTTCTACAATCGGATATTAACAAATTCCCATCTGCCACATAACCGTGGGCACGGCTTTCAAAATATCAAAACCCTGCAGGGGTGTCCCAACTTAGCCCATCACAAGCTCACGATCTACGGAGTCGCAACTCCAAGGTGGGAAGACCCGAGTATTCTCAGAATCCCGTGCTCAAGATATACCGACAAAGGTAAAACTAATCCAACAAGACCTCCCGACGTGCCGACACCCTGATAGTAGCCGCGCGTATGTTGTCTCAGGCCACGATTGGATGGGCGATGCTACAGATTTTTGCCATCCATCGGGTTTCCCCAAGGTGGCCCTGCAGGACCCCCAGTTTGGACCAACACTCATGTGGAGCACTGACCCGGGTTGTGGATTAAGAAAAGGGTTTATAACTCCCTATGCAAGTTTTAGTTGTTAGGCAAATGTAAAACCAATGTTGGGCCTTGATGGAAAAGCTTTAGCGCTAAGCGGGTTATCAAGGGGGGACCCTAAACCCCAACCGTGTTAGGGACGCATAATCAAGGAACATAACACCGGTTTAAATGGTTCCTAGGGAGGCATGAGTGGAACAAAACACCAAGCAAAGGCTTAGCCTTCCACCCATTGCCAAGTATATAGATGATTTAGTTTAACAGATTATATATTGTGATATCCCAACAATAACTTCAACATGAAGCAAGAATCTTTAAATCTTCTCCTGCAACTAACACTGCTAAAAGAGGGGCTGAGCGAAGCTTACGTAGCCAATCAAAGGTTTGCTAGGTTGGGTGGTTAGAGAGGTTCATGGCAACAATAGGAGGCTGACAAACGGACATAGGCATCGAGGCACTAAGCTAAAGAGCGAGACATCTAGCATAGGCAAAGATAGTAGTGTTATCAGGGTAAGGTCATCTTGCCTATTGAATCCTCGGAGGGAACGTAACCTTGCTCCTCACACTCAACCTCGGTAGAAACCTCATACTCCGTATCGTCACCGGGCTCTAACCAAACACAACAATGCAACAACGGAACAAAATCAATCAACATGCGGTGCTCAATCACATGATGCATGAACATGGAAGCAATGGTGCATGGCCTAGGGGTCACAAGAGTGCACCAACATCATAAACAAACAAGATCAACCACAAGCATGAAACAAGCAAAGGAACAACTTAGCAAGTCTATGTAGTTGTCCCAAACAAGCATGCAACAAGTTTTAAAGAAGTTGGTTAACATGGCAAGGGTGCAACTAACACAACAGCAACATGCTAGCACATTTAAATGGGCTGGAATTCAATAACAACAATATCCAAAAACTCCCATATTAATTTATTTGCATTTGGGACAGATTTGAAAAACTTCTGTGAAAGAGTTGTCAAACATGCTAAACAACAGCACCAAAATATTCTACACATTTTTCTACCCCAAATGCATATAAATTTTGTTAAATTTGGAGTTGTAGATATTTAGTTATGATTTTTACATGTTTAAGCATATTTAAAACAAGTTTAAATTCAAACAGCATTTTAAATGTTTTTAAACATGGCAACAAACAACATATTCATAATCTACATAAAAATCTAAGCACTTTTCATATATAACTCATTTCCATCAGATGCATATATTAAAGGATATAAATATGCAAAATAAATGCAGAAAAAGAAAATAAATAATAAAAACAGAAAAGAAAACAAGGATTAAGCTGACACAGCCTGGACTCGCCCTAGTCAATGACTAGTCGGTCCAGGGGGGTGTTGGCATGGCAGAACTGGGTGAGAGAGATGGCTGTGCGCAGTGTGACAGACAGGTGGGACCCTGTTGGCATAGAGGCAAAACTGGGCACAAACAAATATATGGGCGATCCACTGCCCGAAGGGGGATTCAAACACTAGTCTGCGGGGTAAAGGAAAGAGGGTCGAGCCACTGCACTAGGTTTAAGTTGCTGCCAAGGAGAAGCCAGGATGCTAGGTAAAGCATCTAAGAACCTGAGAATAACAGAAACAAAGTAAAAATAAAAGAGGGCACTGGGAATCAAACCCAGGACCTCTCAGGTGGCATGCGTGGGTGCTGACCAGCGCGCTACGCTGCGTTTGCTAACTGAAAGAGGGCGCATCCTCTTAAGACTAATAGATGGTCGAGCTCCTATGTCTCCGAGGAAGAAGACGATGACGGCGCCGACGAGCAAACGCGGCAACGTCTGCGACTGGACTACAACAGCGGGCATGCGGGTTTCGGAGGAGCTGCTACTGTTACGGAAGCCACGAGGCATCGGTGAGGCATACACGTACATGTGGGCATGAGTGTGCGCGCGGTCAGGACCTTGCGGCCATGGCGGCGAGGTGCAACGAGGCGAGGTGACGGTGAGCTGCAGCATGAGTGTGGCCCGCGGGATGGTGCTCTTGTGCAAGGGAGTGAGCAAGGCGTGGTGCACGAGGGGATCCAGAGCGGGGAACACTCGGGCACGCCATAAAAAGAAAAGTACAGGTACACTGCAGGGTTGCCGGAGCATGGAGAGCACGGCCATGGCATGGCCCTACCAACTTCTACGGGGATCATCTAGCATCGAGAAGGAGGACTGAG
Source organism: Secale cereale (assembly GCA_902687465.1). Lineage (NCBI taxonomy): Eukaryota > Viridiplantae > Streptophyta > Magnoliopsida > Poales > Poaceae > Secale > Secale cereale. The sequence continues at coordinate 355,313,401 of LR738713.1, forward strand.
GAAGCCGGGTATACCTCCTTACCCTAGGACAAGAAGACGGTGACAGAGACGAGCCTACGGCGACGCGGTCGACCTCTGAACTTGGTGGGGCTGCTGTCCGCGAAGCAGAGGAAGAAGATGGTCGAGGGAGTCGGTCTGGAGGCCTTGTGGTCGCGTGCGTCGTGGAAGGAGACGTAGGGGAGCTTGGAGGAATCCCCCACGGCGTCAGAAGAGATCGGACGCGGGCGGAGAGGCTACCCCAAGCTCGAGCTTTTGCTCGCTCAGGTCATGGTGGCCACAGTGAAGGCATGGGTGTGCTGACTTACCTAGGCGGCGGCGAGGGAAGGAGAGGGTCTGAATGGATAGAGGAGAGACCGGGGTAGGGTTTGGACAAGCCTTATAGGGCTCTAGGGCGCTGGACGGCCGTCAAATTGACCGGGGCGCCGACGTGGACACGGCCGATGCACTGCCGTACAGAGGTCGGGACGACCCTGTGCGCGTGAGCTTAGCTGGGCCTGCGGGAGGTCGGACTTGGCCGCTGCTGCGCTGAGGCTGCGGCTCCTAGGTGGGCTGAAGGCTGCGGGAGGCCCAGGTAAGCTCCTCTGCTTATCCTCTCAGTCTTTGTTTGTTTAAAAAAACAGTTGACTAAAGAAAAACAAAACAGGGGGCTAGGAGAGGAGTTTGGGAAATATAAAAATACCCCCAAGCTTCTGGATTTATGCACAATATTTTAAAATTGACTTGGACATTTTTAAAGGCAGAAAAATAATACAAGTTTGAATGAAATTCAAACTTGTGCCATCTTTGAACCCAACCAAAACAACTCCAAAATGGATGAAATTTGACAGAGAGGGTGTAGACATGGTGTAAGATTTTTGGGGAAAGAAATAACATTAAAGGGGGCAGGGAAGAACTCCCTTGAAAAAAAATTAAAGAAGGGAAAAGAGAGAAGGGGAAGAAGAGGTGCAAGCATGAAGAAGAGGGAGGAGTAGGTTAGTATGGGCATAGTTAAACCACACACACAACATCACAAGGGATCACACATACACATCAATAAAAGTAAACTAAGATGCCATGATGATATGATGATGAAGCAATGCAAGGATGCAAAATAATAAATGATATGGCAATGAAAAGAAAATAAAAGGCAAGAACCCCCAAGGATAATGACAAGGATCAAATTGAGAAGCGTTATTGCCATTTTTGGAAAGCGTTACATCTGGGGCATTACAAACTCTCCTACACTACAAAAAGATCTCCTCTCGAGATCTAGGACTAAAAGAAGGAGGGGTACTCGGAACGAAGGTGATCTTCTCGTTCCCACATAGCTTCTCAGTCGGTATGGTGTGACCACTTTACTTTCAAGAACTTGATGAACTTGTTGCGGGTTTTGCGCTCAGTTTCTTCAAGAATAGCAACATGGTGCTCACGATAAGACAAGTCTTGTTGAATATCAATCTCCTCGAACGGAATGGTGCGTTCAGGTGTCTTGAAGCACTTGCGGAGTTGAGACACGTGAAACACATCATGAACATTTGCAAAGTTGGAGGGAAGCTCAAGTTGATAGGCTAGATCGCCTCTTTTGCCAAAAATCTTGAAAGGGCCCACGTATCTAGGAGCCAGCTTTCCTTTGATACCGAATCTTTGGGTTCCATTCATAGGAGAAACACAAAGATATACATGATCTCTAATGTCGAAAGCCAAATCACGATGCTTGCCGTCATAGTAGCTCTTTTGACGCGATTGCGCGGCTTTGAGATTCTCACGTATGACTTTGCACATTTCTTCGGCTTCTGAGATCAAATCATTACCAAGAAGTTGATGTTCACCAGTCTCGGACCAGTTGAGCAGGGTACGACACTTTCTGCCATAGAGGATTTCAAATGGAGCTTTGCCGGCACTTGCTTGGAAACTTTTGTTGTAAGAGAACTTAGCAAACGGGAGACAATCTTCCCACTTCATACCGAAAGAGATGACACAAGCTATCAACATGTCTTCGAGGATCTGGTTCACTCTTTCGATTTGACCAGTAGTCTGAGGGTGAAACGCAGTGCTGAAACAAATCTTAGTGCCCATGGCTGACTGAAAGGAGTCCCAGAACTTGGATGTGAATAAACTTCCACGGTCTGAGGAGATGACTTGAGGAATGCCATGCAACAAAATAATTCTGGAAGTGTACAACTCTGCCAACTTAGCTGCGTTGATGGATTCTTTGACGGGAAGGAAGTGAGCTACTTTAGTTAGCTTGTCAATCACTACAAGGATAGCATCATTCCCCTTCTTGGATTTAGGAAACCCAGTGACGAAATCCATTTCAATGTGGTCTAATTTCCACTCAAGAATAGGTAGAGGTTGGAGGAGACCGGCTGGACGTTGATGCTCTGCCTTCACTCTTCTACAGACATCATATTCATACACGAATTGGGCAATCTCCCTTTTCATGTGAGTCCACCAGTAAGATTGCTTGAGGTCTTGGTACATCTTGGAACTTCCAGGATGAATCGAGAGGAGGGAGTCATGTGCTTCGTTCATTATGAGCTTCCTGAGATCACCCTTGGGAACCACAATTCTGTCCTCGAAGAACAAGGTGTCTTTCTCATCAACACGATAGCACTTGTATTTGGGAGTACCCTTAGCAATACCATGTTTCACTTTCTGCACCATAGCATCACTTAGTTGGGCCTCACGGATCTGATCTTCCAAGGTAGGAGCAACTTGAAGGTTTGCAAGAAAGCCTTGCGGAACAACTTGGAGGTTGAGCTTCCTGAATGATTCACAAAGCTCAGGCTGAAA
>LR738713.1:355326944-355343778 GCA_902687465.1 Secale cereale
CCACGCATGCGCTCAAACTCCATTCGGTCTAGCATGGGACACACACACACACACACACACACACACACACACAGATATATATAGACCTATATAGTGTGCGAATAACTTGGAAAGTTGGTCGTTGGATGAAGCCAATCCGACGGTACAGAGATGGCAAATCCGAGCACTACTGGTCATTGGATATCATCTACATTCCACCAAATTCAGGCACATGTACAATCTAGATGACTCATGGTTGAACTTAGGCATAATGCACAAACCTCAAAACAGAAGCACTTCTCCTTTGTTCTCTAGAATCTTCCATACCTTAATTGCCCAAACCTTTTTTTCTAAATGAATTTTCACTTTTTGTTGTTACTTTATGCTTTACAATGCACAATTCCATGAATCTTAAAATAGATTTTTTTATAAAACTAAATGAGTTTGGATGAGATGAACTATAAGAATTAAACGAACATCTACATCATGCATATATGACTCAAAGCTTACATGCTATAATGTGGTATTTATTCATAATTTGGTTACCAAATCTGATGCGTGCAATGCACATGTACCTTACTAGTATCAATAGGAAACCTAATGGTCAAAACCTTCTCGTTGTTGGGTCAAAGGGATAGATTGTGTGGGGCCCCCTAATTGTCGGTAAAGGATAGTATATATACCTCGGGGAGCGTGCATATTTGTGCCGCGTCTATAAGCCGGACAAGGAAGACATGCTCGAGAAGAACCCCCTGCCCCTATACCCTGCAAGCAACCTGAAAAAGGTTGATATAATCGCCATGACAGGTCAAGTCAATCATTCTTTAATTTTTAGAGGAAAAAAACATAGTAGGTTTACATAATCGCCATGACAGGTCAAGTCAATCATTCTTTAATTTTTTAGAGCAAATAATAACCCATAAAAACATAGTATACAAATTAGCAGAATAAGGATCCCAAGGTTTATATAATTGCCATGATAGGTCACTATATAGATATAATATATCTCTATAATGACTGTGTCATGGCATTTAAATGATGCTTGAGATATGCAACTTCCCACCGGGTCACCCATCCTTGGACTACTCCAGCCCGAGCATGCTCAACTTCTACGTTCTATTCGACTAGGCAAGCGGATGGGAAGCCGGCCCTTGCTGATAAGAATTACCTACTTGCCATTAAGGCATTTCATGCAGGTCACCCTATGGGACCTACTCCCTCCTATCACACACATTTGTGCTTTTAGAAACTATGAGGGATATTTTACATGGCCGGTGTGTCGCCACTAGCCTTCAATGAGCACTGACACTGGTAGCGGGAAAACGATGGGAGAAGAGGCGGGAAACCGCTGAGAGGAGTGGCGAGAAATGGTAGCCTGTTTTGAAAACATAGTAGAGAAAGAAGCGTGAGCTAGCACGACGCATGCGCACAGTGCTTACCCGTGTATTGCAGGTGCAGTCGAAAGGGCTCAGGGTTGCCGTTCCATCCGGGAGCATCCAATGGTGCATACGTACGATCCGTGGGGTTTGGGTTCTGGCCAATCAGAACGCACGACTCCGATCACGCGCGCAGCAGGGGGGAGAATATCATACGGAAACCAACATTCATTGGAAACCAGTGACAACCACGAGAAAAAGATGTTTTGAAGTTTCATTTTTTCTGAAAAAAATGCAGGATGGTAAGAGGATGATGTTTTATTGCCACACAAAATTTCAAGTTGAAACACATTACGAGATGTGAGCTATGAAAAATACAAAATCAGCGTTGAATAGTGCCGAATAGTAATATCACTATTCAGGGCTGAATTTGTCTTTTTCATATCTCACATCTTGTAATGTTTTTCAACTTGAAATTTTGTGTCGCAATAAAACATCACCTTCTTAACATCCCACATTTTTTTCAGAATTTTATGGAACTTTAAAATATGGTTTCCACGAAGTTTCATTGAATATCAGCTTTCGTGAGGGAACCGTGTGCTATTTGAAAACATTTCGTGAGAAGAATCTCGGTTTTTAAATCCCTGTAAATCCAAAACTAAGCCGAAAATCGTGAAACCTGGCATGGTGTCACGACATGGCACTTATATGTTGAGGAATTTTTTCCGTCCATTGTGGCGCAAGTTTTATTACAAGCCTCTTCCAAACCGGAGCTTCTCTCAAAGAAGCCTCGTGGTTCCGATAGGGAAACGTGCCCCCCTTGTGGGCGAAACGTAATCACTACCTCTTTTTGCCTTGTATTTTCTTCTACGAGCAACATGGAACGACAGGATATCCGTGCTGAAACTTAAACTTATTCAGGGTTCGTTTGGCCTTTTTATACACTAATTGAGTTTCCTAGGCATTTAATGTCCATAATTTAAATCTGAACTTCAAATACATGCTCCAGTTCACAAAAATGGCTAGAAAATTTATACATGTGTCCTTGGGTGCATGTTTAGGTCCCATGCCAGGAATGGGAACAAATTACAACCGTACACGCGTCCTGGCTCGTCCTCAAACATTTGGAATCTCGGTTTTTAAATCCCCGTAAATCCTAAACTCACCAGAAAGTCATCAAAGGTGGCATGGTATCATGTCATGGCACATATATGTCGTGGTAAAAACATTTTCCAATCTGGGCCAAGCTTTATTATAAACCTCTTACAAAAACCGAAGCTTCTCTCAAAGAAGCCTCGTGGTTTCGAAAGGGAAACGTGTTCCCCTTGTGGGCGAAACATAATCACTGCCACTTCTATCCTTGTATTTTCTTACACGGGCAACATGGAACGACATGATATCCGTGCTGAAATTTAAACTTATTCAGGGTTCGGTTTGGCCTTTTTATACACTAATTGAGTTTCCTAAGCATTTAATGTCCATAATTCAAATTTGACCTACAAATACAAGCTCCAGTTCACCAAAATGGCTAGAAAAATTATACATGTGTCCTTGGGGTGCATGTTTAGGTCCCATGCCAGGAATGGGAATGAATTACAACTGTACCGGTGTCCTGGCTCGTCCTCAAACATTTGGAGTCTCGGTTTTTAAGTCCCCATAAATCCAAAACTCATCAGAAAGTCATCAAAGGTGGCATGGTGTCAAGTCATGGCACATATAGGTCGTGGTAAAAACATTGTCAATTTGGGCCAAGCTTTATTACAAACCTCTTACAAACCGGAGCCTGTCGCAAGAACCCTCGTGGTTTCGATAGGGAAATGTGTCCCCTTGTGGGCCAAATGATAATCACTCCCTCTTCTAGCCTCGTATTTTCTTCTACACGCGACACGGAACAACGGGAGATTTGCTGTGAACTTTGAAATTATTCAGGGTTCGTTTGACCTTTTTATTCTTTAATTGAGTTTTCTAGGCATTTAATGTACATAATTCAAATCCGAACTACAAATACATGCTCCAGTGCACCAAAATGGCTAGAAAAAATTACATGTTTCCATGAAGGTGCATGTTTAGGTCCCATGGAACGAATAGGAACGAATTCAACCGTCTCGCCATCCTGGCTTGGCCACAAACATTGCGAATCTCGGTTTTTAAATCTCTGTAAATCCAAAACTCACAAGGAAATCATGAAACTTGGCATGGTGTCACTACATGGTACATGTAATTGTCCAATTTGAGCGAGGCTATATTACTAGCCTCTTACAAACCGGAGCCTGTCGCAACCCTCGTGGTTTCGGTAGGGAAACATGCCCCTCTTGTGGGCGAAACAATAATCGCTACCTCTTCTCGCCTTGAACTTTGTTTTCTACAGGCAACATAGAATAACAGGAGTGTCGGGCTGAAATTTGAAACTTTTTAGGGTTTGTTTGGCCATTGTATATATATTACTAATTACTAAGTTTGCTACGCATTTAATGTAGTCCATAATTCAAATTTGAACTACAACCACATGCTCCAGTGAAGCAAAATGGGTGGGAAATCGTACATGTGTCATTGGGTGCATGTTTAGGTCTCATTTAAGGAATGGGAATGAATTACAAACTTGTCGTCGTCCTAAAACATTGAGAATTCAGATTTTAAATCCCAGTAAATCAAAAACTAATCCAAAAAACATGAAACTTGGCATGGTTTCATGACATGGCACATATATGTCATTGTAAAAAAATGTCCAGTTTGAGAAGAGGCGCACACATTAGTAGCCAACCAAGTCCTTTTTGAAACAAAAACCTGACACGTTAATATGGCAAACAGTTGTATTATATTAACTGTGTCGAAATTTAACCATACTCAATGGCATGCATGCAGCTGTTTGATTAGACGGGACGAGCGCGAGAAGTCCGCCGTGCAGGCTCGACGGGACGCGTGCGAGCAGTCCGCTGCGCAGGCTCGACGAGACGCGTGCATCCTGTGCACCTCACAGTCGCAGGCTCGACGGGACACGTGCGAGCAGCAAGGCCGCCCATGCTCACCGGGAATCGAGCTCTTTGACCTCCATGCACCAGCCGCTACCCACCTTGCTCACAACTTCTCCATTAATGGGTTAATTAAAGAACCTAGACGGAGGGTGTTTGCTTGTGATCCCATGGCAGCATTTGCGTTGTTCGTGATTTCAACTCGTATCCCGCCCTAATTTAAATTGCCACATAGGGCAACAGATAATACGACCGCAAATAAAATGGCAACAGATAATACGACGACAAATTTACAATGGCGCAGATAATAATTTTCTTACATATTCCGAATAATTTAAAATGCCACATGCGGCAAAGCCCGGAAGACACGGGGGCAAGAGAAAAAGGAAATTGCAGACAACAGTCTGGGTTGCTACTATCTCTACTCATCGATGGATCGCCGGGCGACGACATCCTCCAGCTTCTTCTTCAATTCCTCACGACTTTGCTTGAAAGCAACCACAGATTCCTCCACCTCCTGCTCCTGCTCGATCCGGAGCTTCCTCAAGTCACCCATCAGTTCCTCGACGACCGCTGTTAGTGTCATCCTCGAGGCACTGCTCTGCTCATGCAACATCTTCTAGTCGGTGGCCTCCTCCTCCTTCTTGGCGAGCGCCTTGAGGAGTTTCGCATTGTCATTGAGCAGCTTCATCAAGCCGTCGACCAGCTCCTGTTGCGTAGTGACGCCAACGAGAATGTCGTCGTCGCCGACGAAGGACTTCAGGAACGTTGGCTCGCCCCGATGACCGACACCGCAAATGCTCTTGTGAGAGCCCTCGCGTGCCCGTGAGAGCTTGTTCGAGGGCTTGACGGCATGCCGGGACATCTCTGTTGCGCCTGCGGCTTCGTGGCGGGACCTCTCTAGTGCTTCTGCGGCCTTGGTCTTTGCTGCCTGGTCATATGTCCACCCTAAAATCCTCCTAATAGTCACGGCAGAACGACTTGACATGAAAGACCAGTTTTGTGTGTGACGAGGAGAGGAACTGTGAAGTAATTTTCGAGTGGGTAGTTTTTATAGCCCGGTACTAAGTGTGAACACATATTAGTTTGATAGGTGTGAACAGATTTGCAATTACTTTTTGCATTGTAATCTACAATGTGACGAGAAACAAGGTCAAAATTTATTGATGGTAGAAGGTTGACCACGCGGTTGCTCGCCGTTGAGTCGGCTATTTACCACGTATCACACACACCTTATTAAGTTGAATCGTTTCTGTTGTGTTCACTAATCAAAAACTGTTCGTCCGATTGAAGCGTATGCCCTATATCATACATAGCTTGATCTGGCTAACCATTTATGTTGCACTCCCTAATAGCAAACCGTTCATCGGAGCAAACTGTATGCCGTATATCACACACCCATTGATCTGGTTGCCCGTTTCTGTTGTTCTGCCTCATCGCAAACAGTTCAAATGGGTCAACCGTGTGCCCTGGATCGCACACGCAACTACAATCTGAACCGTGTTTGATGTATCATTCATCGCAAACGTTTTCCACCTTTTGACAGGTTTTTTTACATCCCCGTTTGTGATTAATGAATTATACACAATTTCGTCAAAGGGACTCTGATCGTAGTGTCGCGTTAGCAGCATCCTACAGTAGTGGATGGTGATATAAGTGTAATATGGATGGTATATATATATAGGTTTTTGTATTCTAAAAATTTAAAAATAGCAAGGTAACTAATGATAAAAGTGAGCACAAACGGTATTGCAATGCTTGGAAAGAAGGCCTAGGGTTCATACTTTCACTAGTGCAAGTTCTCTCAATAATGATAACATAATTGGATCATATAACAATCCCCCAACGTGCAACAAAGAGTCACTTCAAAGTCACTAATAGCAGAGAACAAACGAAGATATTATTGTAGGGTACGAAACCACCTCAAAGTTATTCTTTCTGATCGATCTATTGGGCTATTCCTATAAGTGTCACAAACAGCCCTAGAGTTCGTACAAAAATAACACCGTAAGACACACATAAACCAAAACCCTAATGTCACCTAGATACTCCAATATCACCACAAGTATCCGCGGGTTTGATTATGCGATATGCATCACACAATCTCAGATTTATCTAATCAAACCAACACAGAGAACTTCAAAGAGTGCCCAAAGTTTCTATCGGAGAGTCAAGACGAGAACGTGTGCCAGCCCATATGCATAAGTTCACAAGGTCACTGAACCCGCAAGTTGATCACCAAAACATACATCAAGTGGATCACATGAATATCCCATTGTCACCACAGATAAACACATGCAAGACATACATCAAGTGTTCTCAAATCCTTAACGACTTAATCTGATAAGATAACTTCAAAGGGAAAACTCAATCCATTACAAGAAGGTAGAGGGGGAGAAACATCATAAAATCCAACTATAAGAACAAAGCTTGCGGTACATCAAGATCGTGCCAAATCAAGAACATGAGAGAGAGAGAGAGAGAGAGAGAGATCAAGCACATAGCTACTAGTACATACCCTCAGCCCCGAGGGTAAACTACTCCCTCCTCGTCATGGAGACCGCCGGGATGATGAACATGGCCACTAGTGATGGCTTCCCTGTCCAGTAGGATGCCGGAACGGGCTCCCGATTGGTTTTTCATGGCTACAGAGGCTTGCGCCGACGGAACTCCCAATCTAGGTTTATTTTTGGAGGTTTTAGTATTTATAAGATTTTTTGGTGTCGGGGACAAGTCAGGGGGGACCCACGAGGCGACGACAAGGTAGGGGGGTGCGCCCCACCCTTGTGGTGGCCTCGTGACTCTTCTGGTCCAACTCTGGTGCTCCGTGGGCTTCTTTTGGTACATAAAAAATCACCGTAAATTTTTGTAATGCCCCGGATGTAATACTTTCCCCTTTTGGGCATATAATATATCTCCGGCTTCATCTATTCCATTTCGGGTTCTTTGTCTTTCGGGTTTTCGCCATTTTGTTGTGTGCGTGTGTGGCATTCTTTCATATCATATAGTCATGTGCATCGCATTGCATTTGTGTTGTCGGTTGCATCCGGTTCCATGCGTTCCTTCCCGTTGTCCGTTTCACGTTCAGGAGCTCCCTCACGTGTCCGTGGCGTCCCGTAGGCCTACTTTGGTGTTTGGCCGTGTAACGTTACCGGTGTCGCGCGAGACTTGTCGTGTGTTGTTGTTTTGTTGTGTGTAACCCGCCTGTCAAATCTCGCCGCATTTCGAGTCCGTTTGCTACCCCAACAGTTATTCTCGTGGGCTCAAAGTGACTCCACTTTGTGGCCCAAGACACCCCTCCACAGCCCACCAAACCACTCCTAGCCACTTCTATCATCTAGGCCATCCAAATCTGATCCGGTGGCCGAAAATCGCACTCCATTTGGACAACCCTAGCTACTTGTGCCTATATATTTGTCCACTCCCTCAAATTTTGCCCCAAATTAAGGAAACCCTAGACCTCTCATTCTTCCACCTCCAGCCACCAGCCACCTCGCCGGAGTTTCGCCGGAATCCCGCCGGAAGTTCGCCAGAATACACCACCACGCCGGAAAACACCTCCACCACCTCCCTCCATCACCTCCGGCGCCCCACCGCAGCACCACCTCGCCGGATCCGGAGGGCCCCGTCCAGATCGGGCCGTTTCCGGACCAGATCCGCCTCCTCCGGCCTTCTCCCGCTCGCCGGAGGCGGGTCAACGTCACAGCCGCCGCTCGCTGGAGGCTCGAGGGCGTCGAGCTCCTCCCGTCGCCAGATCGGATTCGCCCAACCGCCTGGGCCGCTCCTCCTTCGGCCGCGAGGCCCATCCGCGCAGCCAGCCGCTCCAGCTGCCGGCCAGGCTGGGCCATCGCCTCCAGCCGCGTCGCCAGGCCCAGGCGCACCTCCCGCTAGACCGAGCCGGGCCCCCAGCCGCCGTCCGCCTCCTTCGGGCGTCGCCAACCGTCCCGCAGCCAGGCTCCCGCGCGCCGCCTAGCTGGGCCGGTTCCCTCCGCCGCTCGCCTCCACCGGCCCAGACCGCGCCACCGCCCGAGGCCCGGGCCCCAGCACCAGGCCGCGCCAGGCCCGAGCGGCCCACTTCCTCCGCTTCGCCCGCGCGCCTCCCTCCAGGCCGCTTCGCCCCGCCAGCTCTCGCGCGGGTCGAGGCCCATCCAGCCGCCTTCGTCCAGATCCAGGCGCCGGGCCGCCTCCCTCCTCCGAGCCGCCAGGCGAGGCCCGATCTGCTTCCTCCGCCGCGGCCCGGTTGACCCGTTCAGCCCGTTGACTTCCATATCCAGATCTGAGAAGGTTATTTCAAATCCTAAGTCCCTGTGATGTTGTTGTCTGATGCTATTTTCTAACTACAATAACTTCTTGTGTGATGCTCCGTTTTGCGCAAATGAGGTGTCCAGACGTTCGTGGTGACTAGCACTACGTTTCATTCCATTGTGCCATGCATGTTAGAGATCATCTAGATGCTTATTTTCCTGTTGCAAGAGTGCATCCCGATATAAACTGCTGCTATGTGATGTTTTTATGCCATCTTTGCATAGTGATATCTTTTAGCTCGTTTATCCGAATGATGCAAATGACATGTCCACGTGTTCGTCTTGCCATGCTCTACATGTTGCTTGTGTTAGGTTGCATGATAGATTTATTCTTGCCATGTTTATCTTCGTTGCAAAGTGCCATGTGGCTGTGATGTTGTTTCACTTGTTATGAAATGTCATCTTGTTGAGCTCATTGATATCGTTGTGTTTATCTCCATGATGCATGCTTGTATGTTTCGGAATCACCATCATGTGTACTTTGATGTGGTGCTTACCACTTGCCATGTTTAGTTTCGAGGTGACTTAAACTTGCTCTTTTAGATGCCATGATGAAACTGTTGTTTTAACACTTGGTGGATTTTCACTAAGTCTGAAATATGTAATGTTCCGATGCCATGTTTGTGTGCTGTTCTAGGACAAACAATGATAGTTTTGGGGTGGATCTTGATGGTTCCTTGTAGTAGATATTGTTGGCTTTCCATTCATGTACTCACATGCTTATTTGAGTGGCTGTAGCATGTTTAACTTTTGCTCCAAAGTTTCAATAAAATTCTGCTGTCAGAATTTTATTATCAAGTTCAATAAGTCCAAGCTTGTTGCTATTGAACCGTGGCTCCTTTGGGGGTGCACCTTTGGACTTATTTTCTGTAGGATATGTCTAGTTTATGTTCATGCTCTTTGCCATGGTGTTTGAGTGCTGTAGCTTATTTTTCTAGTGCTCCGAAGTTGCTATGTTGCTGTAATTTTCAGCTTTCGCATGTTTCTTGTTTCAGGCATAACTTTTAGCCCGTAGCTCCGATTTCAGCGAGTCTTATATGAAACTTGATTGATTTTCTGTGTAGATTCATAATATCCTATTGTTATCATGTTTTGAAGTGATTTGCTTGAGTGCTATTATCCGTGCTCTGTGTGCTCTCGTAGTGCATCCATCATGCATCCATCATTTTGAGTGCGCATTGCATCTTGTTGATTCGTGCCTTGTGTGATTGTATTGTTTAGAGCCGGAAGCTGAGACCGAGTACGAGTACGAGCAAGAGGTTACCAACGAGGTTGAGCACGAGGACCCTTCTTACGATCCGAACGACTACACTTCAGGCAAGATGACCGAACCCGGATACCATTACTTTATTTGCCTATTGCTAGTAGTCTCGATCTATAGTTTTTGCCTCGATGCCCATGTCTTTCCTGTCAGCCTCCTACTTGTAACCATTACCATGTTTAACCACCCTACCTATGCAAACCGTTGCTTGGCTAAGTACGCTTCGCTCAGCCCTTCTTATAGCATTGCTAGTTGCAGGTGAAGATCGAAGATGCTTGCTTCATGTTGAAGTTTTGTTGGGTTATATCACACTATATAAATGCTTATAAATGAAATCATCTATATATTGGCAAGGGTGGAAGGCTAAGCCTTTTGCTTGGTGTTTTGTTCCACTCATGCCATTAGGAACCGTTTAAACCGGTGTTATGTTCCTTGATTATGCGTTCCTAACACGGTTGGGGTGTATGGGACCCCCTCGATAAACCGCTAAGTGCTAAGTCTTTTCCAGCAAGTCCCAACATTGGTACTATTTGCCTAATAACTAAATAAACTTGCATAGGGAGTAATTAACCCTCTTTCTTAATTCAACAACCCCGGGCCAGTGCTCCACATGAGTGTTGGTCCGAAACGGGGGTTCTGCGGGGCCACCTCAAGGAAACTCGAGGTTTGGTAAAAACCTGTAGAATCGCCCATCCGGTCGTGGCCTGAGACGAGATACGCGCGGCTACTATCAGGGTGTCGGCACGCCGGGAGGATTTGCTGGATTAGCCTTACCTTAGTTCGGAGTATCTTGAGCACGGGATTCCGAGAATACTCGGGTCTTCCCACTTTGGAGTTGCGACTCCGCCTTTCATGGGCTTGTAATGGGCCAAGTTGGAACACCCCTGCAGGGTTATGAACTTTTGAAAGCCGTGCCCGCGGTTATGTGGCAGATGGGAGCTTGTTAATATCCTGTTGTAGATAACTTGACACATTGTTCTAATACACTACCAGCGTGTGTACCGTGACTGTCAATTTCCGAATAGGGATTCGGGAGTTGAACACGGTGGGGTTATGTTTGTTGAGCTTTAGCTAGGATCACTTCGTGATCATCTCTCGACCGAGGCTTTCTCTTCTCGCACTCTCTCACGTATGCTAGTGCTAGTTGCTGCTGCAGACACTTATTCTTTTCTTCAGCCTTATCCTCTCCCAAGGCTTAAATAGTCTTGTTACCCGGGAACGGGATTGCTGAGTCCTCTGTGGCTCACAGTTACTTCACCACACCAGATGCAGGTCCAGTTGTGAGCTATCCAGGTGATGGCACCGAGCTTGACTCGGAGTACGACGAGGAGCGTAGTCGATACTATGTTCGTTATCCTGATGATCAGTAGTGGAGACTTCTACTAGGATTCGATCCGACCTGTGGATTTAAATTATGTTTGGTATCTTGGCATTTGGATTTTACCGTTAGAGGGCAGTGATGTTTTATTGTATGATGATTGAGACATGTATTGTATTTGTGTGACATGGCGATTGTAAGCCGACTATTTTATGTTTTCCATCCCCATCTTTTACATGAGTTGTGCAAAGATACCAAACTTGCGATCATTCCAGCATGGGGTTAAGTCTCTAAGTCGTGCCTCGACACGTAGGAGATTTAGTCCCATCCTGGGCATTACAAGTTGGTATTCAGAGCCTTCTCCGACCTAGGAGCCCCCACTGATTGATCGAATCGTTGACAGTCGAGTCTAGGCACACACTGAAAACATTTGGAGTCCTATATTATATCGGAGAGTAGGATTTCTTTGCTTCTCATCCCCTTTCTCTCTGGTGAGGACTCCTGACGTCTACTCTTGTCTCTTCTATCTTCAAAAATTGCACCAAATTTTTTTTAGGAATCTCGCGAGTATTCTGGGATTGTTTCGATGTTCTTGTGACGAGAATATTGTTCTCGATGCCTCCTGACATTAGGGGTTGTGGCAGTGTCCCGGGGAGTTGAGCTTCGGGGTATTGTCGTCACAAGCATATCGCGGCAGTACTAAATACTTAAGACGGCCGACATCGAAAATCTCTCCTATACGGTTAGTGGCAAGATAACCCCGACATCACCCAGTACTGGGGAGGTAGTTCGGGAGTATTGCTATAGCTTGTTATAGTGGATGCTTTTCGAAGGTCCGAGGTAAACAGTTTCCGAGAAAGACTGGTTATGTGTTGAAGGATGGATACACCTGGATGTAGGTTTAGAGTTGATTGCGCGGTGCTTCCCGTGTATCCCCAACACCTGATTGCATAACTGGAATCTTTCGGAAATTCATAGGTGGGTTAATCCAGTAGATCGTAGGCATTCTTCCAACGAATGCAGGTTAGCGAGTTTGGGGTTCTTCATTGAGTGAAGTGGTATTATGACCGATGTTCCGATCGGGAGTTGCATCTTAAAGGGTCCTTGGCTATGCTGATCCGGGGATTGCAAAACCCTTTCGTAACGCGTTCATATGCTTTCAGCACAAAGATGTTAGAACGAAGCTCCTATCTTGTGTTTGTTCCCGTCTGTACCTTGTTGTTTTTCTTATTTTACCTTTTGTCCCCTATGTGGCTTCTCGTGAAGATTGATGTTATCATTTAACTGAGAATTTCATTCGTTCCTCTTGTTCGAATGATTTCATTCGTTCCTATTGTTCGAATGATTATTATGAAGACTTGTTACAATTCATTCCATTGATTCAACTTATACCTTCTGTCAATCAATTGCTGATTCGTGGTCATCTATTTCAGGATGGCTTCGAAAAGGGTTCCCAACGCTAACCCAGAGGGTGAAGAGGTCCTAGAGCGTCCTCCTTCCCCTCCTCCTCCGTCTGAGGCTTGGAGAGCGATTATGCAGACTACAACTCAGAACACCCAGATGTTGATGCAGATGATGCAGCAGATGCAAGCTAATCAAGCTAATCAGGGTGTTCCAGGGAATCAAGGCAACTTCTTCAACCAGCAGCACCATGCTACTCTCAACCAGTTCTTGGCCAATAATCCAAAAGCTTTCAGTTACTGTGTCGACCCTCTTGATGCTGAAGATTGGTTAACCGACATAAAGAAGCATTTTGAGTGTAGTAACGTGAAGGAAGAGGATTATGTGAAGTTTGCAGCCTTCCAACTCAAAGACCAAGCAGCTGACTGGTGGCAGCAGTACAAAGATTCCAGGCCAGGTCGTGTGATCTCTTGGGAGGATTTCTGCAAGGACTTTCGCTCTCACCACATTCCTACAAGTGTCATCGAGGGTATGCGTGAGCAATTCCGCAACCTGAAGCAGGGCTCTATGACAGTCTATCAGTATAATGTCAAGTTCCAAAACCTCGCCCGCTATGCTAAGCAAGACATTCCTGATGCTAAGAGCAAAATCTACCAGTTCCGTGGAGGTCTGAAAGATGAACTTCAACTTGCTCTCACCTTGTTCGAGCCCGATGAATTCGACAAATTCTATAATATGGCTTTGAAACAAGAGGCAGCTCAGCTTAAGATGGAGGCTTCTAAAAAGAGAATTTGAGATGCCGTTCACTCTTCCTCATCGTCTCAGTTGGCTGCGAAGCAACATAAATTTTGGCTTCCTCCTCCTCCAGTGATTCGAGCTCCCTACAACAACTCCAACAGCAACAAGAACTCAGGTGGCCGTGGTTTCTCCCACCCACCCAACCCGAGCAACCAGTCGAGGAATCAGTTTCAGTCTCAAGGCTCCAAGTCAAGTGGTTCTCATTTCCGTCCTCTCTCAGAAGTGACTTGCAACAAATGCACTCAGAAAGGTCACTATGCCAACAGATGTCCGAACCCGAAGCGTCTTCCACCTCCTCCACCTGTGAGCACAGCTATTGTCAAGCATATTCCAAAGGCTGCAAGGGTCAATCTGATGAATGCAGCGCAAGCGGAGAATTCTTCTGATGTCATTTTGGGTAACCTTCCAGTTAACTCTTTTCCAGCTAAAGTGTTATTTGATTCGGGTGCTTCACATTCTTTCATGTCATACCCATTTGCATCCAAGCATAGTGTGACCACAGCAGCTTTACCAAGGCAGTTGGCTATTTCTTCTCCGGGAAAGCAGATGCATTCCAGTATATATGCTCCGAATGTTTCTATTCGCATGGGTGATTATCGCTTTCTGGCTAATCCGGTGGTTCTTGGCAATTCCGACATCGACCTCATCCTCGGAATGGATTGGCTTTCTCAGCATGATGCTCACATTGATTGTGCACAAAAGGAAGTCAAGATGACTCATCCTGATGAAGATGTGATTATCTTCGCCTCCAGGGATAACACTATCAGGCTTTTCTCTCTCAATGATAAGGGCGAAATTAATGCTATATCTCAAATTCCGGTGGTGAACGAATATCAAGACGTCTTTCCTAAAGAACTTCCAGGCATGCCTCCACACCGTCAGGTGGAATTTGTCATTGAACTCGAGCCTGGTACTGAGCCAGCATGCCGGCGTTCGTACAAGCTCTCTCCAGATGAATTGAAGGAATTGAAGAAGCAGCTTGATAAACAAGAGAGTATGGGTCTCATCAGGCCTAGTACGTCTCCTTGGGGCTGTGGTGTCTTATTTGTCAAGAAGAAAGATGGCACGGAGCGTCTATGCGTTGATTACCGGCCATTGAACAAGAAGACAATAAAGAACAAGTATCCGCTCCCCAACATCAACGAACTCTTCGAGCAGCTCAAAGGAGCTAAAGTGTTCTCTAAGCTCGACCTCCGAATGGGCTATCACCAAATTCGCATTCGCGAGGAAGACATTCCCAAGACTTCCTTCAGAACGAGCTACGGCTCATACGAGTATACTGTCATGTCCTTTGGTCTCGCCAATGCTCCTCCTACCTTTTCGAGGATGATGCACTACATCTTCAACCCCTATACTGGCGAGTTTGTGCTTGTGTATCTGGATGATATTCTGGTGTTTTCCAAGAATGAAGAAGATCACGAAAAGCACTTACATCTGGTTCTTGATCGACTCGTGAGCATAAGTTCTATGCCAAGTTCTCCAGGTGCGAGTTTTGGCTAGATAAGGTTTTGTACCTGGGCCATATCATCTCAGCTGACAGTATTGCGGTAAATCCCGAGAAAGTTGAAGCAATTGTCAACTGGGAGGCTCCTCAGAACGTCAAGTCACTCCGTAGTTTTCTAGGTCTTGCCAGCTATTGCAGAAGGTTCGTTGAGAACTTCTCCAAGATTGCCAAGCCTCTTTCCAACTTGCTTCAGAAGAATGTCAAATACTTTTGGTCTCCAGAGTGTGAAGTGGCATTCAAAACTCTCAAAGAAAAGCTTGTCTCTGCTCCAGTTCTGACTCCTCCAGATGAGTCCAAGCCCTATGAAGTATTCTGTGATGCTTCTCTTCAAGGTCTTGGTGGTGTGCTTATGCAAGATAAGAGAATTGTGGCATATACTTCTCGTCAGCTCAAGCCAAGTGAGAAGAACTATCCCACACATGATCTCGAGCTAGCAGCTGTGGTACATGCTTTGATTACGTGGAGACATTTGTTGTTGGGCAGAAAGGTCGACATCTTCACTGATCACAAGAGCTTGAAGTACATCTTCACGCAGCCGCATCTGAACCTCCGCCAGACTCGTTGGGTTGAAATGATCCAAGAGTATGATCCCAGCATTGAATACACTCCTGGCTTGGCGAATGTGATTGCAGATGCTTTGAGCAGAAAGGCATATTGCAACAGCCTTCTTATCAAGCCGTTTCAGCCTGAGCTTTGTGAAGCCTTCAGGAAGCTCAACCTCCAAGTTGTTCCGCAGGGTTTTCTTGCAAATCTTCAAATTGCTCCTACCTTGGAAGATCAAGTCCGTGAGGCCCAACTCAGTGATGCCATGGTGAAGAAGGTGAAACATGGTATTGCAAAGGGCACTCCAAAATACAAGTGCTTTCGTGTTGATGAGAGAGATACCTTGTTCTTCGAGGACAGACTCGTTGTTCCCAAAGGTGATCTCAGGAAGCTCATAATGGAAGAAGCACATGATTCTCTCCTTTCCATTCATCCTGGCAGTTCCAAGATGTACCAAGATCTCAAGCAATCTTACTGGTGGACACGCATGAAAAGGGAGATTGCCCAATTCGTGAACGAATGTGATGTTTGCAGAAGAGTGAAAGCAGAACATCAACGTCCAGCCGTTCTTCTCCAATCTCTTCCTATTCCCGAGTGGAAGTTCGACCACATTGAAATGGACTTCGTCACTGGTTTTCCTAAGTCCAAAAGAGGGAATGATTATATCTTTGTGGTGATTGACAAGCTTACCAAAGTCGCTCACTTCCTTCCAGTCAAAGAATTAATCAATGCAGCTCAATTGGCAGAGTTGTACACTTCTAGAATTGTGTCCTTACATGGTATTCCTCAAGTTATATCCTCAGACCGTGGAAGTTTGTTCACATCCAAGTTCTGGGACTCCTTTCAGTCCGCCATGGGCACTAAGATCAGGTTCAGCACTGCTTTTCACCCTCAGACTAGTGGTCAAGTCGAGCGAGTGAATCAGATTCTAGAAGACATGCTCAGAGCCTGTGTCATATCTTTTGGCATGAAATGGGAAGACTGCCTTCCATTTGCCGAGTTCTCTTACAACAACAGCTTCCAAGCAAGTGCAGGCAAAGCTCCGTTTGAAATCCTCTATGGCAGAAAGTGTCGTACCCCTCTCAACTGGTCTGAAACAGGCGAACGTCAACTTCTTGGCAATGACTTGATCTCAGAAGCCGAAGAAATGTGCAAAGTAATACGTGAGAATCTCAAGGCCGCTCAGTCGCGTCAGAAGAGCTACTAAGACGGCAAGCATCGTGATTTGGCTTTCAACATTGGTGATCATGTCTATCTCCGTGTGTCTCCGATGAAAGGCACCCAAAGATTCGGTATCAAAGGAAAGCTTGCTCCTAGATACGTCGGGCCTTTCAAGATTCTTGGCAAAAGAGGCGATCTAGCCTATCAACTCGAGCTCCCT
>LR738713.1:355343788-355359908 GCA_902687465.1 Secale cereale
GTCCAAAAGAGGGAATGATTATATCTTTGTGGTGATTGACAAGCTTACCAAAGTCGCTCACTTCCTTCCAGTCAAAGAATTAATCAATGCAGCTCAATTGGCAGAGTTGTACACTTCTAGAATTGTGTCCTTACATGGTATTCCTCAAGTTATATCCTCAGACCGTGGAAGTTTGTTCACATCCAAGTTCTAGGACTCCTTTCAGTCCGCCATGGGCACTAAGATCAGGTTCAGCACTGCTTTTCACCCTCAGACTAGTGGTCAAGTCGAGCGAGTGAATCAGATTCTAGAAGACATGCTCAGAGCCTGTGTCATATCTTTTGGCATGAAATGGGAAGACTGCCTTCCATTTGCCGAGTTCTCTTACAACAACAGCTTCCAAGCAAGTGCAGGCAAAGCTCCGTTTGAAATCCTCTATGGCAGAAAGTGTCGTACCCCTCTCAACTGGTCTGAAACAGGCGAACGTCAACTTCTTGGCAATGACTTGATCTCAGAAGCCGAAGAAATGTGCAAAGTAATACGTGAGAATCTCAAGGCCGCTCAGTCGCGTCAGAAGAGCTACTAAGACGGCAAGCATCGTGATTTGGCTTTCAACATTGGTGATCATGTCTATCTCCGTGTGTCTCCGATGAAAGGCACCCAAAGATTCGGTATCAAAGGAAAGCTTGCTCCTAGATACGTCGGGCCTTTCAAGATTCTTGGCAAAAGAGGCGATCTAGCCTATCAACTCGAGCTCCCTTCCAACTTCGCCAATGTTCATGATGTGTTCCATGTGTCTCAACTCCGCAAATGCTTCAAGGCACCTGAGCGCATGATTCCGTTTGAAGAGATTGATCTTCAACAAGATTTGTCCTACCGAGAGCATCCCGTTGCTATTCTCGAAGAAACCGAACGCAAGACCCGCAACAAGTCCATAAAATTCTTGAAAGTCAAGTGGTCACATCATACCGACCGAGAGGCTACGTGGAACGAGAAGATCATCTTCGTTCCGAGTACCCTTCCTTTTTCCAGTCCTAGATCTCGGGACGAGATCTTTTTGTAGTAGAGGAGAGTTTGTAATGCCTCGGATGTAATAATTTCCCATTTTGGGCATATAATATATCTCCGGCTTCATCTATTCCATTTCGGGTTCTTTGTCTTTCGGGTTTTCGCCATTTTGTTGTGTGCGTGTGTGGCATTCTTTCATATCATATATTCATGTGCATCGCATTGCATTTGTGTTGTCGGTTGCATCCGGTTCCATGCGTTCCTTCCCGTTGTCCGTTTCACGTTCCGGAGCTCCCTCACGTGTCC
Organism: Secale cereale; assembly: GCA_902687465.1. Classification (NCBI taxonomy): domain Eukaryota; kingdom Viridiplantae; phylum Streptophyta; class Magnoliopsida; order Poales; family Poaceae; genus Secale; species Secale cereale. The sequence goes on from LR738713.1 coordinate 355,345,082, forward strand.
GTGGCGTCCCGTAGGCCTACTTTGGTGTTTGGCCGTGTAACGTTACTGGTGTCGCGCAAGACTTATCGTGTGTTGTTGTTTTGTTGTGTGTAACCCGCCTGTCAAATCTCGTCGCATTTTGAGTCCGTTTGCTACCCCAACAGTTATTCTCGTGGGCTCAAAGTGACTCCACTTTGTGGCCCAAGACACCCCTCCACAGCCCACCAAACCACTCCTAGCCACTTCTATCATCTAGGCCATCCAAATCTGATCCGGTGGCCGAAAACCGCACTCCATTTGGACAACCCTAGCTACTTGTGCCTATATATTTGTCCACTCCCCCAAATTTTGCCCCAAATTAAGGAAACCCTAGACCTCTCCTTCTTCCACCTCCAGCCACCAGCCACCTCGCCGGAATCCCGCCGGAAGTTCGCCGGAATACACCACCTCGCCGGAAAACACCTCCACCACCTCCCTCCATCACCTCCGGCGCCCCACCGCAGCACCACCTCGCCGGATCCGGAGGGCCCCGTCCAGATCGGGCCGTTTCCGGACCAGATCCGCCTCCTCCGGCCTTCTCCCGCTCGCCGGAGGCGGGTCAATGTCACAGCCGCCGCTCGCTGGAGGCTCGAGGGCGTCAAGCTCCTCCCGTCGCCAGATCGGATTCGCCCGACCGCCTGGGCCGCTCCTCCTTTGGCCGCGAGGCCCATCCGCGCAGCCAGCCGCTCCAGCTGCCGGCCAGGCTGGGCCATCGCCTCCAGCCGCGTCGCCAGGCCCAGGCGCACCTCCCGCTAGACCGAGCCGGGCCCCCAGCCGCCGTCCGCCTCCTTCGGGCGTCGCCAGCCGTCCCGCAGCCAGGCTCCCGTGCGCCGCCTAGCTGGGCCGGTTCCCTCCGCCGCTCGCCTCCACCGGCCCAGACCGCGCCACCGCCCGAGGCCCGGGCCCCAGCACCAGGCCGCACCACGCCCGAGCGGCCCACTTCCTCCGCTTCGCCCGCACGCCTCCCTCCAGGCCGCTTCGCCCCGCCAGCTCTCGCGCGGGCCGAGGCCCATCCAGCCGCCTTCGTCCAGATCCAGGCGCCGGGCCGCCTCCCTCCTCCGAGCCGCCAGGCGAGGCCCGATCTGCTTCCTCCGCCGCGGCCCGGCTGACCCGTTCAGCCCGTTCACTTCCAGATCCAGATCTGAGAAGGTTATTTCAAATCCTAAGTCCCTGTGATGTTGTTGTCTGATGCTATTTTCTAACTGCAATAACTTCTTGTGTGATGCTCCGTTTTGCGCAAATGAGGTGTCCAGACGTTCGCGGTGACTAGCACTACGTTTCATTCCATTGTGCCATGCATGTTAGAGATCATCTAGATGCTTATTTTCCTGTTGCAAGAGTGCATCCCGATATAAACTGCTGCTATGTGATGTTTTTATGCCATCTTTGCATAGTGATATCTTTTAGCTCGTTTATCCGAATGATGCAAATGACATGTCCACGTGTTCGTCTTGCCATGCTCTACATGTTGCTTGTGTTAGGTTGCATGATAGATTTATTCTTGCCATGTTTATCTTCGTTGCAAAGTGCCATGTGGCTGTGATGTTGTTTCACATGTTATGAAATGCCATCTTGTTGAGCTCATTGCTATCGTTGTGTTTATCTCCATGATGCATGCTTGTATGTTTCGGAATCACCATCATGTGTACTTTGATGTGGTTCTTACCACTTGCCATGTTTAGTTTCGAGGTGACTTAAACTTGCTCTTTTAGATGCCATAATGAAACTGCTGTTTTAACACTTGGTGGATTTTCACTAAGTCTGAAATCTGTAATGTTCCGATGCCATGTTTGCGTGCTGTTCTAGGACAAACCATGATAGTTTTGGGGTGGATCTTGATGGTTCCTTGTAGTAGATATTGTTGGATTTCCATTCATGTACTCACATGCTTATTTGAGTGGCTGTAGCATGTTTAACTTTTGCTCCAAAGTTTCAATAAAATTCTGCTGTCAGAATTTTATTGTCAAGTTCAATAAGTCCAAGCTTGTTGCTATTGAACCGTGGCTCCTTTGGGGGTGCACCTTTGGACTTATTTGCTATAGGATATGTCTAGTTTATGTCCATGCTCTTTGCCATGGTGTTTGAGTGCTGTAGCTTATTTTTCTAGTGCTCCGAAGTTGCTATGTTGCTGTAATTTTCAGCTTTCGCATGTTTCTTGTTTCGGGCATAACTTTTAGCCCGTAGCTCCGATTTCAGCGAGTCTTATATGAAACTTGATTGATTTTCTGTGTAGATTCATAATATCCTATTGTTATCATGTTTTGAAGTGATTTGCTTGAGTGCTATTATCCGTGCTCCGTGTGCTCTCGTAGTGCATCCATCATGCATCCATAATTTTGAGTGCGCATTGCATCTTGTTGATTCGTGCCTTGTGTGATTGTATTGTTTAGAGCCGGAAGCTGAGACCGAGTATGAGTACGAGCACGAGGTTACCAACGAGGTTGAGCACGAGGACCCTTCTTACGATCCGAACGACTACACTTCAGGCAAGATGACCGAACCCGGATACCATTACTATTTTTGCCTATTGCTAGTAGTCTCGATCTATAGTTTTTGCCTCGATGCCCATGTCTTTCCTGTCAGCCTCCTACTTGTAACCATTACCATGTTTAACCACCCTACCTATGCAAACCATTGCTTGGCTAATTACGCTTCGCTCAGCCCTTCTTATAGCATTGCTAGTTGCAGGTGAAGATCGAAGATGCTTGCTTCATGTTGAAGTTTTGTTGGGTTATATCACACTATATAAATGCTTATAAATGAAATCATCTATATATTGGCAAGGGTGGAAGGCTAAGCCTTTTGCTTGGTGTTTTGTTCCACTCATGCCGTTAGGAACCGTTTAAACCGGTGTTATGTTCCTTGATTATGCGTTCCTAACACGGTTGGGGTGTATGGGACCCCCTCGATAAACCGCTAAGTGCTAAGTCTTTTCCAGCAAGTCCCAACATTGGTACTATTTGCCTAATAACTAAATAAACTTGCATAGGGAGTAATTAACCCTCTTTCTTAATTCAACAACCCCGGGCCAGTGCTCCACATGAGTGTTGGTCCGAAACGGGGGTTCTGCGGGGCCACCTCAAGGAAACCCGAGGTTTGGTAAAAACATGTATAATCGCCCATCCGGTCGTGGCCTGAGACGAGATACGCGCGGCTACTATCAGAGTGTCGGCACGCCGGGAGGATTTGCTGGATTAGCCTTACCTTAGTTCGGAGTATCTTGAGCACGGGATTCCGAGAATACTCGGGTCTTCCCACTTTGGAGTTGCGACTCCGCGGATCGTGGGCTTGTAATGGGCCAAGTTGGAACACCCCTGCAGGGTTATGAGCTTTCGAAAGCCGTGCCCACGGTTATGTGGCAGATGGGAGCTTGTTAATATCCGGTTGTAGATAACTTGACACATTGTTCTAATACACTACCAGCGTGTGTACCATGACTGTCAATTTCCGAATAGGGATTCGGGAGTTGAACCCGGTGGGGTTATGTTTGTTGAGCTTTAGCTAGGATCACTTCGTGATCATCTCTCGACCGAGGCTTTCTCTTCTCGCACTCTCTCACGTAAGCTAGTGCTAGTTGCTGCTGCAGACACTTATTCTTTTCTTCAGCCTTATCCTCTCCCAAGGCTTAAATAGTCTTGTTACCCGGGAACGGGATTGCTGAGTCCTCCGTGGCTCACAGTTACTTCACCACACCAGATGCAGGTCCAGTTGTGAGCTATCCAGGTGATGGCACCGAGCTTGACTGGGAGTACGACGAGGAGCGTAGTCGATACTATGTTCGTTATCCTGATGATCAGTAGTGGAGACTTCTACTAGGATTCGATCCGACCTGTGGATTTAAATTATGTTTGGTATCTTGGCATTTGGATTTTACCCTTAGAGGGCAGTGATGTTTTATTGTATGATGATTGAGACATGTATTGTATTTGTGTGACGTGGCGATTGTAAGCCGACTATTTTATGTTTTCCATCCCCATCTTTTACATGAGTTGTGCAAAGATACCAAACTTGCGATCATTCCAGCATGGGGTTAAGTCTCTAAGTCGTGCCTCGACAAGTAGGAGATTTAGTCCCATCCTGGGCATTACAATTTTCAGGTCAATTGTACTCCTTTTGATATTCCTTTTCTGCGAAACTCAAAAACAAGGAAAAAACAGAAACTGGCACTGGGCTCTAGGTTAATAGGTTAGTCCGAAAAATCATATAAAATAGCATATAAATGCATATGAAACATCCAAGATAGACAATATAATAGCATGGAACAATCAAAAATTATAGATACGTTGGAGACGTATCAAGCATCCCCAAGCTTAATTCCTGCTCGTCCTCGGGTAGGTAAATGATAAAAACAGAATTTTTGATGTGGAATGCTACCTAACATATTTATCGATGCAATTCTTATTTAATGTGGTATGAAAGTTCAGATCCAGAAGGTTCAAGCAAAAGTTTATGTTGACATGAGAACAATAATATTTCAAGCATACTAGATAGTAAATCATTAAGCTTCAAAAATAACATGGCTAAAGAAAGTTATCCCTACAAAATCATATAGTCTTATTATGCTCACTCTTTCGAACACAAGGTAATCATGCCCACCCCAAAGTCAGCCAAGCAATTGGTTCATAATTTTTAACGCGCTTCAGCCTTTTCAACTTTTCACGCAATGTATGAGCGTGAGCCATGGATATAGCACTATGGGTGGAATAGAAGGTGGTAAGAGACAAAAGTGGGGACAAAGTCTCACATCAACTCAACAAATCAATGTACTATGAGATGTCCATCAATTGATATCAATGTGAGTGAGTAGGGATTGCCATGTAACGGATGCACTAGCGCTATAAGTGTATGAAAGCTGAAAAGAAAACTAGTGGGTGTGCATCAACTTGCTTTCTCATGAAGACCTAGGGCATTTGAGGAAGCCCATCGTTGGAATATACAAGCCAATTTTTATAACGAAAATTCCCACTAGTATATAAAAGTGACAACATAGGAGACTCTCTATCATGAAGAACATGGTGCTACTCTGAAGCACAAGTGTGGAAAAATGATAATAACATTGTCCCTTCTCTCTTTTTCTCTCATTTTTTAGGGGTGGGCTTCCTTGGCCTCTTTTGTTTATTTTGGCTTCACTGGCCTCTTTTATTTTTGATAACCTCACATGGGACAATGTTCTAATAATGATGATCATCACACTTTTATTTACTTACAACTCGATATTACAACTCGATACTTAGAACAAAGATATGACTCTATATGAATGACTCTGACGGTGTACCGGGATGTGCAATGATCAAGAGTGACATGTATAAAAAATATAAACGGTGGCTTTGCCACAAATACTATGTCAACTACATGATCATGCAAAGCAACATGACAATGATGATGCGTGTCATAATAAACGGAACGGTCGATTTACATGTCAATATATCTCGGAATGGCTATGGAAATGCCATAATACGTAGGTATGCTGCTATTTTGAGGAAGGTATAAGGAGGGTTTTATGCACCGGCGAAAGTTGCGCGGCACTAGAGTGGTTAGCAAGGTGGAAGGGTGAGAGTGCGTATAATCCGTGAACTTAACATTAGTCATAAAGAACTCACATACTTATTGCAAAAGATTTGTTAGCCCTCGAAGCAAAGTACTACTATGATGCCCCTAGGGGGAGGTTGGTAGGAGTTAACCATCGCGCGCGCCCCACCTTCACGCAAAGGTAAACAATCAAGACACAAGCATTTCATTTCGGTTACACATTTGGAGACCATACGTGCATGCTACGGGAATCACGAACCTTAACACAGTTATTTTCTCTACCCTACAATTTACTACTAGCATGATTCTAGTATTACCATCCACATATCTCAAAACAATCACAAGGAATCAATACTTCTCATACTGTAAAATACTCTATATGAAAGTTTTTATTATATCTCCCTTGGATGCCCATCATGTTAGGACTAAATTCATAACCCAAACAAATTACCATGCTGTTTAGAGACTCTCAAAATAATGTAAGTGAAGCATCAGAGTTCATCAATTTCTATAAAATAAAACCACCGCCGTGCTCTAAAAAGATATATGTGAAGCACTAGAGCAACTGACAAACTACTCCAAAATGATATAAGTGAAGATCAATGAGTAGTCAAATAATAAACTAGCTACGAGAAGACCCTCCCTCATTTAAGAATTTCATATCTTAAGTACTTTTTTCAAACAGCAAGCAAAACAAAATAAAATGACATTTCAAGGATAGCACATATCATGTGAAGAAGCAAAAACTTAGGCTAAACCGGTACTAATCGATAATTATTGATGAACAAAGGTGGGATGCCTACCGGGGCATCCCCAAGTTTAGATGCTTGAGACTTATTGAAATATTATCTTGGGATGCCTTGGGCAACCCCAAGCTTGAGCTTTTGTATCTCGTTAATTCCTCTCATGTCGCGGTTTCCCTAAATCTCAAAAACTTCATCCACACAAAACTCAACAATAACTTGTGAGATAAGTTAGTATAAATCAACTCAAAACCTTAACATTCTCTACAGTAGCAAATCACTAAAATTATAATTTGACATTGAATAATAATTGCATCTGCATATTTAATACTCTTATCCTCAAATAGAATCATTAAATATTCAAACATATGCAAACAATGCAAAATAACAACAATTTGTCTTAACAAGACATTCTGTAAAGAGTGGAATTGTTCTCATACTTCCCTAGCTCTAAAAATTCTATACAATTACCACATTACAGAGAACTTATTCATGCTAACTTTGAATAATTATAAGATTTTATCATGTTCCGACTATCCAGAAGAAATCAGACAATGATAGAAAACTTTCTGTTTTCAAACAACAACATATATACTTGCAAAATAAGCATGGTAAAGGCTACACTTGTCTTTTTTATTGAAACAAAAGATACTAAAACTTATTATAAATAATAGCAAGCAAATCTAAACAAAATAAAATGACGCTCCAAGCAAAACACATATCATATGGGGAATAAAAATATAGCCTCAAGTAAATTTACCGATAGACGAAGACGAAAGAAGGTATGCCATCCGGGGCATCCCCAAGCTTAGATGCTTGGTTGTCTTTGAATTTACCTTGGGGTGCCTTGGGCATCCCCAAGCTTAGATGCTTGGTTGTCTTTGAATTTACCTTGGGGTGCGTTGGGCATCCCCAAGCTTAGGCTCTTGCTGCTCCTTATTCCATAGTCCATCAAATCTTTACCCAAAACTTGAAAACTTCACAACATAAAATTCAACAGAAAATCTTATGAGCTCCGTTAGTATAAGAAAGCAAATCACCACTTAGGTGCTGTTGTGAACTCATTCTAAATTAATATTCGTGTTATATCTACTGTATTCCAACTTCTCCATGGTTAATACTGCCCGATACTACTCATGGATTCATCAAAATGAGCAAACAACACATGAAAAACAGAATTTGTTTAAAACAGAACAGTCTGTAGTAATCTGGACAACCACCATACTTCTGGAACTCCAAAAATTCTAAAAAATTAGGACAACGTAGGAAATTTGTATATCAATCATTTGTAAAAATTTCAGCTAATTATCATGTTCCAATGATTTATTAAATTTTCTGCACTGGACGCAAAACTTTCTGTTTTTGCACAAAATCAAGTCAACTATCAACCACACTATCCCAAAGGCTTTACTTGGCAATTTATTAAAACAAAATCTATTAAACATGATTAATACAACAGCTTATCATGTGAACACACAAAAATAGTAGGTAAAAGTATTGGGTTGTCTCCCAACAAACGCTTTTCTTTAACGCCTTTTTAGCTAGGCATGATGATTTCAATGATGCTCACATAAAGATAAGAACTGAAACAAAAAAGGGAGCATCAACAATTGCATGACAGTAACATTTAAGCCTAACCCACTTCCTATGCATAGGGATTTTGTGAGGAAACAATTTATGGGAACAAGAATCAACTAGCATAGGAAGGCAAAACAAGCATGATTTCAAGATTCTCAACACACACAGAGGAAATTTGATATTATTGCAATACCAACAAGCATATGTTACTCTATCATAATAATTTTCAGTAGCATCATGAATGAATTCAACAATATAACCATCACATAAACCATTCTTTTCATGATTCATAAGCATAGAAATTTTACTACTCTCCACGTAAGAAAAATTCTTCTCATTCATAGTAGTGGGAGGAGCAAAATCAACAAAATAACTATCACGAGATACTTGATTAGAATCATGATGACAAGTTTCATGGTTATTAGTATTCTTTATAACATAGGAGTCATCACAATAATCATCATAAATAGGAGGCATGCTTTTATCATAATAAATTTGCTAATCAAAACTTGGGGGACAAAAAATATCTTCTTCATCAAACATAGCATCCCCAAGTTTGTGGTTTTGCATATCATTAGCATCATGGATATTCAAAGAACTCATACTAACAACATTGCAATCATGCTCATCATTCAAATATTTAGTGCCAAACATTTTATTGCATTCTTCTTGTAGCACTTTGGCGCAATTTTCCTTTCCATCATTTTCACGAAATACATTAAAAAGATGAAGCGTATGAGGCAACCCCAATTCCATTTTTTGGAATTTTCTTTTATAAACCAAACTAGTGATTGATACGTCTCCAACGTATCTATAATTTTTGATTGTTCCATGCTATTAAATTATCCTTCTAGGATGTTTTATGGGATTTATTATACAATTTTATATTATTTTTGGGACTAGCCTATTAACCCAGAGCCCAGTGCCAGTTTATGTTTTTCTCCTGTTTTAGGGTTTTACAGAAAATGAATATCAAATGGAGCCCAATTGACCTGAAAATCAACGGAGGCTATTTTTGGACCTAAAGAAGCCCAGGAAGTGCCGGAGGGGGACGAGAGGACCCACGGGCTGCCCACGAGGGTGGGGGCGCGTGCCCCCCCCCCCCTCGTGGACAGCCCGTAGCCCCCCTTTGCTTGGCCCCTACTCCAACACCTCCTATATATACTGAAACCTCCAGAAAGAAACCTAGATCGGGAGTTCCGCCTCTGAAAGCCTATGTAGCCACCAAAAACCAATCTACACCCGTTCTAGCACCCTGCCCGAGGGGGGAATCCCTCTCCGGTGGCTGTCTTCATCATCCCGGCGCTCTCCATGATGAGGAGGGAGTAGTCCACCTTCGGGGCTGAGGGTATGTACCAGCAGATATGTGTATGATCTCTCTCTCTCGTGTTCTTGAGATGGCACGATCTTGATGTATCGCGAGCTTTGCTATTTTAGTTGGATCTTATAATGCTTCTCCCTCTCTTCTCTCTTGTAATGGATTGAGTTTTCCCTTTGAAGTTATCTTATCAGATTGAGTCTTTAAGGATTTGAGAACACTTGATGTATGTCTTGCAAGTGCTTATCTGTGGTGACAATGGGATATCACATGATCCACTTGATGTATGTTTTAGTGATCAACTTGTGGGTTCCGTGACCATGGCAATCTATGCATAGGGGTTGGCACACGTTTTCGTCTTGAGTTTCCGGTAGAAACTTTGGGGCACTCTTTGAAGTTCTATGTGTTGGTTGAATAAATGTTTCTGAGATTGTGTGATGCATATCGTATAATCATGCCCATGGATACTTGAGGTGACAACGGAGTATCTAGGTGACATTAGGGTTTTGGTTGATTTGTGTCTTAAGGTGTTATTCTAGTACGAACTCTATGATAGATTGAACGTTACTACGGACTCTTGAATAGATCGATCAGAAAGAATAACTTTGAGGTTGTTTCGTACCCTACCATAATCTCTTCGTTTGTTCTCCGCTATTAGTTACTTTGGAGTTACTCTTTGTTGCATGTTGAGGGCTAGTAATATGATCCAATTATGTTATCCTTGTTGAGAGAACTTGCACTAGTGAAAGTATGAACCCTAGGCCTTGTCTACTATCATTGCAACACCGTTTATGCTCACGTTTACCACTTGCTACATTGCTGTTTTTATATTTTCTTATTACAAAAACCTATATCTACCATCCATATTGCACTTGTATCACCATCTCTTCGCCGAACTAGTGCACCTATACAATTTACCATTGTATTGGGTGTGTTGGGGACACAAGAGACTCTTTGTTATTTGGTTGCAGGGTTGCTTGAGAGAGACCATCTTCATCCTACGCCTCCCACGGATTGATAAACCATAGGTCATCTACTCGAGGGAAATTTGCTACTGTCCTATAAACCTATGCACTTGGAGGCCCAACAACGTCTAAAATAAGAAGGTTGCCTAGTAGACATCAAGCTCTTTTCTGGCGCCGTTGCCGGGGAGGTTAGTGCTTGAAGGTATATCTTTAGATCTTGCAATCGAATCTTTTAGTTTCTTGTTTTATCACTAGTTTAGTTTATAAAAGAAAATTATAAAAAGGAATTAAGGTTAAGGTTACCTCATATGCTTCATCTTTTTAATATCTTTCGTGAAAATGATATGAAGGAAAATTGTGCTCAAGTACTAGAAGAAGAATTACATAGAATGCTTGGCATAAAATATGTGCATGATGAGCATGATTGCAATGTTGTTAGTGTGAATCCTTTGAATATCCATGATACTAATGATATGCAAAGCCATAAGCATGGGGAAGCTATGTTTCATGAAGATGATATTTTCAGTCCCCAAGTTCTGATGATAATATTTATTATGATGAAAGCATGCCTCCTATTTATGATGATTATATTTATGAAAGTGGATTTGGAGAGGTCATGACTTTATTTAGTGATGAATCCACTATTTCAGAAGAGGTTCCAATTGATTATGAGAACAAAGTTGATATCTATGATGATTATTGTGATGACTTGTATGCTATTAAGAATAATGATAACCATGAAACTTGTCATCATGATTTTAGTTTTCAATTGGATTATTTTTCACATGATAGTTATTTTGTTGAGTTTGCTCCCACTACTATGAATGAGAAGAATTTTGCTTATGTGGAGAGTAGTAAAATTTCTATGCAAGTAGATCATGAAAAGAATGATTAATGTGCTGGTTATATTGTTGAATTCATTCATGATGCTACTGAAAATTATTATGAGATAGTATCATATGCTTCTACATATTGCAATAGTATCAAGTTTCCTCTCTATGTGCTTAAAATTTTGAAGCTATGCTCATTTTCCCTTCCTATGCTAGTTGATTATCGTTCTCATAAGTTGTTTGCTCACAAAATCCCTATGCATAGGAAGTGGGTTAGACTTAAATGTGCTAGTTATATTCTTCATGATGCTCACCTTATGTTTCAATTCTTATCTTTTGTGCGAGCATCATTGAAATCATTGTGCCTAGCTAGGGGCGTTAAACGATAGCGCTTGTTGGGAGGCAACCCAACTTTATTTTTGCTTTTTGCTTCTGTTTAGGAATAAATATTGCATCTAGCTTCTGGTTAGATGTGGTTTTGTGTTTTAATTAGTGTTTTTGCCAAGTAGAACCTTTGGGAAGTCTTGTGTGAAGTCTATATGATCTTGTTGTGAAAAACAGAATCATTAGCGCTCGCTAGAATGGTCACCAGATTTAACTGGAGCGTGCTATGTAGTTGATTCTTTTTGCAGATGATTAATAGACAAATTCCTCACGTTTACCAATTTAGTTTGAATTTTTTGGAGTTATAAAAGTATGTGAAACCTGCAGATTACTACAAACTGTTCTGTTTTTGACACTTTCTGTTTTTCGTGTGTTGTTTGCTTATTTCAATGCATCTATGAGTAGTATTGGGAAGTATGAACCATAGAGAAGTTGGAATACAGTAGGTTTAACACCAATATAAACAAAGAATAAATTCATTGCAGTACCTTTGAGTAGTGGTTTGCTTTCTTATACTAACGGAGCTCACGAGATTTTTGTCTAAGTTTTGTGTTGTGAAGTTTTCAAGTTTTGAGTATTGCTTTGATGGACTATGTAACAAAGAGTGGCAAGAGCCTAAGATTGGGGATGCCCATGGCACCCCAAGGTAAAATTCAAGGACAACCAAAAACCTAAGATTGGGGATGCCCCGGGAAGGCATCCCCTCTTTCGTCTTCATCTATCGTTACTATACTCGGAGCTATATGTTTATTCACCACATGATATGTGTTTTACTTGGAGCATCTTGTATAATTTGAGTCTTTTCTTGTTAGTTTGCCACAAATATCCTTGCTGGACACACCTATTTGAGAGAGTTAAATATGGCCTAGGAATTGTTAGAACACACTATGTGCTTCACTTATATATTTTGAGTTGAGTAGTTTTTGCTCTAGTGCTTCACTTATATCTTTTAAAGCACAGTGGTAATTATATTTTTGTAGAAATTGTTGATCTCTCATGCTTCACTTATATCCTTTTGAGAGTCTATTAAAACAGCATGGTAATGTGCTTAGGCTATAAAACTAGTCTTCACATGACAGACATCCAATATCAATGTAGTAGAAACTTTCACACTAAGTGCATTGAATATGATGAGAAGTTGGATGCTTGATAATTGTTTTGAGATATGAGGATAGTGATATTAGAGTCATGCTAGTGGAGTTATTATGAAATTGAGAAATACTTGTGTTAAGGTTAGTGATTCCCGTAGCATGCACGTATGGTGAACCACTATGTGACGAAGTTAGAGCATGAGGTATTTGTAAAGTGTCAACCTTTGTGTGGAGGTCGGGGGCGCGGGATGGTTAACTCCTACCAATAACCCCCCTAGGAGAATGCGTTGATTGCTTTGTTTTGATGACTCGTAGATTTTTGCAATAAGTATATGAGTTCTTATGACTAATGTTGAGTCCATGGATTATACGCACTCTCACCCTTCCACCATTGCTAGCCTCTCTTGTACCGCACAACTTTCGCCGGTACCATACACCCACCATATATCTTTCTCAAAACAGCCACCATACCTACCTATCATTGCATTTCCATAGCCATTCCGAGATATATTGCCATGCAACTTTCCACCGTTCCGTTCATATGACACGCTTCATATTGTCATATTGCCATGCATGATCATGTAGTTGACATTGTATTTGTGGCTAGGCCACCATGCATTATTTTTCATACATGTCACTCTTGATTCATTGCAGATCCCGGTACACAGCCGGAGGCATTCATATAGGGTCATACTTTGTTCTAGTATCGAGTTGTAATTCAATGAAATGTGTGATGATCATCATTATTAGAGCATTGTCCCATGTGAGGAAAGGCTAAATAAAGAAAGCCCCTCCAAAAAAAGGAAAAAAAGAAGGAAAGGCCAAGAAAAAGAAAGGCCCAAAAAAAAGAAAAAAAGAAAGAAAAGAAAAGAAAAGGGACAATTGCTACCATCTTTTTCCACACTTGTGCTTCAAAGTAGCACCATGTTCTTCATGATAGAGTGTCTCATGTTTAGTCACTTTCAAATACTAGTGGGAATTTACATTATAGAACTTGGCTTGTATATTCCAACGATGGGCTTCCTCAAGTGCCCTAGGTCTTCGTGAGCAAGCAAGTTGGATGCACACCCACTTAGTTTCTTTTGTTGAGCTTTCATACACTTATAGCTCTAGTGCATCCGTTGCATGGCAATCCCTACTCACTGACGTTGATATATATTGATGGGCATCTCCATAGCCCATTAATACGCCTAGTTGATGTAAGACTATCTTCCTTTTTTGTCTTCTCCACAACCACCGTTCTATTCCACCCATAGTGCTATATCCATGGCTCACATGCTCATGTATTGCGTGAAAGTTGAAAGGTTTGAAAGAATAGAGTATGAAAACAAGTGCTTGGCTGAAATCGGGGTTGTGCATGATATGAATATTTTGTGTGATAAAGAGGGAGCATAGCCAAACTATATGAATTTGTAGGGATAACTTTTTTAGCCATAGTATTTTGAGAAGACATGATTGCTTTGTTAGTATGCTTGAAGTATTATTATTTCTTATGTCAATATAGACTTTTGTCTTTAATCTTTCAGATCTGAACATTCATGCCATAATTAAGAGTATTACATTTAAAAACTATGTTGGTTAGCATTCCACATCAAAAAATCAGTTTTTATCACTTACCTACTCGAGGACGATCAGGAATTAAGCTTGGGGATGCTGATACGTCTCCAACGTATCTATAATTTTTGATTGTTCCAGGCTATTATATTATCCTTCTAGTATGTTTTATGGGATTTATTATACACTTTTATATTATTTTTGGGACTAACCTATTCACCCAGAGCCCAGTGCCAGTTTCTGTTTTTCTCCTGTTTTAGGGTTTTACAGAAAAGGAATATCAAACGGAGCCCAATTGACCTGAAAATCAACGGAGGCTGTTTTTGGACCTAAAGAAGCCTAGGAAGTGCCAGAGGGAGACGAGAGGACCCACGGGCTGCCCACGAGGGTGGGGGCTATTAGGGAACGTAGCAGAATTCAATTTTTTTTCTACGCTTCACCAAGATCAATCTAAGGAGTCATCTAGCAACGAGCATAAAGGAGTGCATCTACATACCCTTTGTAGATCGCGTGCGGAAGCGTTCGAAGGAACGTGGATGATGGAGTCGTACTCTTCGTGATCCTCGTCACCGATGATCCAAGCGCCGAGCGGACTGCACCTCCACACTCAACACACGTACGGTACTGCGACGTCTCCTCCTTCTTGATCCAGCAAGGGGGGAGGAGAGGTTGACGGAGATCCAGCAGCACGACGGCGTGGTGGTTGATGCAACGGAAAAAGCTGCAGGGCTTCGCTGGCGCCCTGCGAGAGGAGTTGGAGGTGTGACGGGGGGGAGAGGCGCCAGAGGCTTGGGGTGCGGCTGCCCTCTCTCCCCCC
>LR738713.1:355359918-355384609 GCA_902687465.1 Secale cereale
TGTTTTTGGACCTAAAGAAGCCTAGGAAGTGCCAGAGGGAGACGAGAGGACCCACGGGCTGCCCACGAGGGTGGGGGCTATTAGGGAACGTAGCAGAATTCAATTTTTTTTCTACGCTTCACCAAGATCAATCTAAGGAGTCATCTAGCAACGAGCATAAAGGAGTGCATCTACATACCCTTTGTAGATCGTGTGCGGAAGCGTTCGAAGGAACGTGGATGATGGAGTCGTACTCTTCGTGATCCTCGTCACCGATGATCCAAGCGCCGAGCGGACTGCACCTCCACACTCAACACACGTACGGTACAGCGACGTCTCCTCCTTCTTGATCCAGCAAGGGGGGAGGAGAGGTTGACGGAGATCCAGCAGCACGACGGCGTGGTGGTTGATGCAACGGAAAAAGCTGCAGGGCTTCGCTGGCGCCCTGCGAGAGGAGTTGGAGGTGTGACGGGGGGGAGAGGCGCCAGAGGCTTGGGGTGCGGCTGCCCTCTCTCCCCCCCACTATATATAGGGGGCCAGGGGGGCGCCGGCCCTAGGAGATCCAATCTCCTAGGGGGGCGGCGGCCAGGGGGGAGAATTTGCCCCCCAAGGCATAGGGGGCGCCCCCACCCCCTAGGGTTTCAACCCTAGGCGCATGGAGGGGGGCCCATGTGGGTGCGCCAGCCCACTAGGGGCTGGCCCCCTTCCACTTGCGGCCTACGGGGCCCTCCGGGATGGGTGGCCCCACCCGATGGACCCCCGAGACCCTTCTGGTGGTCCCGTGACACTCCCGGTGACCCCCGGAATTCTCCCGATGGCCGAAAATGGACTTCCTATATATGATTCTTTACCTCCGGACCATTCCGGAACTCCTCATGACATCCGGGATCTCATCCGGGACTCCGAACAACATTCGGGTTTCCATGTGCATGTATCTCTACAACCCTAGCGTCACCGAACCTTAAGTGTGTAGACCCTACGGGTTCGGGAGACACGCAGACATGACCGAGACGACTCTCTGGTCAATAACCAACAGCGGGATCTGGATACCCATGTTGGTTCCCATGTGTTCCTCGATGATCTCATCGGATGAACCACTGTGTCAAGGATTCACTCAATCCCGTATGTTATTCCCTTTGTCTATCGGTACGGTACTTGCCCGAGATTCGATCCTCGGTATGCCCGATACCTTGTTCAATCTTGTCATGGCAAGTCTCTTTACTCGTTCCGCAATCCATCATCCCGTGACTAACTCCTTAGTCACTTTGAGCTCATTATGATGATGTCTTACCGAGTGGGCCCAGAGATACCTCTCCGTCATACGGAGTGACAATATCCCAGTCTTGGTTCGTACCAACTCAACAGACACTTTCGGAGATACCCGTTGCATACCTTTATAGTCACCCAGTTACGTTGTGACATTTGGCACACCCAAAGTATTCCTACGGTATCCGGGAGTTGCACAACCTCATGGTCTAAGGAATAAATACTTGACACTGGAAAAGCTTAAGCATTACGAACTATATGATCTCGTGCTAGGCTTAGGATTGGGTCTTGTCCATCACATCATTCTCCTAATGATGTGATCCCGTTATCAATGACATCCTATGTCCATGGTCAGGAAACCGTGACCATCTGTTGATCAACGAGCTAGCAACTAGAGGCTTACCAGGGACACGTTGTGGTCTAGGTATTCACACATGTATCGCTGTTTCCGTACAATACAATTCAAGCATGAATACCAGACAATTATCATGAACAAGGAA
Source organism: Secale cereale (assembly GCA_902687465.1). Lineage (NCBI taxonomy): Eukaryota > Viridiplantae > Streptophyta > Magnoliopsida > Poales > Poaceae > Secale > Secale cereale. The sequence continues at coordinate 355,361,664 of LR738713.1, forward strand.
ATGTAATAATAATCCTTTTATAATTGCCTCTAGGGCATATTTCCAACAGTCTCCCACTTGCACTAGAGTCAATAATCTAGTTACATTGTGATGAATCGAACACCCATAGAGTTCTGGTGTTGATCATGTTTTGCCCGTGGAAGAGGTTTAGTCAACGGGTCTGCGACATTCAGATCCGTATGCACTTTACAAATATTTATGTCTCCATCTTGAACATAATTCCGGATGGAGTTGAAACGGCGCTTGATATGCTTGGTCTTCTTGTGAAACCTGGGCTCCTTGGCAATGGCAATAGCTCCAGTGTTTTCACAGAAGAGAGTCATCGGGCTTGACGCGCTTGGAATGACTCCTAGGTCGGTGATGAACTCCTTCATCCAGACTCCTTCTTGCGCTGCTTCGCATGCAGCTATGTACTCCGCTTCACATGTAGAATGCGCCACGACGCTCTGCTTGCAACTGCACCAGCTGACTGCTCCACCATTCAAAATATACATGTATCCGGTTTGTGACTTAGAGTGATCCAGATCTGTGTCGAAGCTAGCATCGACGTAACCCTTTACGACAAGCTCTTCGTCACCTCCATAAACGAGAAACATATCCTTAGTCCTCTTCAGGTACTTTAGGATGTTCTTGACCGCTGTCCAGTGTTCCATACCGGGATCACTTTGGTACCTCCCTACCAAACTTATGGCAAGGTTCACATCAGGTCTGGTACACAGCATGGCATACATGATAGAACCTATGGCCGAGGCATAGGGAATGACACTCATCTTTTCTCTATCTTCTGCCGTGGTCGGGGACTGAGCCGTGCTCAATCTCATACCTTGCAAAACAGGCAAGAACCCCTTCTTGGACTGATCCATATTGAACTTCTTCAATATCTTGTAAAGGTATGTGCTTTGTGAAAGACCAATGAGGCGTCTTGATCTATCTCTATAGATTTTGATGCCTAATATGTAAGCAGCTTCTCCAAGGTCCTTCCTTGAAAAACTCTTATTCAAATAGGCCTTTATGCTTTCCAAGAATTCTATATCATTTCCCATCAGCAATATGTCATCCACATATAATATGAGAAATGCTACAGAGCTCCCACTCACTTTCTTGTAGATACATGCTTCTCCCCAAGTCTATATAAAGCCATACGCTTTGATCACATCATTAAAGCGAATATTCCAACTCCGAGATGCTTGCACCAGCCCGTAGATCGAGCGCTGGAGCTTGCATACCTTGTTAGCATTCTCTGGATCGACAAAACCTTCCGGCTGCATCATATACAACTCTTCCTTGAGGAAACCATTAAGGAATGCCGTTTTGACGTCCATTTGCCATATCTCATAATCATAGAATGCGGCAATTGCTAACATGATTCTGACTGACTTCAGCATCGCTACGGGAGATAAAGTCTCGTCGTAGTCAATCCCTTGAATTTGTCGATAACCCTTAGTGACAAGCCGAGCCTTATAGATGGTCACATTACCATCCGCGTCTGTCTTCTTCTTAAATATCCATTTATTTTCTATGGCGTTCCTATCATCGGGCAAGTCCACCAAAGTCCATACTTTGTTTTCATACATGGATTCTATCTCGGATTTCATGGCTCCAAGCCATTTATTGGAATCCGGGCCCGCCATCGCTTCTTCATAGTTCGAAGGTTCACCGTTGTCTAACAACATGACTTCCATGACAGGGTTGCCGTACTACTCTGGTGCGGAACGTGTCCTTGTGGACCTTCAAACTTCAGTAGTAACTTGATATGTATCTTCATGATCATCATCATTAACTTCCTCCCTTGTCGGTGCAGGCACCTCAGGAACAATTTCCTGCGATGCGCTACTTTCCGGTTCGGGAGGGGTGACTGTCACCTCCTCAAGTTCTACTTTCCTCCCACTCACTTCTTTCGAGAGAAACTCTTTCTCCAGAAAGGATCCATTCTTGGCAACAAAGACCTTGCCTTCGGATCTGTGGTAGAAGGTGTACCCAATCGTTTCCTTTGGGTATCCTATGAAGACGCATTTTTCCGATTTGGGTTCGAGCTTCTCAGGTTGAAGTTTCTTGACATAAGCATCGCAACCCCAAACTTTTAGAAACGACAGCTTAGGTTTCTTGCCAAACCAAAGTTCATACGGTGTCGTCTCAACGGATTTCGACGGAGCCCTATTTAAAGTGAATGCGGCAGTCTCTAAAGCATAACCCCAAAAAGATAGCGGTAAGTCGGTGAGAGACATCATAGATCGCACCATGTCCAACAGAGTACGATTTCGACGTTCGGACACACCATTACGCTGAGGTGTTCCGGGCGGTGTCAATTGTGAAACAATTCCACAGTTCCTAAGGTGCGTGCCAAATTCATGACTTAAATATTCACCCCCATGATCCGATCGCAAGAACTTTATTTTTTCTATCACGTTGATTCTCAACCTCATTGTGAAATTCCTTGAACAAAAGGTCTCAGACTTGTGCTTCATCAAGTAGATATACCCATATCTACTCAAGTCATCTGTGAGGGTGAGAACATAACGATAGCCTCCGCGAGCCTCAACACTCATTGGACCACACACATCGGTATGTATGATTTCCAATAAGTTGGTTGCTCGCTCCATTGTTCCGGAGAACGGAGTCTTGGTCATCTTGCCCAAGAGGCATGGTTCGCACGTGTCAAATGATTCATAATCAAGAGACTCCAGAAGTCCATCTGCATGAAGCTTCTTTATACGTTTGACACCAATATGTCCAAGGCGGCAATGCCACAAGTATGTGGGACTATCATTGTCAACTTTACATCTTTTGGCATTCACACTATGAATATGTGTATCATCACGATCGAGATTCATCAAAAATAAACCATTGACCAGCGGGGCATGACCATAAAACATATCTCTCAAATAAATAGAACAACCATTATTCTCGGATTTAAATGAGTAGACATCTCGCATCAAACGAGATCCAGATACAATGTTCATGCTCAAAGCTGGTACTAAATAACAATTATTAAGGTTTAAAACTAATCCCGAGGGTAGATGTAGAGGTAGCGTGTCGACGACGATCACATCAACCTTGGAACCATTCCCGACGCGCATCGTCACCTCGTCCTTCGCCAGTCTCCGCTTATTCCGCAGCTCCTGCTTTGAGTTACAAATATGAGCAACTGCACCGGTATCAAATACCCAGGAGCTACTACGAGCGCTGGTAAGGTACACATCAATAACATGTATATCACATATACCTTTGACGTTGCCGGCCTTCTTGTCTGCTAAGTATTTGGGGCAGTTCTGCTTCCAGTGACCCGTTCCCTTGCAATAAAAGCACTCAGTCTCAGGCTTGGGTCCATACTTTGGCTTCTTCCCGGCAACTGGCTTACTGGGCACGGCAACTCCCTTGCCGTCCTTCTTGAAGTTCTTCTTACCCTTGCCCTTCTTGAAATTAGTGGTTTTATTGACCATCAACACTTGATGCTCTTTCTTGATCTCCACCTCCGCTGATTTCAGCATTGAATACACCTCGGGAATGGACTTCTCCATTTCTTGCATATTGATGTTCAACACAAAGCTCTTGTAGCTAGGTGGGAGCAACTGGAGGATTCTGTGAACGACCGCTTCGTCTGGGAGATTCATTCCCAACTGAGACAAGCGGTTGTGCAACCCAGAAATCTTGAGTATGTGCTCACTGAAAGAACTGTTTTCCTCCATCTTACAGCTATAGAATGCATTGGAGACATCATATCTCTCAACTCGGGCATGAGCCTGGAAAACCATTTTCAGCTCTTGGAACATCTCATATGCTCCGTGGTGCTCAAAACGCTTTTGGAGCCCCGATTCTAAGCTGTAGAGCATGCCGCACTGAACCAGGGAGTAATCATCACAACGCGAGTGCCAAGCGTTCATAACATCTTGGTTTGCCGGGGCGGGAGCGTCACCTAGCGGTGCTTCTAGGACATAAGTTTTCTTGGCAGCTATGAGGATGTCCTCAGGTTACGGACCCAGTCCGTATAGTTGCTACCATCGTCTTTCAGCTTGGATTTCTCTAGGAACGCGTTGAAGTTGAGGGTGACATGAGCGTGGGCCATTTGATCTACAAGACATATTGTAAAGAATTTAGACTAAGTTCATGACAATTAAGTTCATCCAATCAAATTTTAATGAACTCCCACTCAGATTGACATCTCTCTAGTCATCTAAGTGATACATGATCCGAATCGACTAGCCCGTGTCCGATCATCACGTGAGACGGACTAGTCATCAACGGTGAACATCTTCATGTTGATCGTATCTTCTATACGACTCATGTTCGACCTTTCGGTCTTCCGTGTTCCGAGGCCATGTCTGTACATGCTAGGCTCGTCAAGTGAACCCTAAGTGTATTGCGTGTGTAAATCTGGCTTACACCCGTCGTATGCGAACGTTAGAGCCTATCACACCCGATCATCACGTGGTGCTTCGGAACAACGATCCTTAGCAACGGTGCACAGTTAGGGGGAACACAATTCTTGAAATTTTTAGTGAGAGATCATCTTATTTACTACCGTCGTTCTAAGTAAACAAGATGCATAAACATGATAAACATCAAATGCAATCAAATAAAGTGACATGATATGGCCAATATCATCTTGCTCCTTCGATCTCCATCTTCGGGGCACCACGATCATCTTTGTCACCAGCATGACACCATGATCTCCATCATCGTGTCTTCATGAAGTCGTCACGCCAACTATTACTTCTACTACTATGGCTAACGTTTAGCAATAAAGTAAAGTAATTACATGGCGTTATTCAGTGACACGCAGGTCATACAATAATTAAGACAACTCCTATGGCTCCTGCCGATTGTCATTTTCATCGACATGCAAGTCGTGATTCCCTATTACTAGAACATGATCAATCTCATACATCACATATATCATTCATCACATCTTCTTGGCCATACCACATCACATAGCACATGCTGCAAGAACAAGTTAGATGTAATGCCCCGGATGTAATACTTTCCCTTTTGGGCATATAATATATCTCCGGCTTCATCTATTTCCATTCCGGGTTCTTTGTCTTTCGGGTTTTCGTCGTTTTGTTGTGTGAGTTTGTGGCATTCATTCATATCATGTAGACATGTGCATCGCATTGCATTTGTGTTGTCGGTTGCATCCGGTTCCACGCGTTCCTTCCCGTTGTCCGTTTCAAGTTCCGGAGCTCCCTCACGTGTCCGTGACGTCCCGTAGGCCTACTTTGGCATTTGGCCATGTAACGTTACCGGTTTGGCGCGAGACTTGTCGTGTGTTGTTGTTTTGGTGTGTGTAACCCGCCTGTCAAATCTCGTCGCGTTTCGAGTCCGTTTGCTACCCCAACAGTTATTTGTGTGGGCTCAAAGTGCCTCCACTTTGAGGCCCAAAACGCCCCCTCCAACAGCCCACCATCCACTCCTAACCACTTCTATCATCTAGGCCATCAAAATCTGATCCGGTGGCCGAAAACTGCGCTCCATTTGGAGTCTCCTAGATCCTTGTGCCTATAAAAACGTCCCCCACGTCCATTTTTCGGACGAAACCTAGCCCCTTCTCCCTCCGCGCCGCGCCGGACACATCCGACCGGGCCGGACATGTCCGCCGCCGCGCAGCCACATCACCCCGACCAATAAGGGAGCGCCACCTCAGCGCCTCCGCCACGTGGCCTCTCCCCATTGGCCGGCCACCGCACCTCCGTCCCGCGGCCCGCTGGGCCCAGGCGGGGCCCGCCCGGCCCGACCACATCGCCGCCGCCATCTCCTCCTCCTGTCGGCCTACCCCGCCGCCGCGCCGCCTCCGGCCACCGCCGGCCGCCTCCACCCTCCTCCTCACCTCGCGCCGCCGGCCACCCTCCTCTCACCGGCCAGCCGCGCCGGAGCTCCGCCGTCCGGCCATCCCCCGCACCTCCCGCCGGCCGGGCCTCTCAGGCCCTCACCGCCTCCTCGCGGCGCCTCCTCTCGCCGGCGAGGGTGCCCCGCCGTCCCGCCGGTCGTCGCCTCCCGCAGCGCCGCGCCCCGTCCGGCGCCGTCGATCGATCGTGGGGATCGAGGGATCCCTCGATCCGATCTGGATCGGCCCGCCCCTTGACCTAACGGGTCCAGCCCGGAGCCCGCTAGCCGCCCGGATCCGCGGGTCCGGCCCGATCCGCCTCTGCCTCCGGCCCGAGCCGCTCGCCCGCGAAGCCCGTTTGACCCCGCCGCCACCGTGGACTTTGACCGTTGACCCGAGGTTGCCCCTTTTAACCACTAAGTCCCAGTTATTTGGATCTCTGATGCCATATTCAAACTGCTATATCTTTTAGTGTGTTTGTCCGATTCGCGCTAATAGCATGTCCAGACGTTCGTGGGATCGTGCACCACGTTTTATCTTTTTGTGTCATGCATGATAGAAGTCATCTAGGTGCTTGTTTTGCTGTTGCAAGAGTGCATCGTGATAAAAACTGCTGCTATGTGATGTTTTTATGTCATCTTTGCCATGTGATATCTTTAAGCTTGTTTGTCCGAATGATGCAAATGACATGTCCACGTGTTCGTCTTGCCATGCTCTACATGTTGTAAGTGCTAGGTAGCATGTTAGATTTATTCTTGCCATGCTTATCATCGTTGCAAAGTGCCATGTGGCTGTGATGTTGTTTCACTTGTTATGAAATGCCATCTTGTTGAGCTCGTTGCTATCGTTGTGTTTATCTCCATGAAGAATGCTTGTGTGTTTCGGAATCACCATCATGTGTACTTTGATGAGGTGCTTACCACTTGCCATGTTTAGTTTCGAGGTGACTTAAACATGCTCTTTTAGATGCCATGATGAAATTGCTGTTTTAGGACTTAGTGAATTTTCACCAAGTCTGAAATCTGTAATGTTCCGATGCCATGTTTGCTTGCTGCTCTAGGACAAACCATGATAGATTTTGAGTGGATCTTGATTGTTCCTTGTAGTATATATTGTTGGATTTCCATTCATGTTCTCACATGCCTATTTGAGTGGCTGTAGCATGTTTATCTTTTGCTCCAAAGTTTCAATAAAATTCTGCTGCCAGAATTTTATTGTCAAGTTCAATATGTCCAAGCTCATTGCTATTGAACCGTGACTCCTTTGGGGGTGCACCTTTGGACTTAATTGCTGTAGGATATGTCTAGTTTGTGTTCATGTCCTTTGCCATGTTGTTTGAGTGCTGTAGGTTAATTATTTTGTGCTCCGAAGTTGCTATGTTGCTGTAATTTTCAGCTTTCGCTCATTTCTTGTTTCGGGCATAACTTTTTGCCCGTAACTCCGATTTCAGCGAATCTTATATGAAACTTGATTGATTTTCTGTGTAGATTCATAATATCATATTGTTATCATGTTTTGAGGTGTTTTGCTTGAGTGCTATTTTCCGTGCTCCTTGTGCATCCTTAGTGCATCCATCATGCATCCATCATTTTCGAGTGCGCATTGCATCTTGTTGATTTGTGCTTGGTGTGATTGTTTTGTTTAGAGCCGGAAGCAGAGACCGAGTACGAGTACGAGCACGAGGTTTCCAATGAGGTTGAGCACGAGGACCCTTCTTACGATCCGAACGACTTCTCTTCAGGCAAGATGACCAAACCCCGATAACATTACTATCTTTGCCTATTGCTAGTAGTTCGGCTCTATAGTTTTGCCTCGATGCCCATGATCTTCTTGTCAGCCTCCTACTTGTAACCATTGCCCTGTTTAACCAACCTACCTATGTAAACCGTTGCTTGGCTAAGTACGCTTCGCTCAGCCCTTCTTATAGCATTGCTAGTTGCAGGTGAAGATCAAAGATGCTTGCTTCATGTTGAAGTTTGGTTGGGTTTTATCACACTATATAAATGCTTAAAATGAAATCATCTATATATTGGCAAGGGTGGAAGGCTAAGCCTTTTGCTTGGTGATTTGTTCCACTCATGCCGTTAGGAACCGTATAAACCGGTGTTATGTTCCTTGATTATGCGTTCCTAACACGGTTGGGGTGTATGGGACCCCCTCGATAAACCGCTAAGTGCTGAGTCTTTTCCAGCAAGTCCCAACATTGGTACTATTCGCCTAAACAACTAAAACTTTCCGAGGGAGTAATTAACCCGAGTTTTAATTAATTCAACCCCCCCTGGGCCAGTGCTCGATTTGAGTGTTGGTCCAAACTAGAGTCATGTGCAGGGCCCCCCTTGGCAACTTGGGTATTTCGGCCACTGTGTGCTGTGCTCATCCAGTCGTGGCCTGAGACGAGATACGCGCGGCTACTATCAGGGTGTCGGCACGCCGGGAGGATTTGCTGGATTAGCCTTACCTTACCTCGGTATATCTTGAGCACGGGATTCCGAGGATACTCGGGTCTTCCCACTTTGGAGTTGCGACTCCGCGGATCGTGGGCTTGTAATGGGTCAAGTTGGAACACCCCTGCAGGGTTATGAACTTTCGAAAGTCGTGCCCGCGGTTATGTGGCAGATGGAAGCTTGTTAATATCCGGTTGTAGATAACTTGACACAATGTTTCTAATACACTACCAGCGTGTGTTCCGTGACTGTCAATTTCCGAATAGGGATACGGGAGTTGAACACGGAGGGGTTATGTTTGTTGAGCTTGTAGCTAGGATCACTTCGTGATCACTTCTCGTCCGAGGCTTTCTCTTCTCGCTCTCACTCACGTAAGCTAGTTGCTAGTTGCTGCTACAGACACTTATTCTTTTCTTCAGCCTTATCCTCTCCCAAGGCTTGAATAGTCTTGTTACCCGGGAACGGGATTGCTGAGTCCTCTGTGGCTCACAGTTACTTCACCACACCAGATGCAGGTCCAGCTGTGAGCTATCCAGGTGATGGCACCGAGCTGGATTGGGAGTACGACGAGGAGCGTAGTCGGTACTATGTTCGATATCCGGATGATCAGTAGTGGAGACTCCTACTAGGATTCGATCCGCCTGTGGTTTATTTATCTAAGTTTGGTATCTTGACATTTGGATTTTGCCCTTAGAGGGTTGTGATATTCTTAATGAATGATGTTTGAGACATGTTATGTAATTGTGTGACGTGGCGAGTGTAAGCCAACTATTTATGTTTACAATCCCCTCTTTTACATGAGATGTGCAAAGATTACCAAACTTGAGATCATTCTAGGATGGACTTATGCCTTTAAGTCGTGCCTCGACACGTAGGAGGTATAACTCCATCCTGGGCATTACAAGTTGGTATTCAGAGCCTTCTCCGACCTAGGAGCCCCCACTGATTGATCGAATCGTTGACGGTCGAGTCTAGGCACACACTGAAAAATATTTTGAGTCCTATATTATATCGGAGAGTAGGATTTCTTTGCTTCTCATCTCCTTTCTCTCTGGTGAGGACTCCTGACGACTACTCTTGTCTCTCCTATCTTCAAAAATTGCACAAATTGTTTTTTAGGAATCCCGCGAGTATTCTGGGATTGTTTCGATGTTCTTGTGACGAGGATATTGTTCTCGATGCCTCCTGACATTAGGGGTTGTGGCAGTGTCCCGGGGAGTTGAGCTTCGGGGTATTGTCGTCACAAGCATATCGCAGTAGTACTAAATACTTATGACGGCTGACATGGAAAATCTCTCCTATACGGCCGGTGGCAAGATAACCCCGACATCACCCAGTACTGGGGAGGTAGTTCGGGAGTATTGCTATAGCTTGTTATAGTGGATGCTTTTCGAAGGTCCGAGGTACACAGTTTCCGAGAAAGACTGGTTATGTGTTGAAGGATGGATACACCTGGATGTAGGTTTAGAGTTGATTGCGCGGTGCTTCCCGTGTATCCCCAACACCTGATTGCATAACTGGAATCTTTCGGAAATTTATAGGTGGGTTTTTATCCAGTAGATCGTAGGCATTCTTCCAACGAATGCAGGTTAGTGAGTTCGGGGTTCTACATTGAGTGAAGTGGTTTATGACCGATGTTACTATCAGGAGTTGCATCTTAAAGGATCCTTGGCTATGCTGATCCGGGGATTGCAAAACCTTTTCGTAACGCGTTCATATGCATTCAGCACAAAGATGTTAGAACGAAACTCCTCTCTTGTGTTTGTTCCTTCCGTACCTTGTTGTTTTTCTTATTTTACCTTTTGTCCCCTATGTGGCTTCTCGTGAAGATTGATGTTATCAGTTAACTGAGAATTTCATTCGTTCCTCTTGTTCGAATGATTTCATTCGTTCCTATTGTTCGATTGATTATTGTGAAGACTTGTTGCAATTCATTCCATTGATTCAGCTTATACCTTTTGTCAATCAATTGCTGATTCGTGGTCATCTCTTTCAGGATGGCTCCGAAAAAGGTTCCCAACGCTAACCCAGAGGGTGAAGAGGTTCCAGATCGTCCTCCTTCCCCTCCTCCTCCGCCTGAGGCTTGGAGAGCGATTATGCAGACTACAGCTCAGAACACCCAGTTATTGATGCAGATGATGCAGCAGATGCAAGCTAATCAAGCTAATCAGGGTGTTCCAGGGAATCAAGGCAACTTCTTCTACCAGCAGCACCATGCTACTCTCAACCAGTTCCTGGCCAATAATCCAAAAGCTTTCAGTTACTGTGTCGACCCTCTTGATGCTGAAGATTGGTTAACCGACATAAAGAAGCATTTTGAGTGTAGTAACGTGAAGGAAGATGATTATGTGAAGTTTACAGCCTTCCAACTGAAAGATCAAGCAGCTGATTGGTGGCAGCAGTACAAAGACTCCAGGCCAGGTCAAGTGATCTCTTGGGAGAATTTCTGCAAGGATTTTCGCTCTCACCACATTCCTACAAGTGTCATCGAGGGTATGCGTGAGCAATTCCGCAACCTGAAGCAGGGCTCTATGACAGTCTATCAGTATAATGTCAAGTTCCAAAACCTCGCTCGTTATGCTAAGCAAGACATTCCTGATGCCAAGAGCAAAATCTACCAGTTCCGTGGAGGCCTGAAAGATGAACTTCAGCTTGCTCTCACCTTGTTCGAGCCGGATGAATTCGACAAGTTCTATAACATGGCTTTGAAACAAGAAGCAGCTCAGCTTAAGATGGAGGCTTCTAAAAAGAGAATTCGAGATGCCGTTCACTCTTCCTCATCGTCTCAGATGGTCTCGAAGCATCAGAAATTTTGACTTCCTCCTCCTCCAGTGATTCGAGCTCCCTACAACAACTCCAACAACTCCAACAACAAGAACTCTAGTGGACGTGGTTTCTCCCACCCACCCAACCCGAGCAACAAGTTGAAGAACCAGTTTCAGTCTCAAGGCTCCAAGTCAAGTGGTTCTCATTTCCGTCCTCTCTCAGAAGTGGTGTGCAACAGATGTGGCCAGAAGGGTCATTATGCCAACAGATGTCCGAATCCGAAGCGTCTTCCTCCTCCTCCGCCTATCAGTACAGCGATTGTCAAGCATGATCCAAAGTCTGCAAGGGTCAATCTGATGAGTGCAGCTGAAGCGGAGAACTCTTCTGATGTCATTTTGGGTAACCTTCCAGTGAACTCTATCCCTGCTAAAGTTTTGTTCGATTCAGGTGCTTCACATTCTTTCATGTCAAGACCTTTTGCATTGTCGCATGATTTGCCATTGCAAGCTTTGCCGAGTCCGATGTCTGTGCTTTCTTCGGGTTTGCTCATGAACTCCAACAACTTTGTTCCGAATGTTTCTATCCGCATGGGTGATTATCGATTTCTGGCTAATCCGGTGGTTCTTGGTAATTCTGACATTGACCTCATCCTCGGAATGGATTGGCTTTCTCAGCATGATGCTCACATTGATTGTGCACAGAAGGAAGTCAAGATGACTCATCCTGATGAAGATGTGATTATCTTCGCCTCCAGGGATAACACTATCAGGCTTTTCTCTCTCAATGATAAGGGCGAAATTAATGCCATATCTCAAATTCCGGTGGTGAACGAATATCAAGACGTCTTTCCTGAAGAACTTCCAGGCATGCCTCCACACCGTCAGGTGGAATTCGTTATTGAACTCGAGCCGGGTACTGAGCCAGCATGCCGGCGTCCGTACAAGCTCTCTCCGGATGAATTGAAGGAATTGAAGAAGCAGCTTGATAAACAGGAGAGTATGGGTCTCATCAGGCCTAGTACGTCTCCATGGGGCTGTGGTGTCTTATTTGTCAAGAAGAAAGATGGCACAGAGCGTCTCTGTGTTGATTACCGGCCATTGAACAAGAAGACAATAAAGAACAAATATCCGCTCCCCAACATCAACGAACTCTTTGAGCAGCTCAAAGGAGCTAAAGTGTTCTCTAAGCTTGACCTCCGAATGGGCTATCATCAAATTCGCATTCGCGAGGAAGACATTCCCAAGACGGCCTTCAGAACGAGCTACGGTTCATACGAGTATACCGTCATGTCCTTCGGTCTCGCCAATGCTCCTCCTACCTTTTCGAGGATGATGCATTACATCTTCAACCCCTTACTGGCGAGTTTGTGCTTGTGTATCTGGATGATATTCTGGTGTTTTCCAAGAATGAAGAAGATCACGAAAAGCACTTACGTCTGGTTCTTGATCGACTCCGAGAGCATAAATTCTATGCCAAGTTCTCCAAGTGCGAGTTTTGGCTCGATAAGGTTTTGTACCTGGGCCACATCATCTCAGCTGACGGTATTGTGGTTAATCCCAAGAAAGTTGAAGCAATTGTCAACTGGAAAGCTCCTCAGAACGTCAAGCAGCTCCGCAATTTTCTGGGTCTTGCCAGCTATTGCAGAAGGTTCGTTGAGAACTTCTCCAAGATTGCCAAGCCTCTTTCAAACTTGCTTCAGAAGAATGTCAAATACTTTTGGTCTCCAGAGTGTGAAGTGGCATTCAAAACTCTCAAAGAAAAGCTCGTCTCTGCTCCAGTTCTGACTCCTCCAAATGAATCCAAGCCCTATGAAGTATTCTGTGATGCTTCTCTTCAAGGTCTTGGTGGTGTGCTTATGCAAGATAAGAGAATTGTGGCATACACTTCTCGTCAGCTCAAGCCAAGTGAGAAGAGCTATCCCACACATGATCTCGAGCTAGCAGCTGTGGTACATGCTCTGATTACGTGGAGACATCTGTTGTTGGGCAGAAAGGTCAACATCTTCACCGATCACAAGAGCTTGAAGTATATCTTCACACAGCCGCATCTGAACCTCCGTCAGACTCGTTGGGTTGAAATGATCCAAGAGTATAATCCCAGCATTGAATACACTCCTGGCAAGGCGAATGTGATTGCAGATGCTTTGAGCATAAAGGCATATTGCAACAGCCTTCTTATCAAGCCGTGCCAGCCTGAGCTTTGTGAAGCTTTCAGGAAACTCAACCTCCAAGTTGTTCCGCAGGGTTTTCTTGCAAATCTTCAAATTGCTCCTACCTTGGAAGATCAAGTCTATGAGGCCCAGCTCAGTGATACCATGGTGAAGAAGGTGAAACATGCTATTGCTAAGGGCATTCCGAAATACAAGTGCTTTCGTGTTGATGAGAGAGATACCTTGTTCTTCGAGGACAGACTCGTTGTTCCCAAAGGTGATCTCAGGAGGCTCATAATGGAAGAAGCACATGATTCTCTCCTTTCCATTCATCCTGGCAGTTCCAAGATGTATCAAGATCTCAAGCAGTCTTACTGGTGGACACGCATGAAAAGGGAAATTGCCCAATCCGTGAATGAATGTGATGTTTGCAGACGAGTGAAAGCAGAACATCAACGTCCAGCCGGTCTTCTCCAACCTCTTCCTATTCCCGAGTGGAAGTTCGACCACATTGAAATGGACTTCATCATTGGTTTTCCTAAATCCAAGCGAAGAAATGATTCTATCTTCGTGGTGATTGACAAGCTTACCAAAGTCGCTCACTTCCTGCCAGTCAAAGAATCAATCAATGCAGCTCAATTGGCAGAGCTGTACACTTCCAGAATTGTGTCCCTACATGGCATTCCTCAAGTTATCTCCTCAGACCGTGGAAGTTTGTTCACTTCAAGGTTCTGGGACTCCTTTCAGTCCGCCATGGGCACTAAGATCAGGTTCAGCATTGCATTTCACCCTCAGACTAGTGGTCAAGTCGAGCGAGTGAATCAGATTCTAGAAGACATGCTCAGAGCCTGTGTCATCTCCTTTGGCATGGAATGGGAAGACTGCCTTCCATTTGCCGAGTTCTCTTACAACAACAGATTTCAAGCAAGTGCAGGCAAAGCTCCGTTTGAAATCCTCTATGGCAGAAAGTGCCGTACCCCTCTCAACTGGTCTGAAACAGGCGAACGTCAACTTCTTGGCAATGACTTGATCTCAGAAGCCGAAGAAATGTGCAAAGTCATACGTGAGAATCTCAAGGCCGCTCAGTCGCGTCAGAAGAGCTACTATGACGGCAAGCATCGTGATTTGGCATTCAACATTGATGATCATGTCTATCTCCGTGTGTCTCCGATGGAAGGCACCCAAAGGTTTGGTATCAAAGGAAAGCTTGCTCCTAGATACGTCGGGCCTTTCAAGATTCTTGGCAAAAGAGGCGATCTAGCCTATCAACTTGAGCTCCCTCCAAACTTCGCCAATGTTCATGATGTCTTCCATGTGTCTCAACTCCGCAAATGCTTCAAGGCACCTGAGCGCATGATTCCGTTTGAAGAGATTGATCTTCAACAAGACCTGTCTTACCGAGAGCATCCCGTTGCAATTCTCGAAGAAACCGAACGCAAGACCCGCGACAAGTCCATCAAATTTCTGAAAGTCAAGTGGTCACATCACACCGACCGAGAGGCTACGTGGGAACGAGAAGATCATCTTCGTTCCGAGTACCCTTCCTTTTTCCGGTCCTAGATCTCGGGACGAGATCTTTCTGTAGTAGAGGAGAATTTGTAATGCCCCGAATGTAATACTTTCCCTTTTGGGCATATAATATATCTCCGGCTTCATCTATTTCCATTCCGGGTTCTTTGTCTTTCGGGTTTTCGTCGTTTTGTTGTGGGAGTGTGTGGCATTCATTCATATCATGTAGACATGTGCATCGCATTGCATTTGTGTTCTCGGTTGCATCCGGTTCCACGCGTTCCTTCCCGTTGTCCGTTTCAAGTTCCGGAGCTCCCTCACGTGTCCGTGACGTCCCGTAGGCCTACTTTGGCATTTGGCCGTGTAACGTTACCGGTTTGGCGCGAGACTTGTCGTGTTTTGTTGTTTTGGTGTGTGTAACCCGCCTGTCAAATCTCGTCGCGTTTCGACTCCGTTTGCTACCCCAACAGTTATTTGTGTGGGCTCAAAGTGCCTCCACTTTGAGGCCCAAAACGCCCCCTCCAAAAGCCCACCATCCACTCCTATCCACTTCTATCATCTAGGCCATCAAAATCTGATCCGGTGGCCGAAAACCGCGCTCCATTTGGAGTCTCCTAACTCCTTGTGCCTATAAAAACGTCCCCCACGTCCATTTTTCGGACGAAACCTAGCCCCTTCTCCCTCCGCGCCGCGCCGGACACATCCGACCGGGCCGGACATGTCCGCCGCCGCGCAGCCACATCACCCCGACCAATAAGGGAGCGCCACCTCAGCGCCTCCGCCACGTGGCTTCTCCCCATTGGTCGGCCACCGCACCTCCGTCCCGCGGCCCGCTGGGCCCAGGCGGGGCCCGCCCGGCCCGACCGCATCGCCGCCGCCATCTCCTCCTCCCGTCGGCCTACCCCACCGCCGCGCCGCCTCCGGACACCGCCGGCCGCCTCCATCCTCCTCCTCACCTCGCGCCGCCGGCCACCCTCCTCTCACCGGCCAGCCGCGCCGGACCTCCGCCGTCCGGCCATCCCCCGCGCCTCCCGCCGGCCGGGCCTCTCAGGCCCTCACCGCCTCCTCGCGCCGCCTCCTCTCGCCGGCGAGGGTGCCCCGCCGTCCCGCCGGTCGTCGCCTCCCGCAGCGCCGCGCCCCGTCCGGCGCCGTTGATCGATCGTGGGGATCGAGGGATCCCTCGATCCGATCTGGATCGGCCCGCCCCTTGACCTAACGGGTCCAGCCCGGAGCCCGCTAGCCGCACGGATCCGCGGGTCCGGCCCGATCCGCCTCTGCCTCCGGCCCGAACCGCTCGCCCGGGAAGCCCGTTTGACCCCGCCGCCACCGTGGACTTTGACCGTTGACCGCGGGTCCGGCCATGCTCTACATGTTGTAAGTGCTAGGTAGCATGTTAGATTTATTCTTGCCATGCTTATCATCGTTGCAAAGTGCCATGTGGCTGTGATGTTGTTTCGCTTGTTATGAAATGCCATCTTGTTGAGCTCGTTGCTATCGTTGTGTTTATCTCCATGAAGCATGCTTGTGTGTTTCGGAATCACCATCATGTGTACTTTGATGAGGTGCTTACCACTTGCCATGTTTAGTTTCGAGGTGACTTAAACATGCTCTTTTAGATGCCATGATGAAATTGTTGTTTTAGGACTTAGTGAATTTTCACTAAGTCTGAAATCTGTAATGTTCCGATGCCATGTTTGCTTGCTGCTCTAGGACAAACCATGATAGATTTTGAGTGGATCTTGATTGTTCCTTGTAGTATATATTGTTGGCTTTCCATTCATGTTCTCACATGCCTATTTGAGTGGCTGTAGCATGTTTATCTTTTGCTCCAAAGTTTCAATAAAATTCTGCTGCCAGAATTTTATTGTCAAGTTCAATATGTCCAAGCTCATTGCTATTGAACCGTGACTCCTTTGGGGGTGCACCTTTGGACTTAATTTCTGTAGGATATGTCTAGTTTGTGTTCATGTCCTTTGCCATGTTGTTTGAGTGCTGTAGCTTAATTATTTTGTGCTCTAAAGTTGCTATGTTGCTGTAATTTTCAGCTTTCGCTCATTTCTTGTTTCGGGCATAACTTTTAGCCCGTAACTCCGATTTCAGCGAATCTTATATGAAACTTGATTGATTTTCTGTGTAGATTCATAATATCATATTGTTATCATGTTTTGAGGTGTTTTGCTTGAGTGCTATTTTCCGTGCTCCGTGTGCATCCTTAGTGCATCCATCATTTTCGAGTGCGCATTGCATCTTGTTGATTTGTGCTTGGTGTGATTGTTTTGTTTAGAGCCGGAAGCTCGATTTGAGTGTTGGTCCAAACTAGAGTCATGTGCAGGGCCCCCCTTGGCAACTTGGGTATTTCGGCCACTGTACGCTGTGCTCATCCAGTCGTGGCCTGAGACGAGATACGCGCGGCTACTATCAGGGTGTCGGCACGCCGGGAGGATTTGCTGGATTAGCCTTACCTTACCTCGGTATATCTTGAGCACGGGATTCCGAGGATACTCGGGTCTTCCCACTTTGGAGTTGCGACTCCGCGGATCGTGGGCTTGTAATGGGTCAAGTTGGAACACCCCTGCAGGGTTATGAACTTTCGAAAGTCGTGCCCGCGGTTATGTGGCAGATGGAAGCTTGTTAATATCCGGTTGTAGATAACTTGACACAATGTTTCTAATACACTACCAGCGTGTGTTCCGTGACTGTCAATTTCCGAATAGGGATACGGGAGTTGAACACGGAGGGGTTATGTTTGTTGAGCTTGTAGCTAGGATCACTTCGTGATCACTTCTCGTCCGAGGCTTTCTCTTCTCGCTCTCACTCACGTAAGCTAGTTGCTAGTTGCTGCTGCAGACACTTATTCTTTTCTTCAGCCTTATCCTCTCCCAAGGCTTGAATAGTCTTGTTACCCGGGAAAGGGATTGCTGAGTCCTCTGTGGCTCACAGTTACTTCACCACACCAGATGCAGGTCCAGCTGTGAGCTATCCAGGTGATGGCACCGAGCTGGATTGGGAGTACGACGAGGAGCGTAGTCGGTACTATGTTCGATATCCGGATGATCAGTAGTGGAGACTCCTACTAGGATTCGATCCGCCTGTGGTTTATTTATCTAAGTTTGGTATCTTGACATTTGGATTTTGCCCTTAGAGGGTTGTGATATTCTTAATGTATGATGTTTGAGACATGTTATGTAATTGTGTGACGTGGCGAGTGTAAGCCAACTATTTATGTTTACAATCCCCTCTTTTACATGAGATGTGCAAAGATTACCAAACTTGAGATCATTCTAGGATGGACTTATGCCTTTAAGTCGTGCCTCGACACGTAGGAGGTATAACTCCATCCTGGGCATTACATTAGACGACCTCTAATTGTTGTTGCAAGTTTTTACGTGGCTTCTATAGGTTTTCTAGCAAGAACGTTTCTTACCTACGCCAAAACCACAACGTGATTTGTCAATTTCTATTTACCCTTCATAAGGACCCTGTTCATCGAATCCGATCCGACTAAAGTGGGAGAGACAGACACCCGCCAGCCACCTTATGCAACTAGTGCATGTCTGTCGGTGGAACCAGTCTCACGTAAGAGTACGTGTAAGGTCGGTCCAGGCCGCTTCATCCCACGATGCCGCCGAATCAAGATTCGACTAGTAACGGCAAGAGAATTGAACAAACTCAACGCCCACAACTTGTTTGTGTTCTACTCGTGCAAGATGCTACGCAAAGACCTAGCTCAGATGCCACGGTTAGGGAACGTAGCAGAATTCAAAAAAAATTCTACGCTTCACCAAGATCAATCTAAGGAGTCATCTAGCAACGAGCATAAAGGAGTGCATCAACATACCCTTTGTAGATCGCGTGCGGAAGCGTTCGAAGGAACATGGATGATGGAGTCGTACTCTTCGTGATCCTCGTCACCGATGATCCCAGCGCCGAACGGACGGCACCTCCGCGTTCAACACACGTACGGTACAGCGACGTCTCCTCCTTCTTGATCCAGCAAGGGGGGGGAGAGGTTGACGGAGATCCAGCAGCACGACGGCGTCGTGGTGGATGCAACAGAAAAAGCTACAGGGCTTCGCCGGCGCCCTGCGAGAGGAGTTGGAGGTGTGACGGGGGGGAGAGGCGCCAGAGGCTTGGGGTGCGGCTGCCCTCTCTCCCCCCACTATATATAGGGGGCCAGGGGGCGCCGGCCCTAGGAGATCCAATCTCCTAGGGGGGCGGCGGCCAGGGGGGAGAACTTGCCCCCCAAGGCATAGGGGGCGCCCCCACCCCCTAGGGTTTCAACCCTAGGCGCATGGAGGGGGGCCCATGTGGGTGCGCCAGCCCACTAGGGGCTGGCCCCATTCCCCTTGCGGCCTACGGGGCCCTCCGGGATGGGTGGCCCCACCCCGTGGACCCCCGGGACACTTCCGGTGGTCCCGGGACACTCCCGGTGACCCCCGGAATTCTCCCGATGGCCGAAACTGGACTTCCTATATATCATTCTTTACCTCCAGACCATTCCGGAACTCCTCGTGACGTCCGGGATCTCATCCGGGACTTCGAACAACATTCGGGTTTCCATGTGCATGTATCTCTACAACCCTAGCGTCACCGAACCTTAAGTGTGTAGACCCTACGGGTTCGGGAGACACGCAGACATGACCGAGATGACTCTCCGGTCAATAACCAACAGCGGGATCTGGATACCCATGTTGGTTCCCACGTGTTCCTCGATGATCTCATCGGATGAACCACTGTGTCAAGGATTCACTCAATCCTGTATGTTATTCCCTTTGTCTATCGGTACGGTACTTGCCCGAGATTCGATCCTCGGTATGCCCGATACCTTGTTCAATCTTGTCATGGCAAGTCTCTTTACTCGTTCCGCAATCCATCATCCCGTGACTAACTCCTTAGTCACTTTGAGCTCATTATGATGATGTCTTACCGAGTGGGCCCAGAGATACCTCTCCGTCATACGGAGTGACAATATCCCAGTCTTGGTTCGTACCAACTCAACAGACACTTTTGGAGATTCCCGTTGCGTACCTTTATAGTCACCCAGTTACATTGTGACGTTTGGCACACCCAAAGTATTCCTACGGTATTCGGGAGTTGCACAACCTCATGGTCTAAGGAATAAATACTTGACACTGGAAAAGGTTAAGCATTACGAACTATACAATCTCGTGCTAGGCTTAGGATTGGGTCTTGTCCATCACATAATTCTCCTAATGATGTCCCGTTATCAACGACATCCTATGTCCATGGTCAGGAAACCATGACCATCTGTTGATCAACGAGCTAGCAACTAGAGGTTTACCAGGGACACGTTGTGGTCTATGTATTCACACATGTATCGTTGTTTCCGTACAATACAATTCAAGCATTAATAACAGACAATTATCATGAACAAGGAAATATAATAATAATCCTTTTATTATTGCCTCTAGGGCATATTTCCAACAGGGGCGTGTGCCCCCCTAGGGCGCGTCCCCCCCCCCCTCGTGGATAGCCCGTAGCCCCCCTTTGCTTGGCCCCGACTCCAACACCTCCTATATATACTGAAACCTCCAGAAAGAAACATAGATCGGGAGTTCCGCCGCCGAAAGCCTCTGTAGCCATCGAAAACCAATCTACACCCGTTCTGGCACCCTGTCGGAGGGGGGAATCCCTCTCCGGTGGCTATCTTCATCATCCCGGCGCTCTCCATGACGAGGAGGGAGTACTCCACCCTCGGGGCCGAGGGTATGTACCAGTAGCTATGTGTTTGATCTCTCTCTCTCTCGTGTTCTTGAGATGGCATGATCTTGATGTATCGCGAGCTTTACTATTTTAGTTGGGTCTTATAATGCTTCTCCCCCTCTACTCTCTTGTAATGGATTGAGTTTTCCCTTTGAAGTTATCTTATCGGATTGAGTCTTTAAGGATTTGAGAACAATTGATGTATGTCTTGCATGTGCTTATCTATGGTGACAATGGGATATCACGTGATCCACTTGATGTATGTTTTGGTGATCAACTTGCGGGTTCCGTGACCTTGGGAATCTATGCATAGGGCTTGGCACACGTTTTCGTCTTGACTTTCCGGTAGAAACTTTGGGGCACTCTTTGAAGTTCTATGTGTTGGTTGAATAAATGTTTCTGAGATTGTGTGATGCATATCGTATAATCATGCCCACGGATACTTGAGCTGACAATGGAGTATCTAGGTGACATTAGGGTTTTGGTTGATTTGTGTCTTAAGGTGTTATTCTAGTACGAACTCTATGATAGATTGAACGTTACTACGGACTCTTGAATAGATCGATCAGAAAGAATAACTTTGAGGTGGTTTCGTACCCTACCATATTCTCTTCGTTTGTTCTCCGCTATTAGTTACTTTGGAGTGACTCTTTGTTGCATGTTGAGGGCTAGTAATATGATCCAATTATGTTATCCTTGTTGAGAGAACTTGCACTAGTGAAAGTATGAACCCTAGGCCTTGTCTACTATCATTGCAACACCGTTTATGCTCACGTTACCACTTGCTACCTTGCTGTTTTTATATTTTCTTATTACAAAAACCTATATCTACCATCCATATTGCACTTGTATCACCATCTCTTCGCCGAACTAGTGCACCTATACAATTTACCATTGTATTGGGTGTGTTGGGGACACAAGAGACTCTTTGTTATTTCGTTACAGGGTTGCTTGAGAGAGACCATCTTCATCCTACGCCTCCCATGGATTGATAAACCTTAGGTCATCTACTTGAGGGAAATTTGCTACTGTCCTACAAACCATTGCACTTGGAGGCCCAACAACATCTAGAGGAAGAAGGTTACGTAGTAGACATCTGTGATAAAACAAGAAAATACAAGATTCGGTTGCAAGATCTAAAGATATACCTTCAAGCACTCACCTCCCCGGCAATGGCGCCTGAAAAGAGCTTGTTGTCTGCTACACAACCTTCTTCTTGTAGACTCGTGTCGGGCCTCCAAGCGCAGAGTTTTGTAGGACTGTCGCAATTTTTCCTCAAGTGGATGACCTAAGGTTTATCAATCCGTGGGAGGCGTAGGATGAAGATGGTCTCTCTCAAACAACCCTGCAACCAAATAAATAAGAGTCTCTTGGGTCCCCAACACACCCAATACAATGGTAAATTGTATATGTGCACTAGTTCAGCGAAGAGATGGTGATACAAGTGTAATATGGATGGTATATATAGGTTTTTGTAATCGAAAAATATAGAAAGAGCAAGGTAACTAATGATAAAAGTGAGCACAAATAGTATTGCAATTCTTGGAAACAAGGCCTAGGGTTCATACTTTCACTAGTGCAAGTTTTCTCAACAATGATAACACAATTTGATCATATAACAATCCCTCAATGTGCTACAAAGAGTCACTCCAAAGTCACTAATAACGGAGAACAAACGAAGAGATTATTGTAGGGTATGAAGCCATCTCAAATTTATTCTTTCTGATCGATCTATTGGGCCATTCCTATAAGTGTCAAAAACAACCCTAGAGTTCGTACTAAAATAACACCTTAAGACACACATCAACCAAAACCCTAATGTCACCTAGATACTCCAATGTCACCACAAGTATCCGCGGGTTTGATTATACGATATGCATCACACAATATCATATTCATCTATTCAAACCAA
Source organism: Secale cereale (assembly GCA_902687465.1). Lineage (NCBI taxonomy): Eukaryota > Viridiplantae > Streptophyta > Magnoliopsida > Poales > Poaceae > Secale > Secale cereale. The sequence continues at coordinate 355,383,989 of LR738713.1, forward strand.
CACACAAAACCTCAAAGAGTGCCCAATGTTTCTAACTGAGAGTCAAGACAAAAACGTGTGCCAACCCCTATGCATAAGTTCACAAGGTCACTGAACCCGCAAGTTGATTACCAAAACATATATCAAGTGGATCACGTGAATATCTCATTGGCACCACAGATAATGTAACACCCCGAGAATCATGCTACAGTAATTCTAACCTAATGATGCCATGTCACCATGTTAGTTAAGCCTAATTGACCCTGGTTAAAAATCAAACTCAAATTCAAATTCAAATCATAAGTGAAATTAAAAATTTCAAAAATGTGAAAACTAAAATGTTCATAATGTTGCAAATAATCACTGGGTAATTGTCTTAGAGAAACCAACATTTTTTATAAGTGTTTAAATGCCCTAAAATAAATAAAGCAGCTACTAAAATGATTATTTAAATACTTTTAAATAATAAAGGATACCAAGTACTTTATTTTTGTCCCAAACTTTTTGTGGCTGTAGTTGGTTTTACAACTCTATTTTAGGACTGGGTTTTACTGTATGTAAAACTACAAACTATCAAAGGAATAAAAGAAATTAGCAAAGGAAAAATAGAAAGGAACATAAAATAGTATAGAAAAAAACCAA
>LR738713.1:355387066-355401075 GCA_902687465.1 Secale cereale
GATACCTCATCAGCACTTCTGATGTTAACCTTGTAGGTTAGTTCATCAGTTATGGTCATCGAGGGTGATTCCTCCTTCTCCACTCCCGATAATGACACTGTCGTGCAACTCATCACGAGTGGACCTCGAGGGCGACTCCTCCTTCGTTCACCTTGACGATAACATCAAGTGGAATTCCATCGAGGGTGATTCCTCAGGATTCCCTTTGGTGTTAGGCACACGGTTACTATGGTTACTATGACTTTACAACAAACCATGCTACTAAAGACGGGTCGACCCTGAGGGGTACCCGCGCGAGCTTAATTGCGAGTGATGTGTAGTCGGGTTGACCTGGAAGGTGCCAGCGAGTTAATTACGAGGCATGGCCAGGCATTCTTAGCCCTTGCCGCAAGTCCTCGAGACGGGGCGATGGCGTCACATGACCGTGAGTCTTTACTCATTACCGCGCGTTCCCAAGACACTAAACGGTTCGAATATTTGATCCGAAGGGCCTCCAGCCTGATAGCGCTAACCATCACGTGGGCATAGTATTCGCGTTCTGCGTCGTATATGATACATCTCCAACGTATCTGTAATTTTTGATGTATTCATGCCATGTTTATAATATTTCTACATGATTTTGGTATGATTTGGTTAGAACCAACCCGGACTGGCGCTGTTTTCAGCAAAACTACCGCGGTGTTGTTTTTGTGCAAAAATAAAAGTTCTCGGAATGCACTAGAAATCAATGAAGATTTTTTCTGGAAAATGTAAAATATACTGGAATGAAGAGTTACTGGAGGGGAGGCCCGTGGGCCCCATAAGGGTGGAGGGCCTGCCCACCCCCCTAGGGCGCGCACCTGTGCCTCGTGGACTCTCCGTGGGTCCCCCTGACTTGTTCTCGACGCCAACCTCTCCTATAAATCCCCAAACCTCTAGAAAATAACCTAGATCGGGAGTTCCGCCGCCGCAAGCCTCTGTAGCCACCAAAAACCAATCGGGGCCCTGTTCTGGCACCCTGCCAGAGGGGGGTCCATCACTGGTGGCTATCTTCATCATCCTAGTGCTTTCCATGATGAGGAGGGAGTAGTTCACTCTCGAGACTGAGGGTATGTACCAGTAGCTATGTGTTTGATCTCTCTCTCTCTCTCACTCTCTCTCTCTCTCTCGTGTTCTTTATTTTGCATGATCTTGATGTACCGTGAGCTTTGCAACTATAGTTGGATCTTATGAGGTTTCTCCCCTCTACCTTCTTGTAATGGATTGAGTTTTCCCTTTGAAGTTATCTTATCGGATTGAGTCTTTAATGATTTGAGAGCACTTGATGTATGTCTTGCGTGGGATAACCATGGACAATGGGGTATTCTATTGATTCACTTGATGTATGTCTTGGTGATCAACTTGCGGGTTCCGTTACCTTGGGAATCTATGCATAGGGGTTGGCACACATTTTCGTGTTGACTCTCCGGTAGAAACTTTGGGGCACTCCTTGAAGTTCTTTTTGTTGGTTTGAATAGATGAATCTGAGATCGTGTGATGCATATCATATAATCATACCCCGCGGATACTTGAGGTGACATTGGAGTATCTAGGTGACATTAGGGTTTTGGTTGATGTGTGTCTTAAGGTATTATTTTACTATGAACTCTAGGGCTGTTTGTGACACTTATAGGAATAGTACACCTCCCACGTATTGATAAACCTTAGGTCATCCACTTGAGGGAAATTTGCTACTTTCCTACAAACCTCTGCACTTGGAGGCCCAACAACTTCTACAAGAAGAAGGTTGTGTAGTAGACATCAAGCTCTTTTATGGCGCCGTTGCCGGGGAGGTGAGTGCTTGAAGGTATATCTTTAGATCTTGCAATCAAATCTTTTTGTTTCTTGTTTTATCACTAGTTTAGTGTATAAAATAAAACTACAAAAAAGTTAAATTGAGGTTGCCTCATATGCTTCATATTTTTAATGTATTCCATGAAAATAAGGATTCCGATAATTGTTCCAAAGTGTAGAAGAAGAATGCAATAAAATGTTTGGCATACAATCTTTGAATGATGAGCATGATTGCAATGTTGTTAGTATGAACTCTTTGAATATCCATAATACTAATGATGGTTGCACTAGTAATGATAAAAATGTCTCTTATAAGCATGTCAATTTTTGTGGAGTGCATAGAGCTTGCGAGCACACACCAAATAGGGAAGATAGATTTTGCAAGAGGCATAAGTATTTAGAAACTAAATGGTTGCAAGAGAGGCTAGATGCTTGTGCTGAAAATTAAAAATTTCTTTGCCATGCTTGTGAACTTTGCAATGAACGTGATCATTTAAATCTCCAATGCAAATTGTTTCATGATCAAATCGTGTCCAAAAATTGTGATGATTTGATTTCCCTTGCGCATTGTAATGAACTTAGTTTGCTTGTGGGTCATGACTAAATGAAACGTATAACTAATGATCTTCCAGAATTTGTCCTGGATAAAGTTCTTGATTTTGATCTAGAGGAAATTTATATGTATTGTGCAGTGAATTGCATTGAAAATCCTTATATTGCCAATTACATAAAGACAAGAAAACAAATAGAAGATGAAGGGAATACTAATGGAAGGGAAGAGATTTCCCAATATCCTCCTATTCTTTCTTACGATGAATCAGGTAACGAGGAGGAGCTTTCTATTCAACCAATCTCATTAATAAGGAGCTCCAAAAAGAGGATTAAACCCACACATGATGCGAAGAAGAAAAAGAAGACTTAGAAGCAAAGGTACTAAGGTATGCCTCCCAAATGATGTTGCTCCTATTACTCATTGTGATGATGATAATTGCTATACTATTGGTGCTATCCATAGTATTAATGATGAGAGTGATTATGCTTATGATAAGAAAAGGCCCAAACTTGGGGATGCTATGTTTTATGAAGATGATATTTTACTCCCCTAAGTTTTGATGAGCAAATTTATTATGATGATAGCATGCCTCCTATTTATGATGATTATATTGATGAAAGTGGATTTGGAGAGGTCATGACTTTATTTAGAAATGATTCCACTATCTTGGAAGCGGTTTCAATTGATTATGATGAGCACAAAGTTGCTACTTATGATGATTACTGTGATGACACTTATGTTATAAAAAGTAGTGATGATTATATTTATAAAACTTGTCATGATTACGATTACCCTTTTCTGAACATTACTCTTTTAATGTGGAAACAATTTATAGTATTCGAGTTTCTTATGGTACTCCCACTATTCCAAATGAGAAGATTTTTGCTTATGTGGAGAGTAGTAAATTCTCTATGCTTGGGGATCATGAAAATAATGCTTTAGGAGATGGTTATATTGTTGAATTCATTCATGATGCTACTAAAAATTATTATGAGGGAGGAACATATGCTTGTAGGAGTTGCAATAACATCAAGTTTCCTCTCTATGTGTTGAAAATCTTGAAGCTATGCTTGTTTTGCTTTCCTATGCTAGTTGATTCTTGCCATAAGTTGTTTGGTCAAAAAATCCCTATGCATAGGAAGTGGGTTAGACTTAAATGTGCTAGTCATATTCTTCATGATGCTCCCATCATGTTTCAATTCTTATCTTTTATGTGAGCATCATTGAAATCATTATGCCCAGCTAAAAAGGCATTAAAGAAAAGCGCTTATTGGGAGACAACCCAATATTTAGCCTTACTATTTTTGTGTGTCTACATGATTAATACACTTTATTAATCATGTTTTCTAGCTTTTGTTTCAATAACGTGCCAAGTAGAACCTTTGTGAAGACTTGGGTGAAAGTTAATGTGATCTTGCTGTAAAAAAAAGAAACTTTGCGCTAACGAGATTAGCTGTCATTTTTTACAGAAGAGTGATTTTGAGTTGATTCTTTTTGTAGAAGATTAATAGACACATTACTCACGTTCACCAATTATTTCAGAATTTTTGGAGTTACAGAAGTATTCAAGAGTTAGAGATTACTACAGACTGTTCTGTTTTTGACAGATTATATTTTCTATGTGTTGTTTGCTTATTTTGATGAATCTATGAGTAGTATCGGAGGGTATGAACCATAGAGAAGTTGGAATATAGTAGATATAACACCAATATGAATTTATAATGAGTTCACAACAGTACCTAAGTGGTAATTTATTTTCTTATACAAACAGAGCTTACGAGTTTTCTGTCGAGTTTTGTGTTGTGAAGTTTTCAAGTTTTGGGTAAAGATTCGATGGACTATGGAATAAGGAGTGGCAAGAGCCTAAGCTTGGGGATGCCCAAGGAACCCCAAGGTAATATTCAAGGACAACAAAGAGCCTAAGCTTGGGGATTCCCCGGAAGGCATCCCCTCTTTCGTCTTCGTTCATCGGTAACTTTACTTGGAGCCATATTTTTATTCACCACATGATATGTGTTTCGCTTGGAGTGTCAATTTATTTTATTTTGTTTTGCTTGCTGTTTGAATAATATCCCAAGATATGAAATTAAATGTTAGAGAATCTTCACATAGTTACATAATTATTCGACTACTCATTGATCTTCACTTATATCTTTGGAGTAGTTTGTCATTTGCTCTAGTGCTTCACTTATATCTTTTAGAGCACGATGGTGGTTTTATTTTGAAGAAATTGATGAACTCTCATGCTTCACTTATATTATTTTGAGATTCTTATACAACATGGTAATTTTGTTTGGTTATAAATTTAGTCCTAATATGATAGGCATCCAAGAGGGATATAATAAAAACTTTCATATAAAGTGCATTGAATACTATGAGAAGTTTGATTCTTTATGATTGTTTTGAGATATGAAGATGGTGATATTAGAGTCATGCTAGTGAGAGGTTGTGAATTTGAGAGATGCTTGTGTTAAAGTTTGTGATTCCCGTAGCATGCACGTATCTTGAACCGTTATGTGATAAAGTCGGAGCATGATTTTTTAATTTTTTCCTTTGTGTGGAGGTCGGGATCGCGCGATGGTTAACTCCTACCAACCCTTCCTCTAGGAGCATGCGTGTAGTACTTTATGTCGATGACTAATAGATTTTTGCAATAAGTTTGTGAGTTCTTTCTGACTAATGTTGAGTCCATGGATTATACGGACTCTCACCCTTCCACCATTGCTAGCCTCTCTTGTGCGCACAACTTTTGCCGGTACCATACACCCACCATACCTTCCTCAAAACAACGACCATACCTACCTATTATGGCATATTCCATAGCCATTCCGGGATATATTGCCATGCAACTTTACACCGTTCCGTTTATTATGACATGCTCCATCATTGTCATATTGCTTTGCATGATCATGTAGTTGACATCGTATTTGTGGCAAATCCACAGTTCATAATTCTTTCATACATGTCACTCTTGATTCATTGCACATCTCGGTACACCACCGGAGGCATTCATATAGAGTCATATCTTGTTCTAAGTATCGAGTTGTAATTCATGAGTTGTAAGTAAATAAAAGTGTGATGATCATCATTATTAGAGCATTGTCCCAGTGAGGAAAGGATGATGGAGACTATGATTCTTCCACAAGTTGAGATGAGACTCCGAATGAAAAATAATAATAATAATAAAAGAGGCCAAAAAATAGGGCCCAAAAAAACAAAAAAAAATGAGAGAAAAAGAGAGAAGGGGCAATGCTACTATCCTTTTACCACACTTGTGCTTCAAAGTAGCACCATGATCTTCATGATAGAGAGTCTCCTATGTTGTCACTTTCATATACTAGTGGGGATTTTTCATTATAGAACTTGGCTTGTATATTCCAATGACGGGCTTCCTCAAATGCCCTAGGTCTTCATGAGCAAGCAAGTTGGATGCACACCTACTTAGTTTCCTTTTGAGCTTTCATAAACTTATAGCTCTAGTGCATCCGTTGCATGGCAATCCCTACTCACTCACATTGATATCTATTGATGGGCATCTCCATAGCCCATTGATACGCCCATTTGATGTGAGATTATCTTCTCCCTTTTTGTCTTCTCCACAACTACCATTCTATTCTACTATAGTGCTATGTCCATGACTCACGCTTATGTATTGCGTGAAAGTTGAGAAAGTTTGAGAGTACTAAAGTATGAAACAATTGCTTGGCTGAAACCGGGGTTGTGCATGATTTAAATATTTTGTGTGATGAAGATAGAGCATAGCCAAACTATATGATTTTGTAGGGATAAGCTTTCTTTGGCCATGTTATTTTGAGAAGACACAATTGCTTTGTTAGTATGCTTAAAGTATTATTATTTTTATGTCAATATTAAACTTTTGTTTTGAATCTTATGGATCTGAATATTCTTGCCACAATAAAGAATATGTTAGGTAGCATTCGGCATAAAAATTATGTTTTTATCATTTACCTACCCGAGGATGAGCAGGAATTAAGCTTGGGGACGCTGATACGTCTCCAACGTATCTATAATTTTTTATGTATTCACGCCATGTTTATAAGATTTCTACATGATTTTGGTACGATTTGGTTAGAACTAACCGGACTGACGTTGTTTTCAGCAGAACTACCGTGGTGTTGTTTTTTTTTTGCAGAAATAAAAGTTCTCGGAATGCGCTGAAAATCAACGAAGATTTTATCTGGAAAATGTAAAAAATACTGGAACGAAGAGTTACTGGAGGGGAGGCCCGTGGGCCCCACAAGGGTGGAGGGCACGCCCACCCCCTAGGGTGCCCCATGTGCCTCGTGGACTCTCCATGGGCCCCCTGACTTTTCCTCGACGCCAACCTCTCCTATAAATCCCCAAACCTCAGGAAAATAACCTAGATCGGGAGTGCCGCCGCCGCAAGCCTTTGTAGCCACCAAAAACCAATCAAGACCCTGTTCCGGCACCCTGCTAGAGGGGGGTCCATCACCGATGGCCATCTTCATCATCTAGGCGCTCTCCATGACGAGGAGGGAGTAGTTCACCCTCGGGTCTGAGGGTATGTACCAGTAGCTATGTGTTTGATCTCTCTCTCTCTCTCGTGTTCTTGATTTGGCACGATCTTGATGTACCGCGAGCTTTGCAACTATAGTTGGATCTTACGATTTTTCTCCCCCTCTACCTTCTTGTAATGGATTGAGTTTTCCCTTTGAAGTTATCTTATCGGATTGAGTCTTTAAGTATTTGAGAGCACTTGATGTATGTGAAAGTGCAGTATATCGACTAGAGGGATGAATAGGCGATTTTTATGAAATGCTTCAAAACATGGTAGTTTCGAAGACAAACGATAAGCTCAAGCCTATTAGTATGCAGCGGAAAGTAGACTACACTAGATAAGCCATAGTCATGTATTCAATGAAGTGAAAGCATTAAGACTAATAGCAACTAGGCAGTAGTGATCATAAAGGAAGAAGGAATGAAGCCAATCACAACAAGTAGATACTCAGTGAAGACAATCAGATAAGGCAAGCATGCAATGTCTTCACAACATAGAGCAGTAAGTAAAAGGAAGGAAAGGATAGAACCAGTAGCTCGGGGAAGACAGTGATTTGTTAGACCAGTTCCAGTTGTTGTGACAACTGTACGTCTGGTTAGGGAGGCTGAGATTAAACTCAGAAGACCGCGTCTTCTCCTTGTTCCCCTTGAGCTAAGAACACCTAGTCCTCGCCCAATCACTCTGGTAAGTCTTCAAGGTAGACTTCCAAACCTTCACAGACTTCGTTCACCGGCAATCCACAATGACTCTTGGATGCTCAGAACACGATGCCTAACCAGCTGGAGGAAACACAGTCCTCAAGTTTAATAAGTCTTCAGGTCACACAGACAGAAAGACTTCAGTGATGCCTAACACTCTTTGGCTCTGGGTGTTTGGGCTTTGTCCTCGCAAGGATTTCTCTCTCAAATGCTTCGGAGGTGGGTTGCTCTCAAACGACAAAAGCCGTGCAATAACTCTGAGCAGCCACCAATTTATGGTGTAGGGGGTGGGCTATTTATAGCCACTGGGCAACCCGACCTGATTTGTCCGAAGTGACCCTGGATCACTAAGGAACTGACACGTGTTCCAACGGTCAGATTTCAAACACACACGACAACTTTACTTGAGCTCCAAGTATAGCTGACTCATCCGCCTCTGGATGAGATTTGCTCTCATAGTCTTCGCTTGAAGACATAGGATATTGGTTGAGCATCACTTCAGTCACTCTGAGTTAGTTCACTTGGACCCCACTTAACAGTACAGTGGTTCCTATGACTCAACAAAGAAGAAAAGGAAACAACGAAACATCTACGTCTTCGCTCTCCATAGTCTTCACACAATGTCTTCTCATGTCATAGTCTTCAATATGATTATCTTCATGTACCACCACTGATATCAATGTATTCATACATTTTTAGGGGTCATCTCCGGTAGGTTAACCGAATCAATGAGGGACTACTACCTGTGTTATCCTGCAATTCTCACAAACACATTAGTCCCTCAACCAGGTTTGTCGTCAATACTCCAAAACCACTCGGGGTGGCACTAGATGCACTTACAATCTCCCCCTTTTTGGTGATTGATGACAAACAGGTTGAAGTTTTCAACGGGGATAAAGATATGTGAAATTGTAAAGGATAAGGTATTGTCTTCGTAAGTAGCAAAAGGCTCCCCCCTGAAGATGTGCATGTAGTTGATTTGCCTTTGAATGCAAATGCACATGGCAGGTTGTACTTGTGGAGATCCTCTTCAACTTATGAAGATAATTCATCATGCATAATTGATATGTCGAAGATAATGACATGCACAACGAAAAATGGACGTCTGCAATAATGACTAAGTGCGGAATATAAGGTAGCAGATGCGGAATTTATCATCGCATTACAGAGTAGCATAAAAACGTAGCAGACGACCATCAGTTTAAGTGTTACAACTCAAAGAACCAAATGTAGCAAAACGAGAGTTGTAAACACTAGGCAAATTATAAAGCACCCGCCCATATGGACCCGCTTGAAGAGTATCAACTCATATGCTTCTCCCCCTTTTGTCAGTAAGGACCAAAAAGGTTTGAAGACATAGAGCCTCTACTCGTTCCCAGGTGGAGCAGAAGAGGATGCAGGGTCGGTGTTGTTGTTTGGCGGTGCAGAGGTGGTTGGTGCAGTGTCGATGCGCGCTAAAGTAGGAGGCGGTGAAGTAGCACCATCCTGATCATCGATCACCCTGGCGTCAATTGTTGCAACGGAGGAGGAGTATTCAAAATCTTCAATGGATGGAGTTCGACGCATAACAGCAGTCCTTGGAGGAATGTTGTCAAACTTAAATCTCTTAGTGAAGTCGTTGTCTTGAAGATCCGCTTCATCACTCAGCAAGGTCAAACTCTTCCAAGACCTCCGACATGTTTCATGAGCAACAAAAGCATTCTTGGTGGCAAGATTGCGAATGCGATTGACATCCACCAAGAGGCTTTGCATATGACGCTTCAACCAGAGGTGATGCTTGTCCTGTTTCTGATGAAGGGCTACTAGAAGCTCTCGGTTGTTCAGGACATGAGATCACTTCTGAGGCCTTTGAGCGATGGTGCTTTCTGTGGCTTCGGTTTCAGCGTGTCGAGGCAGACGAGTATGGCCAGCCAGAGAATAAACACGTGAGACTGCAGGAACCCCTTCAATCTGCTGAGTGAAGCTTTGATGATCAGCGTTGTGAAGACTAACTGGCTCTTTAGCAGGCTCTTGGTAAATGGCTTCAGCTGACATATCAACCTCAGGCAAGAAAATCTGATGGTTGCGAGCATAGGGCTGATAAGTGACAGCTGAGTGCAACTTGATGAGGCGCATTATCCAAGGGGCATAAAATTTCAGTCCAAATATATCAGCTCCAGACATAGCCATTTGCCTGATGAAGAAATCTTGAGCATTGAAGCGGATGCCATTGAAGATATAGAAGACCAAAGTCTTCATAGTGCCTTCAAGCTTGGTAGATGAAGAATGTCCTTTGATTGGCCATAGAGTACGCCTTATTATGTGATAGATGGTGCGTGGCAGGTACTCAAGGTCTTCAACAAAGAATTCCTTAGGATATCCAGCATCACTTGGCAGAGGCTTCATCATGCTGAGCATTTGGCTCATGTTGGGCTGACGCTTCTGAAAGATACTCTGCAAGGCTTCAGTGTGCAGTTGACAGCCAGGTTCATATAGATCTCCTGGAGTGGGCAGACCAGTAAGCTCAATGAGATCAAAGGCTTTAGCTTCATGATGCACATCGCCTTTCATCCACTCAAGGACCCATCACTACTAGGAAAAGGCCTACTAATGGCGCACCTAATTTGGCCATTAATGGCGCATTAGTGGTGCGCCATTAGTGCCACGCCATTAGTATATTTTACTAATGGCGCACCTCTGGTGCACCATTAGTATCTGGTATACTAATGGCGCACCACAGATACGCCATTAGTATGCATAGTAGTGCGCCATTAGTATGCCTCCCAGGGGGGCATGTATACCCAGGTGCTTTGGCATACTAATGGCGCACGGCAGCAAGATGCGCCATTAGTAACTTCGGCATAGTAATGGCGCACTGTCTAATGATGCGCCATTAGTATCCTTTGGCATACTAATGGCGCACTGTGAAGTGATGCGCCATTAGTATGAATATTAGGTTTTTTTTAATTTTTTAATTTTCTGTTTTTTGCACAGGTTACAAAATGTATAATTGGATAGAATATAGACAGCACACATCAACAACAGATTCATCAAATACAATAGAAGATTAGTCTCTGAATACAATTCATCATATTAGTCTTCGAATACAATTCATCATATTAGTCTCCGAATTGAAAAGACCGAACAAAGATAGAACATTATATTACAAGTCTCGAGACTGCGAGTAGCGAGTTTGTCTTCACATTACAAGTCGATATCGATCATCTAAACTACCATCACATAGAAGAGAGTTGTGGTCATCACGATGAGCATCATCACGATGAAACTCGTCTTCATCCGGTTCCTCCAACGCTCCCTCCCCTCTCCCGCTAGATAGCGGGCGTATCTAGATTCGGCCTCGGCCCTAGTGGTGTACCCTTTGTAACTGTTACCGCTGAATCGGTGAACCTGTCTCCGACACTCCTCCCAGTCGTCGTAGACTCCGGGAACCTTACCCTTGTACACGACATACGACGACATCGCTATGCACTAGCCAAACGAAACGTTAGTACCAATTCACAGACAATACATAAGCAATATATAAGTATGCAACGGAACGATCGAAAGAGAAAAGCAAGACATTAATAGCATCGATTACATCTAAGTTGAACGACTCTCGAAACCAAAGAGACATACTACAAGTTCATTAAAGTTTAATTACAACATGAGCCAATCGATGTTTCAGAACTAGACACAGCATCACTGCTTTCGACTCGACTCAAGGGACCGGAGCGTGGATGAAGCCGCCGTCTATCGTGGGAGTCATGAAATCACGGGCGTTGTCAGCCTGCATTTATAGCATTGTGTCGATGTCACTGTTGAACGGTTGATTTCTGAGGTAGAACTACCCCGAGGTACGAAGGACATCTTGATGGATGATTTCCGCAAACTCCGACTGGATGCGAAAGAATTCTTGTCTGATGTCCGCGTCCTGGATTGCCGACACGCTCGCGGCCCAATCTTTGAGTTTACTCGGTAGCAGAAGTTGATGATGGTCCCGCATGATCGCCCGCATGTGATGGATGGCGTAGTAGGCACCCTTCTGACTGCCAGGCGGCTGCTTGACGCAGCAGAACGTCGTATTGTGGGAGAACACGTGCTTGCCGTACTTACGAACTGTCCTGGTGAAGGTGCCTCCAGATTTGGCGTAGCCGGGGAGAACATCATCAAGAACCTTCTTGACATTTGTGTAGTCTAGGTTCGACTGACGGTCCGGGTCGAAATACGTGGCCATGGAATATTTGGGGCTTAGGAGGATGAGCGTGCAATGTGTGTCACTGCAGAAAACACGGAATGTTAAAAGAAAAATGATCGAAATCTAAGAATTCATATGTTACGGGGCGGTTAAGGGGGAGGACTTACTCGGGAAAGTAAGGCACGAGGAAGTTATCCTTATCTCGGTTTGCCAGAATGACGCCTTCGAGGTAAGAACTCGCGACTTGCCGGTCACCAGCGCTGCCCAAGATCTTGGCACGCATGTAGAAGGGGTCGACTATCACGATGTCCGGGGTGTTGTGCGAATGATCCGCATCTCCATACTCAGCGAAAATAGCCGAACGAAGGTGTAGTGCAGCGGATGAAGGTTCAACATAGCGTGGATGTCATCAATCCGCAGGACGATCGTACCCCCGATGGAGTTATCCACAAAGCCCTTGCCCTCTGGCACCTTGGCCGCGAAAACCGGGTATGCCACATCCTTCTCTCTGAGACGCTGCTTCTCCAAAGAAAGAACACTGTCATGCAGACTCCGCATAGCACCGGTTGCAGCATCGAGCATATTTCTCGGTAGCATCGGCCTACCCGCCACATGCACCCTTCCTCAGCTGAAGGTGGCCCGTCCTGATCACGGATCGTACTCGGTGCCGGCTGGCTCGCACCCTTGTTAGTATTTCTTTTGCGTGCCTTCTTCTTCTCCTGTAATGGGACCGAGTTCTGCTCACAGACCGCCTTCTTGAGTGTGTTGGGGCTGATAATATTTCACACCTCGCCTATCTGAGGCTCGGTGAAGTCGACAGCTAGAGGCGTCTCCTGAGAGCAGAACGGCAGACGACACCTGTTGCAACTTGGCTTCTCCGCAGTACCAGCTAGATCGCGCACGTCTTTTGTTGGGTTGGGTTCTTGAGAAGGAGGCCCCATGAAGTCGCCACCGTACCCATGATCGGCAAAGTACTGATCGACGTTGGCAAATGTATCGTCGTCGTCGTCGTTCTGATCCTGTGCCATATGCATGTTTGGATCCAGTGGCATAGGGATGTCCGGCACCGTTGCGGCGGTCTTGCCATGGGACCGACCTGGCGCCGGCACGACTGGCGGTGTTGTCTTTGGGGTGGTGTCCCCCGCCCCCAAACGAATCTGGCTCTTCGGCCAAAGCAGGGGCCAGCTCAGGCAGGCGCTGAGGGTCATCACGTCATCATCGTCGGCCCTGACGGGTCGAATCGGAGGTAACACCTCGTCGCAGCCTGGCAGCACCCGAACCAGTTGAACCCTAAACAAGTTGGGTGGCATCTGGGTACCGTGGAACAAGGGGTTGCCCGATTGAACGATTTTGCCCTTGGCGACATCGACCAACTCGTTGTTCACGAAGTGCAGGAGAGTGCACGGAACGTCGGCGGCGCCCTGCGAAAACATGTAGGGCGTCAGGGATGCCCAGTCAAAGGCAAGGAGATGAAGTCCTCGGCCGAGAGAGGCTTAATTAGTTACCGTGATGATGGCGTCGAGCTCGGCTAATGTCGAGGCACCGCCAACGGCGAGCGTGTAGTTGACGGAGGGGCCCCTTGCTGCAGAGGTGCCGGCCGGCGTACACCCGGGTTCATTAAGCTCCCGTGCCGGCGTCGGAGACACCAATGCCGCCTCCGCCAACACCAATGGCCCCGCCATCGCGTTCTGCGAGTTGCTGGCCGTGAAGCTAGGAATCGGGGGCGGCCCCTATTGGCCGCCCGCAATCCACGCACTCAACCCCTTGATCAAGGTAGGCACAATGGCGGTGATCGTCGCTCCGAGCTGTTGTTGCACTTGCTCTTGGACAATCTCCGGAATCCGCGCCACATGTGCCTTGAGTTCTTGAACCTCGCGCGCCTGGCTTTCCGAGCTGGTCTCTTTCTCCTTTCGCCCACCAGCGTTATAGTATGACGACCATTTTGTCGACAAGCCTTTGCCGGCCACACGACCAGCTGACGTCGGCTTACTGAGCTTATCCTTGTTCTTCATTACATTCAATGCCCTATTTAGAGTCGTGTCCCAAGGGTTTCTCTTAGTCGACCCCGCGCTACTGCTTTCAGTCGCCTGCGGAAGGAATGTGAACCATTTAGAAATTTGGCTTCATTAATTAGAATGCAACCATATGGAGCTAATTACGCGGGGGTGTATTCCTTACCAGAACAAGCTCAAGCGCCCTGGTCTTTGGATCCGTGGTAAGCTCCTTTGTTTT
>LR738713.1:355405529-355425371 GCA_902687465.1 Secale cereale
GGGGAATCGAGGGTGCGGCGGGTCGGCGGCGGCGGCCGGTGGACCGGGGGGTGCTCGGCGGCGAGGGGGACCGGATCTGGCGAGGTGGGATAGCGATCGATATGGAGGGGGGGTCGAGATCGAGTGTCCATGAAATTTAAAAATATTCATGATAGTTCAAAAAGTGCCCATGAAATACAATCGAGAAATGAAGGCTACTATTTAAATACAATCGATCTTAGCTAGCTATCTGTTCACAATCTTCTTGCCCTTCTTTTTCGCAAATGGAGTTCTTGTGTGGAACGGACGTCCTTTAGGTAGGGTGGTCTTGCTTCTTCTTGTGGTGTATGCTGCTACTTCATCATCGTGGTCATGTTCGATCCTCGGGTCGTTGTACTTGTCGAAGTCTTGCTCATTGGCTACTCCATCCATTCCGATGATCTTCCTTTTGCCTCTCCTCACGACAACACGACTGGGCTTTGACGGGTCGATAATGAAGAAGCATTGGTCAACTTGGGAAGCTAGTACCCATGGCTCATTTTTCGCGGTGACGTTTGCGCCCGCGGTCTTGGATTTGGCTTCGGGTATAACCATGTTGGTGAAATACCGGTCTTCTTTTAGGACGCTCTTGGCCCATCTGACACAGAACATCGGGACCTTCTCTCCAGCGTAGCTCAGCTCCCAGATCTCCTCGATCCTTCCGTAGTATCTGTCCTTGTCATTACCGGTGTAGGATTCCATCGTTACCCCGGAGTTCTGATAACCATCGCTCTTCATGTCCTTGGCCTCGGTGTAGAATGTGTAGCCGTTGATATCGTACGCCTCATAGGTCATCAGGTTGTGCTTGGCGCCCTGTGACAAGGCGAATATGAGTTGTTCTTCCGCGGAAGAATCCTCATGTAAAGGGTACGACAGAAGCTTCTGCTTGAACCAACGCGTGAAACATGAGTTGTGCTCTTTGATTATATCTTCGTCCGTCCTCTGTTGGCCTCGGTCATTGTACGTCTTCTCAATAAAGATTTTGTGCTCTACCACCCAAGGATCGACCACGTCTATGTGTTGTAGCGCGACTAGGTTTGCTCTTTCAAAGTCGGCGAGTCGACCCTCGAAGTCGACATGCATTTCGCGGCGACCCTCACGGTGACCACATCCAGCGAGCCTGCCGAGGTGCCTGTTGACGGGCAGACCAACGGGGTTCTCGATGCCTAGATAATTCATGCAGTAGGAGATGCACTCTTGGGTCAGAAAGCCCCTGGCTATGCTTCCCTCTGGACGTGACATGTTGCGAACGTATCCTTTGATGACACCATTCATCCTTTCGAATGGCATCATTCTATGCAGGAACGTCGGCCCGAGTTGGATGATATCGTCCATGATATGGACCAGCAGATGCACCATAACTTCGAAGAATGCGGGCGGGAAGTACATCTCAAGCTCGCATAGTATCACCACGATCTCTTCCTGTAGCCTTCTGAGTTGCCTCACGCCAACAGACTTCCGAGAGATGGCGTCGAAAAAGTTGCATTGGCCAAATAGGGTTTCACGGACGTGCGCGTCCATGATCCCACGGATTGCAACTAGAAGTATCTGCGTCATCAGCACGTGACAGTCGTGAGACTTCATCCCGCTGAACTTCAGCTTCGCTGGGTCTAGGTATCTGCTTATCTTCCCCGCGTAACCATAAGGAAGTTTTACCCTTATGTGGCAGGTGAAAAACTGCTCAATCTCCTCCTGACTTAGAGTGAAGCACGCGGCAGGGTAGTCATTTCCGGTCTTCTTGGCCTTTTTGCCTTTGCGATGACTTTCTGTGTCCTGCTTCGCCTCATCATCATCATCATCATCATGATCATCATATATAGCGTGAAGCTCCTGCCTGATGCCCATTGATTTTAAGTCTGCCCTTGCTTTCGGCCCATCTTTGGTCCTCTCTGGCATGTTGAGCAGGGTACCAAGCAGACTCTCGCACACATTGTTCGTGATATGCATTACATCAAGGCTGTGAGGCACACGGTGGATCTTCCAGTACGGCAAGTCCCAGAAAACAGACCTCGTTTTCCATACCTTCAGCAGCGGCTCTGGCGCCTTTCGCTTCTTTCCCGGCACTAGTGCCTTTTGCTTCTTTCCCGGCAGTGGGCAATCTTTCCAATTTTTCAACAGCTTGTCTATTTCCTCGCCGCTCCTCGTACGCGGGCGTCCTCGGGGTTCGGTTTCACCATCGAACAGATCCTTGCATTTTCTCCACAGGTCATCGTCGCGAAGCCACCTTCGATGTCCCATGAACACGGTTTTCGAAGACCCGGGATCTCTATCTAGCTGGCGATACGTTGTGTCATCCATGCACCTGACGCATCCAGAAAATCCGTGGACCACCTGCCCCGCGACATATCCGTAACCGAGATAGGCGTGCACCGTCGTGAGCAGCGCGGCTCTCATAGGGAAATATTCATTCTTTGCGGCGTCCCACGTATTGGCTGGCATTTTCCACAGTGTGTCTAGCTCCTCTTTCAGCAGCCCCAGATACAGATTGATGTCGTTCCCTGGTTGTTTCGGTCCTTCAATTAGCATACTCATGTGAATGTACTTCCTCTTCATGTACAACTAGAGGGGAAGGTTGTACATCCACACAAACACAGCCAGGTGCTATGTGTGCTTCTCTGGCTGCCAAACGAATTGACTCCATCGGTGCTCGCGCCCAGCACGATGTTCCTTGGATCGTTCCCAAATTCTAGGTCTTCGAAGTTCAACGCTTGCCACTGGCTCGCATCCTTAGGGTGACTCAGCATCTTGTCTTTTTTATCTATCTCCGGATCGTTTGCGTCATCTTCTCGCTTCTTCTCCTCCCTATCCGCGTGCCAACGCAGGAGCCTTGCTACCTTAGGGTCCACGAAATACCGTTGCAGACGAGGAGTGATCGGAAAGTACCACACCACTTTTCGAGGAGCTTTCTTCCTCTTCTTGTATCGTGTGACGCCGCACACCGGACATACGGTAGACTCCGCGTGCTCGTCCCGATAAATGATGCAATTGTTCATGCACACATGGTATTTCACGTGCGGTAAATCCAGAGGACACACGATTTTCTTCGCCTCCTCCAAACTGGTGGGGCACTTGTTCCCCTTGGGAAGACGTTCGTGCCAGAATGATATGTTCTCGTCGAAGCATGCATTGGTCATTTTGTGTTTTACCTTCATCTCCAGAGCCATGAGCGTTACTTTCAGGCGGGTATCCTCGGGCCTGCATCCTTCATACAATGGAGTAACCGCGTCTAACTCAAGTTGATCCATCTTGGCTTTCTCTCGGGCGGCAGCTCTTGCGTTATCGGTCTGCTTGAGAAGCAGCTCTTGAATATGAGGGTCCTGCACCCAGCCCATCAATGGTCCAGCATCGTCTGCTTCGCCGGCATCATCATCTTCATGATCATGCCCGTCGTCTGCTCCGGCATCTTCCTCATCATCATGTCCAGCATCTTCTACATGATGACTGTGTACAGCATCACCGTCGTGATCATCTCCTAGGGATTCTCCGTCTTCTCGCCCGCCCGAGCCGTGGTGGTTGTCTTGCTTCCCTTCCTCATTTCTTGCCCGACCCCCATGGACGACTTCGTAGTCATCTTCATCACCTTGCCACCGATAGCCATCCATGAAACCACGCAAGAGCAGGTGGTCCCGCACCTGCCCGGAATCCGGGTCCGCAATAAGGCTCTTCAGCTTGCATCTTCGACACGGACATCTTATCTCCGTCTCGTTCTTTTGAAGCATCTCGGCCTTCACAGACCTCAAAAACCTATTCATGATGCCTTCGGTCATCGTGCGCACCATGGTCGCCTGCGGGGTAGAGCAAAACGATATTTTAGAACCAAGAAAATTTTTGCCATGACTATCCCTAAAAATAGGACAAAAAAGAATGCTTAATGCCAAAATTCTCACCGAAACGGAAATGAATCAATATTCCGGGAAAATATTGGCAACTATCGCATTTCAAATACCGGTACACCTCCAAACACAAACACATATGCAACACAACAAACATATGCAACACCACGAACATACATAGATCTAGCTAGGCCATAAAAAGTGCATGTGCGCATTGTTGTATGGAGAACAACATAAATATAGCTTCCCCCTTACTTACCTATCAAAACAAGGTAATTTAACCACTTAATTTTAATGAATCTATGGTGGAAATGAGGTGAAAATGAGGAGGGACCCGAGACAAGGAGGAGGTGGAGAGAATGAAGTGGGGAGAAAGTGAGTGTGGGTAGGAGAGGCTGTCCAAAATATCTTGTTGCTGCCCACTTACTAATGGCGCACCCACTATAAATGCGCCATTAGTAATCAAGGTTACTAATAGCGCATCTTTAGTTAATGCGCCATTACTAGTTTTGAAAAAAAAACAATACTAATGGCGCACTGTCCCACAGTGCGCCATTACTAGTTTAAACTAGTAATGGCGCACTGTGGAACGGTGCGCCATTAGTTGTTTTGCAAAAAAAAAGAATTAAAAATATAATAAAAAAAGAACATTAATGGCGCACTTTATTGTTGGTGCGCCATTAGTATGTTTGGACAGGCGCACTAGTTCCAAAAAAAACTTTTTGATACTAATGGCGCACCCTGGGCCAGGTGCGCCATTAGTAGTTTGAACTCTAATGGCGTATCAGATGTTGGTGCGCCATTAGTATATACTAATGGCGCACTGCTTGTCTGGTGCGCCATTAGTATCAATTCCATCTATAGCCCTTTTCCTAGTAGTGCATGTCTTCGGATCCATGTTGTAGCCTCGGATGTGGAGTGTTGCATAGAATTGCAAAAGCAGCTCTTCATTCCAATGCTCTTTATCCAGGACAAAATTGAGGAGGCCAGCATCATGGAAGCAATCAAGAGCTTCCTCCAAGCAGGGCAGGCTAGCAATAGCTTCAGTGTCAAGACGCATATGAGGGAAAATGCGGCCTTGATCATATAGTACTCTTGAGTAGTAGCTGCGCTGTTGATGGCTCCAGAACCTGTCTGATGATATTCTTGGCTTGGAATATGGGTTCTTGGCGCCGTCAAAGAAAGTGTTGTGCGCAGTGAAGCTATTGGCATTGAACGACCCTGAAGAGGTTGCTATACCTGGCAGCCTTGGCAGTCTTGGCTTAGGCTTCTGAACTTGGGGCCTGTGCGCAACATGATGATCAAACTGAGGACCAGCAGCAAGCGGTTCAGTTGTAGGTGGCGGAATCAGAATGGGCCACCGGACAGTAACAAGCTGATCATCCCTGTTGTATGCTTGCTCAATGGTATGAGGCCGTGGAGGCGGAACAGGAGCAGAGGCATGTTCTTCAAGCTGCAAATTGGCGTCAAGTGTAGCATTAGCTTCAGTTACATCACTGGCTTTAGGAGCAGCACTGGCTTCAAGGGAATGAATGTGACGCTGCAAAAACTCTGCAAATGAATGCAGACTATGAGAACCAAGGGATTCTCCCACGGACATGTACCTGTGACAGCATTAGAGATGCAAGGGAAGGGGAAGAGGTCATATGCATTCTCAGAAGTTTTGAAGATTAAAACAGTTTTGAAGACTTTGACCTCATAGTGCGAAGACATTCACTCATGGGAGTTGGTTCCATATTTGTACGAATCCACGAATAAGTACAAGTGAGGAATCTAACTATAGTTGAAGCATATGTGAATGTACTAGGCAAGATATGAGATGCAGACAGGTTAGATCTATATATCTAAGTAGGCAGAAACCTCTTGTGGTAAAGTAGATGAATCTTTATGGATCTAGAAGATGGTAAAAAGCAAGTTTTATTTACGACACGATGAACTGCTTAGACGGAGTAGGAGTTGGATGTCCAGCAGTTTGGTCTTCCGTGCCCTAACTTGGCGACGGAGGACAACTACGGCGACGGCGGAGTAGAAGAGGTCCGCGGCCGGTGTGAGGACGACGTCGACAAAGTTGCGGCAGCGAAGCGCTTCGTTGCCGGTGTCGTCGAAAGCTAGCGGAGGTGCTAGGGTTGGTTGAGGTGGAGAGGTGGTGGAAGAAACTTTTGACTGTGATGGGACGTGCATTTATAGGCATGGGAGACGACATAGCGTAATTACTCAGGTGCCCCTGACGGTTCACGTACAAGTGACACGTGGCGGTCATGTAATGCATTGGGAGTTGTCCCACGATCCCACGTACACCACGACTGTCGGAGTAGTCATTCCGGCTTCTCCGGGTTTCAGGCATAATGGATGGAGCATTAAAATCAGATTTAAAGTTTGTCTCCGTATCTTCTGCTGACAAGGACGCAGAGAAGATATTCGACTGTTTCAACAGAATGCATATGATTTGGACAAACAGAGTGTGAGATGAGAAAGCATAGAGAGGTTAGGGTCCGATCACATTCACTTAGTCCAAAAAGATTTAAATACGAAGACATAGCTATAAGTGAATGCTGTTGAGGACAGAACACACCTCTAAATATATATGTTCTATATGAAGACAAACCAAGTGCGAAGACTTTGCAAATGTAACGCCACAAGAAAAGCTTCAATCAAGAATTTGGTGGTGGCGTTACCCACCGTATAGGAAGTATTAGACCCAGACACGGCGCACAATTATCGTGGCGCTCCGAAGTCAAATTCCATGTTAATGTATTCACACTTAGAATGTAAGTCTTCATTGATTGAAGATATACTTTACTTCGTCTGTTGCACATCTAAGTCATCAACATGCATAAGTGTTAGGATGTGTGCCTGATTACAGGACATTTGAGGCTTCTAAGATATTTAGCTCACACCGCAACTTGCAAAACCTTTTCTCATCCAAGGGATTTGTGAAGATATCTGCCAGTTGATCTTCAGTGTTGACGTGTATAATATCAATATCTTCCTTCATAACATGATCTTTGAGAAAGTGATGACGAATTTCAATGTGCTTTGTCTTCGAGTGCTGAACTGGGTTGTTGGCAATCTTGATGGCGCTTTCATTATCACAGTAGAGTGGCACATGCTTCAGATGGACTCCATAGTCCTTGAGTGTTTGCTTCATCCAGAGAGGCTGAGCGCAGCAAGATCCAGCAGCAATGTATTCAGATTCAGCAGTGGAGAGTGATACACATTTCTGCTTCTTTGAAGACCAACAGACAAGTGATCGTCCTAGAAAGTGACATGTGCCAGATGTGGACTTGCGATCAACTTTGTCACCAGCATAATCAGCATCTGAAAATCCTACTAGATCAAACTCTGAGCCCTTTGGATACCATAATCCTAGTGTTGGGGTGTAAGCCAAATATCGAAGTATTCGCTTCACGGCTAAGTGATACGACTCCTTTGGTGCCGCTTGATATCGAGCACACATGCAAACACTAAGCATAATATCTGGCCTAGATGCACATAAATAAAGTAAAGAACCAATCATGGAGCGGTATACATGTTGATCAAACTCTTTACCATTGGCGTCGGGACCCAGATGATGTTTAGCAGGCATTGGTGTCGAGTACCCTTTGCAGTCTTGCATTCCAAACTTCTTCAGGCAGTCTTTAAGGTACTTCTCTTGAGATATGAAGATGCCGTTGCTTTGCTGACGAATTTGAAGACCAAGGAAGAACTTCAGCTCACCCATCATAGACATTTGATATTGTTCTTGCATCATGTGACCAAACTCATCACTGTATTTCTTGTCCGTGCAGCCGAAGATAATGTCATCCACATAGATTTGGCAGACAAATAGCTCATCATCATATGTCTTCGTGAAGAGTGTGGGATCTAGGGATCCATGTTTGAAGCCTTTGCTCTTCAGGAAGTCTTTGAGGGTGTCATACCAAGCACGAGGCGCTTGTTTGAGGCCATATAGTGCCTTGTTGAGCTTGTATATCATATCAGGACGATTTGGGTCTTCAAAGCCAGGTGGTTGTGCAACATACACTTCTTCTTCAATTCTTCCATTAAGAAATGCACTCTTTACATCCATTAGATAAAGAAGTATGTTGTGATGATTTGCATAGGCTAGCAGTATGCGAATAGCTTCAAGCCTAGCCACAGGAGCAAATGTTTCATCGAAGTCAATCCCTTCAACTTGAGTGTATCCTTGAGCAACGAGATGAGCTTTGTTTCTGACCACTTGACCATGCTCATCTTGCTTGTTGCGATAGATCCATTTTGTGCCTATTATGTTGTGCTTTTGAGGATCAGGACGCTTGACAAGTTCCCACACATTGTTCAGCTCAAACTGTTGAAGCTCTTCTTGCATTGCTTGAATCCATTCAGGCTCCACAAAAGCTTCAGCAACTTTCTTGGGTTCAGATACTAAGACAAAAGCAAAATGCCCACGGAAATTTGCAAGCTGTGTTGCTCTTGAGCGAGTGAGTGGACCAGGAGCATTTATGCTATCAATTATCTTCTCAACTTGTACTTCATTTGCAACACGAGGATGAGTTGGACGAATATTTTGCTCTTGCTGTGCATTGTCTTCATCAGGAGTATTGTCTTCGGGCTGAGCATTGTCATCAGGTTGATTTGGAGCAGAGATGATGAGTTCCTCGTCAGGTTGTGCTTCAGAAGGCATGATCTCACCAGTTCCCATTAGCTTGATAGATTCATTTGGTGAAGCTTCATCTAGCACATTTGGTAGGGATTCTCTTTGTGATCCATTTGACTCATCAAACCTCACATCCACAGTTTCAACAGTTTTATAGAGAAAAATGTTGAAGACTCTTTAGGAGTGTGAGTCCTTTCCATATCCGAGCATGAAGCCTTCATGAGCTTTGGGTGCAAATTTTGACTTATGATGAGGATCCTTGATCCATCACTTAGCTCCAAATACTCTGAAGTAGCTTACATTTGGCTTCTTTCCAGTGAGGAGTTCATAGGATGTTTTCTTCAGAAGCATGTGAAGATAGACACGGTTGATGATATGGCATGCAATATCAATAGCTTCGGGCCAGAACCTTCTTGGTGTTTTGTACTCATCGAGCATCATTCGAGCCATCTCAATTAGAGTTCTGTTCTTGCGCTCAACGATCCCATTTTGCTGAGGTGTATATGGGGCTGAGAATTCATGAGTGATTCCCATCTCATCCAGATAAAGATCGAGGCCAGTGTTCTTGAATTCAGTGCCATTGTCACTTTGAAATGTTTGATCTTGATGCCATAATTGTCCATAGCACGGTTGGCGAAGCGTCTGAAGACATCTTGCACTTCAGTCTTGTAAAGTATTATGTGCACCCATGTGTATCTTGAATAATCATCAACAATGACGAAGCCATAGAGACAGGCTGTGGTAGAGAATGTGGAGTAGTGAGTAGGGCCAAATAAGTCCATGTGAAGCAGCTCGAAGGGTTTGGGTGTTGTCATGATTGTCTTCGAAGGGTGCTTGGCTCTAGTCATCTTCCCAGCTTCACAGGCACCACATAAATGATCTTTCTTGAACTTGACTTCCTCGATGCCTATGACATGCTTCTTCTTTGCGAGAGTGTGCAAGTTCCTCATGCCAGCATGTCCTAGCCTCCGATGCCAGAGCCAGCACTCTGAAGCTTTTGCTAGAAGACATACGGCCATATGTGGTCATGCTGAGAAATCTACCATATACAGATCACCTTTTCTGTATCCTTCAAATACTAAAGACTTGTCAGATTCCATTAGTACAATGCAACGAAATTTACCAAAGATCACAATCATGTTTAAGTCACAAAGCATTGAGACATACATTAAGTTGAAGCCAAGAGATTCAACAAGCATGACTTTGTCCATGTGTTGATCTCTTGAGATTGCAACTCTACCTAGACCCAACACTTTGCTTTTACTAGTATCAGCAAATGTGATGTGACTCTTGTTGGATGGACATAGAGTTCAGTCCATGAGAAGATTTCGATCACCAGTCATATGATTTGTGCATCCGCTATCCATAATCCATTCTGAAGACTTTGGTGTCACTCCCTTGGCACCGCGTGCCATGAAGCAGAAGGTGGGTGCAGAGTCGTCATCCTCATCATCATTGTTGGGGACGGGGCCATTGTCTTCAGTGTTGAAGATGGACTTGCCCATGTAAGCAGTGGCTAAAGCCAGACTTGCAGCACCAGAATCAGACTCCTCCTCCGACTCCACCTCCGCTTCTTCAGAAGCAGACTATTCCTCAGAATCCATCTCCTTGCCAACAAAAGCGCGAGCCTTGCCAGATGAATTCTTCTTATGTGATGAATACTTCGATGAAGACTTGGAAGAAGACTTTGAGTATTTCTTCTTTTTCTTGTCATCAGAATCATATTCCTTGCTCTTCTTTTTCTTCTTCTCGTTGTCCCACTGAGGACACTCAGAGACGTAGTGACCAGGTTTCTTGCACTTATGACATGTTCTTTTCTTGTAGTCATGAGCAGATGCTTCATCATTTCTTGAGCTGGATCTTGAAGACTTTCTGAAGCCTTTTTTCCTAGTGAATTTCTTGAACTTCTTCACAAGCATGGGAAGCTCCTTTCCAAGGTCTTCAGGATCATCAGAACTGCAGTCAGATTCTTCTTCAAATGAGGAAACAGCTTTTGCCTTGAGGGTGCGAGATCGGCCATAGTTGGGACCATAGATGTCACGCTTCTGAGATAGCTGGAACTCATGTGTGTTGAGCCTCTCAACTATATCAGACGGATCGAGAGTCTTGAAGTCAGGGCGTTCTTGAATCATCAGGGCAAGGATATCAAATGAGCTATCGAGTGATCTCAGAAGGGTCTTGACGATTTCATTCTTGGTAATCTTAGTGGCGCCAAGTGCTTGAAGCTCATTTGTGATGTCAGTGAGACGATCAAAAGTGTGCTGGACATTCTCATAGTCATGTCTCTTGAAGCGATTGAAGAAATTGCAAAGGACGCTGATCCTTTGATCTCTCTGGGTAGAGACTCTTTCATTGGCCTTTGAGAGCCAGTCCCAAACCTCCTTTGACGTGTCCACAACACTCACACGACCGTGCTGTCCTTTGGTCAGATGACCACAAATGATGTTCTTGGCCGTTGAATCCAATTGAACCAGCCTCTTGACATCAGCAGGGGTGATACCTTCACCAGTCTTGGGAACGCCGTTCTTGACGACAAACCAGAGGTCCACGTCAATGGCTTCAAGATGCATGCGCATCTTGTTCTCCCAGTAGGGATATTCGGTGCCATCAAAGACAGGGCACGCAGCGGAGACTTTGATTATCCCTGCAGTCGACATAGCTAAAACTCCAGGTGGTTAAACCAAATCACACAGAACAAGGGAGTACCTTGCTCTGATACCAATTGAAAGTGCAGTATATCAACTAGAGGGGGGTGAATAGGCGATTTTTATGAAATGCTTCAAAACATGGTAGTTTCGAAGACAAACGATAAGCTCAAGCCTATTAGTATGCAGCGGAAAGTGGACTACACTAGATAAGCCATAGTCATGTATTCAATGAAGTGAAAGCATGAAGACTAATAGCAACTAGGCAGTAGTGATCATAAAGGAAGAAGGAATGAAGCCAATCACAACAAGTAAATACTCAGTGAAGACAATCAGATAAGGCAAGCATGCAATGTCTTCACAACATAGAGCAGTAAGTAAAGGGAAGGAAAGGATAGAACCAGTAGCTCGGGGAAGATAGTGATTTGTTAGACCAGTTCCGGTTGCTGTGACAACTGTACGTCTGGTTAGGGAGGCTGAGATTCAACTCAGAAGACCGCGTCTTCACCTTGTTCCCCTTGAGCTAAGAACACCTAGTCCTCGCCCAATCACTCTGGTAAGTCTTCAAGGTAGACTTCCAAACCTTCACAGACTTCGTTCACCGGCAATCCACAATGACTCTTGGATGCTCAGAACGCGACGCCTAACCGGCTGGAGGAAACACAGTCCTCAAGTGTAATAAGTCTTCAGGTCACACAGATAGAAAGACTTTAGTGATGCCTAACACTCTTTGGCTCTGGGTGTTTGGGCTTTGTCCTCGCAAGGATTTCTCTCTCAAATGCTTCGGAGGTGGGTTGCTCTCAAACGACAAAAGCCGTGCAATAACTCTGAGCAGCCACCAATTTATGGTGTAGGGGGTGGGCTATTTATAGCCACTGGGCAACCCGACCTGATTTGTCCGAAGTGACCCTGGGTCACTAAGGAACTGACATGTGTTCCAACGGTCAGATTTCAAACACACACGATAACTTTACTTGAGCTCCAAGTAAAGCTGACTCATCCGCCTCTGGATAAGATTTGCTCTCATAGTCTTCACTCGAAGACATAGGATATTGGTTGAGCATCACTTCAGTCACTCTGACTTAGTTCACTTGGACCCCACTTAACAGTACGGTGGTTCCTATGACTCAACAAAGAAGAAAAGGAAACAACGAAACATCTACGTCTTCGCTCTCCATAGTCTTCACACAATGTCTTCTCATGTTATAGTCTTCAATACGATTATCTTCATGTACCACCATTGATATCAATGTCTTCATACATTTTTAGGGGTCATCTTTGGTAGGTTAACCGAATCAATGAGGGACTACTACCTGTGTTATCCTGCAATTCTCACAAACACATTAGTCCCTCAACCAGGTTTGTCGTCAATACTCCAAAACCACTCGGGGTGGCACTAGATGCACTTACAGTATGTCTTGCATGGGATACCCGTGGTGACAGTGGGGTATTCTATTGATTCACTTGATGTATGTTTTGGTGATCAACTTGCGGGTTCCGTGACCTTGGGAATCTATGCATAGGGGTTGGCACACGTTTTCGTCTTGACTCTCTGGTAGAAACTTTGGGGCACTCCTTGAAGTTCTTTTTGTTGGTTTGAATAGATGAATCTGAGGTCGTGTGATGCATATCATATAATCATACCCCGCGGATACTTGAGGTGACATTGCAGTATCTAGGTGACATTAGGGTTTTGGTTGATGTGTGTCTTAAGGTGTTATTTTACTACGAACTCTAGGGCTATTTGTGACACTTATAGGAATAGCCCAATGGATTGATCGGAAAGAATAACTTTGAGGTGGTTTCGTAGCCTACAATAATCTCTTCGTTTGTTCTCCACTATTAGTGACTTTGGAGTGACTTTTTGTTGCATGTTGAGGGATAGTTATATGATCTAATTATGTTATTATTGTTCAGAGAACTTGCACTAGTGAAAGTATGAACCCTAGGCCTTGTTTCGAAGCATTGCAATACTGTTTTCGCTCACTTTTATTACTTGTTACCTTGCTGTTTTTATAATTACAGATTACAAAAACCTATATCTACCATCCATATTGCACATGTATCACCATCTCTTAGTCAAATTAGTGCACCTATACAATTTACCATTGTATTGGGTGTGTTCGGGACATAAGAGACTCTTTGTTATTTGGTTGCAGGGTTGCTTGAGAGAGACCATCTTCATCCTACGCCTCCCACGGATTGATAAACCTTAGGTCATCCACTTGAGAGAAATTTGCTACTGTCCTACAAACATCTGCACTTGGAGGCCCAACAACGTCTACAAGAAGAAGGTAGTGTAGTAGACATCAGTATGCATCAGCCAAAGCTTAACTGACGTCATGCGGCTGAGCGGCATGCGTCGGGTTGGACTACGTAAGCACCTGCCTTTTTAAGGAGGTAGCCTAGATCTGCTCACCGGCCGTGTGCAAAACGTGGGGGAGTTCCCGGGGCGATGGCCCATGACCCCTAGGGGCATAGGTTTAATCTGGCATGCTGACCTCTCTATTAAGCCTAGGTTGGGTTGCGACGTATTGTTTAGCCGAGGCCGGGCATGTCCTGATGGTGTGTCCGGCCGGAGTTAAGCGAGTGTGGTGGGTAAGTTGGTGCACCCCTGCAGGGAAGAAAACATCTATCGATAGCCTGTCCTACGGTAACGGACACTTGGAGTTGTATCCCGATCGACACAACTAGAATTGGATGCCGAGGCATGATTTGTATATGTTGCTCAAGGAGTCGAGAAAGGATCCCGGGGCATGGACAACAAAATAAATATGACTTATGTTATACTACTCTACTCCCTCCTCCTGCTGCAAGACGGTGGTTTCCAGAAGATTCTAGTCTTCGATAGGACTAGCTTCTCCCCCTCTTATTCTCACATTCTGTAGTTTAGTCCACATATACTACCCCTTTCATTGATACCGATGCATATGTAGTGTAGATCCTTGATTGTGAGTACTTTGGATGAGTACTCACGGTTGCTTTGCTACCCCTTTTCCCCTTTCTTTCTTCTTTCTGGTTGTTGCAACCAGATGGTGGAGTCCAGGATCCAGATGCCGCCTTTGACGACTGAGACTACCCCGAGGGTGCCTACCACTACGTGACGGCCGCCGACGACCAGGAGTAGTTAGGAGGATCCCAGGCAGGAGGCCTTGCCTTTTCGATCATGTTGCTTTTGTGCTAGCCTTCTTAAGGCAAACTTGTTTAACTTATGTCTGTACTCAGATATTGTTGCTTCCGCTGACTCTTATGTATTCGAGCCCTAGAGGCCCCTGGCTTGTAATATAAAGCTTGTATTATTTTATTTGTGCCTAGAGTTGTGTTGTGATATCTTCCAGTGAGTCCCTGATCTTGGTCGTACACGTTTGCGTGCATGATTAGTGTACGATCAAATCGGGGGCGTCACAAGTTGGTATCAGAGCCGACTGCCTATAGGAATCCCCTTTCCAACTCCTTGGCCGAAGTTGAGTCTAGTAATTGAAAAACTTTTACTAACATGGCTGTGAGGCTTATGGCCCACGTCACCATTGGGTGGTATTAGAATCTTTTATTCCTCGTCTTTACTGTGGGATTCTGATCTCTCTTCTATTCGAGTTAAATGATTTTGCTAAAATCTAACTTAGATTCTCAAAATTACTTTCTCCCGGAGAGCCCCTTTAGTCAAGATGGTCGCCTGCTTCATCAGAAGATTCTGGAGATAATATTCGATGTTTTTCGAGATTCTTTTGGCCTCCGCATTTGCAATTCCTTACCACCGTTATATCCATATAGATAACAACTTACACTTGTCATTCTTACAATCAATTCTCCGTTGCCCTTGTTATTACAAGGTACCCCGAAACATCTTCCTATATTCCGTATATCGATTGTGCCACCGCTTTGCAGTTCATTGCCACATGAATACCCTTATGGATAATTCCTCGTATTCACCGAGTATCCGCTCATCCCCATTCATGTGTTTCACAAGTCTCTGAAATACCATTCGACCTTCGGAAAATCCTGAGCAGCCTATTGCTCTTGAAATTATTGCTTGCTTACATTATGGTTAACCCTATAAGTCTTGTAATCTTATTGACATCCTTTATCATTATCATTTTTAGTCCGTTGATTCAACATGTTGCGAATGCTGCAATCCTCGATCCTAGAATTCATCCTTTCTGCTCAGATGTCATTTTGAACATGAGCTGGTTCTCGACTAATCAAATTGTCATCGATTGTACCAATAAGAAACTTGTCAAACCGTAATCAGAGTGTTTGCTCCTGATCCCTTGAATTGAACATCATAATTCCTTCGCATTTGAGCTTTGAATTAGTCAGTTGTTTATGTGATCCAATGCCTTTGCATTGTTTCTTCCTCTGGTTGTGTACCGATGCTCACATCAGCTCCATTATGGACTGTTCGATCCTTTGTGGAATTATTATCCGACATTGTCCTTCATATTCCATAACGTTATGAGTCTTTCCTCAGATACATAATGCTTTTGGTAAATTATATCCTCTGCTTTGTCAACCATGCTCTGCTATCAAGCTTGTGATAAGTACTCCTAAAGGCTTGTGGTATATGTTCCTAAGATGCCCTGATGGGTCGAACCTATGCCCCATAAAGCCGTGTGAACCCGAAAGATTTCACAGGTCATACTCATCTGGTATTTCACCAGGTAAAAATTTCAACACTAAAGCCATTTTCGAAACAATAAGTGAATGAAAAGTTAAGCATTTGTAGAAGTGGGAGTCAACCTTGAAATTTGTGCTCATGCCCATGGACACGCTGCAGATCTTATCATGAAAGCTTCTCACTGAAATAATTATCCCCTTGATATAAGTTCATCTTATATCTGGGATCTGGCCTTTTTCAAACGTGGATCCGACCATGCTCTCCTTTAAATACCATTTCTAGTACAAGTTTAAGCACTTGTCTTCTACAGAGCAATACTCGAGTCCAACCCCTACTTTGATCTGCCGTCGAGTATTACCCCCTGGTATCTCGAGGGTATTACAGAACTGCTTTACTCCTTATGAGTTCTTCATCAAGTATTACTCCTCACAAATTGCAGTTGTTCCCCAAGTTTGAGTTGTTTGTCACTCGAGAACTCCGACAAGTGACTTGAGTCCATTTTGAGGCTCACTACTCATAGTAATTGTTGGTGGGAATTTAAACTCGATCATGTCATTTCTATCCTGCTTGGTTATATCATTACCGTGCCGATTTTAACTATGCTACCTGATCCTTCTTCCCGGAGCACAATTTTCAGCGATGAGCTAAGCTTACTTCGATCTTTCAACATCATATTGATTGTCTTGAGAGACAACTCTGATTCTAACATTGCATCTTAACTATGGATATAATAACCTTTGGCTTCACAATTCCATTTGCTTGTTGTAGTCGCTGTTCAATTGCTTCTTCATGGAGCCTCTCGACAAAATTTGTCATGATCATCATCAACATTTTGACTCCTTTAGGATATCTATCAAATCCATGATGTGAAATACCATTCTTGCCCCTCAATGAAATGTGTTATCATCGACAACTTTATTGCCTTCCCTCCAACACAAACTCGTTCATGTTTTGTGTTGTACCTTGAGTTCCTTGCTATCCAACTGATGTTATGTTCTACATTTGGAGTATTACCATCTTTTACGTCAAGAATGTCGTGAGAATTGCTCCACCTTTTAAGAATTCTTGGTATAGTAATACCTCTCACAATCACCATTCTTTCTTGGTCCCCATGTCGATTCTAATCGGGATACCAACAAGTGAGCGGTGTTGTTTGGATTCTGCACTTCTAGCAACCCTATTGCTTTGGAGATAATGATCGGCAGTTCATTCTAAGCCTATCGGTTAATGAATCACCATTCTAACAATTGATCATGCTACATATGCCCATATTTTGGGCGCACCTGTCAACAAATGTCAATTGAGTATGTTTTCCTCGAGCATACCTCATTACATCATTTGATCTGAAAAATGTTATCACCTTTGTCACTTAATTGTAAAAATCCATGTTTATGGGAAATCTCGATGAATTGCTGCTGAGCTCATCGGCCACATCCTCATCTTTCCTTGTTGGAATTGTATGACTTATTCTATAAGTTGTTCCTCATGGACCCTTTGTGTATCCGAAGTCTGACCTTTACATGATGACCATGTCAATGCTATCCCGAAGCATCAATGTGGTACTCAAACATCAACAAGAGCATTGGAAGCGCAATGCTAAATGTTTCGTGATCAGTTATCCAAACACCGTTGTATGGGTACCTATCATGATTCTTCTTACCCCCTTTTTCTAAATGGTCATGTGATGTGAACCGGGGTCCGATCTTTCGATGAGAGAGAGATAACTGCAATTTTGGGTGGGACTTGACCCTCACGGTTCGGCTATCAACCGTACAGGGAGAACCGTACACGACTGATATCCACGGCAATCGCTGAACCAACTCCACGGTGTTATCGATCGAGCCAACAGCGCGATCGACCTATCCACGAAGGATTTTTACTACAAGCAAATCGAAGAACATGCAGGAAAATAATAGCGAAGAAATCTCAAAATTGCGAGTATGCTAGATGAATAAATCTCACAAGATGGGGTTCCGATAGGATGTCTTAGGTCGCACTAGCCGCTACGAGCGTAGACAAATAAAAGTAGCAATAGCTAAACTTCTCTAAACAAAACCCGAGTCTAAACCCTAATAGATAGAATACTATTTATTAACGGAGACAACGACAAAACATGAACAAATGACCCGACGGCAGCATCGGAATACTCGTGCTTGATGGTTTGGACACGGCCCAACTCCTTGTTGAGCCTACGCATGTAGTAGGGCCCACCAGATGATTGACCGGCTGGGTGTCTTGTTGTACATGGCGTGCACAATCCCAGCGAGCATGCATACACGCCAACATGCATGGATGTGCAAGGCTGGACTCCAATTATTTGATGAACGTGCTGCTTCATGTTGCATGCATGATAACCATTTGACTTTCTTCAAAGAGCTATGCTTTTCCTTAACTTTCTTTCTTGCCGTGAACAACATTCTTTTATTAATTATGTACAAAATAAAATATGGTGTCGTAATTTTTTCCTGGACAACAAAATAATATATTCTGTAATCTTTGATTGAGATCACCTGAAAAATATACCGCGTAATATTTCTAGATGTAACTATGATGCCTATGTCCACATCATCATGTCCTTGATCTCCTGTCACGTATATCATACCCTGCTTATCCTTCGGAAGGATATACCCCTGAAATATGTGTTTAAACACATTTTCCTTTCCATTGTTCTGTTTAATCTGATGATCACATTTTCCTTTCCATTGGTTTGTTTAACCTTTCTTGTGATCTCTATGATCTAAGCAGTAAAAATTCAATGCTTATGTAAATACCTCGGTGTAAAACTCTGTCGGTCGGACCCTGTTTCTACTGTTGATGACACTCCGGTAACCGCCGATGGATGAGAGCTTTGCCTATTGGTCCGCCTCGTTCAACGAATAGGAAAATGGTTCTCTTCGTCCCTCGCCCTTGGTACCGATTTTGTTGCCGACGTAACCGATAGACTATCCTCTTACATGCCTTGCTTACCTGATCGTGCAAGACGTCACCGCCCTTCCTGCTTTTAACCCACATGGTGGGCCCGCAACCCACAGTTACACAGGATCGAAACCTGACTCTCATGTACACCCCGTGTTCCCGAAGTTATTCCTCGCGCATGGCCTCATATGTAATCCACGAGCCACCTTCTGATGAGATGATCAGTTCTGGTATCAGACACAATACCTATTCCCTTTGTTATGAACCCCTTTCACGCCCTGTTTCAGGCACCGAACGATTGCCTGACCGCTCGAAACTTCTCATGATACCTCCTTACTTTGCTCAAGATATTTTTTAAAGTTTCAGTTCGAGATTTACTTTCCGTCACCTTCCATGAGGTTAGCTACCAGGTAGTCAACCTTGCAGAGGACCGTTCTTCTGGAATAACCCCCCTTATACTCCTGTAAGTATGATGGAGATCCTGAAGATAGGATGCCGACTTGATCATGATGACCTAGAGTAGCGAATTGAAAACATCAACTAATGGATCAACCTCTTCAATGAGAGCAAAAGAACAAGATCTGCTAGAATTCCCTAACCAGGATTTTCCCCATACCTCCCCTCGTAAATCTCGGGACGAGATTTCTTGTAGTAAAGGATATTTATAACACCCCGAGAACCATGCTACAGTAATTCTAACCTAATGATGCCATGTCACCATGTTAGTTAAGCCTTATTGACCCTGGTTAAAAATCAAAGTCAAATTCAAATTCAAATCATAAGTGAAATTAAAAATTTCAAAAACGTGAAAACTAAAATGTTCATAATGTTGAAAATAATCACTGGGTAATTTTCTAAGAGAAACCAACATATTTTTAAAAGTGTTTAAATGCCCTAAAATAAATATAACAGCTGCTAAAACTATTATTTAAATACTTTTAAATAATAAAGAATACTTAGTACTTTATTTTTGTCCCAAAATTTTTGTGGCTGTAGTTGGTTTTACAACTCTATTTTCGGAGTGAGTTTTACTATATGTAAAACCAGAAACTGTCGAAGCAATAAAAAAAATTAGCAAAGGAAAAATAGAAAGCAACAAAAATAGTATAGAAAAAAGAAAACAAAGAAAAGCCCCCCCTCCAGTCGGCCGAATGGCCTAGTTGGCCGGCCAAGCTGCAC
>LR738713.1:355425551-355467406 GCA_902687465.1 Secale cereale
GCTTCGCGATGAGCTGCTGCGCCGGTTGCGCCCTTCCCCTGCTTCTCTAGCCGTCGCTAGCTACTGCGCCGCCCTAGTCCGAGCTCCGGTGGCCTTGGCCCTCGTCGCCGACGCGCTACCGCCCCGTCACCGGCCTCCTCCCTCTCTGTCACGCGCGCGCCATGTTGCTGGTCATCGCGCGCTCCCCACCACCCACTCGTGCTCCGCCCGCATCCCGCACTGCCTTGTTGCGGCCCTGCCTCCTCGCTCAGCGCACCGTTCCCCTCTGCCTAGTGCGCACGTACCCACATCCTAGCCACGGGGCCTGCCGCATCGGCCGCGCCCGAGCTGCCGCTCACGCCCCAACCTCCCTTGGACGCAGCTCCTCATTCGCGCGCGACAGCTTCCCCGACGCCGCACGGCCGTCTCGTCCTCGCCACTCCCGACCACTCCATCAGTGCTATCATCATAGGTGGATGCACCGCGTCGTCCGTGTCACGTAGGGACCAGTGGCCATCCAAATGGTCACCAGAGACGCCGTGGGCGTTCCTCCGTCGCTGCCCGTGGTCACCGGCGCCGGCCACCACTGCCTGGGTCCCTGACTCGAGGGCCCCTTTTGTCATATGATTAGCTTAGGGCTAATTAAAAGTGTTTAACCTAATCCTAAACTAGCAGCCCCTGATAGCATGGCCCCACTTAGTAATTATGTTAAATAGATTAAATAAAATGTTAGTAGTAAAGTCACTAATAGACTGGCCCCACCATTAAGTTAAACTAATTAATGTTAAAACTTTGTAAATTGGACTCTCTCACTAACAGCTAGGCCCCACTGGTCAGTTGACAAGTCAAACCTGCCGACTGGGTAGTCCCAGTCAGTGACAACTGGGACCCCTGGGTCCCCTTTGACTTCGTTGACCAGTCAACTGACTGGTCAACAATTGACCAACTGACTGGGTTGGCTCAGCCCCACTGGACCCACATGTCATACATTGAGGCTAACAATTGTTGTGTATAAAAGGGTATTTACTGTTTTAATTCGAATTTAATAATTAAATTAAATTTCAAAACATGGTTTAAAACTTTAAATATTATTATA
Organism: Secale cereale; assembly: GCA_902687465.1. Taxonomy (NCBI): domain Eukaryota; kingdom Viridiplantae; phylum Streptophyta; class Magnoliopsida; order Poales; family Poaceae; genus Secale; species Secale cereale. Next base: position 355,426,627 of record LR738713.1, read on the forward strand.
TAATAATTTTTAACTCAGGTGAAAAAGTTTTATACATGAAAGTTGCTCAGAACGGCGAGATGAATCTGAATGTGTGGTCCGTTCATCTACCACACGTCCCTATCATACCGAACATGCAACATTCCCCATCTGATTCATCTATCCGAAAACACGAAACACCGGGGATACTTTCCCGGATGTAATCCCCCTTCGTTGGTATCGTGTAGCACCGCGTTAGAGCACACTAGCATCTCTTATTGTCATGACTTGCATTTGTATACTTTTGATTTATTGTTTCTTCCCCCTCTTCTCTCTGGTAGGCCTTGAGACTGATGCTACCTCGGTGATCGACTGCATCGACGACAACCCCTCCTTGTCGTCGGAGCAACCAGGCAAGCCAAACCCCTTTGATCATTCTGATATCGCCCATTCCCTTCTCTCTTATGCTTGCATTGGAACTGCTACTGTTTTGTATGATCCTATTCTGATGCATAGCCTATTATTCTTACCTGCTTTCATACCTTACATGTTTATCCTAAACTGCTTAGTATAGGTTGGTTGTTGACCTATCAGAGACCACCACTTTGTCTCGACTGTCCTGCTGGATAATCAGAAGACCCAATCAACGGGATTGAAGACCAGGCCCTGGCACCGCACATCACTTTCCCCTTAGTTTCTCGACACTACTAGGTTACTATCGAGTGCCGAGGGTGATACCTCATCAGCACTTCTGATGTTAACCTTGTAGGTTAGTTAATCGGTTATGGTCATCGAGGGTGATTCCTCCTCCACTCCTGATAACGACACTGTCGTGCAACTCCTCAAGAGTGGACCTCGAGGGTGACTCTTCCTTCGCTCACCTTGACGATAACATCAAGTGGAATTCCATCGAGGGTGATTCCTCAGGGTTCCCTTTGGTGTTAGACACACGGTTACTATGGTTACTATGACTTTACACTGAACCATGTTAATGAAGATGGGTCGGTCCTGAGGGGTACCCGCGCGAGCTTAATTGCGAGTGATGTGGAGTCGGGTTGACCTAGAAGGTGCCCGCGAGTTAATTATGAGGCGTGGCCGGGCATTCTTAGCCCTTGCCGCAAGGATAGTGCAGCAGCAGTCCGGAGTCAGATTGTAGGCGAAGGATAGTGCTTTTCCTTTGCTTCCATTCGCATATGCGTGAAAGTAACCAGTGTTAGCATCTCCCTTCGTCACCCATTTGACGCCACCCCTACGGCGCCAATATTCCTCCTCGGCTCTCAGCATGGCTAGGACTTGGTCTTCCAACGCGTATCTGTGAGCCCATTCTGTTTCCGAGAAGGGACGCAGATCGGCTTCATGGTCGAGTCTAGCGATTTCGTCCGTGAGACGATCACGCTCTCTCTTAGAGTTACTGCCATGGTTAGCCCCCCAGCCACGAAGAAAAGCCCTCAGCTTGGCCGCCGCGGCAATCGAAAGTTCAGCAGGGCCCCTTTGAGGCCCCAAGGAGTCACGGATAGCGTCCCATCGCTCCCTAACCAATTGCTCAAAACCATCGGACTCGAACCAAGCCGTTTCGAAGTAGAAACATTGGCTACGAGTAATTGCCTCCTCCCCAGAGGAGAAGATGAGAGGCACATGGTCCGACCCTATGAGCGTTTCTGCCACCAGTGAGCATAGGGGAAACAGGGTTTCCCATTCGGGAGTGAAAAAAACCCTGTCGAGGACACTCCGAACCGGATTGGTCTGTTTGTTGGTCCATGTAAACCTAGCTCCAGTATGGGCCGCCTCCCTGAGGACAGCAGAGGCAATGGCCTGATTAAACATGGACACCTTAGTCCAGTATATATTATCGTTATTCTTGTCCGCACCCGAGCGGATCAAGTTGAAATCTCCCCCAACCACCACTGGTAGGTTGAGGTCTCTCTTAGCTCCCACCACAGTAGTAATCTCTAGCAGGAAATCGTGGGAGCGCGCGTGGTCAGCAGGGCCGTAAACGCAGATGACAACCCATGTCAGCCCCGAGCCCTTATGTTTAATGGTAGCAGATAAAAAGAAAGTGCCCACCTCCCAAACCAGAACCTCACAAATATCCCGATTGCAACCCATAAGAATACCACCGGAGTGGCCCGTGGAGGGCAACCAGTGCCACTCGAAATGTTGAAGAGGGTCGTAGGCAAGGCAATCTCTGTGAGAGAAGTCTAATTTAATCGTTTCTTGCAGTGCAATAAAATCGATACGTTCCTTAGCAATGTACTCCTTAAGTTGGGTGCGGCGGCCAACATGACCGCAGCCACGGATGTTCCAAAATAAGAAACACATCTAAATCACGCGGTTACGGAGGAGAACACCTCTAGAGGTGATAGCTTTGGCCACTCGCTTCTTTGTCTGGCCCCGTCCCTGCGAGGCTCGAGAGGAAGAAGGAAGAACACAGGCTTCCCCGGTCTCTGTTTCCTCAACGGGCGCCACTTCGTCTCCAGCCCCTACTGGAACGATGGCAAGTTGATCCGCCTCCAAGCACCTAGATGCGGCCTCAGCCAGGGAGGCCCGCGCCTCTTCCCGTGCCCGAATTAAGGAGATGAGGTCGCAAGGAGGGTTGGGTACACTAACTCTCGAATCGTCTAGAATGGAAGCGAGATGCTCATCGGAAAAGGCATTTAGAATACGAAAAGAGGGAGGAGGATTACCTGCGGCCTCCATATTCTTGTCTGCGATGCGGAGCTGCGCGCTTTCCATGGACGACAGCTCGCCCAGCTTGGCCTTGGCACGGGCACTACGAGCACGTTGCGCCACCGGCGTCGCCTTGGAGCGCTTGGCCTTGCTGTTGGTCTCGGTCGCTCCTAATGCCGCCCCAGCTCACCACCCAGTTCAGAAGGATTCCCCGACACCGCTGATGGTGCTTGTTTGGTGGCAGGCTTCCGTCCCGCCGTCTTCTTAGGCTGACGGCCCGAGCTGTTCGAATCACGGCGAGGGCCCGGGGTCAGCTCGCCATCTCCAAGCACCACCAGCTCGAGATCTTCATTCGTGTTCGTGGAGGAGGGAGGTACCTGTTGGAAATATGCCCTAGAGGCAATAATAAAAATGTTATTATTATATTTCCTTGTTCATGATAATTGTCTGTTATTCATGCTTGAATTGTATTGTACGGAAACAGCGATACATGTGTGAATATATAGACCACAAAGTGTCCCTGGTAAGCCTCTAGTTACCAGCTCGTTGATCAACAGATGGTCACGGTTTCCTGACCATGGACATAGGATGTCAGTGATAACGGGATCACATCATTAGGAGAATGATGTGATGGACAAGACCCAATCCTGAGCCTAGCACGAGATCGTATAGTTCGTAATGCATAAGCTTTTCCGGTGTCAAGTATTTATTCCTTAGACCATGAGGTTGTGCAACTCCCGGATGCCGTAGGAATACTTTGGGTGTGCCAAACGTCACAACGTAACTGGGTGGCTATAAAGGTACGCAACGGGTATCTCCGAAAGTGTCTGTTGAGTTGGTACGAACCGAGACTGTGATGTTGTCACTCCGTATGACGGAGAGGTACCTCTGGGCCCACTCCGTAAGACATCATCATAATGAGCTCAAAGTGACTAAGGAGTTAGTCACGGGATGATGGATTACGGAACGAGTAAAGAGACTTGCCATGACGAGATTGAACAAGGTATCGGGCATACCGACGATCGAATCTCGAGCAAGTACCGTACCGATAGACAAAGGGAATAACATACGGGATTGAGTGAATCCTTGACACAGTGGTTCATCCGATGAAGATCATCGAGGAACACTTGGGAACCAACATGGGTATCCAGATCCCGCTGTTGGTTATTGACCGAAGAGTCGTCTCGGTCATGTCTACGTGTCTCCCGAAGCCGTAGGGTCTACACACTTAAGGTTCGGTGACGCTAGGGTTGTAGAGATACATGCACATGGAAACCCGAATGTTGTTCGGAGTCCCGGATGAGATCCCGAACGTCACGAGGAATTCTGGAATGGCCCGGAGGTAAAGAATGATATATAGGAAGTCAGTTTCGGCCATCGGGTGAACTCCGGGGGTCACCGGGAGTGTCCCGGGACCACCAGAGGGGTCCCGGGGGTCCATCGGGTGGGGCCACCCATCCCAGTGGGTCCCCTAGGCCGCAAGGGGAAGGGCGCCAGCCCCTGGTGGGCTGGATCACCCATATGGGCCCCCCCTCCATGCGCCTAGGGTTGAAACCCTAGGGGGAGGGGTCGCCCCCTATGCCTTGGGGGGCAAGTTTCCCCCCTTGGCCGCTGCCCCCCTGGAGATCTGATCTCCCAGGGCCGGCGCCCCCCTGGCCCCTATATATAGTGGGGGGGAGAGGGCAGCCGCACCCCAAGCCTCTGGCACCTCTCCCCCTCCCGTCACACTTCCTACTCCTTACGCAGGGCGCCGGCGAAGCCCTGCAGGATTTCCTGTTGCATCCACCACCACGCCGTCGTGCTGCTGGATCTCTGACAACCTCTCCTCCGCCCTTGCTGGATCAAGAAGGAGGAGACGTCACTGTACCATACGTGTGTTGAACGCGGAGGTGTCGTCCGTTCGGCGCTGGGATCATTGGTGACGAGGAACGCGAAGAGTACGACTACTTCATCCACGTTCCTTCGAACGCTTCCGCACGCGATCTACAAAAGGGTATGTAGATGCACTCCTTTATGCTCGTTGCTAGGTGACTCCTTAGATTGATCTTGGTGAAGCGTAGGAAAATTTTTGAATTCTGCTACGTTCCCCAACAGTGGCATCTGAGCTAGGTCTTTGCGTAGCATCTTGCACGAGTAGAACACAAACAAGTTGTGGGCGTTGAGTTTGCTCAATTTTCTTGCCGTCACTAGTCCAATCTTGATTCGGCGGCATTGTGGGATGAAGCGGCCCGGACCGACCTTACACGTACGCTTACGTGAGACTGGTTCCACCGACAGACATGCACTAGATGCATAAGGTGGCTGGCGGGTGTCTGTCTCTCCCACTTTAGTCGGATCGGATTCGATGAACAGGGTCCTTATGAAGGGTAAATAGAAATTGACAAATCACGTTGTGGTTTTGACGTAGGTAAGAAACGTTCTTGCTAGAAAACCTATAGAAGCCACATAAAAACTTGCAACAACAATTAGAGGTCGTCTAACTTGTTCTTGCAGCATGTGCTATGTGATGTGGTATGGCCAAGAAGATGTGATGAATGATATATGTGATGTATGAGATTGATCATGTTCTTGTAATAGGGAATCACGACTTGCATGTCGATGAATTTGACAACCGGCAGGAGCCATAGGAGTTGTCTTAATTATTGTATGACCTGCGTGTCACTGAATAACGCCATGTAATTACTTTACTTTATTGCTAAACGTTAGCCATAGTAGTAGAAGTAATAGTTGGCGTGACGACTTCATGAAGACGCGATGATGGAGATCATGATGATGGAGATCATGGTGTCGAGCCGGTGACAAAGATGATCATGGTGCCCCGAAGATGGAGATCGAAGGAGCAAGATGATATTGGCCATATCATGTCACTTTATTTGATTGCATGTGATGTTTATCATGTTTATGCATCTTGTTTACTTAGAACGACGGTAGTAAATAAGATGATCTCTCACTAAAATTTCAAGAATTGTGTTCCCCCTAACTGTGCACCGTTGCTAAGGATCGTTGTTCCGAAGCACCATGTGATGATCGGGTGTGATAGGTTCTAACGTTCGCACACAACGGGTGTAAGCCAGATTTACACACGCAATACACTTAGGGTTCACTTGACGAGCCTAGCATGTACAGACATGGCCTCGGAACACGGAAGACCGAAAGGTCGAACATGAGTCGTATAGAAGATACGATCAACATGAAGATGTTCACCGTTGATGACTAGTCTGTCTCACGTGATGATCGGACACGGGCTAGTCGATTCGGATCATGTATCACTTAGATGACTAGAGAGATGTCAATCTGAGTGGGAGTTCATTAAAATTTGATTAAGATGAACTTATTTATCATGAACTTAGTCTAAATTCTTTACAATATGTCTTGTAGATCAAATGGCCCACGCTCATGTCACCCTCAACTTCAACGCGTTCCTAGAGAAATCCAAGCTGAAAGACGATGGTAGCAACTATACGGATTGGGTCCGTAACCTGAGGATCATCCTCATAGCTGCCAAGAAAACTTATGTCCTAGAAGCACCGCTAGGTGACGCTCCCGCCCCGGCAAACCAAGATGTTATGAACGCTTGGCAGTCGCGTTGTGATGATTACTCCCTGGTTCAGTGCGGCATGCTCTACAGCTTAGAATCGGGGCTCCAAAAGCGTTTTGAGCACCACGGGGCATATGAGATGTTCCAAGAGCTGAAAATGGTTTTCCAGGCTCATGCCCGAGTTGAGAGATATGATGTCTCCAACGCATTCTATAGCTGTAAGATGGAGGAAAACAGTTCTGTCAGTGAGCACATCCTCAAGATTTCTGGGTTACACAACCGCTTGTCTCAGTTGGGAATGAATCTCCCAGACGAGGCGGTCGTTGATAGAATCCTCCAGTCGCTCCCACCTAGCTACAAGAGCTTCGTGTTGAACTTCAATATGCAGGGGATGGAAAGTCCATTCCCGAGGTGTATTCAATGCTGAAATCAGCGGAGGTGGAGATCAAGAAAGAGCATCAAGTGTTGATGGTCAATAAAACCACTAAGTTCAAGAAGGGCAAGGGTAAGAAGAACTTCAAGAAGGACGGCAAGGGAGTTGCCGCGCCCGGTAAGCCAGTTGTCGGGAAGAAGCCAAAGTATGGACCCCAAGCCTGAGACTGAGTGCTTTTATTGCAAGGGAACGGGTCACTGGAAGCGGAACTGCCCCAAGTACTTAGCGGACAAGAAGGCGGGCAACGTCAAAGGTATATGTGATATACATGTTATTGATGTGTACCTTACCAGCGCTCGTAGTAGCTCCTGGGAATTTGATACCGGTGCAGTTGCTCATATTTGTAACTCTAAGCAGGAGTTGCGGAATAAGCGGAGACTGGCGAACGACGAGGTGACGATGCGCGTCGGGAATGGTTCCAAGGTCGATGTGATCGCCGTCGGCACGCTGCCTCTACATCTACCCTCGGGATTAGTTTTAAACCTTAATAATTGTTATTTAGTACCAGCTTTGAGCATGAACATTGTATCTGGATCTCGTTTGATGCGAGATGGCTACTCATTTAAATCCGAGAATAATGGTTGTTCTATTTATTTGAGAGATATGTTTTATGGTCATGCCCCGCTGGTCAATGGTTTATTTTTGATGAATCTCGATCATGATGATACACATGTTCATAGTGTGAATGCCAAAAGATGTAAAGTTGACAATGATAGTCCCACATACTTGTGGCATTGCCGCCTTGGTCATATTGGTGTCAAACGTATGAAGAAGCTTCATGCTGATGGACTTCTGGAGTCTCTTGAGTATGAATCATTTGACACGTGCGAATCATGCCTCTTGGGCAAGATGACCAAGACTCCGTTCTCTGGAACAATGGAGCGAGCAACCAACTTATTGGAAATCATACATACCGATGTGTGCGGTCCAATGAGTGTTGAGGCTCGCAGAGGCTATCGTTATGTTCTCACCCTCACAGATGACTTGAGTAGATATGGGTATATCTACTTGATGAAGCACAAGTTTGAGACCTTTGAAAAGTTCAAGGAATTTCAGAATGAGGTTGAGAATCAACGTGACAGAAAAATAAAGTTCTTGCGATCGGATCGTGGGGGTGAATATTTAAGTCATGAGTTTGGCACGCACCTTAGGAACTGTGGAATTGTTTCACAATTGACACCGCCCGGAACACCTCAGCGTAACGGTGTGTCCGAACGTCGAAATCGTACTCTGTTGGACATGGTGTGATCTATGATGTCTCTCACCGATTTACCGCTATCTTATTGGGGTTATGCTTTAGAGACTGCCGCATTCACTTTAAATAGGGCTCCGTCGAAATCCGTTGAGACGACACTGTATGAACTTAGGTTTGGCAAGAAACCGAAGTTGTCGTTTCTGAAAGTTTGGGGTTGCGATGCTTATGTCAAGAAACTTCAACCTGAGAAGCTCGAACCCAAATCGGAAAAATGCGTCTTCATAGGATACCCAAAGGAAACGATTTGGTACACCTTCTACCACAGATCCGAAGGCAAAGTCTTTGTTGCCAAGAATGGGTCCTTTCTGGAGAAAGAGTTTCTCTCGAAAGAAGTGAGTGGGAGGAAGGTAGAACTTGATGAGGTAACAGTCACCCCTCCCGAACCGGAAAGTAGCGCAGCGCAGGAAATTGTTCCTGAGGTGCCTGCACCGACAAGGGAGGAAGTTAATGATGATGATCATGAAGAAACAGATCAAGTTACTACTGAACTTCGAAGGTCCACAAGGGCACGTTCCGAACCAGAGTGGTACGGCAACCCTGTCATGGAAATCATGTTGTTAGACAACGGTGAACCTTCGAACTATGAAGAAGCGATGGCGGGCCCAGATTCCAATAAATGGCTAGGAGCCATGAAATCCGAGATAGAATCCATGTATGAAAACAAAGTATGGACTTTGGTGGACTTACCCGATGATAGGCATGCCATAGAGAATAAATGGATATTTAAGAAGAAGACAGACGCGGATGGTAATGTGACCATCTATAAGGCTCGGCTTGTCGCTAAGGGTTATCGACAAGTTCAAGGGATTGACTACGACGAGACTTTCTCTCCCGTAGCGATGCTGAAATCAGTCAGAATCATGTTAGCTACTGCCGCATTCTATGATTATGAGATATGGCAAATGGATGTCAAAACGGCATTCCTCAATGGCTTCCTCAAGGAAGAGCTGTATATGATGCAGCCGGAAGGTTTTGTCGATCCAGAAAATGCTAACAAGGTATGCAAGCTCCAGCGCTCGATCTACGGGCTGGTGCAAGCATCTCGGAGTTGGAATATTCGCTTTAATGATGTGATCAAAGCGTTTGGCTCTATACAGACTTGGGGAGAAGCCTGTATCTACAAGAAAGTGAGTGGGAGCTCTGTAGCATTTCTCATATTATATGTGGATGACATATTGCTGATGGGAAATGATATAGAATTCTTGGAAAGTGTAAAGGCCTACTTGAATAAGAGTTTTTCAATCAAGGACCTTGGAGAAGCTGCTTACATATTAGGCATCAAAATCTATAGAGATAGATCAAGACGCCTCATCGGTCTTTCACAAAGTACATACCTTGACAAGATATTGAATAAGTTCAATATGGATCAGTCCAAGAAGGGGTTCTTGCCTGTTTTGCAAGGTATGAGATTAAGCAAGGCTCAGTCCCCGACCACGGCAGAAGATAGAGAAAAGATGAGTGTCATTCCCTATGCCTCAGCCATAGGTTCTATCATGTATGCCATGCTGTGTACCAGACCTGATGTGAACCTTGCCATAAGTTTGGTAGGGAGGTACCAAAGTAATCCCGGTATGGAACACTGGACAGCGGTCAAGAACATCCTAAAGTACCTGAAGAGGACTAAGGATATGTTTCTCGTTTATGGAGGTGACGAAGAGCTCGTCGTAAAGGGTTACGTCGATGCTAGCTTCGACACAGATCTGGATGACTCTAAGTCACAAACCGAATACGTGTATATTTTGAATGGTGGAGCAGTCAGCTGGTGCAGTTGCAAGCAGAGCGTCGTGGCGCATTCTACATGTGAAGCGGAGTACATAGCTGCTTGCGAAGCAGTGCAAGAAGGAGTCTGGATAAAGGAGTTCATCACCGACCTAGGAGTCATTCCAAGCGCGTCAATCCCGATGACTCTCTTCTGTGACGACACTGGTGCTATTGCCATTACCAAGGAGCCCAGGTTTCACAAGAAGACCAAGCACATCAAGCGCCGTTTCAACTCCAACCGGAATTATGTTCAAGATGGAGACATAGATATTTGTAAAGTGCATACGGATCTGAATGTCGCAGACCCGTTGACTAAACCTCTTCCACAGGCAAAACATGATCAATGCCAGAACTCTATGGGTGTTCGATTCATCACAATGTAACTAGATTATTGACTCTAGTGCAAGTGGGAGACTGTTGGAAATATGCCCTAGAGGCAATAATAAAAGTGTTAATATTATATTTCCTTGTTCAAGATAATTGTCTGTTATTCATGCTTGAATTGTATTGTACGGAAACAGCGATACATGTGTGAATATATAGACCATAAAGTGTCCCTGGTAAGCCTCTAGTTACCAGCTCGTTGATCAACAGATGGTCACGGTTTCCTAACCATGGACATAGGATGTCAGTGATAACGGGATCACATCGTTAGGAGAATGATGTGATGGACAAGACCCAATCCTGAGCCTAGCACGAGATCGTATAGTTCGTAATGCATAAGCTTTTCCGATGTCAAGTATTTATTCCTTAGACCATGAGGTTGTCCAACTCCCGGATGCCGTAGGAATACTTTGGGTGTGCCAAACGTCACAACGTAACTGGGTGGCTATAAAGGTACGCAACGGGTATCTCCGAAAGTGTCTGTTGAGTTGGTACGAACCGAGACTGGGATGTTGTCACTCCGTATGACGGAGAGGTACCTCTGGGCCCACTCGGTAAGACATCATCATAATGAGCTCAAAGTGACTAAGGAGTTAGTCACGGGATGATGGATTACGGAACGAGTAAAGAGACTTGCCATGACGAGATTGAACAAGGTATCGGGCATACCGACGATCCAATCTCGGGCAAGTACCGTACCGATAGACAAAGGGAATAACATACGGGATTGAGTGAATCCTTGACACAGTGGTTCATCTGATGAAGATCATCGAGGAACACGTGGGAACCAACATGGGTATCCAGATCCCGCTGTTGGTTATTGACCGAAGAGTCGTCTCGGTCATGTCTACGTGTCTCCCGAACCCGTAGGGTCTACACACTTAAGGTTCGGTGACGCTAGGGTTGTAGAGATACATGCACATGGAAACCCGAATGTTGTTCGGAGTCCCGGATGAGATCCCGGACGTCACGAGGAGTTCCTGAATGGTTCGAAGGTAAAGAATGATATATAGGAAGTCCAGTTTCGGCCATCGGGTGAACTCCGGGGGTCACCGGGAGTATCCCGGGACCACCGGAGGGGTCCCGGGGGTCCACCGGGTGGGGCCACCCATCCCAGTGGGTCCCCTAGGCCTCAAGGGGAAGGGGGCCAGCCCCTGGTGGGCTGGCGCACCCATATGGGCCCCCTCCATGCGCCTAGGGTTGAAACCCTAGGGGGAGGGGTCGCCCCCTATACCTTGGGGGCAAGTTTCCCCCCTTGGCCGCCGCCCCCCCTGGAGATTTGATCTCCCAGGGCCGGCGCCCCCCTGGCCCCTATATATAGTGGGGGGGAGAGGGCAGCCGCACCCCAAGCCTCTGGCACCTCTCCCCCTCCCATCACACTTCTTACTCCTTACGCAGGGCGCCGGCGAAGCCCTGCAGGATTTCCTGTTGCATCCACCACCACGCCGTCGTGCTGCTGGATCTCCGACAAGTTCTCCTCCGCCCATGCTGGATCAAGAAGGAGGAGACGTCGTTGTACCGTACGTGTGTTGAACGCGGAGGTGTCGTCCGTTCGGCGCTGGGATCATCGGTGACGAGGAACGCGAAGAGTACGACTACTTCATCCACGTTCCTTCGAACGCTTCATGTCACATCCCTAGTTAGCACTTGCATTAGGGTTAGTTGGTGTGTGCATCATGTTTACTTTCAAAGAAATTTGAAATGGGAATGACAGAAACCCCAGCACCCCTCTTCTAACAACTAGGGTTTGATAAAATATTTTCCAATGTACCCAAAATGCCCTTCAAAAATGTTCATCATTTCTGCCTTGGTCTCAAACCTTTGCTAAAAATGGTGCACAATTTTCTAGGACATCCAAGGTCACTGGATTAAATCATATGGTATTTGAATTTGGGCATTTAAATGCTATAAAATATTTTAAATGCTCAAATAATCATAAACATTAATGTTTCCTACTGTTCATATTATATACAGTAGGCATGACAAGTGTTATGAGTTATAAAAATGCTCTGGCATTTTATTTAATTAAACAAAGTTGCAAAACAAATGAAACAGAAAAGAAATAGAAAAAAAAGAGAGAGAAGAAGTTTACCTGGCGCCCCACCCGGCCCACCTGCCGGCCCAGCCCAGCTGCCGCTCCAGCGAGCTGCTTGGCTCGGCCAGGCAGGCAGGCAGGTGCTCGACGGCGACCGCACCGCGCGCCACGCAGCTGCCCGCCGCCCTGCTTTCTCCCCTCGCCGCCCTGGAAGCCTAGATCGGTCATACACGTCGTCCCCGACCTCGCAGACACCTCCCCCTCTCCCCGGCTACTCTCTCTCGCCCTCCCCGCGCCATGGCCGACGCCGTCGTGCTCGCACCGTCGTAGAAGCCGCGCCCACCGTCGTCCCTGAGCCCCGCCTTGGTGTCCGTCGTCTCCGCCGTCCTCGACTACTTCGAACAGGCCGAGCCCCGAGCGCTCGCCTGCCCTGGAGACGCCCCCGACCTCTTCTTCCCCAACTCCGGCCGCGGAGATCCCCCTCGCCGTCCCGCTCAGCTCCGACCATCCCCGAGCTCGCTCCGGCGCCTGCTGCAACCCCTGTGAGCCCAGCTTCGTCCTCCCCCTCTCCGTTGGCTCTCTTCTGCCCTGGAACGCACCGCACGAAGCTCACCTGCACGCACCGCCGCGGAGCTCGTCGCCGACGAGGCTCCGGCCATCCATTGGTCCGGCCACCGTGCCTATCAGATTCACCATCACACGTATATGCTGTAGGACCACTTCACGCTCCTCTACGAGCACCGCACCGTCGTTTTCGACTTCGCCGAACTCCGGCCGCCGCTGGACTCGTCGCCGGCGTCATCTCCGGCGACCCCGAGGCCAGGCACCACCTCCACTCGATGCGGTTTGCTTCCAGCTACCCGTAGGTGTGCTCCGCCGTCGATTTGGCAGCCGGAGCACGAAACCCGCACCCCCACCGCCGTGTTTGGCCTCGCCGGCGAGATGGACCTGTTTGACCACGGGTTTGACCCCCTGGGTCACTGACATGTGGGCCCTGCCCGCAAGTCAAACCTAGTTTAGGTGTTAATTTAATTCTAATTAGTTAATTAGTTAACTGTGACACTGACCAGTGGGTCCCACTGGTCAGGTTTGACTTGGACTCGCCCCGTTGACTACCTGACGTCAGCATGATGTCATGCTGACGCAGTAAAGGATTTTCTGGGATTTTAGATTTAAAAATAATTCAGGAAATTCCAGAAAATACCCAAAACTTCTAAAAATCATATAAAATCAACCGTAGCTCGGATGGAAAAGATTTATATATGAAAAATGATCAGAAAAATCCAATCTTTCAAATGGCACAGGTTTCATGCATGTTTGAGCAAGTTAACCTTGTTGTATACATTAAAACATGATAATGCACTTATTTAAATAATAGTTAAAGTGCCAATTTGAATCTTTGGTTCAAATAGGCTCAAACCTTCTGGTTTTAGTTGCATTAGCCAACACACATGCATCTTGCCATGTCATGAGCATGCATCATATTGTTGCATTTGTTTGTTAATGATTGTATCGCCGGTATTCTCTGTGTTAGGTCCTGCTCCCGAGGATACTGTTGCGTATCCAGTTGAAGAGCACTACCCGACAACTACTTTGTCAGGCAAGCAATCATTGATCATTCCGATACAAACCCAATCTTCTCGCTCCTGCTCTCTTTTACTGCATTAAGGCAACAGTGTGTGAACTGCTACTTGCTGCGGTAGTTGAACCCTATCCCTTGCATGACCTGTCATTGCCACAGTAAATAGTTGAAACCCACTAGCATGTGTAGGAGTTGATTGAGCCATGTATGTGTGATTCACCATGCTATTTGTTTATGTTGCCTGCTATGCTTAGAGTTGTGTCTGGTCTGGTTCATCTGGGTGATGGATCAGAGTGAAATGATCATACCGATAAAGAGAAGGAAGTGTGGAACACGCTTGGTAAAGGTATCGATGAAAGGCCATGTAGGAGTACATGGTGGGTTGTTTCATTGGAATCGTCCATAGGACCCGAGATCTGTATGTGTGGTTCAAGTTACAGCTACTACCACACATTGGGATCCTTAATTGACCCTCTCGGCTTATTAATTACCCTTGATCTCTGTCCAGGAGTTACAACTAGTTTCTGGTGTTTATAGCTTACTGGAGGTCATGCACAACGCTGACCCTCGGGGTGGGTTGTGATGCGACAGGTACGTGGCACGGTGTACCGGTTGCCCGTTTGGTGACTCGGGAACCCTGTACACATCGTTTGGGGCCATGAGCGACACCCCGCCGGATCTCCCCACGGATGGAACCCAAATAGGCGATAAACCTGGACGAGAGACTTGAGTAGTTAGTCAGGTCGTGGCCGACACCCCCGCTGGGCTTCCGCTTGAAGGTTGCCGAGTACACGCCGAGTAAACGGCGATAAGTGGTGAAAGCGTGTGTGAAGAGGTACACCCCTGCAGGGTTATCAAACTATTCGAATAGCCGTTGTTCGCGGTACGGACTACTTGGTTGCTCTTACAGTTCATAGACAAGTTGATCGATACTACTAAAAGCCTCAAGATAAGCGTGAGTGCCGTGGATGGCCCTTCCGTAGGATGACGGAAGAGGATCCTCGGTAGTGTATTGATGTGGTGAGTAGAGGACTCGTGTTCGTAATAACATCTTGCAATCTGTTGAGAGTTGTAGTATAGGTTAGCCAAGGTCAAAGCTGGCATTCTGCTATGAACTCCACTACCCCCCTTGATAATGTTGCATGTATGATAGGTTCTGTGGTAAGACTTGCTGAGTACCTTTGTACTCATGTTTGCTTAATAACTGTTGCAGAGGAGAACCCTGCCCCTGCTGATGGGTTCTACATAGACGTTGACGTCGACGAGTAGCTTGACACCCAGACGGAGATCTGGAGCTTGTGAAGGGCCTTGTAGATAGTCAGGCTACACCAAGCCTGTTTTATTTTCTAAGTTGTCTGTACTCAGACATGTAGCTTCCGTTTGTGCTTGTATGACTGTATGACTTGAGTGTTGGGTCATGTGACCCCTACCTGTATGGATATGTTATGTATGGCTCTTGGAGCCTTTTAAATAAAGTACTTTGAGTCATAGAGTTCTGTTGTGATGCAATGTTGTATTTGCACATATTGAGCATATTGCGTGTATGTTTGAAATGCTTGGTATGTGTGGGATCCGACACCTAGTTGTTTTCCTTTGGTAGCCTACCTTACAGGGAAATGCCTCCTAGTGATTCCAATGAGCCTTGGTAGCTTGCTACTGCTCGGAACACGTAGGCTGGCCGGCATGTGTCCTTCTTCGTTCCTGTGTCTGTCCCTTAGGGGAAATGTCACGCGTTGTTCCTTTAAGTCCATGTAGCTTGCTACGACTTGGGTTCATACGTTGATGACCGACACGTTCGTTGCTGGGTCATGGATGCCTGTCTCCGTAATCTAGTGCCACTTTTGGTTTATAACTAGCCATGTCGGCCCGGGTTCTCTGTCATATGGATGCTAGCGACACTGTCATATACGTGTGCCAAAATGCGCAAACGGTCCCGGGCCAGGTAAGGTGGCACCCGTGGGGTTACCGTGCGTGAGGCCGCAAAGTGATATGACGTGTTACAGCTAGATCGGTGTGACTTAGGATTGGGGTCCTGACACTTCCGCACGCGATCTACAAAGGGGTATGTAGATGCACTCATTTATGCTCGTTGCTAGATGACTCCTTAGATTGATCTTGGTGAAGCGTAGGAAATTTTTTGAATTCTGCTACGTTCCCCAACAATACCAGCTTAGCCGAACCGACCCCCGCCTTGCTCGACAAGGGAAGCGGCTCAGCCACCAGGTTGGAGCCGTACTCGTTGAAGGTGGTGTCGAGCAACCGAGCCAGCGGAGGGACGCTGACGGCCGTATCTTGGGTCGCCATCCCTATGGCCCCAGCAACAGAGGTTAAAGCTTCCAGCTTCTCCCAGGTTTCTATGTCAATGGAAGTGTCGTGCAAACTCTCATCGGGGTCCTCAGCCACCACTAGAATTGGGGGGATGCAGACCGCAGTCTTGCCCTGCACACGCGCACCGCCAGCAGTTCCGATAGGGTTCATGCCATGGGCGGGTGGCAACTGCGTGCACAGCCCCTTGGCAGGTGCCGCGCACTTGGGTGGGTTTGTGGAAGCCACCGCAAGGTGCGCACGCTCACCGCCGCGCTTAGGGAGGACCTCCCTTTCAACTTTGATTTGGTATCCCTCGTTGTTGAACCAAACTTCCACCACACCATTGAGTTTTTCAGGCGCACGACAAGCAATCTTCATCCTGACAGGCCCCAACCTGATCAGCGATAGTTCGTCGACCACGATTGGCCTCCCCAGCATCCGAAGCCCTTCCTTGATGTGGTCCTCGCGCCTGTGTTTCTTTGGAATGCCGTAGAGACGCACCCATGTCTCTGGCATCAGCATTGGTTGGATCTCCTCGTGTAACATGTCCCGCACCCTTGAGTTTGTCCAAGAGGTCTTCCTCAAAAAGTGTTTTGAGGCGGGTTTTGTAAACCGTATAATGCACCTTGTGTCCAGCGGGCACACGGCTGTCACCATTAACGGTGTGTTGGGCAATTTCTTTCGCAATAAAAGGGGACTTAGACAGGGTGATTCGAGCTCCCCCCTGATCTTCAATTTTGTTGCTGACGCACTAGCAGCTTTAATCAACCGAGCTAGGGCCGCGGGACACATTACAGGTCTAGTGCCCCACCTCATCCCTGGAGGAGTAACACACCTCCAATATGCAGACGATACGATGTTGCTTTTTGAACCCAACGATATTAGCATTGCATCCGTTAAACTTCTTCTGCTCTCTTTTGAGATTATGTCGGGTCTCAAGATCAATTTTCTTAAGAGCGAAGTGATCACCATAGGGATGGACGATCATTCGAGTGTTAGGATTGCAAATTCGCTGAACTGTAAGTGAGGTAGTTTCTCGATCAAATATCTGGGGCTGCCTATCTCTACTAAAGGCCTAACCATCGCGGAATGGGAACCGCTCTACGGAAAAGTGTTCAACTGGGTCAGTCCTTGGAGGGGTAGATTTATGTCCTCGGCGGCTAGACTCATTCTGACTAATTCGAGTCTATCCTCTCTACCCATTTTTACTATGGGAATGTATCTATTGGCCGACGGCGTACATGCCAAACTAGACACTCCGCGGTCTCAGTTCTTTTGGGAAGGAGTCGGGACCAAACGAAAGTACCATCTGGTTAAATGGGCGGCAGTCTGCCGTCCAAAAAAGATGGGAGGGCTGGGGGTAACAAATTCCAAATTAATGAATGTGGCGCTTTTAACCAAATGGTGGTGGAGGCTGGCCCACAACGAGTTGGGACTCTGGGCCAAAATCCTTCGGGCTAAATACTTCCCGGACGGAAACGTCTTCAAGGCCCAGACATCCGGCTCTACGTTTTGGAAAGGGATCCAAGAAGTTCGGTCGGCTTTCTCTTTGGGGGCCCATTTTGGCGTCAACAATGGCGAATCCACTCGATTCTGGTTAGATCACTGGTGGGACAATGCCCCGCTGTGGCAATCTCACCCTGATCTATATCATCTTGCCACTGACACTAATATTTTGGTTGCCGACACTCTTAGAGTTCAGCCACCGGCGATCGCATTTATACGCACCCTGGATCAGGGCGAGGCTTCTAGATGGGATAGCCTCGTGACGGCTTGGAGGGATATTAGCCTATCTAACGAGCCAGATCTCATCTCTTGGAAACTTTTGGCATCAAAACAATTCATGGTTAAATCCCTGTACTCCAAGATGTTCGAAGGCCCCATGTTGGACATGGCCAGGGGGCTATGGAAGGCGGGCCTGCCACTGAAAATCAAGATCTTCATGTGGCAGATGTTGCGGAAACGGCTACCAACCTCAGATAATGTGGCAAAACGCAACGGGCCGGCCGACGGTTCTTGCTCTATTTGCGGAATGGGGGGAGATGCAAACCATGTCTTTTTCAGATGTGTGCTGGCCAGGTTTGCGTGGAGTGCGGTCCGTGAGACTTTCTCCAAAAATTGGAACCCCCAGTCTACTACGGATCTCTTAGCTATTCTTAAAGCTCAGAAAGGGACCAATGCTCGTATTCTTTGGCGATGCGTTGGGGCGCTGTTATGGTCCCTCTGGACGGTTAGGAACAAGATTACCATCGAGCATAAGTTCCCAAACCACCCAGCTGACATCTTCTTCAAATGCCATCTATTTCTACAGGTGTGGATGCCGTTGGGGAAAACGTGTGATGAGCAGTACATGCAAGCAGTGATGGAGAAGATCAAGACGGTGACGAGGCAGGCGCGACACCATGGCGGATCACCTCCTCGTTCCACTTAGATGCTGCTGATTTTTGGAGAGATTTCCCCTCCTTGTGTCTTTGTCGGTTTTTTTGGGAGGGGTCTAGGTGACCTTGTACGCAAACTTTATCTGGTCTGTATTAACGACTTCTGCCTGTTGACGACGATGCCCATGTGGCTTTATTAATTTAAAGCCGGACGCTCCTAGCGTCTATGTTCCAAAAAAAGCAATAGTACCAACAAGAAAAATCTTTACAACCCTTTCACTTGTGGTCATTTTACCAGGATAATAGTAATTCTAAAACATACAAATACAAGTTTTATCTAAAAATATTAATTAATTAAATGATTTAAACAAGCACGATTCTTCCCAATTACATTAGTCTCTCATGGAAAATAGTACAAGGAAAACTGTAGAAAATTAGATACGGCAAAGGAACTTTCGATGAAATTGTAGGGAAAATAAGCTATTGCAGTTAGTGCACCGTATGACCTTGACACAAGAATATTTATTTAGTTTCAACATCAGTGAATCAACTGTAGGCATACCGGCTCCATCCTCTTAATTGCTTTTAATTCACAGTAAAGCTTGCAATACTGAGAAAAAAAGCAAGCAGCCACACCTTAATTTATTAGCAGGACCTTAATACGGCGCTTAGAAGCTTGCATACTGCGATAAAAAAAAGTCGGGGAGCATGCTGTAGGTACAAGAATCAAGCAAACAGCTAGCTTAATTAATTAGTAGGACCTCAATCGCTTAGACTAATTCAATTGTAGCTGGAAGGCACAAGAACAATTACCTGCAGACATCAGCTTCGTGGTTGCAGAGAGACACATTTACAGCTTTCTCTCTTGAACATCATTCACAGATTCGCGGTTATTGGCATTGTCCTCATTTACAGATTCTCTCTTGAACATCATAGAGACATTTAACTATCTTCTCGAGGTATGTCTTAATTAACGGGACTGGCAGAAGGCAAGAACATATTGTTAGTGCTCGGTTTGGTTGAGCAGCGGTCCGCCAATTAGAGGATAAAAATGACCGTTCCCTGACCAAACAATCTCTGGCGACAGTTGTGAGAGATGGTGGCAACAAAAACTTCTGAACTTGTAATACTAAGAGAGAACGCCCAAAAATCTATATAATTTTCATGATTGACATACTGTATAGAGTTCTTTCAAGGTCTTTCATAAATGACTATGTTTAGTACAAAACCAACATAACGAGAATTGCCATTTTTCTATCCTTACCAGTTGCGGTGCATTAGTAAGAAAACTAAAACTTCTTTTGGCATACCAACGAAGTTGCTTTGCTCGAAGAATGAATTATCTTGGACCGAATTCTTTTGTCATCCCGAAGGAAGTTTGTAATGCACAGGATGCGACTATGTCTCCTACGTGTCGAGGCACGACTTAGAGACATAAGCGCATTCTGGAATGATCTCAAGTATGGTATCTTTGCACATCTCATATAAAAGTTCAAGGATGAAAATGTAAAAGATAGTTGACTTACACTCGCCACGTCACAGAATGAATACGATAACATACAATCATCCAAATAACACAGGGTCCGTCTACGGACGAAAACCAAACGAGAAAGATACCATAAACACAAGCCCGGATCCTCCTAGTAAGAACCACTACTCATCGAAGGGATACGAAACATAGTAACGACCACGCTCCTCATCGAACTCCCAGTTCTGATCCATCTCCTGCATTGTTCTCAGCTCTACCTGCATCTGGTGTGTGTTGTAATCTGTGAGCCATAAGGACTCAGCAATCCCATTCCCGGGTATCAAAACTACCAAAGCCTTAGGTGTGGAACAGGTATTAAAGTGTTTGCGGCAATCACTAAGCACTAGCTTACGAGTTTAGAGCGAGATGTGAGCAAGTGCCAACGGTCGCCAAGTTGATCAAGAAGTGATCCTAGCTACTCACGATCAAACATAACCCCACCGTGTTCACTTCCCGAAGCCCTTCGGAAAGACACCATCACGGTTACTCACACAGGTAGTGTATTCTTATGGATATGGTGTCAAGTTATCTACAACCGGATATTAACAAATTCCCATCTGCCACATAACCGCGGGCACGGCTTTCGAAAGATCAAACCCTGCAGGGGTGTCCCAACTTAGCCCATCTCAAGCTCTGATCCGCGGAGTCGCAACACCAAAGTGGGAAGACCCGAGTATTCTCTGAATCCCGTGCTCAAGATATTTCGACAAAGGTAAAACTAATCCAGCAAGACCTCCCGACGTGCCGTCACCCTGACGATAGCCGCGTGTATCTTGTCTCAGGCCATGATCGGATGGGCGATGCTACAGGTTTATACCAGACCTCGGGTTTCCCCAAGGTGGCCCTGCAGGACCCCCAGTTTGGACCAACACTCATGAGGAGCACTGGCCTGGGTTGTTGATTAAGACCTCGGGTTTGCAACGCCCTATGCAAGTTTTAGTTGTTAGGCAAAAGTAAAACCAATGTTGGGCCTTGCTGGAAAAGCTTTAAGCAGTGCGAATTATCAAGGGGGGCCATAAACCCCAACCATGTTAGGACCGCAAAATAAAGGAACATAACACCGGTTTATCGGGTCTTAAGGTGGCATGAGTGGAACAAAACACCAAGCAGAAGGCCAAGCCTTCCACCCATTACCAATATATATGTGCATTAATTAAACAAGATATATATTGTGTTATCCCATGAAACAAGTCCAACATGGGGCAATCTTCAAACTTCACCTGCAACTAACAACGCTATAAGAGGGGCTGAGCAAAAGCGTACTTAGCCAATCAACGGTTTGCTAGGAAGGCGATTAGAGTGTTTCATGGCAACAATAGGAGGCTAACAAGCAAGAATAGGCATCGAGGCATATCTAAATAGCGAGACAACTAGCATAGGCAAAGATAGAGGTGATATCGGGGAATGGTCATCTTGCCTGTTAAGTCCACGAAGGGATTGTAACCTTGCTCCTCAAACTCAGTCTCGATAGGAACCTCGAACTTCGAATCGTCATCGGGCTCTAACCAACACAACAATACAAACACCGGAACAACAATCAATCATCATGCAATGCTCAAACACATGATGCAAAATATGATGCATATGTGCATGGACAGTATATGATGCATCTCAAAGGAACAATATGAGTGCACAAGTGACATGACAAAAACAAGATCACAAAACATGTAGGGGGCACATCATGCAAAAGGAAACAAGAACAAACATAGTCACAAGTGGTTATGTAGTTGAATTATCCAAGCACCCAACAAGTTTTACAAGTTGCTTAACATGGCAAGGGATGCAACTAGGAATAACAACATCATGCTAGCATTTTAAATGGGCCGGAAAGAACAAACAACAATATCCGGAAACTCCCATGTACACAAAAACACATATCGGACAGATCTGTAGCAATCAAGTTTTAAAGTTGTTAAACATGCAAAGTGACAGCACCATCTTAATCTACACATTTTCCCACCCCAAATACATATAAAGTTTGTCAAATTTGGAGCTATGGTTATTTAGTTATGAAATTAACAAGTTTGGACATATTTTAAACTCAAAATAATTCAAACAACAATTTAAATGTTTTTAACATGGCAACAAACTGCATATAAATAATCTACACTAAAAACTAGGCAGATTTCATATATAAAGTATTTTGAACAGATGCATATATGAAAAGATATGAATTATGCAAAAGAAAATGCAAAAACTGAATTAAAACAAAAACAGAAAAGAATAGGAAACTATGCAGACCCAGCCTGGACTAGCCACGGCCACTGACTAGTGGGTCTAGGGGGCTGATGTGGCGCCTGCGTGGGTGCGGGAGTGTGTGTGGGTGCGCTGGGAGGCTGCCATGTGGGGCCAGTCTGACAGTGGAACAAAGAATAGCAAAAAGGGGGGCTTAATCCACTGCCCTGGCGGGGAGTCGAACCTAGGCTGCTGGGTTGCAAGCGAAAGGCTCTGGCCACTGTGCTAGCTGCGTGCGTCTGACTAGAAGGGGATCGTCATCACATGACTTAACTGAAGATGCAGAACAGAGGGAGAAGCAGGGACGGTCGGAGGAGCTCGTCGGAGCTGCTCCAGCGACCAAAACGGGCGGCGGAGGTGTGCGATGCATTCTTGGAGGAATACCGCACCCTCGACTTGCGCTAGCTAGACCTATCAAGCACTACAGCGACGCCGGCGAGCAGCAAGCAGAACGACGGCGACGAGCTACGGCGAGGCCTAACCAGAGCCTATCGGAGCGGCGGATGCATCTTGCAGGACCTAAGCAGCGAGGGGAAGACGATGGGCGCACACCTTGGTGCTAAGGAGGTCAGAGCACTCATCGGCGACGAGGTCCGACGGTGTTGGGTTCAGGCGCTCGGCGAACTAGCCTTAGACGGCGCAAAGGAACGGGAAAAGGCATAGGGAGAAGCAGAAGCTCACCACGAACACGGTGGTGTGTTCGGCTGGCCGGGAGGAGGACGGAGTCGATGGCGACGTCGATTGAACACTTGCGGTGGCCAGAGTCGAAGTCGAGGAAGAAGAAGAAGTCATGGCCTTAAGCTCCGTGTAGCAGGCGTAGAGGACGTAGTCGACGTCGGGGAAGAAGAAGGACACCCTTGGCGAGGCAGCGAAGGACGAGGAGCACGCCGGCGACGAGCCCGTGCGCTCAGATGCGCTCGGGACGGCAAAGGCGCGGCGGATCTGGTGGCTCTCAGCTCACCTGGCGGCGGGAGGAGGAAGTGGTGAAGCCTAGCGGTCTAAAGGGCAAGGTGAGAGGGTTAAAAAGGGGCCAGAACGGCGATGGTGCATGACGGCGTGCTTGGCTCGTGGTCCCCATGGCGCGTCGCGATGAGGAAGAAAAGGTAGGTGCCGTGGCTGTGCACGGTCGCTAACATATGGGTCGCCTCGTCCACGTGGAGACGCAGCAGAGGGGGCGAGTGTGTGCGTGGGTGAGAAAGGGTATGAGGGATGCGCGGGCTGGCTGGCGTGGGCTGGCTGGCGCTGGTTAGCTGGGCCGGGGGAAAGGCCAAGGCCCAGGCAGCTGTGGGTTCCGGCTGGCTGCACTGCTGGCAGCTACTGCCTTTTCTTTTTTATTTTCTTTAGACAAAAAACAAAAAGAAAATCCCAGGTCAAAAGAAAAGGAATTAGGAGGAAAATAAAATATTCCCTAGCTCCTGGAATTATGCCCTATTTTATAAAAATGACTTGGGCATTTTTAGAGGTAGAAAATTAAAAGAAGTTTGAATATGGGTCAAACTTCTCTCATTTTTGAACCTGACCAAAATTTCCAAATAGGTTGAGGTTTTGCAAGGTGACTTAGGACAAGGTACCAAAGAAGTAGGGGGAGATGAACATTTAAAAAGAAGAGGTTAAGCCACTTGCAAAATTTAAAGAAAAGGGGAAAAGAAAGGAGGGGAAGTGGTGCAAGATGAAAGGGTTTAAGGATTGGGCATGCTTGCATCCACCACCACAACAAGATCAAGAGGAACTCACTTGACATACTAGGGATGAGTAAAACACAATGACAAATAAAATGCCACATGCTGACCATAATGCCATGATGATGATGAAGTAATGCATGAATGCATAAAGAAAAGAAAATATGACAATGCAAAAATGAGAAAGCATAAATGAAAGAACCCCCATGGAAAGGACAAGGATCAAATGGTAAATGCTTATATTGCCATATAAGGAAGTATTACATATGGGGTGTTACAAACTCTCCTCCACTACAAAAAGATCTCGTCCCGAGATCTAGGACTGAAAGAAGGTGGGATACTCGGAACGGAGATGATCTTCTCGTTCCCATGTAGCTTCTTGGTCGGTATGGTGTGACCACTTCACTTTCAAGAATTTGGTGGACTTGTTGCGGGTCTTGCGCTCAGTTTATTCAAGAATTGCAACGGGGTGCTCACGATAAGACAAGTCTTGCTGAAGATCAATCTCTTCGAAAGGAATGGTGCGTTCAGGCGTCTTGAAGCACTTGCGGAGTTGAGACACGTGAAACACATCGTGCACATTTGCAAAGTTGGAGGGAAGCTCGAGTTGGTAGGCTAGATCGCCTCTCTTACCGAGAATCTTGAAAGGGCCCACGTATCTCAGAGCAAGATTGCCCTTGATACCGAACCTCTGAGTGCCCTTCATGGGAGAAACACGAAGATAGACATGATCTCCAATGTCGAACGCCAAATCTTGGTGTTTGCCGTCATAGTAGCTCTTTTGGCGCGATTGCGCGTCCTTGAGATTCTCACGTATGAATTTGCACATTTCTTCGGCTTCTGAGATCAAATCATTTCCAAGGAGTTGACGTTCACCAGTCTCGGACCAGTTGAGAGGAGTACGGCACTTTCTGCCATAGAGAATTTCAAACGGTGCTTTGCCTACACTTGCTTGGAAGCTGTTGTTGTAGGAGAATTCGGCAAATGGAAGGCAATCTTCCCATTTCATACCGAAGGAGATGACACAAGGTCTGAGCATATCTTCGAGAATTTGGTTCACTCTTTCGACTTGACCACTAGTCTGAGGGTGAAACTCTGTGCTGAAGTGAATCTTGGTGCCCATGGCTGACTGGAAGGAATCCCAGAACTTGGAAGTGAACAAGCTTCCACGATCTGAGGAGATTACTTGAGGGATGCCATGCAAAGAGACAATTCTGGAGGTGTACAGCTCTGCCAGTTGAGTTGCGTTGATGGATTCTTTGACTAGAAGAAAATGAGCCACTTTAGTTAGCTTGTCAATCACCACAAAGATAACATCATTTCCTTGCTTGGACTTGGGAAAACCGGTGATGAAATCCATCTCAATGTGATCAAATTTCCACTCGGGAATAGGTAGGGGTTGAAGGAGACCGGCTGCACGTTGATGCTCTGCCTTCACTCTTCTGTAGACATCACACTCGTTCACGAATTGAGCAATTTCTCTTTTCATGCGAGTCCACCAATAGGATTGCTTGTGGTCATGGTACATCTTGGAGCTTCCTGGATGTATCGAGAGGAGTGAGTCATGTGCTTCGTTCATTATGAGCTTTCTGAGATCACCTTTGGGAACAACAATTCTGTCATCAATGAACAAAGTGTATATGTCATCAATGCGATAGCACTTGTACTTGGGAGTACCCTTAACAATACCATGTTTCACTTTTTGCACCATAGCATCGTTGAGTTGGGCCTCACGGATTTGGTCTTCCAAGGTAGGAGCAACTTGAAGGTTGGCAAGAAATCCTTGCGGAACAACTTGGAGGTTGAGCTTCCTGAATGATTCACAAAGTTCAGGTTGGAACGGTTTGAGGAGGAGACTGTTGCAATAACCCTTTCTGCTCAAGGCATCTGCAATGACATTGACCTTTCCAGGAGTATACTCAATGCTTGGATCGTACTCTTGAATCATCTCAACCCAATGAGTCTGGCGAAGGTTAAGGTTTGGCTGAGTGAAGATGTACTTAAGGCTCTTGTGATCAGTGAAGATGTCCACTTTTCTGCCCAACAGAAGGAGTCTCCACGTGATCAAGGCATGAACAACTGCTGCTAGCTCAAGATGATGTGTGGGGTAATTCTTCTCATTTGGTTTAAGCTGATGTGAAGTGTATGCAACGATCTTCTTTTCTAACATGAGAACACCACCAAGACCTTGCAATGAGGCATCGCAAAAGACTTCATAAGGCTTGGACTCATCCGAAGGAGTAAGAACTAGAGGAGAAATGAGCTTCTCTTTGAGTGTCTTGAATGCCACATCACAATCAGGAGTCCACGAGTACTTGACATTCTTCTGCAGCAAGTTGGAAAGAGGCTTGGCAATCTTGGAGAAGTTCTCAACGAACCTTCTGCAATAGCTTGCGGGACGGAGGAAACTTCAGAGTTGTTTGACATTCTGCGGAGGTTCCCAGTTGACAATAGCTTCAACCTTCTCAGGATTAACAGAAATGCCCTCGGCAGAGATAATATGGCCAAGGTAGAGGACTTTATCAAGCCAGAATTCACATTTGGAGAACTTCGCATAGAACCGATGCTCACGGAGCCTGTCAAGGACCAAACAGAGGTGCTTGGCATGGTCTTCTTTATTGTTGGAGAATACCAAGATATCATCGAGGTAGACGAGAACGAATTCATTGGTGTAGGGGTTGAATATGAAGTGCATCATCCGCGAGAAAGTGGGTGGAGCATTTGCAAGCCCGAAAGACATGACCGTGTATTCGTAGGAGCCATAACTCGTCCTGAATGCGGTCTTGGGAATATCCTCTTCACGAATACGAATCTCATGGTAGCCCATCCAGAGATCAAGCTTCGAGAAAACCTTGGCTCCTTGGAGCTGCTCGAACAATTCATTGATATTGGGGAGCGGGTACTTATTCTTTATTGTCTTCTTGTTCAATGGTCGGTAATCAACGCAAAGGTGTTCCGTGCAATCCTTCTTCTTGAAAAATAGAACATCACAGCCCCAAGGAGAAGTACTTGGTCTGAGTAGACCCATACGTTCTTGCTCATCGAGTTGTTTCTTCAGCTCCTTCAACTCTTTAGGAGAAAGCTTGTACGGACGCCGACATGCTGGCTCGGTACCAGGTTCAAGTTCAATGACGAATTCAACTAGACGGTTGGGAGGCATGCCTGGAAGCTCTTCAGGGAATACATCCTCATATTCACAAACCACCGGAATCTGAGAAACATCATTAATCTCGCCCTTGTCATTGAGAGAGAATAGCCTGATTGTGTTATCTCGAGATGCGAAGATAATCACGTCTTCGGAAGGATGAGTTAGATTGACCTCCTTGTTTGCACAATCAATAAGAGCATCATGCTTCGAGAGCCAATCCATCCCAAGAATAAGATCAATGTCCGAGTTGCCAAGAACAACCGGGGAAACCAGAAAACTGTAATCACCCACGTGAATAGATATATCCGGAGCAAACACGCTAGAATGCATTCGTTTTCAAGGAGAAATAATTGATAACTCCCTTGGCAAATTTTTGGTGTCAAAATTGTGCTTCGTTGCAAATGGGTGAGATATGAAAGAGCATGATGCACCCGAATCAAACAAGACTTTAGCAGGTATAGACTTAACTGAGAGGTTACCCATTATCACATCAGAAGAATTCTTTGCTTGAGCTGCATTCATCAGGTTCACTCTTGCAGACTTTGGGTTGTGCTTGACAATAGCATTGCTGACAGGTGGAGGAGGCGAAAGGCGCCTTGGGTTGGGACACTTGTTGGCATAGTGACCCTTCTGAGAACACTTGTTGCAAGTAACTTCTAAAAGAGGCCGATGATAAGGATCGCTTGGTCTTGGAGCTAGGAACTGAGGCTTGGACTGGTTGCTTGGGTTGGGTGGGTGGGAGAATCCACGACCACCTGAGTGCTTGTTGTTGCTTGGAGGACGGAGCACTGGAGGAGGCGGTAGCCAGAACTTCTGTTGCTTGGCCACCACTTGAGAGGAAGAGGAGGAGTGAACACCATCTCTTATCCTCTTTTTGGAAGCTTCACACTTGATCTGAGCTGCCTCTTGCTTGAGAGCCATATTGTAGAATTGGTCAAATTCATTTGGCTTGAACATGGTGAGAGCAAGTTGGAGTTCATCTTTCAGACCACCTCGGAACTGGTAGATTTTGGTCTTGGCATCAGGGATGTCTTGCTTCGCATAATGGGAAAGATTCTGGAACTTGACATTGTATTGATAGACGGACATGGTGCCTTGCTTCAGGTTGCGGAATTGCTCACGCATGCCTTCAATGACACTGGTTGGAATGTGATGAGAATGGAAATCGCGACAGAAATCAGTCCCCGAGATCTCACGACCACCTATGGAGTCTTTGTACTGTTGCCACCAATCTGCAGCTTGGTCTTTGAGTTGGAAGGCGGCAAACTTGACATAATCTTCAGTTCTGACGTTACTGCATTCAAAGTGCTTTTTGATGTCTGTGATCCAATCTTCAGCATCTAGCAGGTCCACACAGTAACTGAAAGACTCGGGCTGATTTGCCAGAAATTTGTTCAGTGTCGCAAAGTGAGGTTGATTGAAGAGATTTCCTTGGCCTTGGTTCCCTTGATTGCCTTGATTTGCTTGATTGGCTTGGAAATTGTGCATCATTTGCATGAGCATCTGAGTGTTCTGGTTGGTTGCCTGCATAATCGCTCTCCATGCCTCAGACGGAGGAGGAGGGGAAGGAGGACGCTCTTCTTCACCCTCTTTGTCGGATTACGGGCTCCGCAAACCCAAGAAGTTCGAACACAGGGGTGTGAACGAAGATCTCTCCCACTCACATCTACCTAGCGTCTCGCCCTCATCCAGTGAAGAGATTCAAGCAAACAACAAGTGAAGCACGCAAGAGTTTACCCAGGTTCAGGCCACCTTGTGGTGTAAAACCTTACTTCCTGCTTTGGTGGATTTGCCTCAGGAGGGCTAGAATATGAACTAGTATAGTGGTTCCTGAGCTCAGGAGGTGAGCTCAGGAGGGTTGGGAGGCAAGAGTTCTTGCTCCTTTGCATGGTGGCAGAGTTTATGGATCTGCTCTCTCCTTCATAGTGGGGATCCTAGCTACTTATATAGGCGGCCAGTGTCGTCTTCCCCCGCAATGTTCAGGCGGGAAGGGATCCCACAACGGCCATTTCGAGTGGGAACACAAGGACGGTCCTACCTTGACAAAAGCAGTCTTCGCCTGCAAAAGGACCAGGCGGTGACGCGGTGGTGGGCTCGGTGGTGACATCCTCACTGTCGTCCTTGCGGTCTTCGGTCTTGTTGCACCAATGGGAAAAACCTTTGTCCCGCTCCTCGGGAACCTGCGCCTCCGCTGCCTCCTTGCACCAAAACGGCAACTGCGCCGCTGGTGGGCGCTGGCACCCGCTGGCGCAGTGCGTCACTGCTTACGTCGCTGCCTCCTCCTGAGGCAGGCTTGGCCTTGGATTCTCCGCCCCTTGATACGTCTCCAACGTATCTACTTTTCCAAACTCTTTTGCCCTTGTTTTGGACTCTAACTTGCATGATTTGAATGGAACTGACCCGGACTGACACTGTTTTCAGCAGAACTGCCATGGTGTTGTTTTTGTGCAGAATAAAAAGTTCTCGGAATCACCTGAAAATAAACGGATAATTACCTAAGAAAATATATAAAAAATACCTGCAAGAAGATCCACACCGGGGGGCCCACGGCCTATCCTCGAGGGTGGGGGCGCACCCCCTGCCTTGAGGGCCCCCGATGCTCCACCGACGTACCCCCAGGTCCTATATCTTCCGTTTCGGGGAGAAAAAAATCGGAGAGAAAGAATTATCGCGTTTCACGAGACGGAGCCGCCGCCAAGCCCTAATCTCTCTCGGGAGGGCTGATCTAGAGTCCGTTCGGGGCTCCGAAGAGTGGAGATCGTCGCCATCGTCATCATTAACCTTCCTCCATCACCAATTCCATGATGCTCACCGCCGTGTGTGAGTAATTCCATCGTAGGCTTGCTGGACGATGATGGGTTGGATGGGATCTATCATGTAATCGAGTTAGTTTTGTTAGGGTTTGATCCCTAGTATCCACTATGTTCTGAGATTGATGTTGCTATGACTTTGATATGCTAAATACTTGTCACTAGGGCCCGAGTGCCATGATTTCAGATCTGAACCTATTATGTTTTCATGAATATATGTGTGTTCTTGATCCTATCTTGCAAGTCTATAGTCACCTACTATGTGTTATGATCCGGCAACCCCGAAGTGACAATAATCGGGACCACTCCCGGTGATGACCATAGTTTGAGGAGTTCATGTATTCTATGTGTTAATGCTTTGGTCCGGTACTCTATTAAAAGGAGGCCTTAATATCCCTTAGTTTCCAATAGGACCCCGCTGCCACGGGAGGGTAGGACAAAAGATGTCATGCAAGTTCTTTTCCATAAGCACGTATGACTATATTCGGAATACATACCTACATTGCATTGATGAACTGGAGCTAGTTCTGTGTCACCCTAGGTTATAACTTCTACATGATGAATTGCATCCGACGTAATTTCCCATCACCGATCCAATGCCTATGAGATTTACCTATGCTGCTTGTCGCTTATTTACTTTTCCGTTGCTTATATCACAAAAACTACAAAAACACTATCGTTACTTTTATTGCTGCTACCACCACTATCATATTACTTTGCTACTAAACTATCTTGCTGTAGATACTAAGTTTCCAGGTGTGGTTGAATTGACAACTCAGCTGCTAATACTTAAGAGTATTCTTTGGCTCCCCTTGTGTCGAATCAACAAATTTGGGTTGAATACTTTACCCTCGAAAACTGTTGCGATCCCCTACACTTGTGGGTTATCAAGACTATTTTCTGGCGCTGTTGCCGGGGAGCATAGCTCTGTTCTTTAAGTCACTTGGGATTTATATCTGTTTATCACTATGAAGAATTGAAGGACTGAAAAACCAAGATCTTACCCTCAACTACGAGGGGGGGGAGGGTAAGGAACTGCCATCTAGGTCTGTACTTGATTCTCCTTCTGTTATGAGTAAACTTGCGACACCTACTCCTGCTATTGAATCTGATATGTCGTATGTTCTTGATGATGCTACTTCTGCTATGTACGATGAAACTATCTCTATGCCTGATACTGTGCCACTAGGTGAATTTCTAGATGAACAAATTGCTAAGGTTAGGGAGAGTGCAAATGTTGATGATATTTATGAAAGTGATGATGAAACTACTCCCAATAGATATGAATTGCCTGTTGTGCCTGAGGGTTATGTTATGGATGAAGAAACTGCTAGAGACTTTCTTGCTTGCAATGATAGATATGATCTTTAGAAGTTATTAGCTAAGTTGAAAGAAAATTCCTTGAATGCTAGAATGAAACATGACCCTGCTTTTGCTACTTCACCTATTTGTGTCACTTATAAGGATTATGAATTCTCCGTTGATACCGAGTTAATTACTTTGGTTGAATCTGATCCTTTCCATGGCTTTGAGTCTGAAACTATTGTGGCACATCTTACCAAGTTGAATGATATAGCCACCCTGTTTACCAACGATGAAAATATTCATTACTACTATATCCTTAAGCTATTTCCTTTCTCGTTAAAGGGTGATGCTAAGACTTGGTTTAATTCTCTTGATCATGGTTGTGTGCATAGTTCCCAGGATATGATGTATTACTTCTCTGCTAAATATTTCCCTGCTCATAAGAAACAAGCTGCCTTACGGGAAATTTATAACTTTGCTCAAACTGAAGAAGAGAGTATCCCACAAGCTTGGGGGAGGCTTCTCCAGTTACTTAATGCTTTGCCTGATCATCCTCTTGAGATGCATGATATACTTGATGTCTTTTATAATGGACTAACCGATGCTTCCAGAGACCACCTGGATAGTTGTGCTGGTTGTGTTTTCAGAGAAAGAACAGTGGAACAAGCTGAATAACTATTGAATAATATGCTAGCCAATGAAAATAATTGGACACTTCCTGAACCAGCCCCTAAACCAACTCCGAAGAAAAGAGATGTTCTATTTCTCAGTCCTGAAGATATGCAAGAGGCAAAGAAATCCATGGAAGAAAAAGGTATTAAAGCTGAAGATGTTAAGAATTTACCGCCTATTGAAGAAATACATGGTCTTGATAACCCGACACAGGTAGTAAAGGTAAATTATCTTTATAGATTTGATGAAGGTGATATTCCTCGTTATAAGTCTGCTAGACAATGCTTAGATGAGTTTGATAATTTTATTGTAAAATAAGAAAACTTCAATGCTTATGTTGGTAGACAATTATTATATGATTGAACGCTTGAGTGATTATCTGTCTAGTGCTAAAAGTGAACTGGAAATTATTAGTAAACATGCTTCCATGGTCACCACTCAAGTAGAACAAGTACTTAAGGCTCAGAATGATTTGCTCAATGAATTAAATAGTAAGAATAACAACTATGATGTTAGAGTTGCTACTAGAGGTGGTAAAATGACTCAGGAACCTCCGTATCCTAAAGGCCACCCTAGGAGAATTGAGCAAGATTCTTAGAGAGCTAATTTAGATGCACCTAGTTCCTCTAAGAAGAAGAAAAAGAAAAATGATAGAACTTTGCATGCCTCTAGTGAACTTGTAGCTCACCCACCTGAGAATCCCAATGATATATATGTTTCTGATGCTGAGACACAATCTGGCAATGAACATGAACCTAGTGATAATATTAATAATGATGTTCATGATGATGCTCAACCTAGCAATGATAATGATGTAGAGATTGAACCTGCTGTTGATCTTGATAACCCATAATCAAAGAATCGACGTTATGATAAAAGGGACTTTGTTGCTAGGAAGCACGGTAGGGAAAGAGAACCATGGGTTCAGAAACCTATGCCTTTTCCTCTGAAACCATCCAAGAAAAAGGATGATGAGGATTTTGAGCGCTTCACTGAAATGATTAGACCTATCTTTTTGCGTATGCGTTTGACTGATGTGCTTAAAACAAATCCTTATGCCAAATATATGAAAGATATTATTACCAACAAAAGAAAGATATCTAAAGTAGAAATTTCTACCATGCTTGCCAATTACACTTTGGAGGGTGGAATGCCTAAGAAATTAGGAGATCCAGGAGTACCTACTATACCTTGCTCCATTAAGAGAAACTATGTTAAAACTGCTTTGTGTGATCTTGGAGCTGATGTTAGTGTTATACCTCTCTCTTTATATCGTAGACTTGACTTGAGTAAGTTGACACCTACTGAAATATCTTTGCAAATGGCCGATAAATCAACTGCTATACCTGTCGGTATTTGTGAGGATGTGCCTGTTGTAGTTGCAAATGTTACTATTCTAGCGTACATTGTTATACTTGATATTCCCGAGGATGATAGTATGTCTATTATTCTTGGAAGACCTTTTTTGAATACTATAGGGGCTGTTATTGATTGCAACAAAGGCAATGTCACTTTTCATGTCAATGGTAATGAGCATACAGTACACTTTCCAAGTAAACAACCTCAGGTTCATAGTATCAATTATATTGGAAAAACTTCAACTATTACTATTGGAGGTTTTGAGTTTCCTATTCCTACTATCAAGAAGGCATATGACATTCTTATTGTTGGGGACATACATATCCCCATTGAGGTAACATAGTGTTATTCGATAATTCTCCGGTTTCATGTTACTCGGAAAGAGTTTATTAACAAGACCTGATCAACCTTGTTAATGGATTCCTTTTGATGAACATGGGATAGGTGAATCTAGACAGCACAAACCTTTTGTACTCTCCTTTTACTTCCTGTTAATTAGGATAAATAAAACAAAAATAGCATTATCTGTCTGTTTCCAGACTTATCCGTGCAATAAAAAATATCCCGAAAATAAAAGTTCTCCAGATGCCATGAAAATGAAATATGTTTTTTTCTAGAATATTTAAGAAAATATGGCACTGAACACACAGCGAGGGGAGCCATCACGTGGCCTCGAGGGCACAGGGCGCACCCCCTGCCTCGAGGGCCCCACGTGGCCCCCCTCCACTTATCCTTTCACCCATGCTCTTCTCTTCCTTACAAAAAAATCCCCAACCAGCTCAAACTCGAGTTCTAGCTCATTTTGCTGTCATTTTCGATCTCCTTGCTCAAAGCACCATTCACCAAACTGCTTGGGGAGATTGTTCCTTGGTATGTGACTCATCCATTGGTCCAATTAGTTTTTGTTCGAATGCTTTATTTGTTGCAAATTTGTGTTGCTGTGGTGGCCTTGTTCCTGAGCTTGCATGTCAAATTTTCTTGGTCCCAAGTAGTTCTAATGCATGATATAGCCTCTAGGCACTTATAGGAGTTGTTGCTATCAATCTTGTTGAGTTTGGTTAACTATTATTGTGAGTTACTAAAATTTTAGAAAAATGTCTAGGAGAAACTTCCAAGGTGGTCCTTCAAGGAAGCAAGAACCAAGGCTCGCGTTCCGTGAGCTGGACGATGAACCACCGAGGGATGTTGATGTGTGGTCTTGTGAATGGCCGTCAGATGAATTTATGGGTCAAGCGGGCATCAAAGATGAATTTTACGCATATGTGCGCAACGCTGACCTCGAGGACTTCATACAAGACAAGTGTCCTCAATACCGTGGCCTAACTGATAGCTTTGTGAGAAGGTTTAAATTTTCATCTTCACGTAATTCTCACACTGTCCTGTTTGACCTTTATGATAAATCTTATACCATGGACTTAGAGGATTTTAATGTTGCCTGCAAGCTCCCATAATGGGGCAGTATGAGTGACCCTCGCAAATCTGAATTTAGAGAATTCCTTGCTAGTATTACCGTAGGGGAATCCAGGGACATCACACAAGCTACCACAGGGAGCATACATTTTCCTGCTATTCATTACTTTGCTCTCTTTATTGGTATATGCATAAACGGTAAAGATGAGGCTTGTCATATGTGTGTCCCTGATCTGAGTGTTCTCAGGAGTGTTGTACTAGGTGATAGGCAATATAACCCGGGAGCAATTGTTGCACGTAGACTACACCATAATGGTTTGTATGGAGATTTATTTGGTGGGATCTATGCTACTCGCATAGCCCGCTACCTTGGTGTGTCTGTGCACGCGTATGATGATCCTTTACCTCCTGCTTATTTAGACTGTCATGCCATGGCTAGTCACCGGTTTATTGAGTCGGATAATAAAACCCTCAAATATTGACTAATATTTAACCGTCAACATGCCATCCCTATTGTTCTTCCTGCCCCTACTTTGTTTAACTTTCAGGAAAAAGCAAGATACACTATAACTATGGAGAATGCAAATGCCTATTATAACATGACGGAGGCAACCCGCCTTCGAGCTGCAGCTCAGCAGGCAGCATCTGCTGCATCTCAGTACGACCCCAACTACAACTTTGGACATCCGTCAGTCCAGTACTGGACATAGACCAACTTAGGCCAAAAGCCTAAGCTTGGGGGAGTACGTGTTTCTCACCGACTTACATTCATGTTCACACTTATTCTAGTTGTTGGTGCTCACACTCTTTCACTGTACCATCCATGCTTAGTTTCAATTTCTTTTTCTTAGTCTTTTTCTTGTGTGCTAGAAAAACCCAGAAAAACAAAAAAAATATTAGTAGTATCTAAAAATGAAAACCCAACAAGATTTCCCGTTCTTCTTTTGCTTGTTGGGAGCTTTCCCGTGTAAATAGTTTCTTTTCTTTTCTTTAGGGGTTAAGAGTAGAAGACCATGATTGAAAATGCTTAGTGGCTCTCATATGCTTTGTTGTTGATTTAACCTTGAGCCATATTACCTTGTCTTCTCTCTTGTATTAAATGCCTACAGATTCCATCTTAGTCCAATGCACATGCACTATTATTATTATCCACACCGTTCGGTCGTGCGAGTGAAAGGCAATAAGGATGATATATGATGAACTAATTGAGATAAGAAAAGCTGGTATGAACTCGACCTCTCTTGTTTTTGTAAATATGATTGCTTATCGTTCTTGATTCAGCTTGTTATGAATGCAACATGTTTGCAATGACAATCGATGATCATAGCTGCTTATGCCATGCTTAATTAGCTGAGAGTTTATAATGGTCTATCTTGCGTGCCAACATGATATTAAAATGGTTGTGATGTAGTATGATGGGTGGTATCCTCCTCTGAATGATTTAAATGACTTGACTTGGCACATGTTCACGCATGTAGTTGAAACAAATCAACATAGCCTTCACGATATTTATGTTCATGGTGGTTTATATCCTACTCATGCTTGCATTCATTGTTGATTAATTTTAATGCATGTTCATGACCGTTGTTGCTCTCTAGTTGGTCGCTTCCCAGTCCCTTTCTAGCCTTCACCTGTACTAAGCGGGAATACTGCTTGTGCATCCACTTCCATAAACCCCAAAATTATTCCATATGAGTCCACCATACCTTCCTATATGCGGTATCTACCTGCCATTCCAAGTAAATTTGTATGTGCCAAACTCTAAACCTTCAAATGAAATTATGTTTTGTATGCTCGAACAGCTCATGTATCAACTAGGGTTGTCTATATCTTCCATGCTAGGTGGGTTATTCTCACGATGAGTGGACTCCGCTCATCATTCATGAGAAAATGGCTGGTAACCGGGATGCCCAGTCCCATGCTCAAAATCATAATAATTAAACAAAACTCCCCCAGGGCTGTTGCTTATTTGGACGGTAACCCGTGGATTCGGCTGGCCGTGGAGTGTGTTTGTTGGTGGTTGGGGGAGTATAAACTTTACCATTCTGTTTGGGAACCGCCTATAATGTGCGTAGCATGGGAGATATCAGGATTCTTGGTTGTTATGTTGACAATGAAAGTATACTGCTCAAAATGTTATTCAATCTCTATTTAAAAACGAGCTCTAGCACCTCTACAAATCCCTGCTTCCCTCTGCGAAGGGCCTATCTATTTACTTTTATGCAGAGTCATCACCCTCTTATCAAAGAGCACCAGTAGGAGAGCACCTCTCTCGTTGCATGTATCACTATTAATTTACATTGAGTATGATCATGACTAGATCTCTTTTACCATGAATTACAATGTCTAGTCAATCCTTGATCTTTAAAGGTGCTCTGCATTTATGTTTTGCGGTCTGAGAAAGGGCATACCATCTTGTTATATGATATCATGATTGTTTTGAGAAGTGTTGTCATCCGAGGTTTATTATTATTGCTCGCTAGTTGATTATGCCATTGATGTGAGTAGTATTGTGAATGTGGTTAGTTCATGATCTTGTTGAAAACCTGAATGCTAGCTTACATATTTACAACAACAAGAGCAAACAGAGTTTGTCAAAGTTTTTCTTTATCACTTTCAGTTTATCAACTGAATTGCTTGAGAACAAGCAAAGGTTTAAGCTTGGGGGAGTTGATACGTCTCCAACGTATCTACTTTTCCAAACCCTTTTGCCCTTGTTTTGGACTCTAACTTGCATGATTTGAATGGAACTAACTCGGACTGACGCTGTTTTCAGCAGAACCGCCATGTTGTTGTTTTTGTGCAGAATAAAAAGTTCTCGGAATCGCCTGAGAATCAACGGAGAATTATTTCAGAAAATATAAAAAAATACCGACAAGAAGATCCACACCGGGGGCCCACGGCCTATCCTCGAGGGTGGGGGCGCGCCCCCTTCCCAGGGCGCGCCCCCTGCCTCGAGGGACCCCCGATGCTCCACCGACGTACCCCCAGGTCCTATATCTTCCGTTTCGAAGAGAAAAAAATCAGAGAGAAAGAATTATCGCGTTTCACGAGACGGAGCCACCGCCAAGCCCTAATCTCTCTCGGGAGGGCTAATCTGGAGTCCATTCTGGGCTCCGGAGAGTGGAGATCGTCGCCATCGTCATCATCAACCTTCCTCCATCACCAATTCCATGATGCTCACCGCCGTGTGTGAGTAATTCCATCGTAGGCTTGCTGGACGGTGATGGGTTGGATGGGATATATCATGTAATCGAGTTAGTTTTGTTAGGGTTTGATCCCTAGTATCCACTATGTTCTGAGGTTGATGTTGTTATGACTTTGCTATGCTTAATGCTTGTCACTAGGGCCCGAGTGACATGATTTCAGATCTGAACATATTATGTTTTCATGAATATATGTGTGTTCTTGATCCTATCTTGCAAGGCTATAGTCACCTACTATGTATTATGATCCGGCAACCCCGAAGTGACAATAATCGGGACCACTCCCGGTGATGACCATAGTTTGAGGAGTTCATGTATTCACTATGTGTTAATGCTTTGGTCCGGTACTCTATTAAAAGGAGGCCTTAATATCCCTTAGTTTCCAATAGGACCCCGCTGCCACGGGAGGGTAGGACAAAAGATGCCATGCAAGTTATTTTCCATAAGCACGCATGACTATATTCGGAATACATGCCTACATTGCATTGATGAACTGGAGCTAGTTCTGTGTCACCCTAGATTATAACTTCTACATGATGAATTGCATCCGACGTAATTTCCCATCACCAATCCAATGCCTACGAGCTTTACCTATACTGCTTGTCGCTTATTTACTTTTCCGTTTCTTATATCACAAAAACTACAAAAACACTATCATTACTTTTATTGCTGCTACCACCACTATCATATTACTTTGCTACTAAACTATCTTGCTGCAGATACTAAGTTTCCAGGTGTGGTTGAATTGACAACTCAGCTGCTAATACTTAAGAGTATTCTTTGGCTCCCCTTGTGTCGAATCAACAAATTTGGGTTGAATACTTTACCCTCGAAAATTGTTGCGTTCCCCTACACTTGTGGGCTATCACCCCTCCGGAGCACCTTG
Organism: Secale cereale; assembly: GCA_902687465.1. Classification (NCBI taxonomy): domain Eukaryota; kingdom Viridiplantae; phylum Streptophyta; class Magnoliopsida; order Poales; family Poaceae; genus Secale; species Secale cereale. Next base: position 355,465,163 of record LR738713.1, read on the forward strand.
TCGAGGCCGCTCCTGAGGGGGTCTGGACGTTGTTCTCCTCACGAGGTCTAGCCCCCTCGCGAGGGTGTTGGGAAGCTGGTCGATTAGCTGGGCCATACCAGGCCGTGGCAGGAGCGTGCTGCGGCCCGTAGACAGGCAAGTCTGGTTACCCTGGTTCCCAGGACGCCGACAGTAGCCCTCGTGCCCAAGGCGCGTGCGGAGTTGGCTTCGAGGCGAAGCCTTAGCTGAGGACGAAGCATCGCGGGCCCCAAAAAGGTTGCGGGCCAGGCTGGCACGCGACGGTTGGATGGGACGTGGGCGACCCCGCTCCCCATGCCATCTCGGCAACCGTGTGACTTGACAAAAAGGGGTCGTCTGCGCTGCAGGGAAGTTATCGCTTCCCTTCCTTCCTGCTCAGATCTCCTCCTCCTACGCCTCCCGCCTTCCTAAATCGCCTGCATCCTTCGGCACTTTCAACAATGGCGAAGAAGAGCAAGGGTACCGCGCCCGCGTTCGGATCCGCTTCTTCCCTTGAGGCGGCGCTCGAGGAGTCCTCCATCACCAAGGAGGAGGACTACTCAAAGGTCCAGCCTTTCTTGTCGAGCATCCACAACAAGCATGGCCCGACAAGGATCTGGGCCGGATCCACCACGCCGCGGATCTTGCCGAAGTCCTGCTGCCCCTTCTTTCTTCACAGCATCTCCGTGGGGCTTGTGCCGCCCTTCTCAGAGTTCTTCTACGCCATCCTGGAACATTACCAGGTGCATGCTCTCCACGTCCAACCTCGCTCCATCTTCGTCTTCTCGCTCTTCGCCTTTTACTGCGAGGCGCTCGTGGGGGTGAGGCCGACTGTCGCCCTCTTCCGCCACTTCTTCTCCATGCGCCGGTACGACGAGGGTCCGTGCTCGGGCTGCGTCTCCTTCGTCTTCCAGCGCCAGGGCTTCCGGCTAATGACAGCCGGGAAGAAGATAGACTCCCACCGGAAGAGGTGGGTCTATCTGGACGCCCAGCGCGTTCATCCACTACTAGCGCTGCCTAGCGCCCGTCCGGCGAAACGGGCCGGCTGGAGCTACGCGAAGCTCACCGACCCCCTTGCCGGGCCTGTCCTGGCAAGGATTGAAGCCGGCCTGGGCTCGAGGCTTGAAGGGGGTCAGATCGTGAAGGAGTTCTTGAGGCAGCGTCTGGCGCCGCTGCAGGCACACTCACGCCCCATGTGGGAGCTGATGGGTGACGATGACAGGCTCCGGCTGCGCTCGAGAGCGCTGGCCGAGGCCGATCTGGACTTCGCCTCGGTCACTCTCCTAGTGATGGTTCCTAAGGACCTCTCCGGGATTCACCTGCTGTTGTACAGGCGTACAGCCGCCCTGACAAGGTCGAGCTGCTGAAGGCCGTGTCAGGTTTCGGGGCGCCCATGGACGCTCCGCCTACGGTTGACGTGTCTTCTGGCGCCGACGATGGGAGCGACGAGGGGGACTCGGAAGAGACCCTGGACGAAGAGGGGGACTCCTCCGAGGCGTCCGCTGGAGCAGTGGCGTCAAGCGCAGGTGCTGCCGGACGGCCCCAGGCGACCACTCCACGACGATCCGGACGCGCTGCATCCGTGGGAAGCAACGTGGCGACCCCGCCGAGGAGTGTCGTGCCAGCAAAACTAGTGACCACGTTTGCACCCAGGACTGTGGCCTCGCGCCGTGCCAAGATCCGGACTACCGGCACGCCCATAGCGCCAACGGCTGTAGATGACCTGTTGGTGAAGAGAAGGGCACGCCTCACCTCGGAAGAGTAAGTGTGCAATCTCCTGCTATCCTTAGTTATTGTGTCCCTGACGCACTTCTCCAGATGCAGCAGCCTGGGTGGCGTGATGAAGAAGGCGAAGGGGGAGGTCACGTCGCGGTGCCCTGCTCCTCCTGCTACTGATGCGGCCGCGGAGAAGGGTGCCACGACGCTGGGCGTCTTGGCCAACCGGGCCACTGATCACGCGGCGGCGGCGGCGCTTGAGGGCATCCTTGCTGCTTGCAAGGTCGCGGCAGCTCCTGATCGAGTAGCCGATCTTGTCGATGCCCGTGCGCCAGCCGGAGCAGCCTGGCCCTGAGACCTTGGAGGCTGCCTCCGCCCTCTGGGTCGGCTTTGCGCCAAACTTCAAGGTGGTGATGGCCCCGCGATGGAAGGACGCCTGGGGCTGATCTACGGGTGGCTCCTGGCAGACGAGTCTGCGCGGGCCTCCTGGAACCAGGCCTCAGCGATCGCTGCCAAGGGTCAAGCGGAAGC
>LR738713.1:355467416-355478899 GCA_902687465.1 Secale cereale
ACGTCGCGGTGCCCTGCTCCTCCTGCTACTGATGCGGCCGCGGAGAAGGGTGCCACGACGCTGGGCGTCTTGGCCAACCGGGCCACTGATCACGCGGCGGCGGCGGCGCTTGAGGGCATCCTTGCTGCTTGCAAGGTCGCGGCAGCTCCTGATCGAGTAGCCGATCTTGTCGATGCCCGTGCGCCAGCCGGCGCAGCCTGGCCCTGAGACCTTGGAGGCTGCCTCCGCCCTCTGGGTCGGCTTTGCGCCAAACTTCAAGGTGGTGATGGCCCCGCGATGGAAGGACGCCTGGGGCTGATCTACGGGTGGCTCCTGGCAGACGAGTCTGCGCGGGCCTCCTGGAACCAGGCCTCAGCGATCGCTGCCAAGGGTCAAGCGGAAGCTATGGCAGCCACGCGGGCACGCGACGCCGCGCGAGCCAGCGCTGCGTCCTTCGAGAAGCGCTGCCTCAAGGTGGAGAGCGAGCTAGAGGCCCTTCGCTAGGAAGGCACTGGGCGCGTCCTGGAGCTCGAGAGGTTGGGGAAGGAGCTCGAGACGCAGAAGACTGAGACGTCCCGGCTGCAACAGGAGCAGCTTGCTGACTGCGCAAGCCTGGAGAAGCTGAAGGTTGAGGTTGAGCAAGCCAAGGCGACCCAAGCTGCGCGCGACAAGGAAGACGCCCTTGCGGCCTCGGCAGTAGTGATTCGTGAGGCCCTCGCCGCCTTTGATCTTGAGGCCCGTACAGCGCTGCAGGCTGCCTACGGGGAAGGGTTCAAGAAGCCGCTGGCCGCCCCGGAGGAAGGCCCCGCCGGGCTCCTCGTCGCGCTTGTGAAGTCCCTGCGCGAGGTTGCGGCGGCAATTGGCCAGTTAGCAGACGTCGAGAGCCACGCGCTCCTTACCTTGGTCCTGACACAGGTGTGCGGCCACCTAAGTCTTCGTGACCCTGCTCTTGAACTGGCCTTGCTGTCTGAGCCTGTGACCACAAGCATAGAGGGCGCGGCTGCTGAAGCCCTGGGGGCGAAGGTCACGGAGCTGGTGGAGGCATTCCTCAAGGCCACTGCTACCGCAGCCGAAGAGGTGGAGACCGGTGATGATGCGCTTGGTGATGCCTGATCTGCTCCTGTCCAGAGAGAGAAGTGCGAGTGCCTCGGGGAGGCGTAAGAACTTTGTTTGAATTTGAAAAACTTGGTATTATTGTAATAACTAGATGATTTCCGTGCTTGCTTCCTTTCATGTTTGCTTAGGTGCTCTGCGTCGGCAGGGCCCAACCCCGCGCATACCTCGATCACCATTGAGCCCTCCGGTTGACCGGGGTTATCATAATAACTAGACTCAAGGGATGAGGGGCTACGTGGCTAGTGAGGCCCCTAGGCCGCGATGCCCAGGGGTCCCCCTTGACGTTCAAGAGATCACGTTCGCGTTCTGCGTCGGCAGGGCCCAACCCCGCGCATACCTCGATCTCCATTGAGGCCTCCAGGTGACCGGTGTTATCGTAATAACTAGACTCAAGGGATGAGGGGCTACATGGCCAGTGAGGCCCCTAGGTCGCGATGCCCAGGGGTCCCCCTTGACGTACGAACGGCTCTCATGAGGGAGAACGAGCACCATACCTTGCTCACGAGCCTTCGCCTGGGATGGGGGCGCGAGAAGGCCAGGTGTCTGGGCAGCTGGTAGGGTGGCGTCTGCCAGGCGTGACCTGAGCATAGCCCCCGTGCCTAGCCCCCCTCGCGACACCCATCCAAGGAGAAGCTGTGAGCGTCGTGAGCTGAAAAGCTCCCTGAGGTTGGTGCGACCACTGGGGGCCGCCCTTAGTTTTTTATAAGTAGCGCGGAGCATAGAGCTACCACACTTGTGCGGAGTGTGGGCGTAACCGCGCCTCGGTTGTAGCGGCCAGCGCGGAGCTTGGTGCTTCCACTGGTTCATGGGAATAATCGCTCCTCGGTTGGTTTTGCCAGCGCGGAGCATGGCACTTCCACTAGACCATGGGAGGGAGCCTCCCACCGGGAGAGACTCCGCGGCGTGTACAACCCCGTCCTGACATGTGGCTTGCACGACAGGACGGCCAAGGTGTATATGGGCCCTCCTCAGGACGAGCTGAACGACTCTGAGGAAGTTCTCGTGAGCTAACGCATCACTCACGAGACCCTACCCTGAGGCGGGTTGTGCCTGAGTCTTCTTCTGCAAAAAGTGAAAAGAGAGGTGTTGTGTCGACCTGCGCCGAGTGCATCTCTAGAGGGTACCGCATGAGAAGGCCGCAGCACCAGCGACCCCAGGAGGTGACGTCACGGGAATGGCTCGCGAGACAGAGCTCAGCCGCTGGATTTGTCGACGCTGCAGGGACGGACCCGAGCACAGATGTCGTGTCCGGTCCTCTCATGGAATGATCCAAAAGAAAAACAACCGGCGCGCGGTTCTCACGTGAGCGAGGCACCTGCCACGGGCCCCTACTTATCCATCCACGATTAGCCCATGCGAGAACAAGGCACCAAGGACCATGGGAGGTGACGTCACGGGAATGGCTCGCGAGACAGAGCTCAGCCCTTGGGTTTAGCGACGCTGCAGGGACGGACCCGAGCATAGACACCGTGACAGTCCTTAATCATGGGGCGCTCGCGAGTGGGCTCACAAGGGCTCATGAGCTTAGTGGCGGTGAGAACGCCAAGCATGCAGATAATGCGAATAGGAAGAAGTATCTAGCCTTGATCATGCACAAAAAGGAGACAACTGCGGGGGATGATACGTCTCCAACGTATCTATAATTTTTGATTGTTCCATGCTATTATATTATCCTTCTAGGATGTCTTATGGGCTTTATTATACACTTTTATATGATTTTTGGGACTAACCTATTAACCCAGAGCCCAGTGCCAGTTTCCGTTTTTCTCCTGTTTTAGGGTTTTACAGAAAAGGAATATCAAACGAAGTCCAATTGACGAGCCAATTTTTTATGATTTTTTCTGGACTAAAAGAAGCCCGCGAAGCAAAAGACTTGGGCCAGGGGAGCGACGGGCTGCCGTCGAGGGTGGGGGTGCGCCTTGGGAAGGTGGTGGCGCCCCCCTATCTCGAGGACAGCCCAGAAGCTTCCTTGACGTGGGACCTACGCCAAAAATTCCTATAAATACTGAAACCTTCGGAAATTAACCTAGATCGGGAGTTCCACCGCCGTAAGCCTCTGTAGCCACCGAAAACCAATCTAGACCCCATTCCGGCACCCTGTCGGAGGGGGGAACCCTCACCGGTGGCCATCTTCATCATCCCGGCGCTCTCCATGACGAGGAGGGAGTAGTCCACCCTCGTGGCTGAGGGTATGTACCATTAGCTATGTGTTTGATCTCTCTCTCTCTCTCGTGTTCTTGAGATGGCACGATCTTGATGTATCGCGAGCTTTGCTATTCTAGTTGGATCTTATGATGCTTCTCCCCCTCTACTCTCTTGTAATGGATTGAGTTTTCCCTTTGAAGTAATCTTATCGGATTGAGTCTTTAAGGATTTGAGAACACTTGATGTATGTCTTGCACGTGCTTATCAGTGGTGACAATGGGATATCATGTGATCCACTTGATGTATATTTTGGTGATCAACTTGCGGGTTCCGTGACCTTGGGAATCTATGCATAGGGGTTGGCACACGTTTTCGTCTTGACTTTCCGGTAGAAACGTTGGGGCACTCTTTGAAGTTCTATATGTTGGTTGAATAGATGTTTCTGAGATTGTGTGATGCATCTCGTATAATCATGGCCATGGATACTTGAGGTGACAATGGAGTATCTAGGTGACATTAGGGTTTTGGTTGATTTGTGTCTTAAGGTGTTATTCTAGTACGAACTCTATGATAGATTGAACGTTACTACGGACTCTTGAATAGATCAATCAGAAAGAATAGCTTTTAGGTGGTTTCGTACCCTACCATAATCTCTTCGTTTGTTCTCCGCTATTAGTGACTTTGGAGTGACTCTTTGTTGCATGTTGAGGGCTAGCAATATGATCCAATTATGTTATCCTTGTTGAGAGAACTTGCACTAGTGAAAGTATGAACCCTAGGCCTTGGCTACTATCATTGCAACACCGTTTATGCTCATGTTTACCACTTTCTACCTTGCTGTTTTTATATTTTCAGTTTACAAAAACCAATATCTACCATCCATATTGCACTTGTATCACCATCTCTTCGCCAAACTAGTGCACCTATACAATTTACCATTGTATTGGGTGTGTTGGGGACACAAGAGACTCTTTGTTATTTGGTTGCAAGGTTGCTTGAGAGAGACCATCTTCATCCTACGCCTCCCACGGATTGATAAACCTTAGGTCATCCACTTGAGGGAAATTTGCTACTGTCCTACAAACCTCTGCACTTGGAGGTCCAACAACATCTACAAGAAGAAGGTTGTGTAGTAGACATCAAGCTCTTTTCTGGCGCAGTTGCCGATGAGGTTAGTGCTTGAAGGTATATCTTTAGATCTTGCAATCGAATCTTTTAGTATCTTATTTTATCACTAGTTTTGTTTATAAAAGAAAACTAAAAAAAATTGGAACTGAGGTTACCTCATATGCTTCATCTTTTTAATATCTTTGGTGAAAATGATGGAAAGGAAAATTGTGCTCAAGTACTAGAAGAAGAATTACATAGAATGCTTGGCATAAAATATGTGCATGATGAGCATCATTGCAATGAATTCTTTGAATACCCATGATGCTAATGATATGCAAAGCCACAAGCTTGGGGAAGCTATGTTTGATGAAGATGATATTTTTAGTCCCCCAAGTTTTGATGATAAAATTTATTATGATGAAAGCATGCCTCCTATATATGATGATTATTGTGATGACAAATATGCTATTAAGAATAATGATAACCATGAAACTTGTCATCATGATTTTAGTTTTCAATTGGATTATGCTTCACATGATAGTTATTTTGTTGAGTTTGCTCCCACTACTATGAATGAGAAGAATTTTGCTTATGTGGAGAGTAGTAAAATCTCTATGCAAGTAGATCATGAAAATAATGCTTTATGTGCTGGTTATATTGTTGAATTCATTCATGATGCTACTGAAAATTATTATGAGGGAGGAACATATGCTTGTAGGAATTGCAATAATATCAAGTTTCCTCTCTATGCGCTTAAAGTTTTGAAGCTATGCTTGTTTTGCTTCCCTATGCTAGTTGATTATTGTTCCCATAAGTTGTTTGCTTACAAAATCCCTATGCATAGGAAGTGGGTTAGACTTAAATGTGCTATTCATATGCTTCATGATGCTCCCGTTATGTTTCAATTCTTATCTTTTATGAGAGCATCGTCATGCCTAGCTAGGGGCATACAACGATAGCGCTTGTTGGGAGGCAACCCAACTTTATTTTATATTTTTTGTTTTTCTTGCTGTTAGGGAAGAAATATTGCATCTAGCCTCTGATTGGATGTGGTTTCATGTTTTGTTTAGTGTTTGTGCCAAGTAGAACCTTTGGGAAGACTTGTGTGAAGTTTATGTGATCTTGCTGTGAAAAATAGAATCGTTAGCGCTCGCTAAAGTAGTCTTCAGATTTTACTGGAGCATTCTATTTAGTTGATTATTTTTGCATATTATTGGTAGACAAATTCCGCAAATTTACCAATTTAGTTTGAATTTTTTGGAGTTCCAGAAGTAGTCGAAACCTGTAGATTACTACAGATTGTTCTGTTTTTGACAGATTCTGTTTTTCGTGTGTTGTTTGCTTATTTCAATGCATCTATGAGTAGTATTGGGAAGTATGAACCATAGAGAAGTTGGAATACTGTAGGTTTAACACCAATATAAACAAAGAATGAATTCATTGCAGTACCTTTGAGTGGTGGTTTGTTTTCTTATACTAACGGAGCTCACGAGATTTTTGTCTAAGTTTTGTGTTGTGAAGTTTTCAAGTTTTGAGTATTGCTTTGATGGACTATGGAACAAAGAGTGGCAAGAGCCTAAGCTTGGGGATGCCCATGGCACCCCAAGGTAAAATTCAAGGACAACCAAAAGCCTAAGCTTGGGGATGCCCCGGGAAGGCATCCCCTCTTTCGTCTTCATCCATCGGTAACTATACTTGGAGCTATATTTTTATTTGCAACATGATATGTGTTTTGCTTGGAGCGTCTTGTATAATTTGAGTCTTTTCTTGTTACTTTGTCACAATCATCCTTGCTGGACACACCTATTTTAGAGAGTTAAATATGGTCTAGAAATTGTTAGAACACTCTATGTTCTGCACTTATATCTTTTGAGTTGAATAGTTTTTGCTCTAGTGCTTCACTTATATCTTTTAGAGCACGGTGGTGGTAATATTTTGTAGAAATAGATGAACTCTCATGCTTCACTTATATCCTTTTGAGAGTCTATTAGAGCAGCATGGTAATCTACTTTGGCTATAAAACTAGCCTTAACATGATAGGCATCCAAGATCAATGTAGTAAAAAAAATCACACCAAGTGCATTGAATAGAATGAGATGTTGGATGCTTGATAATTGTTTTGAGATATGAGGATAATGATATTAGAGTCATGCTAGTGGAGTTATTATGAAATTGAGAAATACTTGTGTTAAGGTTAGTGATTCCCGTAGCATGCACGTATGGTGAACCGGTATGTGACGAAGTTAGAGCATGAGGTATTTGTAAAGTGACAACCTTTGTGTGGAGGTTGGGGGCATGTGATGGTTAACTCCTACCAACCTCCCCCCTAGGAGCATGCGTTGATTGCTTTGTTTTGATGACTCGTAGATTTTTGCAATAAGTATATGAGTTCTTATGACTAATGTTGAGTCCATGGATTATACGCGCTCTCACCCTTCCACCATTGCTAGCCTCTCTTGTATCGCGCAACTTTCGCCGATACCATACACCCACTATATATCCTTCCTCAAAACAGCCACCATATATATTCCTCAAAACAGCCACCATACCTACCTATCATGGCATTTCCATAGCCATTCCGAGATATATTGCCATGCAACTTTCCATCGTTCCGCTCATATGACACGCATCATATTGTCTTATTGCCATGCATGATCATGTAGTTGACATTGTATTTGTGGCAAAGCCACCATGCATAATTTTTCATACATGTCACTCTTGATTCCTTGCACATCCTGGTACACCGCCGGAGGCATTCATATAGAGTCATACTTTGTTCTAGTATCGAGTTGTAATATCGAGTTGTAATGAAAGTGTGATGATCATCATTATTAGAGCATTGTCCCATGGAAGGAAAGGCTAAATATATAAAGCTCCTCCACAAAAAAAAGAAAAAAAAGAAAGGCCAAAGAAAAAAAGAAAGGCCCAAAAAAAAGAAAAAAAAAGGGACAATTGCTACTATCTTTTATCCACACTTGTGCTTCAAAGTAGCACCATGTTCTTCATTGTAGAGAGTCTCATGTTAGTCACTTTCATATACTAGTAGGAATTTTCATTATAGAACTTGGCTTGTATATTCCAATGATGGGCTTCCTCAAATGCCCTAGGTCTTCGGACAAGCAAGTTGGATGCACACCCACTAGTTTCTTTTGTTGAGCTTTCATTCATATTTAGCTCTAGTGCATCCGTTGCATGGCAATCCCTACTCACTCACATTGATATCTATTGATGGGCATCTCCATAGCCCGTTGATACGCCTAGTCGATGTGAGACTATCTCCCTCCTTTTTGTCTTCTCCACAACCACCTCTATTCCACCCATAGTGCTATGTCCATGGCTCACGCTCATGTATTGCGTGAAAGTTGAAAGGTTTGAAAGAATAGAGTATGAAAACAAGTGCTTGGCTGAAATCGGGGTTGTGCATGATATGAATATTTAGTGTGATAACGAGGGAGCATAGCCAACACTATATGATTTTGTAGGGATAACTTTCTTTAGCCATAGTATTTTGAGAAGACATTATTGCTTTGTTAGTATGCTTGAAGTATTACTATTTCTTATGTCAATATAGACTTTTGTCTTAAATCTTTCAGATCTGAACATTCATGCCACAATTAAGAGAATTACATTGAGAAATGATATTGGTTAGCATTCCACATCAAAAATTCAATTTTTATCATTTACCAACTCGAGGACGAGCAGGAATTGAGCTTGGGGATGCTTGATACGTCTCCAATGTATCTATAATTTTTTACTGTTCCATGCTATTATATTATCCTTCTAGGATGTATTATGGGCTTTATTATACACTTCTATAGGATTTTAGGGACTAACCTATTAACCCAGAGTCCAGTGCCAGTTTCTGTTTTCTCCTGTTTTAGGGTTTTACAGAAAAGGAATATCAAACGGAGTCCAATTGACGAGCCAATTTTTTATGATTTTTTCTGGACCAAAAGAAGCCCCAAAAGCAAAAGAGTTGGGCCAGGGGAGCCACGGGCTGCCCTCGAGGGTGGGGGGCATGCCCTGGGAAGGTGGTGGCGCCCCCCTATCTCGAGGACAGCCCAGAAGCTTCCCTAACGTGGGACCTATGCCAAAAATTCCTATAAATACTAAAACTTTCAGAAATTAACCTAGATCGGGAGTTCCACCGCCGAAAGCCTCTGTAGCCACCGAAAACCAATCTAGACCCCGTTCCGGCACCCTGTCGGAGGGGGGAACCCTCACCGGTGGCCATCTTCATCATCCCGGCGCTCTCCATGACGAGGAGGGAGTAGTCCACCCTCGGGGCTGAGGGTATGTACCATTTGCTATGTGTTTGATCTCTCTCTCTCTCTCTCGTGTTCTTGAAATGGCACGATCTTGATGTATCGCGAGCTTTGCTATTATAGTTGGATCTTATGATGCTTCTCCCCCTCTACTCTCTTGTAATGGATTGATTTTTCCCTTTGAAGTTATCTTATTGGATTGAGTCTTTAAGGATTTGAGAACACTTGATGTATGTCTTGCACGTGCTTATCTGTGGTGACAATGGGATATCATGTGATCCACTTGATGTATGTTTTGGAGATCAACTTGCGGGTTACGTGACCTTGGGAATCTATGCATAGGGGTTGGCACACGTTTTCGTCTTGACTACCCGGTAGAAACTTTGGGGCACTCTTTGAAGTTCTATATGTTGGTTGAATAGATGTTTCTGAGATTGTGTGATGCATATCGTATAATCATGCCCATGGATACTTGAGGTGACAATGGAGTATCGAGGTGACATTAGGGTTTTGGTTGATTTCTGTCTTAAGGTGTTATTCTAGTACGAACTCTATGATAGATTGAACGTTACTACGGACTCTTGAATAGATTGATCAGAAAGAATAGCTTTGAGGTGGTTTCGTACCCTACCATAATCTCTTTGTTTGTTCTCCGCTATTAGTGACTTTGGAGTGACTCTTTGTTGCATGTTGAGGGCTAGTAATATGATCCAATTATGTTATCCTTGTTGAGAGAACTTGCACTAGTGAAAGTATGAACCCTAGGCCTTGCCTACTATCATTGCAACACCGTTTATGCTCACGTTTACCACTTGCTACCTTGCTGTTTTTATATTTTCTGTTTACAAAAACCAATATCTACCATCCATATTGCACTTGTATCACCATCTCTTCGCCGAACTAGTGCACCTATACAATTTACCATTGTATTGGGTGTGTTGGGGACACAAGAGACTCTTTGTTATTTGGTTGCAGGGTTGCTTGAGAGAGACCATCTTCATCCTACGCTTCCCATGGATTGATAAACCTTAGGTCATCCACGTGAGGGAAATTTGCTACTGTCCTACAAACCTCTGCACTTGGAGGCCCAACAACGTCTACAGGAAGAAGGTTGTGTAGTAGACATCAGGGGAATAGCCCCCAGCAGCCCGGGGGTGCCCTCGATAGGATACCTGAAGCGTCACCTGATACTTGTCGAAGAAGAGTTGGGGTAGCTGAAGACGCGAGCCATGTGGGTTGCTCCTGAAGATCGTCGGGCTCCTGAGGCCCAGGGGCTCCGGAGGCTCTCAGAGGTCGCGTGGGTCCAGTTCTCGCTCCGTCCGGACCGCCTGCCACTGAGCCTCTCGAGCCCCCAAGGCCTGCCGCGCGAGATGCTGGTACGTGGCAGCTGTGTTGCGGAAGCCGAAGAGTGTGCGGACATAGCTGCAGGGGAGGGCCCTCCTCCGGCCGACCGCCGTCGGCCAGAAGGTCTCCTGAGAGGCAGCTCGGTTGAGACCCGCGACGTCAATGCAGACGCGGAAGTGGTCGCTTGGGCTACGGGCAGGTGAGCTTGGAGTTGTGCGGTTACGCCCACCGCGGATGAGCCTTGCGTACTAAAGTTCTTCGGTAACTTGGTCGATGAAGTCCTGAGCCCCCAACGCTGAGCGGTCCACGCTGGGCTCACAAAAACGCGCGTCAAGACACGCCTGCAGGTGGTGCCCGAACACCTCCCTCGAGACGCTGGTCAGTCCGGAGACGCTCTAGAGGAGAACCCCCGAGCCCGTCCTAAGAGGGGCGTCGGGCGCGCCTCCCTATGCGAGGGTGGAGGGTGCCTCGTCGGCAGGCGCGAGTCCTGAGGCGGAGCTGTCAGGAGCCCCCGCGTCCTGAGGTCCGTTGATGGGCAGGTTCTTCTTCTTCTTAGGGGCGGTCTGCACGGCGAGAACGGCTCCATCGTCATTGGAGCATTCGACCGCCACAGTCTGGTAGGCGCGCTCCAGGGAACGCACCGCTTCCTTCTCGTCGGAGGCGATCGTGATGACTCCGCCACTCCCGGGCATCTTGAGGACGTTGTAGCCATGATGGGTCGCCAACATGAACTTGGCGAGGGCTGGATACCCAAGGATGGCGTTGTACGGGAGGTGGATGTTGGCGACGTCGAAGTTGATGAGCTCGGTGTGGTAGTTTTCGTTGTCACCAAAGGTGACGGGAAGGCAGACCTGCCCCATCGGGAGTGTGGAGCCATCCGTGAATCCGTAGAATGGCTTGGTCGGGTGGAGCTGATCGTAGGGGACCTGGAGTGTCTCGAAGGTCTGGACGGAGAGGACGTTGAGTCCTGCTCCGCCGTCGATGAGGGTCTTGGTCACGAGGATGTTACTTATGGTCGGGGTGTAGAGCATCGGGAGAGTGCATGGGGCTGCGGTGCACTTGAGCTAGTCCTTGGGGTCGAAGGCGATGACTTGCTTGGTCCACCTGAGGTTGCGCGCGGCGTCAGGCCTGGGAAGCGCCGCGTTAACCTCAGGGGCGAACTGCTTGAAGATGCGATGGGAAGCCGGGGCATGGGCTCCTCCCAAGATGCATCTCCCTGGCGGCCCCCTGCTCCATCTCCCTGGCGGTCGTCATCGTTCCTTCTTGGCGGTGGTGGCAGCGGAGGCAGGCCTCCATTGCCCTGAGGGCGACCCTCACGAGGCTGGTCGCGCCAGGGGGCGTCACGAGGCTGCTCCTGCCAGTGGTCTTCACGAGGCTGTTCGCACCACCCTTGGCGCGAGTTCCTATCGTCCCAACGTCCTCCGCCTCGGCCTCCTCCACGGCCATAGCCGCGGTTGTCGCGCTCAGGGCGCTGCCCGACGCGCCCGCCGCGCATCGCCCTAAGCTCCTGGCAGTCGTTAGTGT
>LR738713.1:355478909-355490994 GCA_902687465.1 Secale cereale
CCTCAGGGGCGAACTGCTTGAAGATGCGATGGGAAGCCGGGGCATGGGCTCCTCCCAAGATGCATCTCCCTGGCGGCCCCCTGCTCCATCTCCCTGGCGGTCGTCATCGTTCCTTCTTGGCGGTGGTGGCAGCGGAGGCAGGCCTCCATTGCCCTGAGGGCGACCCTCACGAGGCTGGTCGCGCCAGGGGGGCGTCACGAGGCTGCTCCTGCCAGTGGTCTTCACGAGGCTGTTCGCACCACCCTTGGCGCGAGTTCCTATCGTCCCAACGTCCTCCGCCTCGGCCTCCTCCACGGCCATAGCCGCGGTTGTCGCGCTCAGGGCGCTGCCCGACGCGCCCGCCGCGCATCGCCCTAAGCTCCTGGCAGTCGTTAGTGTTGTGGCTGTGGACATTGTGGAAGACGCAGTACGAACGGTTGTCTCTGGGGGGGTCGTCGTAGCCGCAGCCACGCTTCACTTGTTGCTCCGCAGCCAGCACGGCGGGCCCCTTGCGCTTTGCTTCCTTGGCCTTAGTCTTCTTGTCGTCCGCCTCTGCCTCAGGCAGCTCCTGGAGGGAGAGGCATCCTTCCTCTGCCCTGGCGCACTTTGCCGTGAGCTTGAACACCTCGAGGGTTGTGCACAGGTCCTCGTAGATGGCGAGCTCCTCCCTCATCCTGACGTCGCGGACGCCATCGGAGAACGTCGAGATGATGGCCTCGTCCGAGACCCTAGGGATCCGGAGGCGCATGGTGTTGAAGCGTTGGATGTACCTTTGCAGGGTCTCTCCCGGCTGCTGCCTCACACGGCGTACGTCCGCAGCCGCTGGGGCTCGGTCGCGGGTGCCTTGGAAGTTGGCGACGAAACGCTCACGAAGCTCCCCCAGGAGGAGATGGATCCCACGGGGAGGTTCAGGAGCCAGGAGCGTGCGCCATCCTTGAGAGCCATGGGGAACCAGTTCGCCATGACCTGCTCAGTGACGTTGGACGCTTTGATGCTCAGCTCGTAGAGTTGGAGGAACTCCGTGGGGTCGGTGGTGCCTTCGTAGCGCGGAGGCAGGTCCGGCTTGAACTTGTCGGGCCAGACGAGGCGCCGTAGCTCGGGAGCTAAGGCACGACACCTAGCTACGCTCATGATTGCAGGCGCCCCCTGCGCCTGCGGTGCTGGTTCTTGGGGTGCTGGCTCCACCATCTCCTGTGGCGCGCGGTCCTGGCGCTATGAGCCAGGGGGCCGCGAGCCCCTGCCTGGGGATGCGGAATCACCTGGCAGCTCTCCTCGTCGCGCGCATGGGCTCTGCGGGGCGGCTCACACCGCGGAGCCTCGTGTCGGACCTCCTAGCCGGCGCCGTAGAGTGGAGGCGGAGCCGGGACTCCATGGCCTTCGTTCCCCGCCAGGGGCGACAGGGGATGGGAGGAGTGCGTTGGTGCACGTGCTTCCCCAGCGGCGTTGACGAGCTCGGTGATGCGGTGGAGCCACTCGTCGTAGAGGTCATCGGCCGGGCGGTAGCGCAAGAGCTCCCGCGCCATCAATAGCGTGGGCTGCTGATAGACCGGCCCGCGGCGGACTAGCGAGGACGACGCCGCGATCGGTGAGGGTGGAGGTGTTGCCGTGCGGCCATCGTGCCGCACGGACGGCGGCAGCGACGAGTCCTGCTGCTCGTGGACGGCCGGGTCGGTGGCCGCGTTGGCGACCGGTGAGTTGGGGCGGAGCGGCACACCGTTGCCCTCGGGCGCTGTCTGAGCGATGTTCGCTGCGCGGCGGGCAGCGCGAGCTCGGCGTGTGTCCACCATGGATGTGGAGCGAAGTCGACGACGAGAACGGGACGAGGTCGTCGGAGAGGCGAGATCTTGACACGCCCCCTACCTGGCGTGCCAAATGTCGGATTACGGGCTCCGCAAACCCAAGAAGTTCAAACACAGGGGCGTGAACGAAGATCTCTCCCACTCACATCTACCTAGCGTCTCGCCCTCGTCCAGTGAAGAAATTCAAGCAAACAACAAGTGAAGCATGCAAGAGTTTACCCAGGTTCAGGCCACCTTGTGGTGCAAAACCCTACTTCCTGCTTTGGTGGATTGGCCTCAGGAGGGCTAGAATATGAACTAGTATAGTGATTCCTGAGCTCAGGAGGTGAGCTCAGGAGGGTCGGGAGGCAAGAGTTCTTGCTCCTTTGCGTGGTGGCAGAGTTCATGGATCTGCTCTCTCCTTCATAGTGGGGATCCTAGCTACTTATATAGGCGGCCAGGGTCCTCTTCCCCCGCAATGTTTAGGCAGGAAGGGATCCCACAAAGACCATTTCGAGCGGGAACACAAGGACGTTCCTACCCTGACAAAAGCAGTCTTCGCCTGCAAAAGAACCATGCGGTGACGCGGTGGTGGGCCTGATGGTGACATCCTTCCTGTCGTCCTTGCGGTCTTCAGTCTTGTTGCACCAATGGGGAAACCTTTGTCCCGCTCCTCGGGAACCTGTGCCTGCGCTGCCTCCTTTGCACCAAAACGGCAACTGCGCCGCTGACGGGCGCTGGCACCCGCTGGCGTGGTGCTTCACTGCTTACGTCGCTGCCTCCTCCTGAGGCGGGCTTGGCCTTGGATTTTCCGCCCCTCCGGAGCACCTTGTCGAGGCCGCTCCTGAGGGGGTCTTAACGTTGTTCTCTTCGAGAGGTCTAGCCCCCTCGTGAGGGTCTTGGGCAGTTGGTCGATCAGCTGGGCCGTACCAGGCCGTGGCAGAAGCACGCTGCGGCCCATAGACCGGCAAGTCTGGGTACCCTGGTTCCCAGGACGTTGACACTCTTGGTTTGGGTTGGGAACTTTCTAAGGAGCCATCCTGAAGACGATGACAACTATTAGCCATTGAAGCAATTAATAGATAAGTTGAATCAACGGCTAGATATTTGCAACATATAGTCTTGACAATGAACATTCGAACAAAACTGAACGAATGAATTCCATAGCTTAATGGTACAACAACTTGTCGAGAAGCCACTTGGGAGAACAAAATGATAGAATAAAACAACAAGGTACAGATGGAACGAATACATAATAGAGGTTTCGTCCCACATGTTCGTGTTGAATGCCCCATGGCATGTGTTACAAAGGGTCTTGCAATCCCCGGATCAGCATAGCCAAGGATCCTTTAAGATGCAACTCCCAATTGGAACAGCGCCCATGAAACCTCTTCACTAGATGTTGAACCCCAAACCTCATACCATGCACCCATTGGAATATTACCTACGAGCTACTTGAAAACCCACCTATTAATTCCCGAAGCTTTCCGGTTATGCAATCTGGTGTTGGGGATATAGGGGAAGCACCGCGCACTCAACTCTAAACCTACATCCAGTTGTATCCATCCGTCAACACATAACCAGTAATCTTCGGAAACTGTTTACCTCGGACCTTCGAAACGCATCCACTATACTAGTTGTGGCAATACTCCCGAACTATCTCCCCAATACTGGGTGACGTCATGGTTATCTCACCACCAGACATGCATAGAAGAGTTTTCGATGTCGGCCGCCTCTGGTATTCTAGAACCGCTATGATACATTTGTAACGACAACACCTCGGAGCTCAACTCCCCGGGACACTGCGACAACCCCTAAATAACAGGAGGCATCGAGAACAATGTTCTCGTCACAAAGATATCGGAACAATCCAAACAATACTCGTGTGATACTAAAAAAATTTGTGAAATTTTTGAGAGTAGAGGAGATAGAACAACGTCAGGAGTCCTCACTAGAGCGATGAAGGTGATGAGGAGTAAAAAGAAATCCTACTCTCCGATATATATAGGACTTAAAACATTTTTGTGTGTGCCTAGACTCAACCGTCAGCGGTTCGATCAATCAAGGGGCTCTTGGGTCGGAGAAGGCTCTGATACCAACTTGTAATGCCCAGGATGCGACTATGTCTCCTATGTGTCGAGGCATGACTTAGAGACATAAGCGCATTCTGGAATGATCTCAAGTATGGTATCTTTGCAATCTCATGTAAAAGTTCAAGGATGAAAATGTAAAAGATAGTTGGCTTACACTCGCCACGTCACACAATGAATACAATAACATACAATCATCCAAATAACACAGGGTCCGGCTACGGACGAAAACCAAACGAGAAAGATACCATAAACACAAGCCCGGATCCTCCTAGTAAGAACCACTACTGATCGTCGGGATACGAAACATAGTAATGACCATGCTCTTCGTTGAACTCCTAGTGAAGTTCTGATCCATCTCCTGCATTGTTCTCCGTGGTACCTGCATCTGATGTGTGTTGCAATCTGTGAGGCACAAGGACTCAGCAATCCCGTTCCCGGGTATCAAAAAACTACCAAAGCCTTAGGTGTGGAACAGGTATTAAAGTGTTTGCGGCAAGCATTAAGCACTAGCTTACGAGTTTAGAGCGAGATGAGAGCAAGTGCCAACGGTCGCCAAGTTGATCAAGAAGTGATCCTAGCTACTCACGGTCAAACATGACCCCACCGTGTTCACTTCCCGAAGCCCTTCAGAAAGAGACCATCACGGTTACTCACACAGGTAGTGTATTCTTATGGATATGGTGTCAAGTTATCTACAACCGGATATTAACAAATTCCCATCTTCCACATAACCACGGGAACGGCTTTCGAAAGATCAAACCCTGCAGGGGTGTCCCAACTTAGCCCATCACAAGCTCATGATCCGCGGAGCCGCAACTCCAAAGTGGGAAGACCCGAGTATTCTCGGAATCCCGTGCTCAAGATATTTTGACAAAGGTAAAACTAATCCAGCAAGACCTCCCGGCGTGCCGACACCCTGATAGTAGCCGCGCGTATCTCGTCTTAGGCCACGACCAAATGGGCGATGCTACATGTTTATACCAGACCTCGGGTTTCCCCAAGGTGGCCCTGTAGACCCCCAATTCGGACCAACACTTATGAGGAGCACTGGCCCGGGTTGTTGATTAAGAACTCGGGTTTGCAACGCCCTATGCAAGTTTTAGTTGTTAGGCAAAAGTAAAACCAATGTTGGGCCTTGCTGGAAAAGCTTTAAGCAGTGTGAATTATCAAGGGGGGGGGGCCATAAACCCCAACCGTGTTAGGAACGCAAAATCAAGGAACATAACACCGGTTTATCAGGTCCTAAGATGGCATTAGTGGAACAAAACACCAAGCAGAAGGCCAAGCCTTCCACCCATTACCAATATATATGTGCATTAATTAAACAAGATATATATTGTATTATCCCATGAAACAAGTCCAACATGGGGCAATCTTCAAACTTCACATGCAACTAACAACGCTATAAGAGGGGCTGAGCAAAAGCGTACTTAGCCAATCAACGGTTTGCTAGGAAGGCGATTAGAGTGTTTCATGCCAACAATAGGAGGCTAACAAGCAAGAATAGGCATCGAGGCATATCTAAAGAGCAAGACAGCTAGCATAGGCAAAGATAGAGGTGATATCGGGGAATGGTCATCTTTCCTGTTAAGTCCACGGAGGGATCGTAACCTTGCTCCTCAAACTCAGTCTTGATAGGAACCTCGAACTCCGAATCGTCACCGGGCTCTAACCAACACAACAATACAAACACCGGAACAACAATCAATCATCATGCAATGCTCAAACACATGATGCAAAATATGATGCATATGTGCATGGACAGTATATGATGCATCTCAAAGGAACAATATGAGTGCTCAAGTGACATGACAAAAACAAGATCACAAAACATGTAGGGGGCACATCATGCAAAAGGAAACAAGAACAAACATAGTCACAAGTGGTTATGTAGTTGAATTATCCAAGCACCCAACAAGTTTTACAGGTTGCTTAACATGGCAAGGGGTGCAACTAGAAATAACAACATCATGCGAGCATTTTAAATGGGCCGGAAAGAACAAACAACAATATCCGGAAACTCCCATGTACACAAAAACACATATAGGACATATCTGTAGCAACCAAGTTTTAAAGTTGTTAAACATGCAAAGTGACAGCACCATCTTAATCTACCCATTTTTCCACCCCCAAATACATATATAGTTTGTCAAATTTGGAGCTATGGTTATTTAGTTATGAAATTAACAAGTTTGAACATATTTTAAACTCAAAATAATTCAAACAACAATTTAAATGTTTTTACCATGGCAACAACCTGTATATAAATAATCTACACTAAAAACTAGGCAGTTTTCATATATAAAGTATTTTGAACAGATGCATATATTAAAAGATATGAATTATGCAAAGGAAAATGCAAAAACTGAAATTAAAACAAAAAAGAAAAGAATAGGAAACTATGCATACCCAGCATGGACTAGCCACGGCCACTGACTAGTGGGTCCAGGGGGCTGATGTGGCGCCTGCGTGGGTGCGGGAGTGTGTGTGGGTGCGATGGGAGGCTGCCATGTGGGGCCAGTCTGACAGTGGAACAAAGAATAGCAAAAAGGGGGCTTAATCCACTGCCCTGGCGGGGATTCGAACCCAGGCTGCTGGGTTGCAAGCGAAAGGCTCAGGCCACAGCGCTAGCTGTGTGCGTCTAACAGAGAAGGGGATCGACATCACATGACTTAACTAAAGATACAGAACATAGGGAGAAGCAGGGGCGGTCATCGGAGCTCGTCGGAGTTGCTCCAGTGACCAAAACGGGCGGCGGAGGTGTGCGATGCATTCTTGGAGGAATACTGCACCCTCGACTTGCGCTAGCTGGACCTATCGAGCACTACAGCGACGCCGGCGAGCAGCGAGCAGAACAGCGGCGACGAGCTACGGCGAGGCGTAACCAGAGCCTATCGGAGCGGTGGATGCATCTAGCAGGACCTACGCAGCGAGGCGAAGACAATGGGCGCACACCTTGGTGCTAAGGAGGTCGGCGACGAGGTCCGACGGCGTTGGGTTCGGGCACTCGGTGAACTAGCCTCTAGATGGCGCAAAGGAAGGGGAAAAGGCACGGGGAGAAGCAGAAGCTCACCACGAACACGGTGGTGTGTTCGACTGGCCGAGAGGAGGACGGAGTTGACGGCGATGTCGATCGAACACTTGCGGTGGCCGGAGTCGAAGTCGAGGAAGAAGAAGAAGAAACCATGGCCTTCAGCTCTGTGTAGCACGCGTAGAGGACGTAGTCGACGTCGAGGAAGAAGAAGGACACCCTTGGCGAGGCAGCGGAGAACGAGGAGCACGCCGGCAACGAGCCCGTGCACTCAGATGCGCTCGGGACAGTGAAGGCGCGGCGGATCTGGTGGCTCTCAGCTCACCTGGCGGTGGGAGGAGGAAGAGGTGAACCCTAGCGGTCTAAAGGGCAAGGAGAGAGGGTTAAAAGGGGGCCAGAACGACGACGGTGCACGACAGCGTGCTCGGCTCGCGGTCCCCATGGCGCGTCGCGAGGAGGAAGAAAAGGTGGGTGTGGTGGCTGTGCACGATCGCTGACATATGGGCTCACCTCGTCCACGTGGAGACGCAGCAGAGGAGGCGAGTGTGTGCGTGGGTGAGAAAGGGTATGAGGAACGCGCGGGCTGGCTGGCGCTGGTTAGCTGGGCCGGGGGAAAGGCCAGGGCCCAGGCGGCTGTGGGCTGCGGCTCCCTGCACTGCTTGCAGCTGCTGCCTTTTCTTTTCTATTTTCTTCAGATAGAAAACAGAAAGGAAATCCCAGGTCAAAAGAAAAGGAATTAGGAGGAAAATAAAATATTCCCTAGCTTCTGGAATTATGTCCTATTTTATAAAAATGACTTGGGATTTATAGAGGTAGAAAAATAAAAGAAGTTTGAATATGGGTCAAACTTCTCTCATTTTTGAACCTGACCAAAATTTCCAAATAGGTTGAGGTTTTGCAAGGTGACTTAGGACAAGGTACCAAAGAAGTAGGGGCGAGATGAACATTTAAAAAGAAGAGGTTAAGCCACTTTCTAAATTTAAAGAAAAGGGGAAAAGAAAGGAGGGGAAGTGGTGCAAGATGAAAGGGTTTAAGGATTGGGAATGCTTGCATCCACCACCACAACAAGATCAAGAGGAACTCACTTGACATACTAGGGATGAGTAAAACACAATGACAAATAAAATGCCACATGCTGACCATGATGCCATGATGATGATGAAGTAATGCATGAATGCATAAAGAAAAGAAAATATGACAATGCAAAATTGAGAAAGCATAAATGAAAGAACCCCCAGGGAAAGGACAAGGATCAAATGGTAAATGCTTATATTGCCATATAAGGAAGTATTACATATGGGGTGTTACAAAGTTGCCCTGCTCACAAAAACAAACAAGAAGAAATAAAACACTGTGATAATTAACCAAACGAAGTAGAAAGAAAGTTAGAAAGTGGAAATAATTTTACCCAAATAGGGAATCCAAATATTCATATAATACAGCCTGGCAAGAAATAGGAAACAACATCGTCCTGAATTTTTAGTGACATTAACAAGTAGTAATTCATTGTATGCTAATACTGTTGTGAGTGCCAGGTCATCTTAGTCCTCCCCATTCATCAAGCCGTCAGTTGCATACCTCGACCTTTGTGTGTGTCTTGGTGATCCGGAGTGGCGGCGGGCGGCGAGCAGGATGGTAAGCTTGGTGTCCAGGAGGATGGGTCACGGAGGTTGAAGAAGTAGTGAACGATGGCGGCGTCCGGAGATTGAAGATGCAGTCCACGATTGTGTATGTGGATCCATCGGCTCGCGACCGCGGACTTGAAACATTGTCGCTTCGTTGCCGGCGCCCACACGTCGGGCGGCCGATGTTGTCCCTCACGACCAATGAACTGAATGAGATCTGCACTTCCCTGCACAAGGATACCCTTCGTTCCTCCCTCTCGATCCTGATATCCATCTTGATCCTTATCTGGTTCTCTCCATCTTGATTCGAACAAAGAAAAGAGGGGAGACGAACCTTAGGGAGAAAGGTGATCGCATGGTGGCAAACGCAGGCAGAACCCGACGGCAGGAGCGCGGTGGTAGATGCTCAGAGTCGGTAGTCTCATGGAGGAAGCAGCGAATGCCCTTGGGTGACTCTAGGAAGATGGGAGCTGCAGCAGGCCCTTGAAAATGATGCCGACCTCTGGCATCGCCGCTACCCCGAGGCATGCGGCCGTCTCGGCCATCTTCTCTCTACAAGGTCGAGGGGGCGCGCAGGAGGCGGTGCTATGGGGAAGGAACCGCGATGGCGGCTGGGGCGTGGTTCCCGTCACTGTAGAATAGATTGAGTGCTCGGAGGGCAAGAGGAATCGCTCGTAGTTAATTTTCGTAGATTTTTTCACATCGTTTTTTCCTCGATGGACGGGAGGTTTTTTCCTCGATGGACGGGAGGTTTGCTGCTGGACATCGTGGGTGCACATCTAATTGTTTTTTTTTGGTTCTCGGGTCCAAGGGGGGTCGCTGGGATGCGGGAGGTGGGATCAAGGATGAAAAAAAACGTTTCTGGTCAGACAAAAATTGACCGGCGGAGACTACCGACTAAGACATTAGGAGTAGAGATAAAGTTGGTCTCGCGTGACCCCGAAAGAAGAGCGAAAACCACGCGACGGAGGAGACAAGCAGTTATTAGATAGGACTTTGCTTTCATTGTTTTCGAGGCGCTTCCGACGCGGCCGAAATTCCTTCCCAGTTCCCTACGAACATACTCAGACCAGATTCAGGGTCGGCGCTGTCCGCCAACCGAGGAAGTTTCGCTGCGCCTTCCCCGGCAACCGAACCCATCAGGCTGGTTGTAATGGGGAGTATCATATACTAGTATCATGCATATGATACTAGTGTATGATAGTACCTCCCTAATGCATAACATCATATATTAGTATCAAGTAGTATTTTATTTATTGCCATGCATGACACATACTACAATAGCATTTATTATGATACGGTATCATGATATGATACCCAACCATCTCTTTCTTTATTTAATTCTATGACACATCATCAGAATTGTCTAGTTGGCATGCATGATACTAGTTATGATACAACCATTACGACCAACTTCACAAGTCTCGTCCTCCGTCGAGGAGGTCATACTACACACATACTAACACATGATGTGCCGACTTGATGGTACGAAGGCATACGTGCGTCCATAACTGATCAAAGTCTGATTTTTGCATGGTCTACGTGTTCCTATCTAGTTTGCCCACGAAAATAAAAGTAGAAAACAGATTTGATATCACATATATATTTGGACTCTAACAATTGTCACATATATGGCATGAAGCAATTCTGGCCTGACGTTTTTTCATGGCAAGTTACTTATCCAAGGATGACAACTTTAGTTATGAAACATGACAACTTTCTATTTGAGGGGCAGGTTTCAATTTTTTAGGGTTATTTTTCTTTTCTGAATGTCAAATTTGGGCTATATTTTGTGTTGTCGGCTTCAGACTGCAAATTCCAGGTTACCAAACCAAATTATTATTTTTTGGATAATAATATTGTTTAGACCTATAGTTTACGGGCCTGTTTGGGACTGCTCTGCTCCTTAAAATTCAGCTCTGCTCCGGAAAATACAAGCCAAATAGGGGTGGCTTCACGATATGCCGCTCCGCAAAAAACTAGAATCTGGGATACAACTCCTAATTTTTTATGAAGCTCTCCCGGGGGTGCTCCAAAAAACACTAGAAGCTGGAGTTGGATGAAAATTACCCACCACTGCCACCAGTAAGTGGATACCTCTTCGTTTCTCTGCCCTCAATCAATCAAATAGATCCTTTCCACCGAATTTCCCATTCTTGAAGCTGGAGCTAGATGGAAGCCAAACATCTCTTTGGTAGTGCTACAACTTCTGGTTGAAACTGCTCCAAAGTGAATTTAGTGGAGCGAAATTGATTTTGGTGAAGCGGAGCAGTCCCAAACAAGCCCTACATATACACGGATTAAGTTTTAAGAGTTGTTCACTACTGGATTTTGAAAAATACAATAATTCAAGTTAACGGCTCCAATTTATTTTGAGTTTTGCATATGTGACCAGAAATCCACTTTGATTCTTTTACATCTCAATAGAAAGAAATGTAACTTTTTTTTTGTGTTAGCAATGTATATTTTAAGATAGAATCTACCGAAGAAAATGATCGAAACTGGATCAAACGAAGCATATTTGTTTTCTGGAAAAGATTGAAAAAAGGTACTCCCTTCATTTTTATATACAAGGCCACAAAGTCAAATTACAGGTACCAAGATAAAAATTAATATGTGTTTTACAAGCCAATTTGTTTTCTCGTTTACCGGGTTTATTAATAGGGTGCATGCACATTAGAGAAAACTGAGTAGCCGTGAGAGAGGAAGTAGGTGAGTGTGTCATTATCATCCACTACATGCATGCTAGTAATTAAGTCATGAGTTATTAGTACGATGAAACATCATTAATATTTGCCTCGATTACTGTTGGTGGCCTTGTATAGATGCAAAATATGTTTTTCATAGTGGCATTGTATACAAAAATGGAAGGAGTAAGTAGAATTATATTTTAAAAAATCAGCACAGTCAGAGTTACCGGATGGGAAACTTTGTTGCATGCTACAAACTCCTGCACTAGGGAGCCCAACAAAAGCTAATCACCACTAGCGGTAGTGTCATAGTCACCATCATCAACACCGTTGTTCAAATCTGCCACCTACTATTCAAAATCTACGAGCCACACTATCTCAAACATATCAAGATGCATCCCAACATGGCTCGTCGATACAGTTACCACTCTAATTAAGACAACCATGTGTGAGGTCAATAGAGCAAGCAATCCAAGCACGGTCACCAAACCAGGGGCTACAAGGAGGCGAGGTAGGCTAGGGAGGGGTTGCTATAGACGACACCCAGGATTGAACGATTGACCCTAATGGCAACTTCCGCACTATGAGTATCTCCCACACAAGCCACATCATCGTCCATATTGCCGACATAATAAAGCAGCACAAGCAGATAGGGTGTCAACATGTCCATCACTTGGAGCTATTGCTCTTACGGTTAAGAAGCCAACCTTATGTGTCTTGCACTGAGAGGCACCACATACACGTACCTGGTCAACCTTGCTGTTGTGCCAACGCTCCTCCACAACTATCACACCATCTTGTCGCTAACGATCACTCATGCAAAGACCAATACTGCACATCTCCGATTTGTACGAGTAGGCGAGGGCCAGAGACGATTGGGGGGGGGGGG
>LR738713.1:355491397-355506196 GCA_902687465.1 Secale cereale
GGGGGGGGGGGGGGGCTAGACCCCCCTAACGATTTTGGTTTTACGTATTGACGATTAAGCAACTGGTAAAAAATAAGGAAAATAATGAACGCATGGCTAACTTCGCCCCTCCTAACCACGCGAAGTGTAAAACTATAAAGCCCATCTATACGAGGCCCCTGCAGCAGCCCACAACAGGAAAGACGAAGGACGTAATTAGCGTTTATTTTCTTTCCTTTTACTTTTTCCTCTGATGCTATCGCTAAGGTATAGCCGCCGTCTAGGGCAGTTCCGTATTCAGCGTCGTGCAATTCCTAAATCAAGATCTAGACCGCCGGAGGGGGCAAGGCGATCCAAAGCTTCTCGGGATGCACGGCCGGCCGGCAGGCCGCACAGCTAGCATGATCGGCGAGGCAAGTAAGACAATGTTACTCCCGTTTCTCATTCTCTTTTCTTCATTCTTGGCATATCCCTTCATTCTCGTTTCTCATACTCTCGTTTCTCACTAGATTAATCTGTACCTTTAGAATTAAAGGATTGGAACAACACAAACTATATACATAATTTGTTATTAGAAAATATTCATGTGTCCCGATGCATGAGATAAGATTTTGCATTGTTTATCCCTTCCAGCAGCAGAAAGATTTAGTTTATTAGCATGTGAATTACTCTTTGTATTTCTTTTATGGCAACTTTTAGTAAAAATATTATTGAGAGCCACCACATGTTTTTCTTCTCTTGATGAAATCTTTCATTAACCTAAGCCACAATCGTCTCTGCACATTTTTTTCAGTCAATCACAACACGAAAAGCCTTGCCCCCTTATGTTAGAATCCTGGCTCCGTCCCTGACGAGGGCCAGTCACACCAGATCTGACGTAGAGGCGATCAAACATGATTGTGCACTAACCCTCTTGGCTGGATCTAGTGACGTGACAACCCCTTATGTCATTGTGAGGTCTGACCTCAACCCACGACACTAGTGATGGCCGAGAACAACAAGCGACACCTGGCGCCATTCGGAGTGGCACCTCCATCAACCAGCTAGACCACCAACACTTGATTTAGAAAAAGCTAAAAATTTCAGTAGTAGGTTGGGAAGGCTTCACAGTGGCCACAAAGAGCCAGTCCATGCTCACTGACGAGTGGCGGCGCACAAAAAATCCTAGTTGTCACTTCCCACATGATGACGACGTGGAAATCTCCATTAATCTCATCATAAGATTGGATGCAACTCCAAATTAAAAAAAGACGTTGAATAACTAGCGGAGAGTTTGCATGATTAGTTTTGTCTTCGCTTTCGAATTTGATATGTATCTGGTCATTTTCGACGAAGAGGGCAGGCTAAATTTAAATTAAACCCTCCATGATTTGTCCACCTCTCACCTTCATGACACTGTTAAAATTTATACTCCCTCGGTAAACTAATATAAGAGTGTTTAGATCACTATTTTAGTATTCTAAACGCTCTTATATTAGTTTACGGAGGGAGTATTAAATTGGTAAGAAGGTTTCATGCAAACGAATGAAAGAAGCCTTCAAAGCGGAGGAGGCGAATAAATCGCAGGAAAGGTAGGTCCGGGCGAACCAGTACGTTTTTCCCGCGCGAAGCTTCCTCGAAGCTCACCTCCTTCGCTTGCTCCGATGATCCTTATAATTGCTACTCTTCCGCAGTTCCGCCACCATCCCCGCCTTCCTCTCCCCATGCTCATGGTCCACTCTTTCGCCAGATACGTACGAGCCTAGGACAGCCATGAAGTTCTTCGGTTCCTCCACGTCCAAGAAGGAGAACAAGGGGAAGAAGAGATCCAAAAGGAGCGGCGACGGCGGCTTCTTCGCCTCGACCGCGTCGTCGTCGGCATCAGATGACCAGTCCGTCACAACGCCGAGATCCGTCCTGCCGTCGTCTTCGGGGGCGGCGGCACCGTCCAGCTCCGGGCCGACCAAGAAACCAGCCCTGGTCGCCGTGACGCGGCTGGAGCTGGAGGTGGCGTTGCGTACAGTCGTTTCGACGGAGGAGGAGCTGGCCGCGATGCTCGCCGAGGCGGAGGCTGGCCTCGCGCTTAAGGGGATCGAGGACGCGGAGGCCGCGGACGAGGGCGAGCTGAGGGACACATTTGCGGTGTTTGACGCTGACGGGGACGGGAGGATCTCCGCCGAGGAGCTCCGTGCCGTGTTGGTCTCCCTCGGCGACGAGCGGTGTTCCGTGGAGGACTGCCGCCGCATGATCGGTGGCGTCGACACCGACGGCGACGGCTTCGTCTGCTTCAACGAGTTTACGCGTATGATGATGCTTGCGCTGTGAATTATTGATGATACCTCCCTATCTAAATTATACTACTACTACGTAGCAGCCTAGCTACCGTTGTTCGTTCATTATTAGTGAGTAAATTAGGTTTTGTTCTTGATTTTCGATGTGGTTGTGTACGGTGATGAAATCACTCGACGGGACAATTAATCACGACCAAGAGGCCAATTTTCTTTAAGGTATATTTGATTTACAACTTATCCAAAACATAGAACTAGGAAAAGTGGTAAGAAATAAAATGTGTCCGGGAGCTTTCCAAACCTAGAAATTTAGCGGTCAAACTAAGGCGTGTTACCGTACCTCAAGAATTTCCAATCCAAGGATGGATATTTCAAAAAGTGACTAAACACCAGATGTATGTTTTTAAATTAGCTTCAGATTGCTTTTTTGTTCCGGTCATAGGTTGACAGCTGTCTGTACTAAGTACTCAGTCTAAACTTCAGTTTAAAAAAGGTAAGTGTTTGGGGCCGGAGCGCCGGTCGAAGCGCTCGGCCGGTCGCTTTCTTTCTTCACGCGCGGGACACGCTGACACACGCGTGCTTAGTGGACCCAATCAGTTTTATTTTTTATTTTTTTCTCTCCTTTTCTCTTCTTCCTTCCGCCTCCTTCTGACCCGATCTCGTCTTCTCCATTGTAGCGCGTGGAGCAGCTCGCCGTTGGGCATGGATATAGGTTGCAGCCCCGCTCGCCTTCCGACCTTCTTTTTCTTCCTTCTCCCCCTCTTCCCTTTTCTTCCTCCTCTCTTCCCCTTTTGTTGCAATGGGCGACAGGCCAAACGCCGGGAGGACCGAGGTGCCCGTGCTACAACCATGGCCACGAGGAGGAGCTGCGTGGGGTACTGGGAGAGTTGCAAACGGCGTTTTCCCGTGCTACAACTATGGACACAAAAAAGCTACATTCAGTCGATAAAAATGCTTCAACCAGACAACAAGATACAGGAAAAGTTACAACCGTTTGACAAAAAGCTTCAACCCGCAGATGAAAAAGCTTCAACCAAAGATTGAGAAATCTTCCTCGACGACGGCCATTGCGTCTCTCTGTATGTTTTGCTGCAACCGTAGAGTAAAAAGCTGCAACCCGCAATGTAGAAAGGTTCAACCGACCTTTGCAAAAAAGCTTCAATGGACATGCGTCGGAGCTGCAAACACTACTGTAAAATGCTACGACCAACAACGAAGAAAGCTACAACCAGCTTTGAAAAAGATTCAACTGGATACGAGGTAGCTGGAGGTCGGCCACCGCGCAGCTGCAAATAGCTGCAAACGGCATCGAGAAAAGCTACAAACTGCTTCTTAAAAAGCTTCAAACAAAGAACATCTAGATAACAATGGCGAACGACGTACGACGATGGAGCTGCGTGGCGGTGTTGCGACGGGCGTGCGGCGAGCTATGACGGCAGCTGGTGGCGATGTTGGAACCCTCACCCGATGGTGCTGCAACCAAGGGGGTGGGAGAGACGACGAGAGGCAAAGGCATGAGATGCTAGGGACGGCTTTCTTTCGACCACCCCGGCGGAGCTGCATCCGACGAGCTGCTGTGGTGAGGGTGCGGAACGGCGACGAGGAAGACCACCGGAGGGGACTGGAGGTGCGGCGACGAGGCCCCCGAGCGGGAGTTGCAGATCTAATCCGAAGAAGAAGAAGGTTGAGGAAGAATCATTTTTTTCTCAGATCCAATGGCCAGGCGGCTCATATCCCACGACTGTGGCACGACCGGCCGAAACTTTCGGCCGGCGCACCGGCGCAGATCGTTGCCCTTTAAAAAAAAAGAGTCTGAATCCTTACTCGTTTCAGGTCGAAAAAATGTGCCTTAGCCTTTCTGGTCCTCGAATGTGTGGCGCCCCATCCTGTACACTTAACGGGCCGTCTAACCAACCCGTTAACAAACCACACACACACAGAAAAAAGCTTCCCCTGATAGTGGGCCGGGCTATAGCCCCGACCGCCACTGATATCCCAGGTCAAAAAGCCCTCCCTTTCCCGTCACTTACCTCCCCTCTACCTGATCACCTTCTTCCTCTCCAAGTATAATAACTAAACAGTAGTATTATCCAGTAATAAATCGTCTCGTTTTTTCTCCCCTAGGTCTTGCGACTAGGGTTTTCTAGTCCTCCCGGTGGCGCCGCCGCCGCGAGTTACCACCGTCGACGGGACTAACCCATGAGATCACGGATCTTGTCTTCCCGGCCGCCTCCTTCCTCCCATCGGGTCTTCCCTTGGGGTTAGTGAGCCAGCGGCTAGGGTTTTGCTTTGGACGCCCGCCCAGTGCCATGGCGGACACGGGAGCGAGTAGTGGATCGGGAGATCGGAGTTCAGAGGAAACGGTAACACTCTTGGAGGGTCTGAATCTGCAGGATGATGAAGTAGATGATCTGATCTGGGAGGAAGAGGATGATGTGGCGGAAATCAAGCCAAAGTGGCTAGCCCTAGGCCGACTGTTGACAGCGAAAAGTTTCAGCCAGAGTGCTCTGATCGCGAACATGAATGCAGCTTGGAACCCGGCAAATCAGGTTGTTTGGAGGAGGATCAATGCAAATTTGTTCTCTATCCAATTCAACTGTCTGGGAGACTGGAACAAGGCGATGCACCAGGGACCATGGGATTTCAATGGGTTGGCGTTGTTGCTTGCTGAATATGACGGGTTCTCAAACCCAGAAAAGGTGAAGCTGGACAGGCTGGAGACATGGTGCCAAATTCACAAATTACCAGATGGAGTCCTTAAGAGTGTATCGGCTTTGAAGAATCTATCTAGTAGGATTGGAGAAGTGCAAGAGGTCCAAGTAACTCTGCCTAATGGATTTATAGGCGAATTCATCCGTGTCAGGGTGAGATTGGATGTGAATAAGAAGTTAACACGAGCTGTTGGTATAACTAGGGCTGGAGTAACTGAGAAGTACCTTGTTAAATTTGAGAAGCTCCCAACCTTCTGTAATCAGTGTGGCTTCATGGGGCACTGGCACGAAGAATGCGGCACTGGAGAACATGACAAAACAAAATTTGAATGGGGTGACTTCATTCTGGCACCAAGGAGAGGTAGAGGAGGAAGTCGAGGAGGCCGAATGGGTGGAGATAGGCGAAGTGAGATGGATAGTGATCTGTACGAAGGTGGAAGAGGTGGTGGTAGAGGCCTAGGAAGGGGTAGGTGTCGTGGAATTGGCACGGCAGATGTCCGGTTTAGAGGACTTAGGTGTGGAGCCATCGCGCGGGTTAACTTGAAGAGGTTAAAGCACACAAAGAACACAGAGAGTTTATACTAGTTCGGCCCCTTCGATGAAGGTAAAAGCCTACGTCTAGTTTGGTTTGGTATTGCTTGGGCATCGATGAGCAGGGAGCGGATTGCTTGCTTGTGTCTCGACGGGTTGTTGCTTGTCCCTTGAACCGTCGCCGAGTCGTCCCTTTATATAGGAGGCGACGCCCGGTCCGGTTTACAGAGTCCCGAGGCCGGCTCATAATCGTGTCCGCCTCGGTCTCTACTCCGTCATATCTTATACCTTAAGTTACATGATATTACGGTTCATAAACCGTAAGCTTTACATATGGGCCATAACCTCTGTTTCATATTCTACTGGGCTTATGATAATACAACTATGTTAGCATAATCCGGATCTTCCTGGCCGGTTTATACCTGCTAGTAATATCCCTGACATTAGGCCCCAGATTGATTCAAACTTGTTCATGTCAGTCTTCTAAGTCTTTGCATGAATTTCTTCTCTGCAGCTCATCTGCTTCGTAAACCAGCTATGACGTCATCTCCGGAAATCATCTTAATCTGTCGTGACATCACCTCCGCATTTATTGTTCACCTCTCCTTGATTCCCGCGCTTGCCGTTTCACCTCTTCGGCTTATAAATACCGCTGAGTCCTGTCTCTTTTCTTCCTTCTTCCATCGTATTCCTCCGTCGCCCGAAGCTCCGCCGCCGCTCTTCGAGCCCGTCGCCATCGTCGAGCCAGGCCGCTGCATCACCCTGAATCGTGTCCAGAGCACATTGCCGCCATCCTCTTCTTCCTCAGGTATTCCTTCTTTCTCACTATAGATCTCAATCTAGGGTTCCTTCCATAGCTTCCGCCATGAAACTTTGAAGCTCTGTTGTTCATCCCTGTGGGTTACCCTTACCGTAGATTCAAACCTTGGATTTGTTTTGACTGCGCTCCTGCTCCGCGCTCACACTTTTAGTTCCTCTAGTTTAATAGCTTAGATCTGATCTGTTGAAAAACATCTGTAGTTCTTCCTACATAAGACTTGCATATATTTCATCTTTTTCTTATGCTTTAGATCCATTTTTACTTCAGCTTTCTGTGAAACTTGTTTCTTCGTCTTGTAGATCTGTAGCTTACTCTCCGGTTTAACCAATCATATGTTCCCTTCGACGGTCTATATGTAAAATTGTACCTTGTAATTGACGGTTTAGTTGCTGCCTTTCCTATCATCATAATCCGGTAGTTACCTTACTCTCATATACTTCCGGGCTAGTAATACCATTAGCCCCTTGTGTAAACCGGCAATTTAGATCCATAATCTTATAGAGTGCTCCGGCTTAATTGTAGCAATTGGTAAACCGGATTTTGTATTGTATCTTTCAGCATTTCCTTTTTCCGAACGATGGCCAAGCAGTTTGTCGCTTGCAACTGGGCTCCTTCCCGCATTACTGAAGAAGATTTAACTTACGCCGCTTCAATTGGGCTTCTGGGTCCTAAAAATGTTCTGCACTGGCGGGCCCCAGGAGATGAATGCCCCCTACCCCTAAGGAAGGAGAGATCATTGTTTTCTTTGATCACATGGCCCGGGGTTTTAGCCCTCCCGGTTCAAAATTCTTCCGGGATGTGCTAGCCGCTTTTCAGCTCCATCCTCAAGATATAGGTCCGAATTCTATATCAAATGTCTGCAATTTTCAAGTCTTCTCGGAAGCATACCTTCAAGAAGAACCATCAGTGGATCTGTTCCGAGACTTTTTCCATTTAAACCGGCGGACAGAGTTTACTGTCGGACCGCATCAAGAGTTGGGCGGCGTTAGCATTCAAAAGAGAAAAGATGCGACCTTCCCTCACGCTGCTCTCCAAACACACCCCAAGGAATGGAACCAATCATGGTTCTATTGTAAAGATACCTCGCCTGAAGGAGAAAACCCACTGCCGGGTTACCGTGCACATCGTCTACCTGAGGATCATCCCCTGCCGCAGCGCCTTAGTGCTCCAGAGCGGGCCCGGTTTGCCCCTCAGCTTTCTAAGCTTAGGGCCTTTATGGCCAACGATTTAACCAGAGTAGACTTTGTTCACTGTTGGCTTGCCTGGAGCATCCTTCCACTGAGCCGGCGCTCCGGCCTGATGTGCGAGTATACCGGAAAACCGGATGATCCTGAACGCCACATTGACATAATACTTCCTGAGAAAGAAGTCATTGAATCCGCAAAGAAAATGCTCAACATCTCCCTGGAAAAGTGCAGCCGGACCGGATTAGCTCCATTCTGTGAAAACAACAAACCGCCAATAGTAAGTTCTTTCTGACCTCTTCTGCTTATTCTGATCCGTCCATATCAATTGTCTTCTATTTATTTTTCATCTTCTGCACAGGCCAACGACCCCTTTTGGAAGAGAAAACCTCAAGATAAATCAGGCAAACAGCCATGCCGGAAGACATATGATGTCAAGAAGAAAAAGGCGGCCGCTGCCTCCGGTTCACATCCTGAGGAAGATGATCCGGATTCCAAGGTATGAATTGATCCTGATATATTTTTATCTCCCTTTATCCAAATTTATGTTAACAGTGTCTTTCCGCAGGATCTGGCTGAAGGAAGTAAAGTGGCGGAAGTTGAGGTAATCTCTCTTTCTTCAGACTCAGAACCGTCGGCGCCCAAAATCCGTCGGGCATCCCGGAAATACCTTTTTTCTCATCCTTACGCTCAATTGAACCCCAAATTTCTTTTGAAGAAGCAGCAGCATCAAGCACGCCGGACCACGCGCCATAGTGGCCACGTAGTAGAATCCTCCGGAATATCTCTTACTCCGGCTCGCAGGCGTCGCTCTGAGGTTTTGCTTTTTCCAACTCTTCTTCATCCAAAGGCCGGGCTTATACGTAAACCGCTTAAACCGTCTGATCCTAACTATCAGGAGGCTCCCTTGTCCTCTTCTGGCGAGTCAACTGCTACACAGGTCCCTGTGTTGAAGACCGTGCCTAGATAAGTCCTTTTCAATATCCGGTTTATATTTGTATGTTGATGATTCTTATTGTTCCTTTGACTTTCTCCAGCAAGCCAAAGCCTAGCAAGAAGGCGAAAGCCACCAAAACGGTTGCCGAGACTGCTACCGCTGAACCGGCTGCTGATCCGGACGAAGTTATCCCTCCGGACAACAATCCTGCAGCTTAGTTTGACGACCCTGCTCCCATGGATCGTGACGATATCGTTGCTCCAGAGAATATAGTTGAACCGGCTAGTCCTGTCCGGGTTAGCCCTCCTCGGGCTAGCCCAGCTCCTGTTAGCCCGGTGCCTACCGCTGCCCCTTCTCAACCAACTGATGCTTCTTCCCCGGATGTTCAGATAACCGGGTCAGGTTTTACCGCTCCTGCTGAGCCTATCGTCTTGGCCAAACATACTGCCAAAGAGGAAAAGCTTCAACAAGAGAAAGGCAAGTGGAGCACGGACTTATCCAGCTATGCCCAATTAAGTGCTCAGGAACTTTATTCCGGGTATTTGAACCGGCTTCATACCAGCCGCGATTATGAATCCGGGTTGTTAATATGATGAAGGATAAGTACGAGGTAACTTCCTTCACTTGTCTCTGTTTTGTGTTCTTTGTACTCCTGTCTTTAGGCCATAGTAGCCCCCAAGTGTCGGTTTAGCTTCGTTGTAGGTGAACCGGCACTTCCAATGTATGCAAAATGAACTTATATTAGCCCCCAAGTGCCAGGGGCATAACTTCTTTTATGTGCCTGGGACTTGTCTGAATTTCTCTTTTGACACTTCAACTGTACATTAGCCCCCAAGTGTCAAGTGGATAACTTGTTTATATGCTTGAGACTTGCCTGGATTGTCTTTCTCCACTTGATTTCCTTGTAGGCTGACTTGACCGGGAGGGCTGCAGAGGTAACTGAGCTCCGGAATAGACTGGCTGCTACTGAAACTGCTTCTGCCAAAGCCAAGGAAGAGCTTGCGCAGAACTTAACCAACACAGAAAAGTTGAAAAAAGACTTTGAAGCGGAGCGGTCCGCTTGGGAGGTGCAGAGGAATGCTCTTGAGAAAAGAGCAAAGGATGCTGAAGCTGCCCTTAATCCGTGACGCAAGAGCTGACCGGCTTAAGACAGCAAATAGAACTTATGACCTCTGCTATCTTTGGTGAGCACTCAATTTGCATGTGTTTTCATCTCTGCAATCTTTGTTCCGCTCCGGTTTAACTTTAACAATCAATTTTAGGGCGACGCATAACTCATCTTGGAGATGACATCCGAAAGAAGCTCAAGGCCTCTTATACCTTGGTGGAGGAGCTGTATTCCGGCGCTTAAAGGATTATAAGTGCAATGTCCCATCAGAAGGCAGCCCCAACTACTATCCAAGGTACTTTAGAGAAGCTATCTATACTGCCTGTGCGCTTGGTGGAAGTGAAGAAATCTGCTGCTCGGGCCGGCTCTCTTGTAGCACTGACTCGGACCAAGGCATGGGTTCCGGATTTTGATCTGGAGGAAGCTATGAACGGATACTCCAGTAATAAGGAAGATGGATCTGCCTTCTCTGGCGAGGACCTCCGTGCTTTAACTAAGGAGATGCGCCCTCTTGCTAGCAAGCTTGCCGATGAAGTAGACCTAACCAGGTATCATCCGGCATATGACTTGGAAAATGAACGGGTGAACCGGCCGGTTTATGATACCGAGAATCTGATCCCGCCAGTGTGTGCCCATACTTTCGCTCCAGATATTGATCCGTCCGATCTTATTACTGAGGAAATGTACTTCCGTGCACTATCCAAGATTGACTGGCGCGTTCCTGACTTCCAGCCACTTCATGAAGACGAAGAAGATCCGGAACAAGCCGATCCTCAACAGGAAGAAGAATCATAAACCGCTCGGTTTAATTCTTAGTTGCTGAAATCTGTTGCCAAAAACTTTAATCCGTTCAGGCCTGCAAGTGCCTTGTAATAGGATAGTTCGAAACATTGCCTGTCTCAATTCGGATGTCACAGCTTGACTTGGCGTCTACCAATTTTAATCCCTTGTCTGTTATGGTTGATCCGTTTATGTTATCTGTATCTGCATAGACAACGCTAAAAAGATGTCCTGGCGGGTTACCACCGGACCTATTACATTGCTCCCATAGGCATATATATTAAAAGAGTATTTGCTTTATACCAAAAAGTACTTCATACCTTTGATTAAGTGCGCCTGACATCCTTAATCCGGTAGATATAATTGAACGTGTAGATTCTGATGAGGCTCTTGGACCTCTTGGCGTTTGCCTGTTGACTGTTTCGGGTTATGATAAACGCCGGTTTGAATCATGCTGGTATTTATGACCCAGACTTTGAACTTATGCTGGTGTTCATGACCCAGACTTTTTCTTTGTAAATATGTGGTCAACTTTTTAAATTGCCCAGTTTCGGATCAAAAAACTTGGTTAATCACAGAAACATTTGCAAAAAACAAAACATTGTTGGCAAATAAGACCATGTAGTCGAGGCTTTTTATGAGCTGCCAGGCTCCAAATCGAGGCTTCTGATTCGAATGCGATCAGTAAACCGGACCAAAGGGGTTAAGCTAGAATTCGAATGCGACCATGTAGCCCCCAGTGGCCTTGAAATTTTGCCAATCAATGGATTCGAATGCGATCCAAGGAGCTATGATTCGAATACGATCATATATATTGGACCAACGGGGTTAAGCTAGGATTCGAATGCGATCCGTAGCCCCCAGTGGCCTTGAAATTTTGCCAATCAATGGATTCGAATGCGATCCAAGGAGCTATGATTCGAATACGATCATATATATTGGACCAAAGGGGTTAAGCTAGGATTCGAATGCGATCCGTAGCCCCTAGTGGCCTTGAGAT
Organism: Secale cereale; assembly: GCA_902687465.1. Taxonomy (NCBI): domain Eukaryota; kingdom Viridiplantae; phylum Streptophyta; class Magnoliopsida; order Poales; family Poaceae; genus Secale; species Secale cereale. The sequence continues at coordinate 355,502,715 of LR738713.1, forward strand.
TTTGCCAATCAATGGATTCGAATGCGATCCAAGGAGCTTATGATTCGAATACGATCATATAAACCGGACCAAAAAGGGGTTAAGCTAGGATTCGAATGCGATCCGTAGCCCCCTAGTGACCGTGAAATTTTGCCAATCAATGGATTCGAATGCGGTCCAAGGGGCTTATGATTCGAATACGATCATATAAACCGGACCCAAAGGGGTTAAGCTAGGATTCGAATGCGATCCGTAGCCCCCTAGTGACCGTGAAGGCAGGGTACCTATAAGAGAGTTGCGCTTGTATGGCAAGTCCTGTTTGGTCCCTTATAGAATTGTCCTGCATAGCAAAATAGACTGATCAAAGCATCGTGTTCTTCTTGATGAAAATGATATATATCAAGAGAAGTAAACTTTAAATGGATATCACCTGAGTGAACTCCCATAAGACACTTATTTAGAAGAAAAAGGCTGATCCCCCGGTTTACCAGGGGTGTCGGTTTATTTATTAATCATAATATATACAGGATACATGAAGCGGAGCTCATGGCTCAAGTGTAGTAAGGCCGCAGAAGAGCAATGTTCCACGGCCTCTTCGTCTCTTCCTCTGTTGTCCATGAATCTTTATGTTCTCGAACGTCCACCAGGTAGTATGAACCATTGTGTAGGTTCTTGCTGACCACAAAGGGTCCTTCCCAAGGTGGGGATAACTTGTGCATATCTGTCTGGTCTTGGATGAGCCGGAGTAGCAGGTCCCCCTCCAGGAACGTCCTGGTCTTAACCTGGCGGCTGTGATATCTGCGCAAGTCTTGCTGATAAATTGCAGATCGTGCTGCTGCTATGTCACGCTCCTCATCCAGCCGATCTAGGCTATCCTGTCTCGCCTGCTCATTGGCCGCTTCAACATAAGCCGCCACCCGTGGTGAGTCGTGCCGGATATCACTTGAAAGAACCGCTTCAGCACCATACACCATGAAGAAGGGCGTATAGCCTGTAGACCTGTTAGGCGTAGTATTGATGCTCCAGAGGACAGAAGGTAACTCCTCAACCTAGCACCCTGGTGTTCTCTGCAAGGGAGTCATAAGCCGGGGTTTGATGCCTCGCAAGATCTCTTGATTAGCCCTTTCAGCTTGACCATTGGATTGAGGGTGAGCTACAGAAGACACATCCAGGCGAATATGTTCCCTCTGGCAAAATTCTTCCATCTCTCCTTTAGATAGATTGGTGCCATGATCAGTAATAATACTGTGTGGAAAGCCAAACCGAAAGATCACCTTTTTGATGAATTTAACCGTTGTTGCCGCATCACACTTACTGACAGGCTCTGCCTCAATCCACTTTGTAAATTTGTCCACTGCCACCAACAGGTGGGTTTTCTGATCTTGGGATCGTTTAAAAGGCCCGACCATATCAAGCCCCCAGGTCGCAAACGCCCAAGTAATTGGAATCATCCGTAGCTCCTGTGCCGGAACAAGAGCACGCCGTGAAAATTTCTGACAAGCGTCGCATCTCCGGACTAGATCCTTCGGATCAGCATGGGCTATTAACTAGTAAAACCCGTGACGAAAAGCCTTGGCTACCAGCGATTTTGAACCGGCGTGATGACCATAATCTCCTTCGTGTATTTCTCGAAGAATATCACTGCCTTCTTCCGATGATACACAACGCTGAAATGCCCCAGAAACGCTGCGGTGATGAAGTTCTCCATTAACAATGGTCATGGACTTGGATCGCCGGATTATCTGCCTAGCTTCCACCTCATCATCTGGCAACTCTCCTCGGCTTAAGTACGCCAAGTAAGGGAGTGTCCAATCCGGACTGACATGAAGCGCTGCAACCAGCTGTGCTTCCGGATCAGGAGCAGCCAAATCCTCCTCCGTTGGTACCTGAACTGATGGACTGTGTAACTCATCCAAGAAAGTATTTGGTGGCACCGGTTTACGCTGAGAATCCAACCGGCTTAGAGCATCGGCCGCTTCATTTTTTTCGCCGGTCTATGTGATCCACCTGATATCCTTTGAAACATCCTGCAACTGCTTCAACTTCTCGCCTGTAAGCTGCCATGAGAGGGTCTTTAGAGTCCCACTTGCCAGACACTTGCTGCGCCACTAGATCTGAATCACCAAAGGACTTGACCCGGCTCAAGTTCATCTCCTTGGCCATCTGCAGGCCGTGAAGCAGTGCTTCGTATTCAGCCGCATTGTTAGTACAAGGAAACATTAGTCGGAGGACATAACAAAACTTGTCACCTCGTGGTGAAGTTAACACGACTCCAGCCCCCGAGCCTTCCAATTGCCTTGAACCGTCGAAGTGAATAGTCCAGTATGTATGATCCGGCTTCTCCTCTGGTGCTTGCAATTCTGTCCAATCATTGATGAAATCTACCAATGCTTGGGATTTGATAGCAGTACGGGGTACATACTTCAATCCGTGTGGACTAAGCTCAATGGCCCACTTTGCTACTCTGCCGGTGGCCTCTCTATTCTGGATTATATCCCCCAACGGAGCTGAGCTAACAACAGTGATTGGATGGCCCTAGAAGTAGTGCTTCAACTTCCGGTTTGCCATGAACACGCCATACACCAGTTTCTGCCAGTGTGGATACCTTTGCTTCGACTCAATGAGCACCTCACTGACGTAGTAAACCTGGCGCTGAACCCAGGGACGGAGCTCCCACGTATTCACTGGTGTCAATTGACACCAGTGCCTTCTAGCTTTTCAGCTAACAAGTATTAACAAAATGTGCGTATGACCCCAGCCCAAAAATTCCATTGACCCCAGCCCGGCATGGGACTAGCAAATCTCTAAAGCCTTAGCTCATCAAATTCATTATGTTCTAAAAATAATCAACAGCCTGCGGCAGCAAACAACGATACAAGGCCGGGCCCCTATGGTTACACAGGTCTCTATGTATCAATTAATCGATGTACACTACCCGGCTGTTGTACGCCTGTACCTGTACGCGAATAGATGGACGCCCTCGTCTCTTCGCCTCCTCATCTCGATCCCTAATTCCGCAGCCGCCGCAGCGAATTGGCGACGAACGACGGCGAACTCAACAACGTTTCTTTGGGTGAATGTTGACATCGGCCGACCGTCCGCCAGTGCATAATCTTTAATTTGCAAGTGTTGGCTTCCCATCCCAGGTAATCTACACCTCTCTCTCGCCTCTCGGTCTCTACTCTCTAGACTGTCTACAAGACTACAATTCTACATGTGCATTGATTTCATGATGGCTATTGACTAACGGATTTTTTTAGTTTCTTTGATTTGATTTGCCCAGGACCAGGAGGATATGGATAAATTTTTGTTGAAAGGGAAACGACCAGCACCAGATAGTAATGTGGTAGGGACTTCAAGGCCAGTTAGACCAAGACAAGATCCTGCATCAAATATTACTACCCCCACCCCCCCCCCCCTCTTATAGAAATTAACTTATATGCACTTCCTCATGATCCAGCTGATCGAAAAAGAATAGGGCAGTACACAAAGAATCCTAAGCA
>LR738713.1:355506206-355546278 GCA_902687465.1 Secale cereale
CCCCCCCCCCCCCCCCTCTTATAGAAATTAACTTATATGCACTTCCTCATGATCCAGCTGATCGAAAAAGAATAGGGCAGTACACAAAGAATCCTAAGCAGCAAGATGAGATTAGAAGAATATATTTAAATAGAGGACCTTACAGACCACAAGAAGGCTTTAAATATCCTCAGAAAACCATCGTAGGAGCTGAACCGAGATTTAATCCAAAATGGTTTAAAGACTATTATTGGCTAGAGTATAGTGATAAGGTGCATCAGGCATTTTGTTTGTGTTGCTATCTATTTAGAGATTGCATCGACGACCAAGGTGGTAATGATTCATTTAGAGATTGTTCAGTTTTGTCCTGATGATTTCAATTCAAAACAATTGATGGATCTTGGTCATAAACTTCAGATTTTCAGAGACAATGTCCGAGCGGACCAAAGATTTGCCAATTTGGATGGCATTGCCGATCTTGCCAAAGTGTTGGTGGAAACTAAAAAGCATATTGCTTTTCCGTTTGGTGTATCAACTTCTCAAGTTGGTGCTAATTCTGCCAGTTGCGACAACGTTAGTGGAGAGATGCTTTTCAGCAATGAATATTGTCAAGAGTGTTTTGCGGAGCAAAATGGGTGACGAGTTCATGAGTGATTCCTTGATTTGCTATGTGGAGAAAGACATATTTTCTACAATAACGAGTGATGATGTGATTGATCTATTTAAGAAGATTAAAAAACGAGAAGGGAAGTTATGAAATGTGAGTCTCGTATCCCTTTATTTCTTCCTTAATGATACTTATTTTCTGCATTATTTGTTTCTTACTATTGTTGTGAAGATAATATGTTCTTTTGTTCATCATTTCCAGAAAGTTACAAATGAAACGTTCGAAGTCATCCTTTTGCCTATTATTTCCGGAATATGTAAAGAAGTGTTTTTTTATGACTTTGCTCAGCGAATACTCGCTACTCGATATGAATTTTTTATGTAATAATAATATCACCTGCATATTGTTGCTTTTAAGTCACACTCGGCCATTATCTATGTTGTTGCACCACTATAATTTGTGCTAGAGGCTTATCGTTGGCAGCGGTTGACACCAGTGCCCATTTTTTCTAGCTTCGTCCCTGGCTGAACCGGATATTCCTTGCCTGTTTTTTTACGTTCCACCATAATTGCCACGTTAACTGCACGGGCATTGACGGCCACGTATAACAGCAGCGGCTCATTGTCAACAGGGGCAGCAAGAACCGGCGGTTCTGCTAATTGCCGCTTCAAATCCTCAAACGCAGCATTTGCAGCATCGCTCCATATAAACCGATCTGTCTTTTTCAGCATCTGATAAAGCGGAATTGCCTTCTCTCCCAAACGGCTGATGAATCGACTTAACGCTGTAATCCGGCCTGCTATGCGCTGGACATCATTTATACAAGCCGGTTTAGTCAAGGACGTGATCGCCTTGATTTTCTCCGGATTGGCCTTTATTCCTCTGTTTGATACTAAGAATCCAAGAGCTTGCCTGCCGGAACACCAAAAACGCACTTCTCCGGATTAAGCATCATCTTATAAACCTGGAGGTTGTCAAAGGTTTCCTTTAGGTCTTCTATCAGCGTCTCCTCCTTCCTTGACTTTACGACGATGTCATCCACATAGGCATGGACATTTTTCCGATCTGCCCCTTAAGACAGTTTTGTACGCAACGCTGGTAAGTTGCTTGTGCACTCTTGAGTCCAAAGGGCATTGATACATAACAAAAGGTTCCAAAGGGAGTTATGAAGGTTGTCTTCTCCTGGTCTTTGACTGCCATTTTGATTTGATGATACCCTGAATATGCATCCAAAAAACTTAGCCGCTCACATCCTGCCGTAGCATCAATGATCTGATCAATACGGGGGAGAGCAAAAGGATCAGTTGGACAAGCTTTGTTTAAGTCTGTGTAATCCACGCACATCCTCCACTTTCCATTTTTCTTTAACACTAGAACCGGGTTAGCCAACCACTCCGGATGGAACACCTCAACTATGAACCCTGCGGCCAAAAGCCTGGCCACTTCCTCACATATAGCCTTGCGCCTTTCTTCGTTGAAGCGGCGTAGGTACTGCTTGATCGGCTTGAACTTCGGATCAATATTAAGACTGTGCTCAGCGAGTTCCCTCGGTATACCTGGCATGTCAGAAGGCTTCCATGCAAAGATATCCCAATTCTCACAGATGAACTCGATGAGCGCGCTTTCCTATTTGGGGTCTAGGTTAGCACTGATAGTGAACTATTTGGATGAATCACCCGGCACAAAGTCAACTTGCTTGGTCTCCTCTGCCGATTTGAACTTCAACGCCGGATCATGCTCTGTAGTTGGCTTCTTTAACGGGGACATATCTGCCGGATCAACGTTGTCTTTGTAGAAATTCAACTCCTCTGTAGCACACACTGCCTCTGCATAGGCTGTGTCTCCTTCCTCGCACTCCAATGCAATCTTGCGACTTCCGTGAACCGTGATGGTTCCCTTGTGACCCGGCATCTTGAGCTGTAAATAAACATAGCACGGTCTAGCCATGAACTTGGCGTAAACCGGCCTTCCAAACAGAGCATGATATGGGCTCTGGATTTTTACGACCTCAAAGGTCACTATCTCTGACCTGGAGTCCTGCTCATCTCCAAAGGTGACCTCCAAATCAATTTTCCCAACTGGGTAAGCCGATTTACCTGGCACCACTCCATGGAACACCGTGTTGGATTGTCTCAACTTCTTGTCTGTCAACCCCATACGACGGAAAGTCTCGTAATACAAGATGTTGATACTGCTGCCGCCATCCATGAGTATCTTTGTGAATTTGTAGCCACCCACCTGTGGTGCCACCACTAAGGCCAACTGGCCCGGATTATCAATCTGTGGCGGGTGATCCTCTCTGCTCCACACAATAGGTTGTTCCGACCAACGCAGAAAACGTGGTGTTGCCGGTTCAACTGCGTGTACCGCCTGCTTCAGGATTTTTTGATCTCGTTTGCACAAACTCGTAGTAAAGACATGATACTGTCCACTACTGAGCTCCTTCGGATTACTCTGATATCCGGATTGCTGCTGTTGTTGACGCTGCTGATTGCCTTGGTTATTGTAACCACCCTGACCATGCTGGTGGTTGCCTTGGCTGTTGTAACCACCCTGACCGTGCTGCTGGTTGCCTTGGTTGTAGTTATTGTAGCCACCATGATATCCTGATCCGGACCCATTACCTTGGTGACCCGGACCTTGAAAACCGGAACTCGAACCGCCGCCCGGTGGTCCATTGTTGTATTTGGCTTGTCCCATGGCCTCTATCATGATCCGGCATTCCCTCCATGTATGTTTAGACGGGTGTTCCAGTGTGCTATGTTTCGGGCAAGGCTCATTCAACTGTTGATCTAAATTGACCGATCCTCCTTCGTTCCGTGAAGGTGGCCTACCCTTGCGGCGCTGAAAGTTTCCTTGAACATTGGTATTGGCTACAAAATCAGAGCCGCCCTCTGCCTTTCACTTACCATTGAAGCTTGTTCCTGCCGGATTAGCTTGCGCCGGTTTACCAGCCTTGTTTGCTTTCCCGGACTTGTCTCCATCTGCCTCTGGGTACTTAGTGTTATCGGAGTCCCCATACTTCACCAGAGCACTCATGAGTGTCCCCATGTCATTACAATCCCGCTTGAGCCGTCCCAACTTCAGCTTCAGAGACTCAAACCGGCAATTGTTTTCCAATGTCACTATCGCCGTACTGGGATTGATGCTATTGGAAGAGTGCAGGATTTCTGATACTCGCCGCACCCAGGTTCTCGTAGGCTTCTGCTCCCCTTGAACACATGCCGCTAAATCTACCACTGACATTGGTTGTTTGCACGTGTCTTTGAAATTTTTGATAAACTGACGACGCAGTTCTCCCCATGATCCGATGGAGTTAGGTGGTAAGCCCTTTAACCATGTCCGAGCTGTGCCTTCCAGCATCATGGTGAAGTATTTGGCGCATGCCGCTTCATCCACATCCAGCATCTCCATCGCCATCTCATAGCTTTCAACCCACGCCTCTGGAGCCAGGTCTGCCGTGTAGTTGGGCACCTTGCGCGGACCTTTGAAGTCCTTGGGTAACTTTACGCTTCGTAAAGCGGGGACAAGACACTACACTCCAAAGGAACTCGACGTGACTCATGTTTCTGCTGTGGTTGGGTGAACCGGCGTCATTTGATGGGTATCCTCGCGGGCGGTAGGTCTGGCCCGGTTCATCGCCTCCTGGGCGTGCGCTTCCGCTCCCGCCGGATTATCCTGCCTGTGACGGTGACGTCTCCGCTCGCTGCTAGACACTTCCGGTTCATCCCAATGCCTAGTGTAACTCCTGCTGTGGCGGGGGGTTGAATGAATCCTCTCCCTGCTGTAAGAGTACGCCTGCTGCTATGTCAGCGCCGTGTCCAGCAACTCCTTAGCTCGGCGCGCTTCCATCGCCACGGGGGATGTTCCCTCAATAGGTAAAGCGGCCAGTCGTGAAGCGGCGGCAACAATGTTGTCCAACAGGTTTGAATAATGGCCAGGAGGGGTGGGGATGTGCGGCGTAGGCACAACTTGACGATTTTGCTCTGTGGCCGGCTGTTGAACCGGCGCGCCTGCTCCTGGGGCTCCTCCCCGGTTTACCTCTAGGTTATTGCTGGCTCCCGCTCCTGGTGTGCCGAAGAGATTCATCGCCTCATAGACCGGCGGTAAACGAGTTTGTTGCCTTCTGTTCCTTACCTCCTGCGCAGAAGTCTGATCAATTCTGAGCCGGAAGGCTTGGGAGTCCAGCTCTGCTTGCCTTGTAACCATCATGGCTTTCTCTGTGTCTAGATCCCGTTTAGCTTGCTCAATCCGGCCCTTCAGCTAAAGAATCTCCGCATCATGCTGCGCCTTGTTGGCAGGAGCTACTTCTGCTATTGCGCGTGCTGTCAACTCCTCGACCAAGGTGGATAGAGCATCAGAGGGTGAGAGGGCTTGGCTGCTCGCCCCTGCACCAGCTACCTCTGTTGTGAACGCCCCAGTCACCGTGGGCTGCTGCATAGACTGTGATCCGGCCATGAAGACAGCCACCCGGTTTGGCGGATCAAAGGGGTCCAGAATACTGTCACCATCGAATACACCCCCGGATCGGCCGTCCTGCAACAGATACAAAGATTCGGTCTCCCCGGATGAAGATTTGTCGTCAGTATAGGCAACTGTCTCGCCACCAGAATCCGATCCGTCCTCGGCTTGGAATCCATGTACTGCTCCAACGAAAACACGCTTCACGGCGGGCTGAATCCGGGCCGATCTCGCACGCTGAGCCGGCTCGATGATGTTGGGGAAGATGTCCGGCTCAGGTCCCGGTTCACCAATCTTGCCGATGAAGACGTGGATGCCACCGAAGGGGACCCGGTACCCGTATTCGATTGAATCGGCTTCGGGGCCCCAGCCTGCGTCGTCGATGTAGATCCGGCCGCGGCGACTCTTGGTCATCTGGCCAACCGCGTAACCCTTGAGTCCTTCAAAGATGCCCTTCAAGAACTCGAAACCATCGTGCGATAGTCCCACGGTGGGCGCCAACTATCGTGGAATTGGCTCCACGCCTAAGTCCTCTAAACCGGACATCTGTCGTGCCAATTCCACGACAGTAGGGGACGCGATACGCAAACTGCAGCTCCCAAACTAACACCTGAAGCTACCGAAAGGAGTAACATGACAAGCTGGCGTCACAATGCACTTGTCCACATATAAATTGCTGATCGGAGGGATACAGAGAATGGAGAAGAAATTGAACATATGGATGAAGATGGCAGGAATGTTTTAGGGAAAAGAGTGGCAGTGGATTCGGCGGTGGCAGCGAGTGCTTCAAACTCAAATGCATTAGCTCTAATTCCAATTGTGGCTGGCAAAACACCAGTGGTGACAGAACTGGTGGGTCGTATTGAGGATGGACTTGTGGGAGCGGAGACTGGACCTATTGGTACACCGCAGAAGAATGCAAATAGGAAGAAATATAAAGGTCAGGATGGAGGGACAGTGGAGGTTTTGAGCAACAGCAAAAGACTTGACGTATCGGCGTCCTCCAGTGAGGAGGATCGCCGAGCGCAATGAAAATCTTAGCCTGGAATTGCCGTGGGCTTGGGAATGCCCCGGCAATTCGTGCTTTGCTGGATGTCCAGCGAAGATGTGACCCCGAGGTGATGTTTTTGTCGGAGACGCACCTTGATACTTATCCGGCAGAATGTTTAAGGCGCAGGCTTAAAATGGATCAGAAATTGGTTTGTATTAGTGATGGTAGAAAGGGTGGTTTATTGCTTTTCTGGAAAAATTCGGTTAAAGTGCATAGGATGGCTCTTGATCCTATGTTCATTGATGTAAGGAATAATAATCTTAGCTGGCGTCTGACTGGGATGTATGGTGAGTTTAAGTGGGAGAATAAACACAGAACTTGGACTCGCATGAGACAATTGCACCAAAGTAACAACTTGCCGTGGCTCCTCTTAGGCGACCTGAATGAAATACAATTTCTTCATGAGAAGGAGGGGGAAATCCAAGACCCATATAGTATATGCAAGCGTTCCAAGAGGCTATTGATGACTGTGATCTGCATGATATCGGGTGCACTGGAGATCCGTTTACATGGTTTAGAGGAAGAATAAGGGAGAGATTGGATAGAGGATTGGCAAATGATGGTTGGTCTGTCATGTTCCCTAATGCTTCGCTCCAGAACATGGAATATAATCATTCGGATCATAGACCACTGTGTGTAGATACAGACTACTTTGGAGGTCCGAAAGGTGGACACAATGCAAAAACGAAAAGATTTGAGGCACGGTGGTTGAGAGAAGAGACATTTGATGCTACTATTCGTGAGGCATGGGAGAAAGTAGAGGCAGACCCTACTGCCCACGGCATGTATGAGAAGCTAAATAGAATGCATGAGCGATTTCACGACTGGGACCAACGGGTCCTGAAGAAACCAAAGAAGAGGTTGAGGAGAGCTCAGAAAGAGCTTGAGAAAGTAATGGCGGGGCCAATGAACGATGGGAACGAGGTGAAGAGGAAAGAGCTAGCAGAGCTAATTGAGTATTTGCTTGAGCTTGAGGAGATCCAATCCAGACAAAGGTCGCGCGCAACATGGCTCGTGAGCGGGGACAGAAATACGGCTTTTTTTTCAGGCCTTTGCGTCTGCGAGGAGAAAAAGAATTTTCATTAAGAAACTGAAAAGGGATGGAGGCGATTGGATAGAAGGTATGGCTGAACTAAAGCAACATGTGCAGAACTACTTCTCACATTTGTTCACGTCTGAGGTGCAGCATACAGACCCAAGTGTGTTGGAAAAAGTTCAAACGGAAGTGACACATCAGATGAATACATTCCCGATGGCTCCATATACGGCCGAAGATGTTAAAAAAGCTGTATTCAACATCGGAGATTTGAAAGCTCCAGGTCCTGATGGGCTTCATGCGGTATTTTTCAAAAAGTATTGGCATATTCTAGGAGAGGACATTACACAGGAGGTACTGCTGGCTATTAATACTCGTCAGATCCTGGAAGAGTGGAACAATACAACCATTGTTATGATTCCAAAGGTGGAGAACCCTGAGATGGTAACTCAATTCAGACCCATCAGTTTATGTAATGTCTTATATAAGATAATATCTAAAATGCTAGCCCTCCGGCTTAAGAGTATTTTACCTGACATAATTTCTCCCACGCAAAGTGCATTTGTTCCTGGTAGATTGACAACAGATAACATTCTTATAGACTATGAATGTGTGCACAAAATCAAGAATAAAAGAGCTGGCAGAACTGGGCTATGTGCAGTGAAGCTGGACATGCATAAGGCATATGACAGAGTTGAGTGGTCTTTCTTGCATGATATGATGGTGAAGCTAGGGTTTCATGAACAATGGATTGAAATGATAATGGTATGTGTGAGCTTTGTTAAATATAGAGTAAGATTTAATTCACAAGAGACAGATGTTTTTGTTCCTGGCAGGGGTATCAGACAGGGGGATCCCCTCTCCCCCTACCTTTTCCTCTTATGTGCAGAGGGTCTTTCTAGTCTACTGCAGTTTGAAGAAGAAGCTGGTGGCATAGAGGGAGTCAGAGTGTGCAGAAATGCACCATCAGTATCACACCTTTTATTTGCTGATGACTCTTTGATTCTCATGAAAGCAGATGTTTTAAATGCAGCTTCCTTACAGCATGTTCTAGAAGCCTATTGTCAAAGCTCGGGACAAATGGTGAGTCTGGCAAAGAGTAGCATTTTCTTAAGCCCTAACACACCTGCGGCCTCAAGAGCCGAGATCTGTCAGGAATTACATATTGATATTGAGGCCTTATCTGATAAATATCTTGGGCTTCCAGCAATGGTAGGAGCAGATAGGAGTGATTGCTTTAGACACTTCTATGAGAGAATTAAGGAGAAACTTAAGGGATGGATGGAAAAACAATTATCAATTGGAAGGAAGGAGATCTTGCTAAATCTGTGGCACAGGCTATTCCAGTGTTTGCTATGTCTGTTTTCTGTCTCCCTAAAGGATTATGCAAAGAGATCACAGACCTAATATCACAATTTTGGTGGGGGGATGATGAGGAACATAGAAGAATGCATTGGTATACATGGTGGAAGCTTTGCTACCCCAAATGTGAGGGTGGTATGGGATTTCGTGATCTTTATTCTTTCAATCTGGCTATGCTCTCTAAACAGATTTGGAGATTGATAACTAACCCTGATTCTTTATGTGCGAGAGTACTGAAGGCAAAGTACTTTCCAAATAATTAATTGCTTCAAGCTACCTTAAAGAATGGAGCGTCGTTTACCTGGCAAAGCATCATGAAATGTCTGGAAACTTTCAAATTGGGTCACATTTGGAGAATTGGTACAGGGGAGAATGTGCAAATTTGGCCTGACCCGTGGATCCCGACAAGTCCGGATAGGCGAGTTGTGTCATCGAGGGGGCAAACTCTGTTGACCAAGGTAAATGACCTCATTGATCCAATGACGGGGAAGTGGGATGAGGTGTTACTTAGATCAATATTCAATCAAGTGGACACCACTAGAATTCTCCAAATCCCACTCAATTATGGTGCATTTGATGACTTTATTGCTTGGCATCCGGAACAACGAGGGTATTTCTCTGTGAAATCAGCTTACCGGATACAATGGATTCAAACTTTTCAAACCCATGCAAACATGATGCGTCGCCCAGGAGGTTCTGCAACACCGGCTGTATGGAGAATATTATGGAAACAAAAAGTCCCTCGTAAAATTCAGATTTTTGGATGGCGGGCATTACATGGAATAATCCCTTTAAAGTCGATACTCGTTAACAGACATGTGGGAGGGGATGGAGCTTGTCCTATTTGCCACCAAGCCGCGGAAGATGTCCGCCACTTACTGTTTGAATGTGTCAACGCCAGAGAACTGTGGGAGCGACTTGGCGTGTCGAGAATTATTCAGGAAGCATTGAGGGTTGATCGATCGGGATCGGTAATCCTTGAGCACTTACTCCTTCAGCCGGAGATGAAACTTGCGATCAAAACGAATCTATCTGTAAAACAAGTTCTTCTGGTAGCATGCTGGTACCTCTGGTGGATACGACGGGAACTGACACATGATGGAAAGCCACCACCTGCTACGCGATGGCATATTTCGGTGTTGGCAATTGCAAATAACTTTCACGAAGCTTCCCTATCTAGATCGGGGACCAAGCAACAGGGATGGTTGAAGCCAGATATTGGATTTGTGAAACTAAATGTTGATGCGGCCTTCTATCCAGATGAAGGAAGAGGAGCGACCGCAGCTGTGATCAGGGATGGACAAGGTAACTTCCTTGCTGATGCATCTACTTAGACTATGCTGCTGATGCAATGATGGCTGAAGCTATGGCAATGAGGGATGGGCTCATATTTGCTAATTCATTGGGATTTCCACGGGTGGAAGCTGAATCGGACTCGCAAGTGGTGGTAAATTATTGTGACGGACAATCCATATGGTGGGATGCAGCAGCTGCAATCTTTGCGGAATGCCTGGATGTGTCTACTTCGATCGGGAAGGTCATCTTTAAGCATTGTTCTCGTACACTTAATAAAGCAGCGCATGTGCCTGCTCAATTTTCTTTCTGTAATAAGACTTCTGGTAATTGGGCTGTGGAGCCGACGTGCTGCCTAGTCCCGGTACTTGTGGATGATGTACTGGCTTTGAACAATTAATAAAGCTTGCCATGATGGCCTTCCCTCAAAAAAAATATAATAACTAAACAAAGAAAAGGAATCTTATAATAACTAAACAAAGAAAAGGAATCTTTTTTTTGAGAGAGAGAGAGAGAGTGTCGGCACTTTATTGATTAAGGGCCTGTTCGGTAACCCTCTAGCTCCCTCAGATCCCCAACTCCTCCGCCCAACTCCCCGTTGAAAAAGGATTTTTTTTTAAACTATGATGATTTTTATAGCAAATTCAGAAACTATACGGCCTAATGCATAAAAGTCGAAACTATGACCCCATCGACCTTCTGTTGGCCGAAGAGGGACTTTTCGGCCTACCGTTGGCCGAAGTGGGCTCTTCAGCCTCCCGTTGGCCGAAGAGTTCCCAGCTGGGCCAAGATAGTACACTTTTCGGCTTCCCGTTGGCTGAAAAGTGTTAGACGCACAAAAGGTAATTAAGATAGCCTCAAATGAAAAAGTTATCAACATGAAAAATCTTCGTCTCGTCGAAACGGTTGATTTTGATATAAAAATCGTCTTAATCCGAGGTCGTATGCAATCTATAGAGCCAAAATAAGGTCAGGGGCAGAAGCTGCAGAGTTACTTCGGACAGACCGAATGGATGTCAGGAAATTTGTCATGGGACACACAGTGCACTCGGTGAGACCGTGTGGAATATAGAAGAGTACACAAGTTTGGCCACGTTCACTCTGTGAGACCGAACCAAACCACTCGGAGGCTCCGAATGGATCCGAAAAATTACTAAAGATTCATGTCCGAGTTAAAGTTAGGATTTTTGATCCGAAAAATTGTTCGTCTGCACCGGGAAGACTGCTTGCGTACTGCGCTTCCGGCCGGGTCTCCTTCAACGTGAGCTACGGTGCATCACCCCAGCGTCGAGGGTACACGGTGGCGTTTTTGTGTGCATCACCCCCGGCGTCGAGGGTGCACGGTGACGGCCTGAGAGGTGACCATTGCCTCTACTTTGCATGGTGGATGACGCCACCCCAAAAGTTTTCGTCTCAATTCCTACCATCGCAAGAGAGACATTTCTTCAATGCTGACATGTGCTTCCCGGTGCAGACGAACAATGCCCACATCGATTTATGAGGCGGCTGGACTTCCCGTACAATAAAAGGACTAAAAATTATATCCAAAAATCTTTGGCAATTTTTCGGAGCCTCCAAGTGGTTTGGTTCGGTCTCACCGAGTGAACGTAACCAAACTTGTGCACTCTTCTGTATTCCATACGGTCTCACCGAGTGCACCGGGTGTCCCGTGACAAATTTTCTGACATCCATTCGGTCTGTCCGAAGTAACTCTGTAGCTTCTGCCCCTGACATTGTTTTGGCTCTACAGGTTGCATACGATGTCGGATTAAGACGATTTTTATATCAAAATCAACCGTTTTGACGAGACGAAGATTTTTCATGTTGATAACTTTTTCATTTAAGACCATCTTAATTACGTTTTGTGCCCCTGACACTTTTCGGCCAACGGGAAGCCGAAAAGTGCTCTTCGGCCCAGCTGGGCACTCTTCGGCCACTGAAGAGCCCACTTCGGCCAACGGTAGGCCGAAAAGTCCCTCTTCGGCCAATGGTAGGCCGAAAAGTCCTTCGGTCAACAGAAGGCCAACAGGGTCATAGTTTCGATTTTTATGCATTAGAGCGTATAGTTTCTGATTTTGATATAAAATCATCATAGTTTCAAAAAAAAAAACGTTGAAAAAAACCAGAGTTCAGAAACGTTCGGCAGCTCAGCTTCTCGATCTGGGGCGCTGGCGTGGGGCTGGCAGCTCATTCGGCTTTGACCTGGCCCAGCTCGAGGGATTAGTTGCAGCGAACCGGTATGCTTGTTCACTTGGCGGTGGCATGCATCCGTAATTTCAATCAACTCTCGGTCTGTGATTTCTGGGAGCAGCAAATGTCTAGCTCCTCAAGTCCTTGTAAAATAAACTACGCTCCCCTCCGAGATTCTTCTTCTCAACTCCCGGAGTTAATCCGTTCGGTGCAGCTCCGAGCCTGGAGTTGGTGGAGTCAGGAGCTGGAGAGCAACCAAACAGGCTCTAAGGGCTTGTTTGGGACTGCTCCGCCTCATCAAAATCAGTTTCACTTCACCAAATCCACTTTGAAGCAGTTTCGTATAGAAGTTGTGACACTACCAAAGATAATGTTTGGCTTTCATGTAGCTCCAGCTTTAAGAATGGAAAATTTGGTGGAAAGGATCTATTTGATTGGATGAGATGAGAGAAACGAAGGGGTATCCACTTACTGGTGGCAGTGGTGGGTAATTTCCCCTCAACTCTAGCTTCTAGAATTTTTTAGAGCACCCTCTCACGAGCTTCATAAAAAACTGGGAGTTGTACCCCAGATTCTAGTTTTTCTGTGGAACGGCATATCGTGGAGCTGCCCTGTTTAGCTTGAGTTTTCTAGAGCGGAGCTGAATTTTAAGGAGCAAAGCAGTCCCAAACAGGCTCTAAGTAACATCATTCTAAAGTACTCCCCGGATACACCAGGGGATTACATCAACAGAAATATTACGAACTGAATGTTCACTATTGCGAGCTAATAGATGTGCCGCTACATTCAAATCACGATGAACATGCTTGAAGATACAGCTATGATGGTCATCCACCAGAGACTTTATATCAGCTATCACCGAGCCCAACAAAGATAGATCATGGGCATCAGAATGAATGCACTGAAAGTCAGAGAGAGACAATCAGAATTAAGAAGCACAAACATGTGACCATGATCTCTGGAAAATGTCAACACGCCTAATGGCTAGGCCACTGCTTCAGCAAGTTCAGGTGATGGTACACCTTCAAAACGTCCATTGCATGCCAGCACACAACATCCATGGTGATCACAGATAAAAACACCCACTCCCAAGCAGCGATTATTCGCGAAAAAAGTAGTATCAACATTGATACGTACCGTGCCCCCGGTGGTGTAACCCAACGAGGTCTCGAGGTAGAGGACTCACACATGGAAGAGGACACAGGCTTGTAACAAAGAAAAGAAATCTGTGGAGGCGTGACGTTAGCTGGCGGGTGGTGGGGAGACAAGACAAGGATGCAACTGCGTGTGATGCTGCTTGCGATGAGTAGAATAGAAAAGCAGCAGGAGAATCAACTTCCTCGCCTAAATTATCATGGACTAACTAAAATAATGACGGATAACTGAAAAATATAGATGACTAATGATTCAAAAACATGTAAAACAATGAAAAATACTAAAAAATGCACACAACACTGAAACTGAGAAAGAAAATATAGATAGACGGAAAACTGTATGAACGAATTTGCTAAACTAGCTAACAAACTTAACACTGAAGAAATGAGTAGCATGAAAAAGCTATAGATGACTGAAACCTGAATAAGACTGAAATTGACACTGACATATAACCATGAACTAACCTGCAATGAAGATGACTGAAACTGAAAACTACAAACTGATATATGGCTGAGCATTTTATGAGACTTCTGAGATGACAAAACTGAATACAACACAAAGCTGAAGAACATTAGCTGACGATACTAAAAATGACACCTAACACTGAACCAAAAACTGTAAACTGAATTTTACACCTACGGGTTCAGACACTAGAATGACAGATAAAATGATACCTAACATGATTGAACGAGAAAATGATAAACATATAGACAAACTCCTCCTAGAAAAACTTGAAAAAAAAAAGAATAATAATTAATGAAATAACTGCACTGAAAAATGAAGACTAATCAATGAAATTACTGGACAAAATGAAACTAAAACTGAGATACTGAACGAAATGGCAGACTAAAATGATATATAACTAAACAAACTGACCTGAAAATGACACCTACTGTAACCTGACAGGTCTGATAGGTGATGACACTGAAAATGACACCTACTTAAAATCAAAATTCAGAGAAACTAGATAACAGGGCTTTAATTTTTTACTTTTCGATTGACCCTGAACACAAAACATAGCGACACTAAACCATATCCAGAATGAAAAAAGATTTACTAAACCTGAATAATCTACATGACATGCATGAAAACTAAAATAATCGAGTACCAAAAACTAGATAGGATCACACTTGGCTAAGAAAAATGACTACAAAAAACATGAGTTGTGGGTTACATGCCGCCCCCGGCTTGAATAAACACATAGATTATACACATGTTTTCCAGGATACAAAAGGTACTTTACTAAGGAAAAGGATTAGAAAATATTCCTTCGACCATGCTACATCAAACAGAACGCAGACAGGAAAAAACCACAAATATGAACTAAAATCAATGTAAGACTACATCCCCTGTGTGTTCACATCTGGGTATATCAGTGATCACTCACTTGCAGCCACAGATGCAGTCAGTTTAGGCAGGCCTGCTACATACATAGCATAGCTGGTGGTAAGAAACCCTCAAAAATGGAAAGTGCAGAGTAACAGAGGGTTATCTGGAACAAAGTTCCATTGCATATAACTAGTCATATCACTACTTTCAGATGATCCACAAAACATTCTTCAGGTAAGCGCTCAACTCTCAGCAAAAATCTCATCCATTAATAATCTAAAATAAGCCAGCAAAATCGAGCTGACAAATGATACTCAATAGTTTCTTCACAACAGTACTCCTACAGAGAAAAAAAAAAACACAATCATTCAGTTAACTAACTCTGGTCATTTACAAACATTCCTCGGGCCTCTAAATTCTTACAACAAACAGACTATAGTGAAAATTCACTCAGACTAAAAAAGATATCTACATCCAAGACAAAAAGAGATCTACATCCAAGACAACGTTGAGGCGGCGCTGAGAGGTGCCTGCAACAAATTCAGGAGCATTTCTGGATGAACCACTCAAAAAACTCGCCAGGATTGCACTAAGCTATGCCACACATTCTTGCCAAACCCAGCGAACTGAACCACCCCCTGAAGGTCTATGACAGGCGACAATCACGTCGAACTGAAATCAAGCGCGAGGGAGGGCAGACACATTTAGAACAGAAAAAAGGACAGCGCGAGGACAGCAGGGGGCGAATAAAAATACCTTGCGGCCCACCGGCGTCGGCGACTACTACCGCCCCCACCGACTGGAGCTTGCTGGTTGGGACCACGATGGGCAGCTCCGCCGTCTCCGCTGCTATTCGCCGGCGAGGAGCCCCCGCCTTTCCTCCGCCGTCTCCGTCCCGACTCAGTCAATCCCCACCAACCCCCTCCTCAGATAGCGAATAGCGATAACTGTTTCAGACCCACAAACCGAAAGCCCAAAGACAGAAAATAGTCCACGACAGAACCACCCGACGTGATACCGAGGAAAAACGCGGTGCTAAATAAGATTCATGCGAATCGGACGGACTAAAAAACGGCCTGAAACGAATTCATTTTCAGACGACTGAAAAATAGTAAAATTGTTCAAAAAACAATTAAAGAAGTTTACAGACTAGATAAGACGAGAGGAAAAGAAATCCGGCCATGCATGGACTTTATCCTCCACCACAGTGAGACCATAAGGTGAGGTCCTCAATGATATGCTTAATTACATCGTTGGGCGAGACATCGACCTGACAAATTTTTTTTGCATTACGCGCGTCTCATATTTTCGAGACGACGAGGAGAAGAATGAAAGGCCAGCCCCCGAGTCGCCCGAGCCGCTGGGGCCGCGATCTCCCTCTTCCCCTCCCTCCGCTATTGTCATCGGATGCCGCCGGGCTAAGCCCGGAGACAGGGCCGTTTCCAGACATTTGGGGTCCCAGGACGAAACACAAAATTAGGCCTAATTTTTTTATAAAATTCATAAAGCTAATACACGATAAATAAACGGATGTTGTCATGGCAATTAGACACGGGAGAACAAAAATAGAAATTATGGATTGCTCACAACAACTAGATGAGCTACAGTAAATCGATCGATGAATAATGAATCGGAGAGAGTTTTGGTACAGGAAGTCAGGACTGTCCCCCAATCTTCTCTGATGGCCTGATAGCGTAACTAAAGTATTACTACTAGTAGCTCACCGGAGAAATAATTCTGGGAGCAAAAATCCGGCACATGTTGTCGGTATTGATAGGAGCATAGTAGAAATTTATAATACAGTGGTGCATGTATCAGTAAGGAGAAGCCGACTGCAGACTTGGGTAGCAAACGAAGGCGCAGATTGGAGACGCACACGGGACAAAAGTGCTCTACGGCGTTGTGGTAGTGCGGCGGCGTGAGGCGAAATGCTGGCTTAGGGGCGCGCGATGCTTCGGCTTGATTACTCGACGCGGAACAAGGCGTGACACGACAGGGCATGTGACGGCTTAATTAGCGATTCCGACTCAGCAGATATCGAACAAGCATGTAGACTGGGCCTTTATTTTATCACCAATATACGCATGTAACTATGATTTGGGGGGCCTAGAAATCTGGGGGTCCTGGACGGTCGCTCACTTTGGCCCCCCCATTGTCGACGGCCCTGCCCGGAGGCCAACGACGGTGGCGGGGGACTCCTTCTCGCTCGCGTCTTAGGGATGGTGCGGTGCCCCTAAACGCGTGGTGGCATGGCCAATCCAATCTATGCGTCGCGCGGCAATGGTTGCCTTGGGCGGCGGCGTGGTGGCCGGCCCTGCCTTGGGCGGCGGCACGGTGGCTGCGGTCAGCGGAGGCATGCCATTGGGCGTCGGATCGGCGGCGGCGTGGAGGGCCTGGTCGATTGTTCGACGGCGCCTCTCGTCAGATCTGATCTGACCGATGCTGCTGGCGATGGTGGCCATCTCCTCCGTCGGAGGTGGTCAGCCTGGGGTTGAATGGATAGATCTCGTGATCCGTCATCTAGTCCCGGGCTCCCGGCTGCGAGTCGGGAAGACAGAGCTGCTGGTGAAAACCGAGCCAATGGCAGGTGATGCGTCTTTCTGTGCCGTTACCTTGATGAAGGCATCATCGTGTAACTTATGTCGACTCACTCGTATTGCTTCGGGAGAAACCCTAGGATCTGGTCTTCCAGATCGGACGATGGCGGTACTGCAGTATCGTTTCTCTCTTGAGAGCATCGTTGGTGGAGCAGCGCTGGAAGACAGAGGCACGAGGTTGAGCGGCTTCGTCTTGCACGGAGCTTCGGTGAAGATGCCAAGTCATGCCTAGCTGGCAGGTGCTACGTTGTGTCATGCCTGGTTGGCAGGTGCTACGCACGATAGATCCTCCAAAATCTTCGTGTCTGGATGGACAAGCGCAGGGCGGTGGCTCCGTTGGCCGCCGTGGTGGCGTCGACGGATGGACGGACTGACAAGGATGATGCAGATCTCTCTCCTGAAGATGGGTCAGCGGTCCGATGATGATGACGGCTTCTAAAATGTGTGCATGTGGTTTACGCTTTAAGTCTGCTGCACCGGCTATTCGTTCTGATACGTTATGTGAATGGATCGGCTACGACACCGGTTTTAGATATGGGAAGTGAGAGCACTCCACATTATCGAATTTTGTAGGAGTGAGTGGTGGTTTTGGGTGGCTTGATGTGTATTCTTATTAGATCTATGTTGAATAATAAATAAAGTGACCGTATGCATCGATCGATGCAGAGGCCCGGGGTTTTAACCTTCTTTTCCAAAAATATAAAAAAAATGTTACAAGAATTAACCAATGCCAGCTCTTGGGAAACTTGTCATAAGAGTTTAACTGAGAGTTTCTTCAATCCAGCTTGTTGCAATGCCAGCTCTATTTCAAGTACTGATTTATTGCAACTGGGCTTTGAAGATCTTGTTGTTTCTTTGCATCCAAAGTTGCCAGCAACCCATGATTGTAACCTCCGTAGCAATAGGACCTGGGAGTGCTTGAAGCAAGGAACTGATTTCATCAAAAGCAGAAATTCCTCTATTTCTGAGAGGGGTTATGGAATCCCAGCAAGACAGAGCAAAAGAGCAATCCCAAAATATATGGAGAGAAGTTTCCTCAACCACAGAGTTACAAAGCTCACATTTATAGGAGGGGAGGAGAAAGGATTTCCTTTGAAATAGATTTCTGGTATTGTTTCTAGCATGAAACAAAAGTAAAAAAAAAAAGATCTTGTATCTTAGCATGGCAGAGTTCTTCCAGAGCTTCTTGAAAAATAGGCGGAGCTCGTCCCCCGGATCACCTGCGGATGAACCACCATCTCCCCGCCGCGGCGTGTCCTGCTCCTACCTGGCCTGACGAGACCACGCATGCGGGGTGTCGTTGCCGAGGCCTGCCTTGTGTGTGAGCCATCGCCGCCGGTCGACATGGTCCCCGGCTGAACCCGAAGCTCTGATGCCGCGTGTTTGCCGCAAACTCTCGCTCTCAGCTCACTGATCACGAACGAAATTCAGAGAGAGAGAGACAAGGATTTGTGCAACGCAAGTTCTGCTGCTTTTGTGTTCTTCTCTTCCTTTTATTCTCGAAGGGAAATCGATCGTGCCACTAAACTCGCAACAACTACATCGTGCCCGTGCCATTCATCCCATGGACCAGGTCGTGTAGCTAGCGGAGCCACTTCGGGTATTAACCAAGGGCATGTACAATGGTTGATAAGGCAGTTTTATCTCAAATTCTGCATGTAATTTGACAAAAAAACATGTTTACAATGGGTCATCTCTTAGCCTTATCTTTCATAACTAGTTATTCCTAAAAACGTGGTGAGACATATTGCGCTAAGAGATCATCTCTTGCCTTCTCTTAATTAAGAGAAGACAAGCCTTCTCTTATGATTTCTCTCTCCTTCACCTCACCATTTATCCTACGTGGCATTGCTAAGATAGAACCATTGTACTTGCCCTAAGCGCACTGAGCACACGACGAAGCATGCCCTCGTGCAGCTACTGAACTTAACTGAAAACAGGGGAAATGCTAACGGAAAGATGCCTATGGATTACGCTGCCAGGGCAGCGTATTTGCAACACTTGATTAAAGGATAGGAAACAATAGCGCATTTCTACCTTTATGAGTATTCACAGTACAGCAACTGCAGCTGAGCAAATGAAACACAAACCTGACTGTTCCGTAATTTCCGGGTTCCCGTATTAAGAAACCTAAGGGCATGTACAATGGTTCTAGCTTAAGAGTGCCACGTAGGATAAATGATGAGGTGGAGGAGAGAGAAATCGTAAGAGAAGGCTTGTCTTCTCTTATTTAAGAGAAGACAAGAGATGATAGCTTAGCACAATTTGTCTCACCATGTTTTTAGGAATAACTAATTATTGAAGATAAGGCTAAGAGATGACCCATTGTAGACTTGTTTTTTTGTCATCTCTAATTTACATGCAAAACTTAAGATAAGACTATCTTATCAACCATTGTACATGCCCTGATGGCGTATACAGTGCAGAGATAACGCTTAATATATTGCACACGCACATATGGAGAATTTGTCCAAGAGCACATGGAACAACAACACAACAAATGAAGACTGAAGACGGTAACTGCGACGTCTATTTTGGTCAGAAGAAACATGTAATCAATGTCAGGCAGAATTCAGACACCCATTCTACCGTGATATTCATATGGGAGCCTCCTTCATATCACTTCAGGAATACCAAGAAAAGAAGATATTCATACCCATATCATTCTGAAGACTGTAAAGTGTAACCACTACTTGGTTCACAACTCAGAAGATGCTGTAGCCAATGTCAACGTGCAAGACAGGCAACCCTGACAAAACTTTGATTTCCGCCGTTCTACTTCTACATCATGGAAACTGGATTTCGGTGTCGACTGGAAGCTTCAATCCTGGATCAAACACTGAAACTGCTAAAAGTTCGAGTTCAGAAAAAAGGAAAACGGGATCATTCATCCCTTGTAATCCCTACAAGCTATAAAATCTGGAACAAGTTGCGATGGTTTCGAAGAGGGCGCAGTCGGTCGTCAGAGTAGTGGTTCATCGTCGTCCGCTGGCGCTGCCCGTGCCATCTCCGGTGCCATCACATCTGGGTATATCAGCTCATCATCCGCTGCAGCCATAGATGCAGTCAGTTAGGCACGGCCTGCTGCTACATGGCAAGTGGTAAACACTAAAAAAAACAAAAAGGGAAAGAAGGTGCAGAGCAACACAAGGTTATCTGGAACAAGTTGCATTGCATGTACTCTCTCCGTTCCCAAATATTTGTCTTTCTAGACATTTCAAATGATTACAACATACGAATGTATGTAGACATATTTTAGAGTGTAGATTCACTCATTTTGCTACGTATGTAGTCACTTGTTGAAATGCCTAGAAAGACAAATATTTAGGAACGGAGGGAGTAATAATTAGTCTCAGACCATCTACTGCTTTTTTAGTGCATATCACTAGTTTCAGATGATCCACAGCATTCCTCAGGTAAGCCCTCAACTCTCAGAAATGTCACATCACTAATCTAAACTAAGCCAGCAGAAATCAAGCTGACAAATTCCTAATTCGGAACTTCAAAAGGCATTAGCAGCCACAGGCCACAGTAAATTCAGAAGGTTATCTGGAACAAGTTGCATTGCATGTAATTAGCTTCAGATCATCTACTGCTTTCTTAGTGCATATCGCTAGTTTCAGATAACCCACAAGATTCTTCAGGTAAGCCCTCAATCCTCAGAAATGCCAGATTACTAATCTAAACTAAGCCAGCAAAAATCAAGCTGACAAATTCGTGATTCAGAACTGAAAAAGGCATTAGCAGCCACACGCCACGGTATGTAAATTCAGAAGTACACTGACCACTTGAGCCGACGCGGAAAATCACGACGTCCAACGGCTCCTGGCTGCGAGGCAGGTTGATGGACAGAGGGCTCGGCTGCCCGTAGCGACCGGCGCGGACGCAGAGAGTGCAGCTGGAGGCGGACTCCGGAGGGTCCAGCAGGTTCACCACATGTCCCTTCATCAGGATCGTGTGCCTCCCGGTGTACCGTATCGAGGCCCAGTCGTCCTCGCTGAAGGCGCCGGAGTCGTCGGCGCGCACCCACCGTATCTCCCGCTCCAAGGAGAACCACCGCACGGAGAGCCGGGACAGCGGTGGGCACACCAGGGCGAAGAGCTTGCCCCACTCCGACTGCACATCATCACAAAATCAACTGGAAATCTTGGCACCAAATGAAATTGCAAGCAATGAAACTTTCGGGAAGAACTGCGCCGGAAAGAAGAACTTGAACTGAATTTATTAGCAGAGTTTCTTTTGCAAGAATGATACTGTGATTGATTGATTGATTCTTTGACACGAGAAAGCATGGGAATCAAAGAACTGCGCCAGAAAGAACTCTAGCAGAATTTTTCGCGAGAATGATATTATGACGATCTCAATAATCTCCAGATGACGAGATTGTGGAAGAATGCAGGGGAATGAGTAAGGAACTCACTTCACGCGCTATCGGGAGGTATGGCCTCGCCTGGAGCCGGGGGACTGCCTCCACCGCCCACTGGACCGCCGTGCCGAGGCTGCTGCAGGAGGAGACGGAGACGCTGGAGCGGCACGGCAGGAGGCACCTCGAGTTAGCGCGGAGGTAGCGCCCGGACGCGTCGTGCAGCAGGAATGCGCCCCGGCCCCGGCGGCCCGTGGCGACGGCCCGCCACATGATGGCGAGTACCTCCGGCTCGTCGAAGTCGCGCTGCGCGGCAACCCGGCAGGGGGGAGGGAACGGGCAGAGGGAGCCGCGCGTGCTGGCGTCGGGGGCCCCGAGGTACCGGCCGTAGGCGCCGCGGAGGAGGACGTAGGGCGTGCCTGAGGCGGAGACACGCCGCTGCACTGCCCACACCGCGTTGTACGACCACGACGGGCCGGTGCGGTGGAGACGGACGGAGCGCCCGTCCTTGGCGGCGTGCACGTACGCGCCGCCGTGCTGCATGCTCCGCAGCCGCACGAAGTCCACGCCCTCGAACACCTCCATCGTTCTCCGCTGCAGATCGGAGCTTCTCGCCCAGAGCGGGGCGCAGGCGGGTGGCTTGATTCTCCTCGGATTTCTTGGTTTCTTGGCGTTGCGAGGAAGACGAGCAGAGGGGAAGAAGAGTTTGTTACGACGGTTTTGTTTAGGCGCCAAACGGATCGTTTCAAGGAGGCGCCGCCCCAAAGCGCAGGCCCGTTCGCTGAATGGTGGGGCCATCATCCAGTCAGCCGGGTCATTGTATTTAGAGTAAAATGCAAGTGTGTTCCTAATTCTATTCAGAAAGTGTCACTTGGTTTTAATTCTTTCAAAATGCATATTTGGGTCTCAAATCTTTGTAAGTTGTTCATGCGAGGTTCTAAATCTCGTCTGACCAGCTCGCGTGGCGCTTTGACCAATCCACGTCGGCACCAGAGGGCTCAGGGGGATAATGATCGACCGTGAATATTTGCATAAAACCCCTCTAACCCTAATTCCCTTTCATTCGCGGCCCCCCTTCCTCTTCCCCACCCCTCTCCCTCTCGCTGTCTGTCGAAAACAGGGCGATTGACGGCGGCGGCTCTGCTCAAGTGAGAAGAAGGCGGTTGTTGTCTGGTGACGGTGACGCTAGGATGGCGCCACATCTACGGCGGCCCGGAGATCCTCCTCCGCGATATGGTAAGTTCTCATGACCCTAATCCCAATCCCAATCCTAGGCAGAATCAATGACCGATTCCTTGGCAATCTAGGACCACAAGAGGAGCTTTTCAGTGTACAAATCAATTATGGTGGGTATTTTTTTTGCGGATTTGGCAAGTTGAAGTCATATGTCGATGGCAAAGATGCTGTGTTCGATGGATGTGAAGTAGATACATGGTCTCCTCTCTGGCTCACTGATTTTATGCAACAATTAGGATATAGTGACCAATCGAACTACATTTTGTATTGGTTGCTCCCTAGAAAGAATCTAGCTGATGGTCTCCGGATTGTGGATTGTGACACTGGCACATTGCACATGACAACAGTTCTCCCAAAATTTCAGTATTTTCAGTGGTTTGTCGACCATAAATATATGACATTTGACAATGCAATTGATGACATTAATTTTAGTGGTACACCTGATCTTCCTGCTGTACTAAGCCATAAGTCTCCTCAGTTTAAACTGGAATTAGGGGCAGTCCCAGGTCTAAGGTTAAAGCTCAGAGAGGCAATCTCAACCAGTGTTCTCGAGGCAACAACAATGTAGGCAGTAGCAGTGTTCCACCAATGGCACAAAGTGTTGGGGAACGTAGTATTTCAAAAAAAAATCGTACGATCACGCAAGATCTATCTACTAGATGCCTAGCAACGAGAGGGGAGAGTGTGTCTACGTACCCTCGTAGACCGAAAGCGAAAGCGTCTAGTGACGCGGTTGATGTAGTCGAACGTCTTCGCGATCCAACCGATCAAGCACCGAACGTACGGCACATCCGCGTGCAGCACACGTTCAGCTCGATGACATCCCACGAGCTCTTGATCCAGTTGAGCTTCATGGGAGAGTTTCGTCAGCACGACGGCGTGGTGACGGAGATGATGAAGCTACCGGCGCAGGGCTTCGCCTAAGCACTGCAACGGTACAACCGAGGTGTGTTTCTGTGGAGGGGAGCACCGCACACGGCTAAAAGATCAATGATCAACTTGTGTCTATGGGGTGCCCCCACCCCCGTATATAAAGGAGTGGAGGAGGGGGAGAGGCCGACCCTCTATGGCGCGCCTAGGAGGAGTCCTACTCCCACCGGGAGTAGGATTCCCCCCCCCCTTCCCTAGTTGGAGTGGGAGAGAAGGAAAGCCCCCCCCCCCCAAACCTATTCCAATTCGGCCTCCTGCCCAAGGGGGGCGCACCAGCCCCTTGTGGGCTGGTGTGCTTCCTTCTTATGGCCCATAAGGCTCATAACTTCTCCCGGGGGGGTTCCGGTAACCTCCCGGTACTCCGGAAAAATGCCCGAACCACTCGAAACCTTCCCGATGTCCGAATATAGCCTTCCAATATATTGATCTTTACGTCTCGGACATTCCGAGACTCCTCGTCATGTCCGTGATCTCATCCGGGAATCTGAACTACCTTCGGTACATCAAAACTCATAAACTCATAATATTGATCGTCATCGAACGTTAAGCGTGCGGACCCTACGGGTTCGAGAACTATGTAGACATGACCGAGACTCATCTCTGGTCAATAACCAATAGCGGAATCTGGATGCTCATATTGGCTCCTACATATTCTACGGAGATCTTTATCGGTCAAACCGCATGACAACTTACGTTGTTCCCTTTGTCATCGGTATGTTACTTGCCCGAGATTCGATCGTCGGTATCTCAATACCTAGTTCAATCTCGTTACCGGCAAGTCTCTTTACTCGTTCCGTAATACCTCATCTCGTGACTAACTCATTAGTCGTTTTCTTGCAAGGCTTATTATGATGTGTATTACCGAGAGGGCCCAGAGATACCTCTCCGACACTCGGAGTGACAAATCCTATTCTTGATCTATGCCAACACCACGAACACCTTCGGAGACACCTGTAGAGCATCTTTATAATCACCCAGTTACGTTGTGTCGTTTGATAGCACACAAGGTGTTCCTCCGGTATTCGGGAGTTGCGTAATCTCATAGTCATAGGAACATGTATAAGTCATGAAGAAATCAATAGCAGAAACTAAACGATCATAGTGTTAAGCTAACGGATGGGTCTTGTCCATCACATCATTCTCCTAATGATGTGATCCCGTTGATCAAATGACAACTCATGTCTATGGCTAGGAAACATAACCATCTTTGATCAATGAGCTAGTCTAGTAGAGGCATACTAGGGACACTCTGTTTTGTCTATGTATTCACACATATACTAAGTTTCCGATTAATACAATTCTAGCATGAATAATAAACATTTATCATGATATAAGGAAATAAATAATAACTTTATTATTGCCTCTAGGGCATATTTCCTTCAGTCTCCCACTTGCACCAGAGTCAATAATCTAGATCACATCACCCTGTGATTAACACCAGTAGTTCACGTCACCATGTAACTAACACCCATGGTTCTCATCGCCATGTGACCACTACCCAAAGGGTTTACTAGAGCTAACAATCTAGTTCACATCGCCATGTGATTAACACCCAAAGAGTACTAAGGTGTGATCATGTTTTGCTTCGCGAGAGAAGTTTAGTCAGCGGGTCTGTTACATTCCGATCCGTATGTATTTTGCAAATTTCTATGTCTACAATGCTCTGCATGGAGCTACTCTAGCTAATTGCTCCCACTTTTAATACACATCCAGATTGATACTTAGAGTCATCTGGATTAGTGTCAAAGCTTGCATCGGTGTAACTCTTTACGACGAACTCTTTATCAACTGCATAATCGAGAAATATTTCTTTAGTCATCTAGTAACTAAGGACAATTTTGACCGCTGTCCAGTGATCTACTCCTAGATCACTATTGTACCTCCTTGTCAAACTCATGGCAAGGTACACAACAGGTTTGGCACACAGCAGGGCATACTTTATAGGACCTATGATTGAGGCATAGGGAATGACTTTCATCCTTTCTCTATCTTCTGTCGTGGTCGGGTTTTGAGTCTTACTCAACTTCATACCTTGTAACACAGGCAAGAACCCTTTCTTTTGACTGATCCATTTTGAACTTCTTCAAAACTTTATCAAGGTATGAGCTTTGTGAAAGTCCAATTAAGCGTCTTGATCTATCTCTATAGATCTTGATGCCTAATATATAAGTAGCTTCACTGAGATCTTTCTTTTAAAAACTCATTTCAAACATTCATTTATGCTTTCCAAAAAATTCTACATCATTTCAGATCGACAATATGTCATTCACATATACTTATCAGAAAGGCTGTAGTGCTCCCACTCACTTTCTTGCAAATACAGGCTTCACCGCAAGTCTTTATAAAACTATATGCTTTGATCAACTTATCAAAGTGCATATTCCAACTCCGAGATGCTTGCACTAGTCCATAGATGGATCGCTGGAGCTTGCACATTTTGTTAGCACCTTTAGGATTGACAAAACCTTCTGGTTGCATCATATACAACTCTTCTTTAATAAATCCATTAAAGAACACAGTTTTTGTTATCCATTTGCCAGATTTCATAAAATGTTGCAATTTCTAACATGATTCGGACAGACTTAAGCATCGCTACGAGTGAGAAAATCTCATCGTAGTCAACACTTTGAACTTGTCGAAAAACTTTTGCAACAAGTCGAGCTTTGTAGACAGTAACATTACCATCGATGTCAGTCTTCCTCTTAAAGATCCATTTATTTTCAATGGCTTGCCGATCATCGGGCAAGTCAACCAAAGTCCACACTTTGTTCTCATACATGGATCCCATCTCAGATTACATGGCCTCAAGCCATTTTGCGGAATCTGGGCTCATCATCGCTTCCTCATAGTTCGTAGGTTCATCATGGTCTAGTAACATGACTTCCAGAATCGGTTTACCGTACCACTCTGGTGCGGAACATACTCTGGTTGACCTACGAGGTTCAGTAGTAACTTGATCCGAACTTTCATGATCATCATCATTAGCTTCCTTGTTGATTGGTGTAGGAATCACTGGAACTAGTTTCTGTGATGTACTACTTTCCAATTCGGGAGAAGGTACAATTACCTCATTAAGTTCCACTTTCCTCCCACTCACTTCTTTAGAGAGAAACTCCTTCTCTAGAAAGTATCCATTTTTAGCAACGAATATCTTGCCTTTGGATCTGTGATACAAGGTGTACCCAACAGTCTCCTTTGGGTATCCTATGAAGACACATTTCTCCGATTTGGGTTCGAGCTTATCAAGTTGAAGCTTTTTCACATAAGCATCGCAGCCCCAAACTTTAAGAAACAACAACTTTGGTTTCTTGCCAAAGCACAGTTCATAAGGCGTCGTCTCAACGGATTTAGATGGTGCCCTTATTTAACGTGAATGCAGCTGTCTCTAATGCATAACCCAAAACGATAGTGGTAAATTGGTAAGAGACATCATAGATCGTACCATATCTAATAAAGTACGGTAAGATGTTCGGACACACCATTACGCTGTGGTGTTCCGGGTGGCGTGAGCTGTGAATCTATTCCAAATTGTTTTAAATGAAGACCAAACTCGTAACTCAAATATCCGCCTCCACGATCAGATCGTAGAAACTTTATTTACGATGATTCTCTATTTCACTCTCAAATTATTTGAACTTTTCAAATGTTTCAGACTTGTGTTTCATCTAGTAGATATACCCATATCTTCTCAAATCATCAGTGAAGATCGGAAAATAACGATACCTGCCGCGAGCCTTAACACTCATTGGTCCACATACATCAGTATGTATGATTTCCAACAAACCAGTTGCTCATTCCATTGTTTCGGAGAACGAAGTTTTAGTCATCTTTCCCATGAGGCACGGTTTGAAGGAAATATGCCCTAGAGGCAATAATAAAGATGTTATTTGTATTTCCTTATATCATGATAAATGTCTTTTATTCACGCTAGAATTGTATTAACCGGAAACTTAGTACATGTGTGAATACATAGACAAAACAGTATGTCCCTAGTATGCCTCTACTAGACTAGCTCATTGATCAAAGATGGCTATGTTTCCTAGCCATAGACATGAGTTGTCATTTGATCAACGAGATCACATCATTAGGAGAGTGATATAATGGACTAGACCCATCCGTTAGCTTAGCACTTTGATCGTTTAAGTTTTACTGCTATTGCTTTCTTCATGACTTATACATGTTCCTATGACTATGAGATTATGCAACTCTCGAATACCGTAGGAATACCTTGTGTGCTATCAAACATCACAACGTAACTGGGTGATAATAAAGATTCTTTACATGTGTCTCCGAAAGTATTCGTGGTGTTGGCATAGATCAAGAATAGGATTTGTCACTCCGAGTGTCGGAGAGGTATCTCTGGGCCCTCTCGGTAATGCACATCATAATAAGCCTTGCAAGCAAATGACTAATGAGTTAGTCACGAGATGATGTATTACGGAACGAGTAAAGAGACTTGCCGGTAACGAGATTGAACTAGGTATATAGATACCGACGATCGAATCTCGGGCAAGTAACATACCGATGACAAAAGGAACAACGTATGTTGTTATGCGATTTGACCGATAAAGATCTTCGTAGAATATGTAGGAACCAATATGAGCATCCAGGTTCCGCTATTGGTTATTGACCGGAGATGAGTCTCGGTCATGTCTACATAGTTCTCGAACCCGTAGGGTCCGCACGCTTAACGTTTGATGACGACCGGTATTATGAGTTTATGAGTTTTGATGTACCGAAGGTAGTTTGGAGTCCCGGATGATATCACGGACATGACGAGGAGTCTCGGAATGTCCGAGACGTAAAGATTGATATATTGGACGACTATATTCGGACACCGGAAGTGTTCCGTAAAGTTTCGGAATTAACCGGAGTACCAGGGGGGGTTACCGGAACCCCGTGGGGAAGCTATGGGCCTTAATGGGCCATAGGAGAAAGAGAGAAGGAGGGCCAGGGCTGGGCCGCGCACCCCCCACCCCTTGGTCTGAATTGTACAAGGAAGGAGGGGGGGTTCCCCTTTCCTTCTCCTTCTCCCTCTCCTTCCTTCCCCCCTTCTCCTTCTTGGTGGACTCCTACTAGGAATAGGATTGCAATCCTATTCCTAGTAGGATTGCCTCTCCTGGCGCGCCATAGAGAAACGACCGGCCTCCCCCCTTGCTCCTTTATATACGGGGGTAGGGGGCACCCTAGAACACACAAGTTGATCAGTTGATCTCTCCCAACCGTGTGCGGTGCCCCCCTCCACAGTAACACACCTCGGTCATATCGTTGCAGCGCTTAGGCGAAGCCCTGAGACGGTAACTTCATCATATCCGTCACCACGCCGTCGTGCTGACGAAACTCTCCCGTGAAGCTAAACTGGATCAAGAGCTCGCGGGACGTCATCAAGCTGAACGTGTGCTGAACGCGGAGGTGTCGTACGTTCGGTACTTGATCGGTTAGATCGCGAAGAAGTTCGACTACATCAACCGCGTCACTAGACGCTTCCGCTCCCGGTCTACGAGGGTACGTAGACACACTCTCCCCCTCGTTGCTATGCATCTAGTAGATAGATCTTGCGTGATCGTAGGAAAATTTTGAAAATACTACGTTCCCCAACACGGTTCGCAAGCACCAAGTGATTCCAAAAGTCCATCATTATGGAGTTTCTTCATGCGCTTTACAAATAAGTTGCACTATCATTATCAACTTTGCATATTTTGGCTTCAATATTATGAATATGTGTATTACTACGATCGAGATCCAACAAACTATTTTCATTGGGTGTATGACCATCGAAGGTTTTATTCAGGTAAACAGAATAACAATTATTCTATGACTTTAAATGAATAACCGTATTGAACAAACATGATCAAATCATATTCATGCTCAACACAAATGTCAAATAACATTTATTTAGGTTCTACACTAATCCCGAAAGTATAGGGAGTGTGCGATGATGATCATATCAATCTTGGAACCACTTCCAACACGCATCGTCACTTCACCTTTAACTAGTCTCTGTTCATTCTGCAACTCTCGTTTTGAGTTACTAATTTTAGCAACTGAACTGGTATCAAATACCCATGGGTTGCTATGAACACTAGTAAAGTACACATCAATAATCTATATATCAAATATACCTTTGTTCACTTTGCCATCCTTCTTATCCGCCAAGTATCTAGGGCAGTTCCGCTTCAAGTGACCATTTCCTTTGAAGTAGATGCACTTAGTTTCAGGCTTCAGTTTAGCTTTGGGTTTCTTCACGGGAGTGACAACTTGCTTGTCATTCTTCTTGAAGTTCCCCTTCTATCCCTTTGCCCTTTTCTTGAAACAAGTGGTCTTGGTAACCATCAACACTTGATGCTCTTTCTTGATTTCAACCTTCGCCGATTTCAGCATCGCGAAGAGCTGGGGAATAACTTTCGTCATCCCTTGCATATTATAGTTCATCACAAGGTTCTACTAACTTGGTGATAGTGTCTAGAGAACTTTGTCAATTACCATCTTATCTGGAAGGTTAACTCCCACTTGATTCAAGCAATTGTAGTACCCAGACAATCTAAGCACATGCTCACTGGTTGAGCTATTCTCCTCCATCTTGTAGGCAAAGTACTGTCAGAGGTCTCATCCCTCTCTGTTGGGGAACGTAGCAGAATTCAAAAAATATCCTACGCTTCACCAAGATCAATCTAGGGAGTCATCTAGCAACGAGGAGAAAGGAGTGCATCTACATACCCTTTGTAGATCGCGAGAGGAAGCGTTCAAGAGAACGTGGATGATGGAGTCGTACTCATCGTGATCCAAATCACCGATGATCCCAGCGCCGAACGGACGGCACCTCCGCGTTCAACACACGTACGGTGCAGCGACGTCTCCTCCTTCTTGATCCAGCAAGGGGGTAGGAGAGGTTGATGGAGATCCAGCAGCACGACGGCGTGGTGGTGGAAGCAACGGATATTCTGCAGGGCTTCGCCAAGCACCTGCGGGAAGAGGGAGATGTGTAACGGGGGGAGGGAGGCGCTAGGAGCAAGGGTGCGGCTGCCATATCTCCCCCCCACTATATATAGGGGTCAGGGGGGCGTCGGCCCTAGGAGATGCAATCTCCTAGGGGGGCGGTGGCCAAGGGGGAGGCTTGCCCCCCAAGGCAAGGGGGGCGCCCCCCACCCCTAGGGTTCCCAACCCTAGGCGCAGGGGGGAGGCCCAAGGGGGTGCGCCAGCCCACTATGGGCTGGTTCCCCTCCTCCTACAGCCCATGGAGCCCTTCGGGATGGGTGGCCCCACCCGGTGGACCCCCGAGACCCTTCCAGTGGTCCCGGTACACTACCGGTGACCCCCGGAACTCTCCCGATGGCCGAAACTGGACTTCCTATATATAATTCTTTACCTCTGGACCATTCCGAAACTCCTCGTGACGTCCGGAACTCCGGACAACATTCGGGTTACCGTGTGCATATATCTCTACAACCCTAGCATCATCGAACCTTAAGTGTGTAGACCCTACGAGTTCGGGAGACATGTAGACATGACCGAGACGACTCTCCGGTCAATAACCAACAGCGGGATCTGGATACCCATGTTGGTTCCTATGTGTTCCTCGATGATCTCATCGTATGAACCACGATGTCAAGGATTCACTCAATCTCGTATGCAATTCCCTTTGTCTATAGGTACAGTACTTGCCCGAGATTTGATCGTCGGTATACCGATACCTTGTTCAATCTCGTCATGGCAAGTCTCTTTACTCCTTTCGTAATACATCATCCCGTGACCAACTCCTTAGTCACATTGAGCTCATTATGATGATGTCTTACCGAGTGGGCCTAGAGATACCTCTCCGTCACACGGATTGACAAATCCCAGTCTCGGTTCGTGCCAACCCAACAGATACTTTCGGAGATACCCGTTGCGTACCTTTATAGCCACCCAGTTACGTTGTGACGTTTGGCACACCCAAAGTATTCCTACAGTATCCGGGAATTGCACAACCTCATGGTCTAAGGAAAATATACTTGACATTGGAAAAGCTTTAGCATTACGAACTACACGATCTTGTGCTAGGCTTAGGATTGGGTCTTGTCCATCACATCATTCTCCTAATGATGTGATCCCATTATCAATGACATCCAATGTCCATGGTCAGGAAACCATGACCATCTGTTGATCAACGAGCTAGTCAACTAGAGGCTTACTAGGGACACGTTGTGGTCTATGTATTCACACATGTATCACTGTTTCCGGATAATACAATTCAAGCATGAATGACAGACAATTATCATGAACAAGGAAATATAATAATAAACATTTTATTATTGCCTCTAGGGCATATTTCCAACAGTCTCCCACTTGCACTAGAGTCAATAATCTAGTTACAATGTGATGAATCGAACACCCATAGAGTTCTGGTGTTGATCATGTTTTGCTCGTGGAAGAGGTTTAGTCAACGGATCTGCGACATTTAGATTCGTATGCACTTTACAAATATCTATGTCTCCGTCTTGAACATAATTTCGGATGGAGTTCAAACGGCGCTTGATGTGCTTGGTCTTCTTATGAAACCTGGGCTCCTTGGCAATGGCAATAGCTCCAGTATTGTCACATAAGAGAGTCATCGGGCTTGACGCGCTTGGAATGACTCCTAGGTCGGTGATGAACTCCTTCATCCAGACTCCTTCCTGCGCTGCTTCGCAAGCAGCTATGTACTCCGCTTCACATGTAGAATGCGCCACGACGCTCTGCTTGCAACTGCACCAGCTGACTGCCCCACCATTGAAAATATACACGTATCCGGTTTGTGACTTGGAGTCATCCAGATCTGTGTCGAAGCTAGCATCGATGTAACCCTTTACGACGAGCTCTTCGTCACCTCCATAAATGAGGAACATATCCTTAGTCCTTTTCAGGTACTTCGGGATGTTCTTGACCGCTGTCCCGTGTTCCATATCGGGATCACTTTGGTACCTCCCTACCAAACTTATGGCAAGGTTCACATCAGGTCTGGTACATAGCATGGCATACATAATAGAACCTATGGCTGAGGCATAGGCGATGACACTCATCTTTTCTCTATCTTCTGCCGTGGTCGGGGATTGAGCCGTGCTCAATCTCATACCTTGCAATACAGGCAAGAACCCTTTCTTGGATTGATCCATATTGAACTTCTTCAATATCTTATCAAGGTATGTGCTTTGTGAAAGACCAATGAGGCGTCTCGATCTATCTCTATAGATCTTGATGCCTAATATATAAGCAGCTTCTCCAAGGTCCTTCATTGAAAAACTCTTATTCAAGTAGGCCTTTATGCTCTCGAAGAGTTCTACATCATTTCCCATCAGCAATATGTCATCCACATATAATATGAGAAATGCTACAGAGCTCCCACTCACTTTCTTGTAAATGAAGGCTTCTCCGCAAGTCTGTATAAACCCAAACGCTTTGATAACATCATTAAAGTGAATATTCCAACTCCGAGATGCTTGCACCAGCCCATAGATCGAGCGCTGGAGCTTGCATACCTTATTAGCATTCTCAGGATTGACAAAACCTTCTGGCTGCATCATATACAGCTCTTCCTTGAGGAAGCCATCAAGGAATGCCGTTTTGATGTTCATTTGCCATATCTCATAATCATAGAATGCGGCAATTGCTAACATGATTCGGACGGACTTCAGCATCACTACGGGAGAGAAAGTCTCGTCGTAGTCAATCCCTTGAACTTGTCGATAAACTTTAGCGACAAGTCGAGCCTTATAGATGGTCACATTACCATCTGCGTTAGTCTTCTTCTTAAATATCCATTTATTTTCTATGGTGTGCCGATCATCGGGCAAGTCCACCAAATTCCATACTTTGTTTTCATACATGGATCCTATCTCGGATTTCATGGCTTCAAGCCATTTGTTGGAATACGGGCCCGCCATCGCTTCTTCATAGTTCGAAGGTTCACCGTTGTCTAACAACATGATTTCCATGACAGGGTTGTCATAACACTCTGATGCGGAACGTGTCCTCGTGGACCTTCGAAGTTCTGTAGTAACTTGATCTGAATCTTCATGATCATCATCATTAACTTCCTCCCCAGTCGGTGCAGGCACCTCAGGAACATCTTCCTGCGCTGCGCTACTTTCCGGTTCGGAAGGGGTGACTGTCACCTCATCAAGTTCTACTTTCCTCCCACTCACTTCTTTCGAGAGAAACTCTTTCTCCAGAAAGGATCCATTCTTGGCAACGAAGACCTTGCCTTCGGATATGAGGTAGAAGGTGGTACCCAATCGTTTCCTTTGGGTATCCTATGAAGACACATTTTTCCGATTTGGGTTCGAGCTTTTCAGGTTGAAGTTTCTTGACATAAGCATCGCAACCCCAAACTTTCAAAAACGACAGCTTAGGTTTCTTGCCAAACCAAAGTTCATACGGTGTCGTCTCAACGGATTTTGACGGAGCCCTATTTAAAGTGAATGCGACAGTCTCTAAAGCATATCCCCAAAAAGATAGCGATAAGTCGGTGAGAGACATCATAGATCGCACCATGTCCAACAGAGTACGATTACGACGTTCGGACACACCATTACGCTGAGGTGTTCCGGGCGGTGTCAATTGTGAAACAATTCTAGAGTTCCTTAGGTGTGTGCCAAATTCGTGACTTAAATATTCACCCCCACGATCCGATCGTAAGAACTTTATTTTTCTGTCACGTTGATTCTCAACCTCATTCTGAAATTCCTTGAACTTTTCAAAGGTCTCAGACTTGTGCTTCATCAAGTAGACATACCCATATCTACTTAAGTCATCTGTGATGGTGAGAACATAACAATAGCCTCCGTGAGCTTTAACACTCATTGGACCGCACACATCGGTATGTATGATTTCCAATAAGTAGGTCGCTCGCTCCATTGTTCCGGAGAACAGAGTCTTGGTCATCTTGCCCAAGAGGCATGGTTCGCACGTGTCAAATGATTCATAATCAAGAGACTCCAAAAGTCCATCTGCATGGAGCTTCTTCATACGTTTGACACCAATATGACCAAGGCGGCAATGCCACAAGTATGTGGGACTATCATTATCAACTTTACATCTTTTGGCATTCACACTATGAATATGTGTAACATCACATTCGAGATTCATCAAGAATGAACCATTGACCAGCGGGGCATGACCATAAAACATATCTCTCAAATAAATAGGACAACCATTATTCTCGGATTTAAATGAGTAGCCATCTTGCATTAAACGAGATCTAGATACAATGTTCATGCTCAAAGCTGGTACTAAATAACAATTATTAAGGTTTAAAACTAATCCCGAGGGTAGATGTAGAGGTGGCGTGCCGACGGCGATCACATCGACCTTGGAACCATTCCCGACGCGCATCGTCACCTCGTCCTTCGCCAGAGGGAGCGAGGGGAGTATCGGGGCTAGGGTTAAAACGGGGCCTAGGGAGGCCGGCGGGCTAGGTTTAGGATGGGCCTTGGGCCAAATAGGGAGGGAGGTTTTGGTGGCCTAGGGAGGCCGGCCCAGCTGATGTCTTTGCCCCTCTCTCTCTCTTCTCTTCCAAAAAGATTAAAAAAACAAAGAAGAGAAAGAAAAGAAATAGAGGTTAAGGATGGAATTAGGGCATGAGGTTAATTTTCCCGGACTCGCAAAAAAATGCGCACGGTCCACGAAAAATAGGAGAGGCATGAATGCAAGAGTTAAATTCAAACCCATTTGAATTTAATTCAAATGGTTTGAATTAGGACATGGTTTAGGAAGTGTCCAAAAAATGTTGAGACTTTAGGAGGAGCCTCGATAAAAGAGATAAGATCTATTGCCAAGGTTTGGAGGTGAAACTTGAAGCAAAATAGGCCTGGGGAATATTTGCAAGTGTGTTTGGTGATTCCAAATAAATGGAATATTTCAAATAGCTCCATAAATATTAGGAGGATATGTTATAAAGAGAAATCACCATGTGAATTCCCTCGATTTAAATGGATTGAAGATCCACACAATTTATTTAGTTGTGTTTTTAAAATTAAATGACATGATGGCATGATGCAATGATGCAATACAAAATAAAATAGAGCAAGCAAATAAGAAACACATGGTGAAACCCGGAATAGCTAGAAGTCTTCTCGAGCGCCGGTCTTGGGGCGTCACACAGCAGGGGCAGCAAGGCACGTATTGTATTATTGCCATCGAGGATAAAAAGACGGGGTTTATATCAGATTACATGAGTTTGTCCCTCTACATCATGCCATCTTGCTTAAGGTGTTACTATGTTCTTATGAAATTAATATTCTAGATGCATGCTGGAGAGCGGTCGATGTGTAGAGTAATAGTAGTAGATGCAGAATCGTTTCAGTCTACTTGTCACGGATGTGATGCCTATATACAATGATCATGCCTAGATATTCTCATAACTATGCATTTTCTATCAATTGCTCGACAGTAATTTGTTCACCCACCGTAGAATTTGTTATCTTGAGAGAAGCCACTAGTGAAACCTATGGCCCCCGGGTCAATCTTCCATCATATTAATCTTTCATCAACTATCTTTTATTTTGCAATCTTTAAT
The DNA here is from genome assembly GCA_902687465.1 of Secale cereale. Classification (NCBI taxonomy): domain Eukaryota; kingdom Viridiplantae; phylum Streptophyta; class Magnoliopsida; order Poales; family Poaceae; genus Secale; species Secale cereale. The sequence goes on from LR738713.1 coordinate 355,542,328, forward strand.
TTTCAATCTATACAACAAAAATACCAAAAATATTTATCTTATTATCTCTATCAGATCTCAGTTTTGCAAGTGGCCGAGAAGGGATTGACAACCCCTTTATCGCGTTGGTTGCAAGGTTCTTATTTGTTTGTGCAGGCACGAGGAACTTGCGTGTAGTCTCCTACTGGATTGATACCTTGGTTCTCAAAAACTAAGGGAAATACTTACGCTACTTTGTTGCATCACCCTTTCCTCTTCAAGGGAAAAACAACACATGCTCAAGAGGTAGCAAGAAGAATTTCTGGTGCCATTGCCGGGGAGATCTATGCATAAGTTATGTACCAAGTACCCATCACAAACTATTATCCTTGCATTGCATTATTTGCCATTTGCCTCTCCTTTTCCTTTCCCCCACTTCACCTTTGCCGTTATATTCGCCCTTTTTCCGTTCGCCTCTTGTTGCTTGCCTCTTGTTTGCTTGTGTGTTTGATTTCTTGCTTGTCTCAATGTCTCTACCAAATAGCATTGATCCTCACCTTAGAAGGTTGGAAGAGATTGAAAACTATGTTAGAAGTTTTATGTCTTTGCAATTTGAGCATAATAATTTCTTCAGAAACGAGTTTAAAGAACATAACAGTTTTATGGAGTATATGAATAAAGAGCTGGATGATATGTCTAAAGAATTTTATGGTTTAAAATCTCAGTTCGCTCATCTTGAGAACTTAATAGCCCAAATTTCGGATAAGTAAGCCACTTAATAAGATGGCCGCTAAACCGGAAGATCATGATAATAAAGATGAAGATCTAAAAGTAATAGATGTGTCTCCTATTAAATCTTTGTTTTCTAATATGAATCTTGATAAAGATGGGACTGGAGATGAGTCAACTTTAGTTAAAAGGCGCCCCAATGATCCGGAGTTTCTAGATCTTGATGCTAAAACTGTTAAAAATGGGATTGAAGAGGTCAAAATTTTACATAGCAATGAACCCACTATATTGGATTTCAAGGGATTTAATTATGATAATTTCTCTTTGATAGATTGTATTTCCTTGTTGCAATCCGTGCTAAATTCTCCTCATGCTTATAGTCAAAATAAAGCTTTTACCAAACACATCGTTGATGCTTTAATGCAATCTTATGAAGAAAAACTTGCATTAGAAGTTTCTATCCCCAGAAAACTTTATGATGAGTGGGAACCTACTATTAAAATTAAGATTAAAGATCATGAATGTTATGCTTTGTGTGATTTGGGTGCTAGTGTTTCCACAATTCCAAAAACTTTGTGTGATATGTTAGGTTTCCACAATTCCAAAATTCGAGGAAAACCAAAAGGCTGAGCTTGGAGATGCCCCGGGAATGCATCCCCTCTTTCGTCTTCGTCTATCGGTAACTTTACTTAAGACTATATTTTTATTCACCACATGATATGTGTTTTGCTTGGAGCGTCTGTAACGCCCGGATAGTTAAGCTACAGTGAACCTCTGCTAATGATGCCACGTCACCTTGATTACTGTTGTTAATCTTGCGTTGGATCAAAACTGTTCAAATTCAAATTTGAATTTTAGTCAAACGTCAAAAGTTTTCAAACATTAAAACTAAAATTTTCGGAGTGTGCCAATTAATGCTTAGGTATTTATGGTAAAGGAACCACACTTTTACCAGATGCCTAAATATTTTAAAATCAATTAAAACTAGAAAAGGAAATAACAAAGAAAAGAAAAGAAGATACAAAACGTAAAGCAAAAGAAAATATCAAACCCCTCCCCTTGGGCCATTTTGCCCATTTGGCCAACAGCCAGGCCGGCCCACCTACTGGCCTACTTAGGCCCCTGCCCTCTCACTGAAACCCTAATCCACTCCCACTCTCCTCCCACTCCCCTGTCCTGATCTGGATCGGGATCGATCCCGACGACCTCGCCTCGCCGCCCGGAGCTGCTCGACGCCGTCTCCTCCCGCCATCGTCGTCGGACCTCCCCGTCGGACTGCCTTGTCCTCACCTCTCCCTCGCCGGCTCCACCGAGCCACGCCACCCCTCTTCTCACGATGCTCATGAGCACCATCGCTCTCCCCTCCTTTCCCTCCCCACGGTCACCGCCGTGCGCCCGAGCCCCTCATCTGCCCCGCCGTGGCCAATAGCCGGCCCGGCAGCACACCCGCGGCCACGCCCCCTGCTGCTCACACGCCGACGCGCCACCGTGGCCGCAGCCACTATAAGAAATATGTCAACTAGTGACCTTCTGTCAGTGACCCTGGAAGAATTGGTCATAGATCTATGACCATTTGAGACCAATTGGTCAAAAGCTGTTCGGGGGGCTCCAAACCCTAAACTATAACGACCATTTTGGTCAGAAAGGTCATAATTTCCTTACACGAAATGGTCATAAAGCATATAGCACTGGTCAGCTGCCTTATTTCTAGCTGATCATGACCAATATAGATGGTCATAACCTTGTAAATTGTGGTGGGTTGCTATGACTAGGCGCCACCTCATCAGTTTTGCCTATGTGTCATGTCCATGTGTCAGTTTTTTCCCTAGGTTGTGAAGCAACCTATATTTCTGCCATTCCTAAAATCCCCAAAAATATCTCATAAATTCTTTGGGTCATATTTTCGCCGAATATGTAAAAAACCTTCCTTGCCTAGTTCAAAAATAATTCAACAATATTCATTTTCATATTATGTCCAGAACAACACTTTGTGAAGGAAGTGCTATTTTTATATTCTTGATTGCCCTAAAAAAATTGGGCACTCTTTCCTATCCAAATAATTGCTGCATGACAAAATTCAGCTCCATTTGCGTAGTAAATGTTCCTCGGCGAATTTCCAAAGTTTTTGTTCAGCTAGAAGCTTTGTGAAGGAAGTACTAGCTATGCATATCCAAAAGGCATGAAATTTATACAGTGCCTTCATATGCCCAAATTATCACCCTCCTCCAAATTGCAGCTCAACCAAATCATCTATGTGTGCCCAGCTTTAATTTTTTATTTTCTGTCCAGATTGGCACATTGCAAAGCAAGTGCTATGTATACCACTCCTATTGCCCTCAAACTTTTTGGTCAATCTTCCATATCCAAATCATTGCCACATGCCACTATTTAGCTCCATTTTCCTATTAAATCTTCCTCAACAAATTTCCAAAGTTTCTATCCAGAGAGAAGCTTTGTGAAGGAAGTACAAGCTAGGATTATCCAAATGGTATACAAATTTTACAGCCCTTTCCTATGCTCAAATGACCATACTCCACAAAATTTCAGCTCAATACATTTATTCATTTGAGCCCAACTTCAATATTCATATTTCTGCCCGATGTGGTACATTGCAAAGCAAGTGTCATCTACGCTCCTCCATTTGTGCTGAAAATATGCCAAGCTAGTCTCCCTAGTAGATGATCATCCTCAGCCAAAATTCAGGACCATTGGCCATGTGCATTTCCCGTACCGATAATCAAACACTTGGCTGCTAATTCGTGTTTGAGCATAGTTCAGTCTCCTCGTGAGAGTCTTCTGTTGTCATTTTCTTCCTAGCACTTACTGTTGGGGAACGTTGCATGGGAAACAAAAATTTTCCTACGCTCACCAAGATCAATCTAGGAGATGCATCTACGAGGGAAGAGTCGGATCCACATACCCTTGTAGATCGCTAAGCGGAAGCGTTCAAGAACGCGGTTGATGGAGTCGTACTCGCCGCGATTCAAAACGCCGAAGATCCTAGCACCGAACGGACGGTGCCTCCGCGTTCTTCACACGTGCAGCTCGGGGACGTCTCCTCCTTCTTGATCCAGCAAGGGGGAAGGAGAGGTTGACGGAGAAAACCAGCAGCACGACGGCGTGGTGGAGATGGTGGTGGAGGAATTCCGGCAGGGCTTCGCCAAGCACTGCAAAATAGACGAAGATATTCGTGGGAGAGGGAGGGCAGCGCCGAGGCACGAACTTGTGTTGCTGCCCTCCCTCTGCCTCTCTTTATATAGGGGG
>LR738713.1:355546408-355572381 GCA_902687465.1 Secale cereale
CACTGTTCTCACTAACAACCCTAGCGTCACCGAACCTTAAGTGTGTAGACCCTGCGGGTTCGGAAACTATGCAGACATGACCGAGACACTCCCAGGTCAACAACCAATAGCGGGATCTGGATACCCATATTGGTTCCCACACGTTCCTCGATGATCTCATCGGATGAACCACGATGTCAAGGATTCAGGCAATCCCGTATACAGTTCCCTTTGTCTCGTCGGTATGTTACTTGCCCGAGATTCGATCGTCGGTATCTCTATACCTAGTTCAATCTCGTTACCGGCAAGTCTCTTTACTCGTTCCGTAATACATAATCTCGTGACTAACTACTTAGTCACTTTGAGCTCATTGAGATGACGTATTACCGAGTGGGCCCGGAGATACCTCTCCGTCACACGGAGTGACAAATCCCAGTCTCGATCCATGTCAACTCAACAGACACCTTCGGAGATACCTGTAGAGTACCTTTATAGTCACCCAGTTACGTTGCGACGTTTGGCACACACACAAGGCACTCCTACGGTGTCAGTGAGTTACATGATCTCATGGTCATAGGAACTTATACTTGACATGCAGAAAACTATAGCGATAACTGATACGATCAAAAGCTATGTTTAACGTTTGGGTCTCGTCCATCACATCACTCTCCTAATGATGTGATCCCGTTATCAAATGACAACTCATGTCTATGACCTGGAAACCGCGGTCATCTTTGATCAACGAGCTAGTCCTGAAGAGGCTTACTAGGGACACAAAGTTTGTCTATTTATTCACACATGTATTTAAGTTTCCAATCAATACAATTATAGCATGGATAATAAACGATTATCATGAACAAGGAAATATAATAATAACTCTTTTATTATTGCCTCTAGGGCATATTTCCAACAGTCTCCCACTTGCACTAGAGTCAATAATCTAGCATTACAAGGTAATGAATCTAACACCCATAGAGTCTTGGTGTTGATCATGCTTAGCCCGTGGAAGAGGCTTAGTCAACGGATCTGCAACATTCAAATCCGTGTGTACTTTGCAAATGCTTATGTCCTCCTCCTTGACTGAATCGCGGATGGAATTGAAGCGTCGCTTTATGTGTCTGGTCCTCTTGTGAAACCTTGGTTCCTTGGCTAGAGCAATGGCACCAGTGTTGTCACAAAACAGAGTCATTGGGTTCAATGCACTAGGCACAACTCCAAGATCTGTCATGAACTCCTTCATCCAAACACCTTCCTTTGCCGAGGCAGCTATGTACTCCGCTTCGCATGTAGAATCGGCTACCACGCTTTGCTTGGAACTGCACCAGCTTACCGCTCCCCCGTTGAGAATATATACGTATCCGGTTTGAGACTTAGAGTCATCCGGATCAGTGTCAAAGCTTGCATCGACGTAACCCTTTACGACGAGCTCTTGATCACCTCCATAAACGAGAAACATCTCCTTAGTCCTTTTCAGGTACTTTAGGATATTCTTGACCGCTGTCCAGTGATCCATACCAGGATTACTTTGAAACCTTCCGGCCATACTTATGGCAAGGCTGACATCTGGTCTTGTGCACAGCATTGCATACATGATAGAGCCTATGGCTGAAGCATAGGGGATGACACTCATCTTTTCTCTATCTTCCGCAGTCACTGGGCATTGAGTCTTACTCAACTTTGTACCTTGCAATACCGGCAAGAACCCCTTCTTGGATTGATCCATTTTGAACTTCTTCAAAACTTTATCAAGGTATGTACTTTGTGAAAGTCCTATCAAGCGTCTCGATCTATCTCTATAGATCTTGATGCCCAATATGAAAGCAGCTTCACCGAGGTCCTTCATCGAAAAACTCTTGTTCAAATACCCCTTCACGCTATCCAAAAGTTCTACATTGTTTCCAATTAGCAATATGTCATCCACATATAATATTAGAAACGCTATAGAGCTCCCACTCACTTTCTTGTAAATACAAGCTTCTCCGTAAACTTGTACAAACCCAAACGCTTTGATCACCTCATCAAAGCGAAGATTCCAACTCCGAGATGCTTGCACCAGCCCATAAATGGAACGCTGGAGTTTGCAAACTTTGTCAGCATTCTCTGGATCGACAAAACCTTCCGGTTGTATCATATACAACTCTTCCTTAAGAAAACCGTTAAGGAACGCTGTTTTGACATCCATCTGCCAAATTTCGTAATTGAAATATGCGGCTATTGCTAACATGATTCGGACGGATTTAAGCATCGCTACGGGTGAGAAAGTCTCATCGTAGTCAACTCCTTGAACTTGTGAAAAACCCTTTGCCACAAGTCGAGCTTTATACACGGTGACATTGCCGTCAGCGTCCGTCTTCCTCTTAAAAATCCATTTATTCTGAATGGCCTTCCGCCCTTCAGGTAATACTTCCAAAGTCCATACTTTGTTTTCATACATGGATCCCATCTCGGATTTCATGGCCTCTAACCATTTGTCGGAATCCGGGCCCACCATCGCTTCTCCATAGCTCGTAGGTTCACTGTTGTCCAACAACATGACCTCCAAGACAGGGTTACCATACCACTCAGGTGCAGTGCGTACCCTTGTCGACCTACGAGGTTCGGTAGTAACTTGATCAGAAGCTTCTTGATCATCATCATTGGCTTCCTCTTCAACCGTTGCAGGCTCCACAAAAACATCTTTCTGTGCTGCGCTACTCTTTGGTTGAAGCAGAGGTTCAATAACCTCATCAAGTTCTACCTTCCTCCCACTCAATTCTTTCGAGAGAAATTCTTTCTCGAGAAAGGACCCGTTCTTAGCGACAAACACTTTGCCCTCGGATCTGAGATAGAAGGTGTACCCAACCGTCTCTTTTGGGTATCCTATGAAGACACATTTGTCCGCTTTGGGTTCGAGCTTTTCTGGCTGAAGCCTTTTGACATAAGCATCGCAACCCCAAACTTTGAGAAAAGACAACTTAGGTTTCTTACCAAACCACAGTTCATACGGTGTTGTCTTAACGGACTTAGATGGAGCCCTATTTAAAGTGAATGCAGCCGTCTCTAACGCATATCCCCAAAATGATAGTGGCAAATCGACAAGAGACATCATAGAACGCACCATATCTAATAGGGTTCGATTACGACGTTCGGACACACCATTACGCTGTGGTGTTCCAGGTGGCGTCAACTGTGAAACAATTCCACATTGTCTTAAGTGATTGCCAAACTCATAACTCAGATACTCTCCCCCTCGATCAGATCGTAGGAACTTGATCTTCTTGTTACGATGATTCTCAACTTCACTCTGAAATTGCTTGAACTTTTCAAACGTTTCAGACTTATGCTTCATCAAGTAAATATACCCATATCTACTTAAGTCGTCAGTGAAGGTGAGAAAATAACGATATCCACCGCGCGCCGTGACACTCATCGGGCCACACACATCAGTATGTATGATTTCCAATAAGTCACTTGCCCGTTCCATTGTTCCTGAAAACGGGGTCTTAGTCATCTTGCCCATGAGGCACGGCTCGCATGTGTCAAGTGATTCAAAATCAAGAGACTCCAAAAGTCCATCAACATGGAGCTTCCTCATGCGTTTCACGCCGATATGACCCAGACGGCAGTGCCACAAGAAAGTGGTACTATTGTTATCAACTCTACATCTTTTGGCATAAATGTTATGAACATGTGTATCATCACTATCGAGATTTAATAAGAATAAACCCCCTACTTCGGGTGCATGACCATAAAACATATTACCCATATAAATAGAACAACCTTTATTCTCTGATTTAAATGAGTAACCGTCTCGCATTAAACAAGATCCAGATATAATGTTCATGCTCAACGCAGGCACTAAATAACAATTATTCAGGTTCATAACTAATCCCGATGGTAATCGAAGAGCGAGCGTGCCGACGGCGATCACATCAACCTTGGAACCATTCCCCACGCGCATCGTCACTTCGTCCTTCGCCAGCCTCCGTTTATTCCGTAGTTCCTGTTTAGAGTTGCAAATGTGAGCAACCGAACTGGTATCAAATACCCAGGCACTACAACGAGAGTTGGTAAGGTACACATCAATAACATGTATATCACATATACCTTGCTTGTTGTTGTTGTTGGCCCCCTTCTTGTCTGCCAGATACTTGGGGCAGTTCCGCTTCCAGTGGCCGTTCCCCTTGCAATAGAAACACTCAGTCTCTGGCTTGGGCCCAGCCTTGGGTTTCTTCACTGGATGAGCAACTGCCTTGCCACCCTTCTTAGAGTTACCCTTCTTGCCCTTGCCATTCTTCTTGAAACTGGTAGTTTTATTGACCATCAACACTTGATACTCCTTCTGGATGTCTACCTCAGCGACTTTCAGCATCGCAAACAGCTCGGCGATGGTTTTGTTCATCCCTTGCATGTTATACTGCTGCACGAAGCTCTTGTAGCTAGGTGGGAGTGACTGGAGAATTCTGTCAATGATAGCCTCCTCCGGGAACACAAGTCCCAGATCAGCTATGCGGGTATAGTACCCAGACATCTTCAGTAAGTGCTCACTGACAGACGAATTCTCCTCCATCTTGCAAGCAAAGAATTTATCGGTGGTCTCATACCTCTCGATCTTGGCATTCTTCTCAAAGATGAACTTCAACTCCTGGAACATCTCATATGCTCCATGACGTTCGAAACGCCTTTGAAGTCCTCCTTCCAAGCTATACAACATGGCACACTGCACTACTGAGTAGTCATCCGCACGCGACTGCCAGGCGTTCATAACGTCCACAGAGGCCGGAGCGGGGGGTTCACCTAGCGGTGCATTTAGGACATAAACCTTTTGGGCAGCTGTGAGGATGATCCTCAGATTGCGGAGCCAGTCCACAAAGTTGCTCCCATCATCTTTCAGCTTAGTTTTCTCTAGGAACGCATTAAAATTCAGGGGAGCTACTGCGGGAGCCATCTACAACAAAAGATTTGCAAAGACATCTTAGACTATTGTTCATGATAAGTGAGTTTTAACTAATCAAATTACTTATAACTCCCACTCAAATTGACATCCCTCTGGTCATCCGAGCGTGACATGATCCAAATCCACCAACCCAAGTCCGATCATCACGTGAGGTGAGGTGGTGTCAATGGTGAACATCTTCATGTTGATCATATGTACTATATGACTCATGCTCGACCTTTCGGTCTTCCGTGTTCCGAGGCCATGTATGTACATGCTAGGCCCGTCAAGTCTAACCCGAGTGTTCTGCATGTGCAAAACTGGCTTGCACCCGTTGTATGCGAACGTAGAGTCTATCACACCCGATCATCACGTGGTGCTTCGAAACGACGAACCTTCGCAACGGCGCACACTCGGGGGGAACACAATTTTATCTTGAAATTTTAGTGAGGGATCATCTTATAATGCTACCGTCGTCCTAAGCAAAATAAGATGCATAAAAGGATTAACATCACATGCAAATCATAAGTGACATGATATGGCCATCAACTCGTGCTTTTGATCTCCATCTCCAAAGCACCGGCATGATCTCCATCGTCACCGGCGTAACACCATGATCCCCATCATCATGATCTCCATCATCGTGTCGCCATCGGGGTTGTCGCGCGCCCACCATGCTCTTACTACTATTGCTACCATTTAGCGATAAAGTAAAGCATTACATAGCGCTTAATGATTGACACGCATGTCATACAAAAATTAAAGACAACCCTATGGCTCCTGCCGGTTGCCGTATACATCGACATGCAAGTCGATATTAACTATTACAACATGATCATCTCATACATCAAATATATCTCATCATGTCTTTGGCCATATCATATCACATACATACCCTGCAAAAACAAGTTAGACGTCCTCTAATTTGTTGTTGCATGTTTTACGTGGCTGCTATGGGTATCTAGCAAGAACGCTTCTTACCTACGCAAAGCCACAACGGTGATATTTAAGTTGCTATTTAACCTTCTACAAGGACCGCCTTCGTCGAATCCGATTCAACTAAGATAGGAGAGACAGACACCCGCCAGCCATCTTATGCAACAAAAGTCGCATGTCTGTCGATGGAACCGGTCTCATGTACGTGGACATGTAAAGTTGGTCCGGGCCGCTTCATCCCATAATACCGCTGAATCAAGAAAGACCAAGGAGGGAAGCAATCTAAACATCAACGCCCACAAACCCCTTTGTGTTCTACTCGTGAAAACATCTACGCAAGAACCTGGCTCATGATGCCACTGTTGGGGAACGTTGCATGGGAAACAAAAATTTTCCTACGCTCACCAAGATCAATCTAGGAGATGCATCTACGAGGGAAGAGTCGGATCCACATACCCTTGTAGATCGCTAAGCGGAAGCGTTCAAGAACGCGGTTGATGGAGTCGTACTCGCCGCGATTCAAAACGCCGAAGATCCTAGCACCGAACGGACGGTGCCTCCGCGTTCTTCACACGTGCAGCTCGGGGACGTCTCCTCCTTCTTGATCCAGCAAGGGGGAAGGAGAGGTTGACGGAGAAAACCAGCAGCACGACGGCGTGGTGGAGATGGTGGTGGAGGAATTCCGGCAGGGCTTCGCCAAGCACTGCAAAATAGACGAAGATATTCGTGGGAGAGGGAGGGCAGCGCCGAGGCACGAACTTGTGTTGCTGCCCTCCCTCTGCCTCTCTTTATATAGGGGGAGAGAGGGGAGGGGGCGCCCCTAGGGTTCCCCCTAGGGGGCGGCGGCCAAGGCCAGATGGGGCCGGCCAAGGGGGGGGCGGCGGCCAGGGCTAGGGTTTCCCCCCCAGGCGCCTTGCCCCCCAAGCCAAGGGGGTGCGGCTGCCCTAGGGGGGCCCAGCCCCTTAGGCGCAGGTGGAGGGGCCTAGGGTGGGCGCACAGCCCCTGAGTGGGCTGTTGCGTCTCCCCACTTATGGCCCATGAGGCCCGCAACACTTGCCGGGACCCCCGAAACTCCTTTCGGTCATCCGACGACTCCCCGGTGCTCCCCGGAACACTTCCGGACTCCGATCACTCTCATCCTATATATCAATCTTCGTCCCCGGACCATTCCGAAGACCCTCGTCACGTCCGGGATCTCATCCGGGACTCCGAACAACCTTCGGTTACCATGCACTGTTCTCACTAACAACCCTAGCGTCACCGAACCTTAAGTGTGTAGACCCTGCGGGTTCGGAAACTATGCAGACATGACCGAGACACTCCCAGGTCAACAACCAATAGCGGGATCTGGATACCCATATTGGTTCCCACACGTTCCTCGATGATCTCATCGGATGAACCACGATGTCAAGGATTCAGGCAATCCCGTATACAGTTCCCTTTGTCTCGTCGGTATGTTACTTGCCCGAGATTCGATCGTCGGTATCTCTATACCTAGTTCAATCTCGTTACCGGCAAGTCTCTTTACTCGTTCCGTAATACATAATCCCGTGACTAACTACTTAGTCACTTTGAGCTCATTGAGATGACGTATTACCGAGTGGGCCCGGAGATACCTCTCCGTCACACGGAGTGACAAATCCCAGTCTTGATCCATGTCAACTCAACAGACACCTTCGGAGATACCTGTAGAGTACCTTTATAGTCACCCAGTTACGTTGCGACGTTTGGCACACACAAGGCACTCCTACGGTGTCAGTGAGTTACATGATCTCATGGTCATAGGAACTTATACTTGACATGCAGAAAACTATAGCGATAACTGATACGATCAAAAGCTATGTTTAATGTTTGGGTCTCGTCCATCACATCATTCTCCTAATGATGTGATCCCGTTATCAAATGACAACTCATGTCTATGACCTGGAAACCGCGGTCATCTTTGATCAACGAGCTAGTCCTGAAGAGGCTTACTAGGGACACAAAGTTTGTCTATTTATCCACACATGTATTTAAGTTTCCAATCAATACAATTATAGCATGGATAATAAACGATTATCATGAATAAGGAAATATAATAATAACTCTTTTATTATTGCCTCTAGGGCATATTTCCAACACTTACCTGGGGAGTGCCCAACCCACTAGACATGTCTAGGCCACCCAGAACACATGTCAACACCACGGTCACGCGGTGGGCCCGCGAGTTTACGCGCTTTGGAGTTCGGGCTTTGGGCCACCGTCCAAACCTCGACATATCGCCACCAAACCATGTATTTTTGCTTAAATAAATACTTATGTGACTATAAATGATTTTTGCAAAAAATAAAGAGCAAACTATAAGGCAGCTGCAGTTCAAATTTGACCTGCTTCCAACTGGATCGGCCGAAATTTGTCTTTTTCACCAGAGGTGGGTTCAAACTTTTGACACCCAACCATTTTGTCAATTGTGCATTAAATATGGCCTAGTATTTTATAAAATTGATTTGGTACAATTTTGCAGCAAATATATGGTAGGTCCTTCACAAAAAACTCATTTTCTGCACACAAAAAATGGAAAATGAATTTTTCGTCCAAAGAAAATGAAAACTTCCTTAGGCAACATTGTTTGCCATTCCAAGATGCACCTATGTGCACGATATGAGATCATTTCAACAAACAATGTCATGAATGTGGCCATAAGATTGATCATTTGGCTTGAAAGCCATGAATCTTCACACATGGTAGCTCATTTTCGAGAACACTTTTTTAAAATAGTTACCGTATTACAAGTTTATATATTTTTTCTGGTAACTTGGTCACATATAATGACACAATGCGAAGGTTTTCCAATTTTACGATTATTTTTATTTTGTATGCCCGTTTCAAAATACGGTCAAAACGGTGGGAATGACCGTTCCTAGCTAGTGGTTGAATCTTGGATTTTTTTGGTGTTTCTCTGATTAAATAGATACTTATGTAACTATAAATGATTTTTGAAAAAAAATAAAGAGCAAACTATGAGGCAGCTGCAGTTCAAATTTGACCCGTTTCCAACGGAATCGGCGAAAATTTGTCTTTTTCACGAGAGGTGGATAAAAGCTTTGGACATCCAACCATTTGTTCAATTGTGCATTAAATATGGCCTAGTATTTTAGAAAATTGATTTGGTACACTTTTGCAACAAATATTTGGTAGGTCCTTCACAAAAAACCTCATTTTAGGCACTCGAAAAATGGAAAATGATTTTTTCGTCCAAAGAAAATGAAAACTTCCTTAGGCAACATTGTTTGCCATTCCAAGATGGACCCTTTTGCATGATATGAGATCATTTCAACAAACTATGTCATAAATGTGGCCATAAGATTGATCATTTGGCTTGAAAGCCATGAATCTTCACACATGATAGCTCATTTCTGAGAACACTTTTTTTAAAATAATTGTCGTATTACAAGTTTATTATTTTTTCTGGTAATTTGGTCACATATAATGACACAATGCGAAGGTTTTCCAATTTTTTATTTTTTTTTTGAATTTTTTATGCCTGTTTCAAAATGCGGTCAAAACGGTGGGCATGACCGTTCCTACCTAGTGGGTGAATCTTGGAAAACTTTTTGTGTTTCTATGATTAAATAGTTACTTATGTACCTAGAAATGATTTTTGGAAAAAATAAAGAGCTAACTATGAGGCAGCTATAGTTCAAATTTGACCCCGCTTCCAACTAAATCGGCGGAAATTTGTCTTTTTCACGAGAGGTAGATAAAAGATTTGGACACCTAACCATTTGGTCAACTGTGCATTCAATATGGCCTAGTAATTTAAAAAAATGATCAGGTACAAATTTGCAACAAATATATTGTAGGTCCTTCACAAAAAAACTCATTTCGGGCACTCGAAAAAATGGAAAATGAATTTTTCGTCCAAAGAAAATGAAAACTTCCTTAGGCAACATTGTTTGCCATTCCAAGATGCCCCTTCGTGCATGATATGATATCATTTGAACAAACTATGCCATGAATGTGGCCGTAAGATTGATCATTTGGTTTGAAAGCCATGAATCTTCACACATGATAGCACATTTCTGAGAACACTTTTTTAAAATAATTACCGTATTACAAGTTTATTATTATTTTTCTCATAAATTGGTCACATATAATGACACAATGCGAAGTTTTTCCAATTTTTTGAATTTTTTTGAATTTTTTATGCCCGTTTCAAAATGCGGTCAAAACGGCTCGCATGATCGTTCCTAGCTAGTGGTTGAATCTTAGAAAACTTTTGGTGTTTCTATGATTAAATAGATACTTATGTACCTAGAAATGGCTTTTGAAAAAAATAAAGAGCTAACTATGAGGCAGCTATAGTTCAAATTTGACCTGCTTCCAACTGAATCGACGGAAATTTGTCTTTTTCACGAGAGGTGGATACAAGCTTTGGAGTCCCAACCATTTGGTAAATTTTGAATTAAATATAGCCTAGTATTTTAGAAAATTGATTTGGTCCAATTTTCCAACAAATATATGATAGGTCCTTCACAAAAAACTCATTTGGGAACTCGAAAAATGATTAAAAATAGCGATAAAGATAACAAATGCATACAAGTTGGTCCTCATCCATAAAATGTGGTCTAACTTGAGTGAAAAATTTGTGTGATGCCTTTTTGCAAAATATTTTTTATAGCTGCTTCAAAAAATAGCTATATCTTTAGTACTTGGAAATTATTTTAAATCACGAATTCTCGGACCAATCAGAACACTTCTCACGGATCTCCCCACTCTATCTGATCTGAACCATCCACACCAGGCGGATCCAACGTCTCGCACCTCTTAGCAGGCCAACCCAAACCCTAGCAGCCCACGGTCGCGTCTCTCACCCCTCTCCCAGATCCAGATCGATGACGACGTCCCTCCGTCACCGTCCCTCCTTCCCCGCTCCCTGCCCCGCCGGCGCTCTCACCCACCCATCGGCGGCCTCGCTCCCAAAATCCGCTCTTCTCACCGCCGTCGATGCCCCACCACCATCCCCCCTTTCCTCACCCGCCCCTACCTTCTCTCCCTACCTAACCAGATCGAGCCGACCAGGCGGCAGTGGCAATAGTTTTGGCTTCTCTCCGGGCGGATTCCTCCCTCCCCTCATCGTCTTCATACCCCCACCCCACCCCGCTCCTCCAGCCCCACACCACTGATGTCTACACACGCTTCTACTCTTGTAGACTATGTTGGGCCTCCAAGCGCAGAGGTTAGTAGGACAGCAACAATTTCCCTCAAGTGGATGACCTAAGGTTTATCGAACTCAGGGAAGTAGAGGTTGAAGATGGTCTCTCTCAAGCAACCCTGCAACTAAGATACAAGAAGTCTCTTGTGTCCCCAACACACCTAATACACTTGTTAGATGTATAGGTGCACTAGTTCGGCGAAGAGATGTTAAATGACAAGTGATATGGATGGCAAAACAAAGTAATATAAATCTGTAATAAAAAGTGCAGCAAGCAAACAAGTGGTAAACGTGAGCACAAATGGTATTGCAATGGTGGAAACAAGGCCTAGGGATCATACTTTCACTAGTGGCAACTCCCAACAATATTAACATAATCGAATCACATGATATTTCCCATAAAACATGCAATGGAGACGCACCCGGAGGTCATTCCTTCGTGGTCAAGAGAGGACGAGAATTATGTAGGGCTACAAAAGCACACCTCAAAGTTTGTAGTTCTCAATCTAAGGATTTCCCAATGTCACCGCGGCCATCCAAAGAGAGTCCCACAATCACCACAACATATCTAAAGGATAGTCAAAGACAAGCACCAAGAGACTCTCAATCTTCAATCAACACACAAGAGAGGAAATCACTCATGAAAATATTTTTCTAATCCATGTCCAATAGACCGCTGTCACCTTGGTCTCGGGGATTATACTAGATAAATACAAGTGAGTACATCAATCCAATACATAGAGGAAGGGGAAATATCATGGGATCACCCTAGATTAACATAGCCTATGATCACAACGAAGATCACATCATGGGAGAGAGAGATAACCACATAGCTACACGTACGAGCCCTCGGCCCCGGAGAAGACTACTCACACATGGACATGGTGAGGAGGAGGTTGATGATGGTGTTGATGGAGAGGTGCAGCCCCGCGAGGAGGAGACGGCCGGCGGCAGCCACGGAGGTGGCGGCGGCGGCCCTAGGGGCGGCGGCGGCCCTCGGGGCGGCGGCGGCCCTAGGGGCGGCGGCGGCCCTAGGGGGCAGCGGCTCCTTGGCCCCCCTTATTCCTTGTGGATGGTGCTGCAATGGTGCTGGTCCTCCCCTCCAAGACGGCGGCTCGGGAGGAGGAAAATTCGTGGCCCTTGGTGACCTAGGTTTTCTCTCTTTATATAGACTCTCGGATTCCCGTCATCAGATTTTGGGCCTCAGTAAAACGGTCTAAACTCGGCCGTCCGGACTCCGATTTGGACGAATTTTATATCAGAAGCATTGCCTCAAAATTCCCCACAACTTTCGCAACTAGACTTTTTCCGTTTGACGTCGTCTTCGGGCCGGAACGTGACCATCTTTAAAAAACGTTCTCAGGCAGATTTCAGGAAAGTCAGAGTCCTACTCCAATACGACTCCTTTTGCGTTTTTGTCAATTTCCAAGTAATTCCTACACAATAAAGTGTAAAACAAGAACATTGTGCACTTTTGCAACCATTAGTAGGTTAGTCCAAATATGATCGAAAGTGTATGGAAGTGTATAAATATCATAGCAATATCACACAAAAAAAGGCATGGAGCAAGCAGAAATTATAGATACGTTTTGGACGTATCAACATCCCCAAGCTTAATTCATGCTCGTCCTCGAGTAGGTAAATGATAACAAGCATAATTTCTGTGGTGACATGCTATTAACCATATAGGACTTTTTCATAGTCATATGACAAAAGCTTACTGAGACAATGAATCTATAGTAATTAAGTTGCCTCATGAGAAAATCACAAAGAACTGAAAGTTTTACAATATGATATTGAAACATCAAATAGATTCGTAATGAACATGATGTGCAAATATGATAAAGTGATATCTAGCTTGCCCCCTTTAGTGAAGCAAAACATAAATGCAGGGGCACCTCCAAGGTTTAAGTGATGACTAGATGCAATGATTTCAAAATAAACGATATCACAATCATGCAAAAGACAATGCTACTTTAGGACAATGCACATTACACTCAGAATGACAATCATGCTCTCAGTAGTTGGTGCTTTTAAAAGAAGGTGGAGACTCTCGAACCGTGGCTTTTGTTGGCAAGGTTGAAAACCCGTAATCGGAAACAAACACAAAACATGTACCGGAGCTCTTGGTTTTAAAATAGAGGTAATAATTTTTTTAGATCATGCATGTTTCGTCAACGAATGCTAGCAGACAACTCAATCATTTCTTGAGATGGACAAGTTTCGAGGAACGGCTCCCGAATGAGGACGATCACATCCTCTTAATCTCCTTTGTTTATCACTGCCAAAGTTTTCTGATTTCTCATGAACAAAGCGTGAAGGAGGGTTTGTTTGTTATATTATCTTTTTGAGCCGGGCGCACTCAATGCCAGTTCCTTCTCGTATTATGGGTTTGCACATTATACATGCAATCCCGGGGTGAAGCTTGTCCAACTTAAAAAGATTATGAATTAACTACTACTTCCTCATGGACTTACAACAGAGGCACAAAATAAGAATGCTTTTTCTTTGAATAATTTCGAGATGGCACATGCAAGTCTCCGTTAGGAATGGCAGGTAAATACCATGTAGGAAGGTATGGTGGACTCATATGGCATAACTGGATTAAAGGATGTGGATGCACAAGCAGTCAGTCCGCTTAGTACAGGCGAAGGTTAGCAAAAGACTGGGAGCGACCAACTAAGAGAGCAATGACGGTCATAATCATGCAGAGCGACAAAGCAACATTGAATCAGGCATGGAAGTTATATCGCTACTCAGAAACAAAAGATCATCAAGGCTTGATAGACTTTCTTTACAGTCTTAAATATGCGTGAGCATACGCCAAGTCAATCAAAATAAATTCTTTGAAGGAAGATATTACTAAACCATACCACATCATAGGCAAACAAATCATGTTGGTACTCCAATAACACATTGGGAACCCCCCAGCTATTTGAGACTAACCATAAGAAAACATGAACTACTAAGCGCCATTATGCACGTAACATCTTTATCATAGACATATCAACCAATGCAACGGAAGCAAACTCTCTTAATAAGATAAACATGATAACTAAAGAGAGTTCAAGCAACCAACTGAACAAAAGCTCTTTAAAAAGATAAGCATGAAAGTTAAGAGCTAAGCATGATAGTAGCTATTAAAAGACAAAGAACACACACAGCAAAGATAGACATGCAAACTCTATGTTATATTCTAGGTAGAAGTGGAGCGTGTTTCTCTCCCACATAAAGAAAGCTGAGTTCCAACTCGTTATGAAAAGCTAAAGAAAACTAAAAGGAAAACTAAAACAAGACGCTCCAAGCATAGCACATAACACATGAAGTGATTAAAATATAGTGGAACGAAGGACGAACTGATAATGTTGATGGAGAAGGGGATGCACGGGGGCATCCCCAAGCTTAGACGCTTGAGTCTCCTTGAATATTTCTTGGGGGTGCATGGGGGCATCCCCAAGCTTGAGCGTTTGACACTCCTGAATCTTTTTATCATCTTCCCTCGCACACTTGAAAACTCCCTTCATACATAACTCATCATAATCTGATTAGCGAGGTTAGTACCCATAATAACATAATTGTTCCTTGCTAGAAATAAAGATATTCTTGAAGTTCTACTGTTTCTCAAGATTGCCAAAAGGTTTTTGCAAAGAAAAAGCAAGCTCCAGGTTTGCAAAATGAAGGAAAGGCAAAACATGACAGAATCTGTGAAAAACAGAACAACAGGTAGTAAATGATTTTTCCGGGGCACTTCTGCAACTCTAATCGAAAAACTCAAAACAGACGCACGAAAGACAATTATATAGAGCACGCTGTCAAAAAAATTCAGACGCAAAAGATGACCTGGTGATTTTATACGAATTTTTCTATCCAAGGACAGAATCTGTTTCCTGGACAGCACGTCACAACTTTTGAACTTTCTTGCAATCAGAGGCTAAACTTGGCACAAAGCTGAAAAATAAAGATACAATGATGTTGCTACAGTAGTAACAAACATCAAGACCACTAAAACTGAAAGTAAACATAACAAGGGTTGTCTCCCTAGAGCTCTTTCTTTATAGCCATAAAGATAGGCTTAAGACTTTAATGATGCTCTCGTAGGAATAAGAGCTGAAGAACAAAAGAGAGCATCAAGAAGCAAATACCAAACACATTTAAGCCTAACATGCTTCCTATGCATAGGAATATTGCAATAGAATAATTCATTGAAGCACAAAGCAACTAGCATAGGAAGGCAAAACAAGCATAACTTCAAAATATTCACCATAAAGAGAGGAAACTTCTTATTATTAAGATATTTAGAACCAAGTCTCCCTATCTCATTATAAATTTCAGTGGCATCATGGATGAACTCAACAATATAAGCATCACATAAAGCATTGTTACCATGATCCACATGCAAAAAGGTACTCTTACTCTCCACATAAGCATAATCTTTCTCATTGGTAATAGTGGGAGTAGGACTATCATAAACCACTTGAACACTATAGATTAATTGTGTAGTAGGAGGGTGGTGTTCAACAAGGGAGTAATGCCCTCCATGATTATGACAAGTTTCATAAGGATAATTTTTCCTTATGTCATAGGTACCTTTATAATCACTATAGGTTGGAGTTATAACATCATCATGGTAGAGAAGAGCATTATCATTGCTAGCAACTATATTTGTAAACATGTTGTCTTTATTCTTACTAGCAAAAGAATTATCAATTATCACATCACTAGTGGGTAAAGGATTTGCAATCCTATCATCCCCAAGCTTAGAGCTTCCCATATCATCACTTTCAGAGTTGGTACCAAAAAGATTTTCAAGATCATAAGTAGCATTATCATCATTTTCCCAATCACAATAAGTAACATGCATATCATAATCAAAATCATCTTCAATAGTACCTACGGACGTATCATCAAGATGATAATTAAGGCAATAAACTTCACCTTCTTCTTTAAACTTACAATCGTTAGGATAAAAGTTGATGGGAGGAATATGCTCAGGCCAGGTTGATACCCATTCTTCTTCTTTCTTGCTCCTCTTCCTCCTCCTCTTCTTTTTCTTCTTCTTAACCTTAGGAGGGAGTGGTTGGAGATGAAGCTTCTCCACATATCCTGGTTTATCATTAGAAACAATAGGGGAAACTTGGGAGAAACTCTCCTTTTTATTAGCAGAAATATAAGAGACATTTTTATACTTTGGTAAAGTTCCCTCCTTTATAATCTTACCTATGTAATCATTTTCATGGCAATTAACAACACAATAGAGATGGCAATTTTGCAAAGTGTTTTTTATTCCTATGGCATTAACATCTAGCCATGAAGTCTTTTCTGATAACTGTTCACACATCAAAAATAACATAAGCTCATCATAAAGATCAGAGGTGATCATGTTATCACACAACCGGTTAACAATTATGTTTTGAAAGTTCATGCATTGAAAATTAAAGTGACCCCCTATACGGCAAAGTTCACAAGTAAAAGGATAAATGTCACACAATTCTCTAGCAATTTCATTTAAATCTCTGACCCAAGTGATTGTTCTTTCATACTTATGTTGCTTACAATACTTCTCTTCTTCAATCATAGGCCTTTCACAAGGTCTATCCACTCCACAAAAATTAACATGCTTATATAAAACTTCATTTTTAGGAATTGAATCATGCATGTTGCAATCATCATGAACAATTTCATTTTCCTTGCAAGTCTTTTTAACAGGTTTATGATACTTGATCCAATCCTCCTTAGGCATATTAAGATGTGAAGCAAAAGATTTGAGGAAATCAACAAGGAGTTGAGAATCAAGCCCAAACTTAGCACTAAACTTATTAAAACTTGTAGTTTCAACAAATGACTTAATGCAATCATACTCATAAATTATACCTGACTCTTTACCTTTGTCGATCTCCCAATCTTCAGTGTCGCGTTGAATTCTTTCAAGGAGTTCCCATTTAGCATCAATCTTTTTGTTTGTGAAAGAACCCATAGAGGAAGCGTCGAGCAAATCTTTATCCTGTCGAGAAAGCCTCGCATAGAAATTAGTAATAATCATATCTTTGGGGAGCCCATGGTTAGGACATTTTAGCATTAACGTTTTCAGTCTCCCCCAAACTTGAGCTATGCTCTCTCCGTCATGAGGATAAAAATTATAAACATAATTCCTATTCTCATGGACTTCATGAAGAGGATAAAACTTGGAGTAAAAGAGAGACTGGATCTCTTCCCACTCCAGCGGGTGAGATTCATTTAGTAGCCTATACCATTCCAATGCTTTTCCTTTCAGTGACAAGGCAAATAATTTCCTCATGACAAACTCCCTTGATACACCTGCAAGCTTAAATAATGAATATAGTTGTGACAGATATAGCAAGTGTTCACCGGGATGTCTGTCTCCTGCATAATGATCAGCCAAAACATAATCGATAATACCAGCTAGTATTTTATAGGACACAATTTCAGTAGGGGGAGGAGCAACCACCACAGGTGTGGGGTGTCTTCTCGCAAGCAACGACCCAATAGCAAGGTTGTCCATAAGCATAACTAGTGAAATAAAAACAAGAAACAAAAAGATTTAATTGCAAGATCTAAAGATATACCTTCAAGCGCTCACCTCCCCGGCAACGGCGCCAGAAATAGCTTGATGTCTACACACGCTTCTACTCTTGTAGACTATGTTGGGCCTCCAAGCGCAGAGGTTTGTAGGACAGCAGCAATTTCCCTCAAGTGGATGACCTAAGGTTTATCGAACTCAGGGAAGTAGAGGTTGAAGATGGTCTCTCTCAAGCAACCCTGCAACTAAGATACAAGAAGTCTCTTGTGTCCCCAACACACCTAATACACTTGTTAGATGTATAGGTGCACTAGTTCGGCAAAGAGATGTTAAATGGCAAGTGATATGGATGGCAAAACAAAGTAATATAAATCTGTAATAAAAAGTGCAGCAAGCAAACAAGTGGTAAACGTGAGCACAAATGGTATTGCAATGGTGAAAACAAGGCCTAGGGATCATACTTTGACTAGTGGCAACTCCCAACAACATTAACATAATCGAATCACATGATATTTCCCATAAAACATGCAATGGAGACGCACCCGGAGGTCATTCCTTCGTGGTCAAGAGATGACGAGAATTATGTAGGGCTACAAAAGCACACCTCAAAGTTCGTAGTTCTCAATCTAAGGATTTCCCAATGTCACCGCGGCCATCCAAAGAGAGTCCCACAATCACCACAACATATCTAAAGGATAGTCAAAGACAAGCACCAAGAGACTCTCAATCTTCAATCAACACACAAGAGAGGAAATCACTCATGAAAATATTTTTCTAATCCATGTCCAATAGACCGCTGTCACCTTGGTCTCGGGGATTATACTAGATAAATACAAGTGAGTACATCAATCCAATACATAGAGGAAGGGGAAATATCATGAGATCACCCTAGATTAACATAGACTATGATCACAACGAAGATCACATCATGGGAGAGAGAGATAACCACATAGCTACACGTACGAGCCCTCGGCCCCGGAGAAGACTACTCACACATGGACATGGTGAGGAGGAGGTTGATGATGGTGTTGATGGAGAGGTGCAGCCCCGCGAGGAGGAGACGGCCGGCGGTAGCCACGGAGGTGGCGGCGGCGGCCCTAGGGGCGGCGGCGGCCCTAGGGGGAAGCGGCTCCTTGGCCCCCCTTATTCCTTGTGGATGGTGCTGCAATGGTGCTGGTCCTCCCCTCCAAGACGGCGGCTCGGGAGGAGGAAAATTCGTGGCCCTTGGTGACCTAGGTTTTCTCTCTTTATATAGACTCTCGGATTCCCGTCATCGGATTTTGGGCCTCAGTAAACGGGCTAAACTCGGCCGTCCGGACTCCGATTTGGACGAATTTTATATCCAGAAGCATTGCCTCGAAATTCCCCACAACTTTCGCAACTAGACTTTTTTCGTTTGACGTCGTCTTCGGGCCGGAATGTGACCATCTTTAAAAAACGTTCTCAGACAGATTTCAGGAAAGTCAGAGTCCTACTCCAATACGACTCCTTTTGCGTTTTTGTCAATTTCCAAGTAATTCCTACACAATAAAGTGTAAAACAAGAACATTATGCACTTTTGCAACCATTAGTAGGTTAGTCCAAATATGATCAAAAGTGTATGGAAGTGTATAAATATCATAGCAATATCACACAAAAAAAGGCATGGAGCAAGCAGAAATTATACCACCTTCCCTCGCCGTCGCCGCCAACAAACCCCTCCTCCGTGCCGCCGACCACCACCCAAGATGCGCCCTTCCCCGATGACCATGCCGGTGGCGCGGGACGCCGTCGGCGCGGGCGCGAACGCCGCCTCATCCCGCCGCAACCGCCGCCACCACAAGAAGTCCTCCTCCGCCAACACCAACGTCGCTGCCTCCGCGGTCCCCGTCCCCGCTCCGGCCCCGACGCCACCCACGCCGATGCAGCGCCTCTTCGACACCAGCCACGAGGTCTTCACTGGCTCCGCCCCTGGCTTCGTCCCCCCGCCCGACGCCGTCGTCCGCCTCTCCGCAATCCTCAGTAAGCATCCCCTCCGCTCCAATTGCGCGTGCATTTTCCGTCTGATTGCCGTCGGTCGAGTCCTAGGTGGTAGCTAGATTGCTGTCCAAAGTTTGATTCTCCGTCCGACTCTATTCAGATGGATCGCTCATGGCATGGGCGCCCATCAATCCGTGTCTCCCGTGCTCCGGATTTAGGATGCAGTCGCAGGAGAATGATGATTAGACTATTACAGAGTCAGCACGCATGTAGAATAGATCATGCGGTCATTGAATTGCTCAAATTTGCTGGCCAAGTACTATGTAGTGTTGTTCCATGCTAGGCTACCAGGGTAGGTAACTTCTGTATCAAAATGATGGGTTCTAATCTTTACTATTATCTGGATTTTCTCTCACACACTAGACTTGCTCATCCATAACATAATGACAATGCGTGAGTGATTCATGTAGGTATGTTTGTTTTTGGGCTGGTTGTAGATGGCTTTGTATGTTATGATAGTGTGGTTGCTCTCCTTGTTTTGCTTTCGCTTGGAGAAGAGAAGAGCAGAGCAGAGCAGGGTAAGTAAAACAAACAACACTTGTTTTCAGCTAATGCGTACAAACACACTAGTAGCTCTCTCTGAATGTAATTCTTCAATCTTCCCAATTCTGATGATTTTTTTAACTGTATATTTTAGAAATCCAAGGGCAGTAGTATTTTAGAAGAAGTGGTGTGTAACAACACGTCTGATGCTCCGGTCTTGAAGCTCTTTGGGAAGACGGTTGTTCTGAACGAATCGCATCACCTGCCAAGCCGACGGTGGTGAGGACACCGAGTTTGTCAAGGAGGAGCAGGGATGGCGCAGGCGGTGGAGGAGTGGTACCAGCAGATGCCCATCATCACGCGCTCTTACCTCACCGTCGTCGTCCTCACCACTGTCGTCTGCACCCTTGAGGTACGTGTCGCCCTGCACCCACCGTAGTCCACCCATGGGGGCCGGGCCTCTGGCCGTTCGCGGAGCGATCTGGTGCTTCTTCTACTGAGTCGAGTCGATGACCTAGTGATTGATTGATTAACTGCAGATCATCTTGTCACACCACCTGTACCTGCACCCCAAGCTGGTGGTGTAGCACTACCGAATCTGGTACCTCGTCACCAACTTCCTCTACTTCCGTAAGATGGGTATGTCTGTCCATGAACGATGCTCGCCTCCTATCCACTCCCTGGTCCAAGTGCAAGGCGTTGTGAAATTATGTAGGCTGGCATGGCGTAGGGCTAGGTTTGCCGAGGCTGTGTAGATTCGTTCATGCAAGTGTTGTGAAGTGACGAACGGTCAATAGCTCTTGATGTATCAAACATTACATCCTACTGATGTCAACTGGTTGAGCACAACTAAGAGTATTGTGTGCAACTATTTGCATATTGAAAAGCATGCTCTATATTGTTTTGTCACATGCACTTTGGTCTATATATGATGGGAGATTTTGTACATGAACAAAAGAAACAAAGGTAAAACTGTATTTATCACTTTGCATAACCTCAGTACATTTACATGCACACGCACACACATTTGACTGCCGAGTATTTGAATTATTGGAATGTGGGGGTTGGTCTGTTTATTCCCATGCTCTTTGCTAGTTTGGGGACTGGTGTGTTATTTGTTGGGCTATTCAACACTTATTTTCGTGGGCCGGGAAGAAAAATGGAGCTGATAATTTGTTAGGCTATTCAAAACCTGGAAGGAAGATGAGTACTCTGGTTACTGATAATTTATAGTCATGCTAACATAATTTACAACTATTGTTTGATTCAAACCTTTGTTCTTTTTCTTGGTGTTTATAGGTGCCGATGAGTAGAGGCTTGTCGAATCCTCGATGTCCTACATTGCCGGCAACCCCAGAATGTCCGACACTGAATTCGATAAGCTCAAGCTCATACTCAAGGCACCCCCAGCCTGGGCTATGATTCAAATTTACCTGTTTATATTTATTCAAATTCATCTATTTACATGGCGGAGCGGTCAACAGACGTTTCCTTCATGCAGCAGTTTAAGTTGTGATTTCGCTTCCAATTAAATCTGTTGTGAATGTGTTTTATATAATTGAATGTGAACAAAATTTATTCCTGCTGCTGCTTGTGAAGATCTGGAGTTTATTTGTTTCCTGATATTTTGATGTTTGCGTAACCTAGCATCGGTCTCTGTGTATATTAGTACTACTTGTCAATTCTACGATTTTTAACTTTTGTGTATATTAGTACTACTTGTAGCGTACCTGGGGCATGATCATATTGAGGAACCATTTTTATCCTTCTTAGATTCTTCATTATATTTGAGTTGCAGCATTGATTTGGTCACTTCCTAGCCTTAATTTATTTGTCGTCATGTTTGTTTGTGTGCATGTTCAAGTGACTATTGCTGGTGTGCTGAAAGTTGCTTAGAGCTCATGTAGGTTAGTAATTAAACACAACTGAACATATTCATGAAAATTCTGTTAGTGGGTGGATGGATTCTAGTTGTAAATGTCATTTGATGAAAGACACCACATATTCATTCATCTGCTATAACGCCAAGTTTGGTCTATTAACGTGGCGTCGATTTTATGCTGCAGATCAGTATGCACCAAGATTTGGAAGCTGGGAAGGTGGGGAATGCGAAGTTTGAAGAGACCTGGAGTATCTAGAT
This sequence comes from Secale cereale, assembly GCA_902687465.1. Classification (NCBI taxonomy): domain Eukaryota; kingdom Viridiplantae; phylum Streptophyta; class Magnoliopsida; order Poales; family Poaceae; genus Secale; species Secale cereale. Next base: position 355,568,613 of record LR738713.1, read on the forward strand.
TGATTACCATTTGTATATGTGTTATATGATGATGTAACACACTGATTCTGCTATTGTATGATGTATTAAACTGATTTTGGCTATTATTTGAAGTATTACGTGTGTTCTTTGTCTGTTCCCATTTGAATATTGGTTTATTTATTTACTAGCAAATTGAAATTTGAAGAAGACCTTGACAACTGGGACCCACTTACCAAAAGAACCTGACAGTTAGGACCATCTTTAAAAAAAGAAATACTTGTTCCGCTGAACCAAAAAGGCCACAACCCAGAAAATAAAAAAGGCTTAATTGTTGGGCTCGGCCCATGTAGTCGACAAAAATTAAAAGAAAAATAACTAATAAATGGGCTGAATTAATGGGCTCAGCCCATATAGACACCGAATTGGACTGGGCTGAATGTTATCCATGACCTTTTCAATAGATCGCAATTTTGGCACGTCGGATCCCACGTGGACTGGGCAGACAACCAGCGACCAAAACAAAAGGTCATTGATTCAATGACCTTTTGTTTTGGTCATTGCCTTCCATGACCTTATCCCGAAGAAGGTCATTAATTTCAGTTTACGATGGCCAGGTTTTGACCATCTGTTTTTGGTCACAAAAAGGTCACAAATGGAAAATAATGACCATGCAATGACCAATAGTCAAGGTCACAAGTTGACATATTTCTTGTAGTGAGCCACCACCCGTCGTGCACGCCCCGCGCGGCCTCGCCGCTACCGCTCCAACCGCGGCCACCGCAGGCCCGCGTGCGCTACCGCTGCCTCGCCGGACCGCGCGCTCGCCCCGCTCGCCTCTGCCTCGCCACCACCGAGCCGCGGCCGTAGCCGCCCCTCCCCACCTGCAGCCCTCTCCGCCCTGCGGCGCCTGGTCGCCCCTTCCCCTCCTCCGCTCGGCCATCGCTGGCCCTAGCCGCCGGCGCCGGCGTGCGCCGTGCGCGCCCAGCGCCCGCACGAGAAGCCTCGAACGGCGCCCGCCCGCTCGCCCGTCGGGCGCCCAGGGCCCGAACCGCCCCGTTAGCGCCCAAACCCGCTAAGGCCGCTGGCCCAATGACATGTGGGGCCCCAAGGCCCGAGAACGAATTAAAAAAAAAGAATAAATAATATAAAAATAAATAATAATAATTAAAATAATTAAAATACTAATTAATTAATGAAAGAATTAATTAATTTAATTAATCACCATTAGCTTAACTCAATTACTAATTAACCTAATTAAACTGTTAATTAATTAGGCAGTCAATGACATGCGGGACCCACACGTTAGTTGACCCACTCAACACCCCTGTTGACTGCTCACGTAATGCTGACATCATGCTGATGCAATATTTCAATTTTCGAATTTATTTAATAATTAATAATTTAGAAATGATTTAAAACTTAAAAAATTAATATAAAATAATCCGTAACTCGGATAAAAATAGTTTGTACATGAAAGTTGCTCAGAATTTCGAGACGAATCCAAATATGCAGACCGTTCGTCAACCACACGTCCCTAGCATAGCGAACATGCAACTTTCCCCCTCCGTTTCATCCGCCCGAAAACGCGAAACACCGGGAATACTTTCCCGGATGTTTCCTCCCTTCGCCAGTATCACCCGGTAGTGCGTTAGGGCACACCTAACACCGTTGCATGTCATGTCATGCATCGTCATGCATCTGTTTGCATTATATTCATTGTTTCTTCCCCCTCTTCTTTCCGGTAGACTACGAGACCGACGCTGCTGTCCCGATTGACTACGGTGTTGACGACCCCACCTACGCTGTCGAGCTTCCAGGCAATACCCCCCCCTGATCAACCTGATATCGCCTATTCTTCTCTCTACTGCTTGCATTAGAGTAGTGTAGCATGTTACTGCTTTCGATTGATCCTACTCTACTTCATAGCCTGTCATTGTTGCTACAACTGTTGATACCTTACATGCAATCCTAACTGCTTAGTATAGGATGCTAGTATTCCATCAGTGGCCTGATAACCCACAAGTGTAGGGGATCGCAACAGTTTTCGAGGGTAAAGTATTAAACCCAAATTTGTTGATTCGACACAAGGGTAGCAAAAGAATACTCTTAAGTATTAGCAACTGAGTTGTCAATTTAGCCATACCTGGAAACTTAGTATCTGCAGCAAGATAGTTTAGCAGAACAGTAATATGATAGTGGTGGTAGCAGCAACAAAGTAAATATAGTGTTTTTGTAGTTTTTGTGATAATAGCAACGGAAAAGTAAATAGCAACTAGCAATATAGGTAAAGCTCGTAGGAATTGGATCGGTGATGGGAAATTACGTCGGATGCAATTCATCATGTAGAAGTTATAACCTAGGGTGACACATAACTAGCTCCAGTTCATCAATGCAATGTAGGCATGTATTCCGAATATAGTCACACGTGCTTATGGAAAAGAACTTGCATGACATCTTTTGTCCTACCCTCCCGTGGCAGCGGGGTCCTATTGCAAACTAAGGGATATTAAGGCCTCCTTTTAATAGAGTACCGGACCAAAGCATTAACACATAGTGAATACATGAACTCCTCAAACTATGGTCATCACCGGAAGTGGTCCCGATTATTGTCACTTCGGGGTTGCCGGATCATAACACATAGTAGGTGACCATAGACTTGCAAGAGAGGATCAAGAACACACATATATTCATGGAAACATAATAGGTTCAGATCTAAAATAATGGCACTTGGGCCCTAGTGACAAGCATTAAGCATAGCAAAGTCATAGCAACATCAATCTCAGAACATAGTGGATACTAGGGATCAAACCCTAACAAAACTAACTAGATTACATGATAGATCCCATCCAACCCAACACCGTCCAGCAAGCCTACGATGGAATTACTCACACGGCGGTGAGCATCATGGAATTGGCGATGGAGGAAGGTTGATGATGACGATGGCGACGATCTCCACTCTCCGGAGCCCCGAACGGACTCCAGATCAGCTCTCCCGATAGAGATTAGGGCTTGGCGGCGGCTCCATCTCGTAAAACGCGATAATTCTTTCTCCTTGATTTTTTTCTCCACGAAACGGAATATATAGGACCTGGGGATACGTCGGTGGGGCACCGGGCTGCCCTCGAGGCAGGGGGCGCCCTAGGAAGGGGGGGCGTGCCCCCACCCTCGAGGACGGCCCGTGGGCCCCTAGGTGTGGATCTTCTTGCCAGTATTTTTTATATTTTCTGAAGTAAATCTCCGTTGATTTTCAGGCGATTCCGAGAACTTTTTATTTCTGCAAAAAACAACACCATGGCAGTTCTGCTGAAAGCAGCGTCAGTCCGGGTTAGTTCCATTCAAATCATGCAAGTTAGAGTCCAAAACAAGGGCAAAAGTGTTTGGAAAAGTAGATACGTTGGAGACGTATCAACTCCCCCAAGCTTAAACCTTTGCTTGTCCGCAAGCAATTCAGTTGATAAACTGAAAGTGATAAAGAAAAACTTTGAGAAACTCGGCTTGCTCTTGTTGTTGTAAATATGTAAGCTAGCATTCAGGTTTTCAACAAGATCATGAACTAACCACATTCACAATAACTTTCAGGTCTCAAGACTGTTCACATCAATGGCATAATCAACTAGCGAGCAATAATAATAAACCTCGGATGACAACACTTCTCAAAACAATCATGATATGATATAACAGGATGGTATCTCGCTAGCCCTTTCTGAGACCGCAAAACATAAATGCAGAGCACGTTTAAAGATCAAGGACTGACTAGACATTGTAATTCATGGTAAAAGAGATCCAGTCATGCTCATACTCAATGCAA
>LR738713.1:355572391-355619248 GCA_902687465.1 Secale cereale
CCTTTGCTTGTCCGCAAGCAATTCAGTTGATAAACTGAAAGTGATAAAGAAAAACTTTGAGAAACTCGGCTTGCTCTTGTTGTTGTAAATATGTAAGCTAGCATTCAGGTTTTCAACAAGATCATGAACTAACCACATTCACAATAACTTTCAGGTCTCAAGACTGTTCACATCAATGGCATAATCAACTACCGAGCAATAATAATAAACCTCGGATGACAACACTTCTCAAAACAATCATGATATGATATAACAGGATGGTATCTCGCTAGCCCTTTCTGAGACCGCAAAACATAAATGCAGAGCACGTTTAAAGATCAAGGACTGACTAGACATTGTAATTCATGGTAAAAGAGATCCAGTCATGCTCATACTCAATGCAAATTAATAGTAATACATGCAACGACAGAGGTGCTCTGCTACTGGTGCTCTTTGATAAGAGGATGATGACTCTGCATAAAAGTAAATAGATAGGCCCTTCGCAGAGGGAAGCAGGGATTTGTAGAGGTGCTAGAGCTCGATTTCTAAATAGAGATTGAATAACATTTTGAGCGGTATACTTTCATCGTCAACATAACAACCAAGAATCTCGATATCTTCCATGCCACGCACATTATAGGCAGTTCCCAAACAAAATTGTAAAGTTTATACTCCCCCAACCACCAACAAGCATACTCCACGGCCATTCGAATCCAGGGGGTACCGTCCAAACAAGCAACAGCCCTGGGGAAGTTTTGTTTAATTATTATGATTTTGAGCATGGGACTGGGCATCCCAATTACCAGCCATTTTCTCGTGAATGATGAGCGGAGTCCACTCATCGTGAGAATAACCCACCTAGCATGGAAGATATAGACAACCCTAGTTGATACATGAGCTGCTCGAGCATACAAAACAGAATTTCATTTGAAGGTTTAGAGTTTGGCACATACAAATTTACTTGGAACGTCAGGTAAATACCGCATATAGGAAGGTATGGTGGACTCATATGGAACAACCTTGGGGTTTATGGAAGTGGATGCACAAGCAGTATTCCCGCTTAGTGCAGGTGAAGGGTAGAATAAGACTGGGAAGCGACCAACTAGAGAGCAACAACGGTCATGAACATGCATTAAAATTAATCAACAATGAATGCAAGCATGAGTAGGATATAAATCACCATGAACATAAATATCGTGAAGGCTATGTTGATTTGTTTCAACTACATGCGTGAACATGTGCCAAGTCAAGTCACTTAAATCGTTCAGAGGAGGATACCACCTATCATACCACATCACAACCATTTTAATATCATGTTAGCACGCAAGATAGACCATTATAAACTCTCAGCTAATTAAGCATGGCATAAGCAGCTATGATCTCTAATTGTCATTGCAAACATGTTTCATTCATGACAAGCTGAATCAAGAACGACGAGCTATCATATTTACAAAAACAAGACAGGTCGAGTTCATACCAGCTTTCCTCATCTCAATTAGTTCATCATATATCATCCTTATTGCCTTTCACTTGCATGACCGAACGGTGTGGAAAATAATAATAGTGCACGTGCATTGGACTAAGCTGAAATCTATAGACATTTGATACAAGAGAGAAGACAAGGTAATATGGCTCAAGATTAAATCAACAACAAAGCATATGAGAGCCACTAAGCATTTTAATCATGGTCTTATACTCTTAACCCCTAAAAAAAAGAAAAGAAACTATTTACACGGGAAAGCTCCCAACAAGCAAAAGAAGAACGGGAAATCTTTTTGGGTTTTCATTTTTTAGTTACTTCTACAAGCAAAGAAAGTAAACTAGCAAGAAGCTACAACTAATATTTTTTGGTTTTTTGGGTTTTTCTAGCACACAAGAAAAAGACTAAGAAAAAGAAATTTAAAATAAGCATGGATGGTACAGTGAAAGAGTGTGAGCACCGACAACTAGAATAAGTGTGTGAACATGAATGTAAGTCGGTGAGAAACACGTACTCCCCCAAGCTTAGGCTTTTGGCCAAAGTTGGTTTATGGCCAGGGATCGAAGCCGCTCCCTCCAGTGTACTGAGATGTGTCCTCTGGATGCCATTGGTTGGCAAGCTCGTCCAGATCCCACCCACAAACAGATTGACGAGAAGGGTCAAATGGTGGTTCTGGCTCAGGCTCTGAAGCTTGTGCCTGGCCTTGGTACTGGTAGAAGGCGTTTGATGTAATGAGGTACTTGCCTGTGGACAGATCAAACAGAGATGGTGCAGGCAAGGTAACAATTTCACAGTATATTTCATCAAACCTCAATTTATAAAGTAGCTGCATATTTTTGTCTTTAACAATAAAGTCATGAGCTACCATGCTCTTGTAGTCTAGATAAACAGGGGCAAGCAGTTTTTCTTCTTTCTCATGATGCCTAATATGTATATTAAAATGTTCAGCCAGGCGAGAAGCAAAGATGCCTCCAAAGACGGGCCCCTTTGAGCGGTTCAGACTCAATCGTTTAGCAACGACGGCGCCCAAGCTAAAAGTTGTGTCACGAAACAAAGCATGGTGTAAAATGATAATATCAGGGGCACTGAGATTCCCACTGTTCCCGCGACCAATTAAACACCTACTAGCAAATAAAGCAAAGTAGGGCATAACAGGGAAGTGTATACTGGTGATTCTTGCTCCCGAAACTTGTCTAGTTTCACCTACGACTCGCATATCAATAAACCCTTTGACGTCTTCATGACGTGGTTCATCTAGTCTACCTTCAAAGGGTACTTTGCATATTTCACAAAAATCTAACAGTGATATCTCCTTAACCACATCATATAAGTGAAACTCCACCGTAGGTGGTGTTTTCCTAGAATGAAAATGAAAGCTTTGCTTAAAAATATTGGTGAGTAAGAGATAATGTTCTTTTTGGTCGTTGATGAAGTCGGTGAGGCCTGCATTATTAGCCATCCAATAAAAGTCTTCGTAAATACCGGCGGACATCATGAAATTATTACAAGGCCTTTCGCACGGTCGAACTTCCGCCATGCGAGGAAGATGATACTTGGGCTTCTTATTTTCTTATTTCTTCTTCTTCTATGAGCTCTTGCTAGAAGAGCCCCTCAATATTCTTTTTAACATTTTCCTTTTCTAAAAATTTCTGAAATTTTTAGTAACTCACAATAAAAGTTAACCAAACTCAACAAGAATGATAGCAACAATTCCTATAAGTGCCTAGAAGCTATATCATGGATTATAACTACTTGGGACTAAGAAAATTTGACATGCAAGCTCAAGAACAAGGTCATCACAGCAGCATCAATTTGCAACAAATATAACACTAGAACAAAAACTAATTGGACCAATGGAGGAGTCACATACCTAGGAACAATCTCCCCAAACAGTTTGGTGAATGGTGCTTTGAGCAAGGAGATCGAAAATGGCAGCAAAATGAGCTAGAACTCGGGTTTGAGCTGGTTGGGGATTTTTTGGGGAGGAAGAAGAAGGGAATGGGTGAAAGGATAAGTGGAGGGGGGCCACGTGGGGCCCTCGAGGCAGGGGGCGCGCCCTGTGAAGGGGGGCGCGCCCTGTGCCCTCGAGGCCAGGTGCTGGCTCCCCTCGTTGTGTGTTCAGTGCCATATTTTCTTAAATATTCTAGAAAAAAATCATATTTCATTTTCGTGGCTTTGGAGAACTTTTGTTTTCAGGATATTTTTTATTGCACAGATAAGTCTGGAAACAGACAGATAATGCTAATTTTGTTTTATTTAACCTAATTAACAGAAAGTAAAAGAAGGGTACAGAAGGTTTGTGCTATCTAGATTCACCTATCCCATGTTCATCAAAAGGAATCCATTAACAAGGTTGATCATGTCTTGTTAATAAACTCTTTCCGAGTAACATGAAACCGGAGAATTTTCGAATAACACTATGTTACCTCAATGGGGATATGTATGTCCCCAACAATAAGTATGTCATATGCCTTCTTGATAGTAGGAATAGGAAACTCAAAACCTCCAATAGTAATAGTTGAAGTTTTTCCAATATAGTTGATACTAAAATCCTGAGGTTGTTTCCTACGAAAGTGTACCGTATGCTCATTACCATTGACATGAAAAGTGACATTGCCTTTGTTGCAATCAATAACAGCCCCTGCAGTATTCAAAGAAGGTCTTCCAGGAATAATATACATACTATCATCCTCGGGAATATCAAGTATAACAAAGTCCGTTAGAATAGTAACATTTGCAACTACAACATGCACATCCTCACAAATACCGACAGGTATAGCAGTTGATTTATCAGCAATTTGCAAAGATATTTCAGTAGGTGTCAACTTACTCAAGTCAAGTCTACGATATAAAGAGAGAGTCATAACACTAACACCGGCTCCAAGATCACACAAAGCAGTTTTAACATAGTTTCTCTTAATGGAGCAAGGTATAGTAGGTACTCCTGGATCCCCTAATTTCTTAGGCATACCACCTTCAAAGTGTAATTGGCAAACATGGTGGAGATTTCTACATCAGGTATCTTTCTTTGGTTGGTAATAATGTCTTTCATATACTTGGCATAAGGATTTGTTTTAAGCACATCGGTCAAACGCATACGCAAAAAGATAGGTCTAATCATTTCAGCAAAGCGCTCAAAATCCTCATCATCCTTTTTCTTGGATGGTTTCGGAGGAAAAGACATGGGTTTCTGAACCGATGGTTCTCTTTCTCTACCGTGCTTCCTAGCAACAAAGTCTCTCTTATCATAACGTTGATTCTTTGATTGTGGGTTATCAAGATCAACAGCAGGTTCAATCTCTACATCATTATCATTGCTAGGTTGAGCATTAGCATGAACATCATCATTAATATTATCACTAGTTTCATGTTCATTACCAGATTGTGTCTCAGCATCAGAAACAGATATATCATTGGGATTCTCAGGTGGGTGAGCTACAGGTTCACCAGAAGTATGCAAAGTCCTATCATTTTTCTTTTTCTTCTTCTTAGAAGAATTAGGTGCTTCTATATTAGCTCTGTGAGAATCTTGCTCAATTTTCTTAGGGTGGCCTTCAGGATACAGAGGTTCCTGAGTTACTTTACCACCTCTAGTTGCAACACTAACAACATAATCATTGTTCTTACTATTCAATTCATTGAGCAAATCATTTTGAGCCTTAAGTACTTGTTCTACTTGAGTGGTAACCATGGAAGCATGTTTACTAATAAGTTTTAGTTCATCTTTAGCACTAGACAGATAATCACTCAAGCGTTCAATCATATGAGCATTGTGTTGTAATTGTCTACCAACATAAGCATTGAAGTTTTCTTGTTTCACAATAACATTGGCAAACTCATCTAAGCATTGGCTAGCAGACTTATAACGAGGAATATCACTTCCATTAAATCTATAAAGAGAATTTACCTTTACTACCTGTGTCGGGTTATCAAGACCATGTATTTCTTTAATAGGGGGTAAATTCTTAACATCTTCAGCTTTAATACCTTTTTCTTTCATAGATTTCTTTGCCTCTTGCATATCTTCAGGACTGAGAAATAGAACACTTCTTTTCTTCGGAGTTGGCTTAGGGGCTGGTTCAGGAAGTGTCCAATTATTTTCATTGGCTAGCATATTATTCAATAGTAATTCAGCTTGTTCCACTGTTCTTTCCCTGAAAACACAACCAGCACAACTATCCAGGTGGTCTCTGGAAGCATCGGTTAGTCCATTATAAAAGAGATCAAGTATATCATGCATCTCAAGAGGATGATCAGGCAAAGCATTAAGTAACTGGAGAAGCCTCCCCCAAGCTTGTGGGAGACTCTCTTCTTCAGTTTGAGCAAAGCTATATATTTCCCGCAAGGCAGCTTGTTTCTTATGAGCGGGAAAATATTTAGCAGAGAAGTAATACATCATATCCTGGGGACTACGCACACAGCCAGGATCAAGAGAATTAAACCAAGTCTTAGCATCACCCTTTAACGAGAACGGAAATAGCTTAAGGATATATTAGTAGCGAATCTTTTCATCATTGGTAAACAGGGTGGCTATATCATTCAACTTGGTAAGATGTGCCACAACAGTTTCAGACTCATAGCCATGGAAAGGATCAGATTCAACCAAAGTAATTAACTCAGGATCAATAGAGAATTCATAGTCCTTATCAATGACACATATAGGTGAAGTAGCAAAAGCAGGGTCATGTTTCATTCTAGTATTCAAGGACTTTTCTTTCAGCTTAACTAATAACTTCTTAAGATCATATCTATCATTGCAAGCAATAAAGTATCTAGTAGTTTCTTCATCCATAACATAACCCTCAAGCACAATAGGCAATTCGTATCTATTGGGAGTAGTTTCATCATCACTTTCATAAATATCATCAATTTCAACATTTGCACTCTCCCTAACTTTAGCAGTTTGTTCTTCTAGAAATTCACCTAGTGGCACAGTATCAGGCATAGAGATAGTTTCATCATACATAGCAGAAGTAGCATCATCAAGAACATACGTCATATCAGATTCAATAGCAGGAGTAGGTGTCGCAAGTTTACACATAACAGAAGGAGAATCTAGTGCAGAGCTAGATGGCAGTTCCTTACCTCCCCTCGTAGTTGAGGGTAAGATCTTGGTTTTTGAGTCCTTCAAATTTTTCATAGTGATAAGCAGATATAAATCCCAAGTGACTTAAAGAATCGAGCTATGCTCCCCGGCAACGGCGCCGGAAAATAGTCTTGATAACCCACAAGTGTAGGGGATCGCAACAGTTTTCGAGGGTAAAGTATTAAACCCAAATTTGTTGATTCGACACAAGGGGAGCCAAAGAATACTCTTAAGTATTAGCAACTGAGTTGTCAATTCACCCACACCTGGAAACTTAGTATCTGCACGAAGATAGTTTAGTAGCACAGTAATATGATAGTGGTGGTAGCAGCAATAAAAGTAAAGATAGTGTTTTCTTAGTTTTTGTGATAATAGCAACGGAAAAGTAAATAGCAACTAGCAATATAAGTAAAGCTCGTAGGCATTGGATCGGTGATGGGAAATTACGTCGGATGCAATTCATCATGTAGAAGTTATAACCTAGGGTGACATAGAACTAGCTCCAGTTCATCAATGCAATGTAGGCATGTATTCCGAATATAGTCATACGTGCTTATGGAAAAGAACTTGCATGACATCTTTTGTCCTACCCTCTCGTGGCAGCGGGGTCCTATTGGAAACTAAGGGATATTAAGGCCTCCTTTTAATAGAGTACCGGACCAAAGCGTTAACACATAGTGAATACATGAACTCCTCAAACTATGGTCATCACTAGGAGTGGTCCCGATTATTGTCACTTCGGGGTTGCCGGATCATAACACATAGTAGGTGACTATAGACTTGCAAGATAGGATCAAGAACACACATATATTCATGGAAACATAATAGGTTCAGATCTGAAATCATGGCACTCGGGCCCTAGTGACAAGCATTAAGCATAGCAAAGTCATAGAAACATCAATCTCAGAACATAGTGGATACTAGGGATCAAACCCTAACAAAACTAACTCGATTACATGATAGATCCCATCCAACCCATCACTGTCCAGCAATCCTACGATAGAATTACTCACACACGGCAGTGAGCATCATGGAATTGGTGATGGAGGAAGGTTGATGCTGACGATGGCGACGATCTCCACTCTCCGGAGCCCCGAACGGACTCCAGATTAGCCCTCCCGAGGGGGGCTTGGCGGCGGCTCCGTCTTGTAAAATGCGATAATTCTTTCTGCTTGATTTTTTTCTCCACGAAACGGAATATATAGGACCTGGGGATACGTCGGTGGGGCATCGGGCTGCCCTCGAGGCAGGGGGCGCGCCCTGGGAAAGGGGGCGCGCCCCCCACCCTCGAGGACGGCCCGTGGGCCCCCAGGTGTGGATCTTCTTGCTAGTATTTTTTATATTTTCTGAAATAAATCTCCGTTGATTTTCAGGCGATTCTGAGAACTTTTTATTTCTGCACAAAAACAACACCATGGCAGTTCTGCTGAAAACAGTGTCAGTCCGGGTTAGTTCCATGCAAATCATACAAGTTAGAGTCCAAAATAAGGGCAAAAGTGTTTGGAAAAGTAGATACGTTGGAGACGTATCATGGCCCTGCACCCTTGTCCGTCTGCCCTGCTATTCTATCGGGCCGTGATCACTTTGGGTGTGACAACGTGTATATATTATATACATATTATACATGATACATATGTGACTAAAGTTGGGTCGGCTCGTAGAGTACACGTGAGTGATTCACGGATTGGGGGCTGAAAGGACCGTTGTCCCGATGGCCCTCTGTGTGGATCTTTGTGGCAGAACGATAGGGCATGTTGAGACACCTAGGATACAGGTGGGTCTGGCCCTGGTCGTTGTCCGCGGTTATTTCATAATAACATGTTTAACGAGTTTGGATATTTGATCTGAGTCTGGTCGTTGGCCTATACGCACTAACCAGCTACGTGGGAATAGTTATGGGCACTCGACGTCGTGGTATCAGCCGAAGCCTTCTTGACGTCAGCGACTTAGCGGCGCGCGCCGGATTGGACTCGAACGCCGCTCTGGTATTAGGAGCGGCCAGGTCTGCTTACCGGCCGTGTACGCAACGTGCAGGTGTGCATTGGGCGATGGGCCCGGACCCCTGCACGCTTAGGACTTAGACCAGCGTGCTGACCTCTCTTTTGTGCTTAGGTAGTGATACGTCCCAAACGTATCTATAATTTCAGCTTGATCCATGCATGTTTTGGGTGATATTGCTATGCTTTTGATACACTTTCATACACTTTTGATCATATTTGGACTAACCTATTAACTCAGTGCACCCCAGTCCCAGTTTCTGTTTTCTGCTGTTTTTGTATTTCAGGTTTTCCCATTACTTAAATTGCCAGAAAAATTCCGGGGAAAATATATAAAAAATCAGCGCTCCAGAAGCTTCCATGTGCCAGAAGTGGGGCCAGAGGGGGGCCAGAGGGGCCCCAGGCGCCCTGATGGCACGGACCCACCCCTGGCCGCGCCGGGGGGCCGCCTGGGGGGCTCCCACCTCCTCTGGTGCCCTACTTGGCCTCCTATTTATTCTCCCGTCGCGGAAACCCTGATTCCAGAACCCTTTTCTCCAGAAGCAATTCCGATCTCCGCCGCCATCGCCACCAACTTTCGGGGGACCAGAATTCCTGTGCCGGCATCCCGCCGGGACGGGGAAGTGCCCCCGGATTCATCTCCATCGACGTTGCTTCCTCCCTCCATGATGCGGGAGTAGTTCCTCCTCGGGGCTGAGGTTTCTACCAGTAGCTATGTGGTCAATTCTCTCTCCCATGATGTGATCTTCGTTGTGATCATAGGCTATGTTAATCTAGGGTGATCCCATGATATTTCCCCTTCCTCTATGTATTGAATTGATGTACTCACTTGTCTTTATCTAGTATAATCCCCGAGACCAAGGTGACAGTGGTCTATTGGACATGGATTAGAAGAATATTTTCATGAGTGATTTCCTCTTTTGCGTGTTGATTGAAGATTGAGAGTCTCTTGGTGCTTGTCTTTGACTATCCTGGAGATATGTTGTGGTGACTGTGGTACTCTCTTTGGATGGCCGCGGTGACATTGGGAAATCCATAGATTGAGAACTACGAACTTTGAGGTGTGCTTTTGTAGCCCTACATAATTCTCGTCCGCTCTTGACCACAAAGGAATGACCTCCGAGTGGGTCTCCATTGCATGTTTTATGGGAAATATCATGTGATTAGACTATGTTAATGTTGTTGGGGAGTTGCCACTAGTGAAAGTATGAAGCCTAGGCCTTGTTTCCACCATTGCAATACCATTTGTGCTCACATTTACCACTTGTTTGCTTGCTGCACTTTTTATTACAGATTTATATTACTTTGCTTTGCCACTCCTATCATCCATATTTTACCATCTCTTCGCCGAACTGGTGCACCTATACAACTCCTAGTTGTATTAGGTGTGTTGGGGACACAAGAGACTTCTTGTATCTTAGTTGCAGGGTTGCTTGAGAGTGACCATCTTCAACGTCTACTTCCCTGAGTTCGATAAACCTTAGGTCATCCACTTGAGGGAAATTGCTGCTGTCCTACAAACCTCTGCGCTTGGAGGCACAACATAGTCTACAAGAATAGAAGCGTGTGTAGACATCAAGCTATTTCTGGCGCCGTTGCTGGGGAAGTAAGTGTTTGAAGGTATATCTTTAGATCTTGCAATTAAATCTTTTTCGTTTCTTGTTTTTAGTTTCACTAGTTATGTTTATAGAAAACCGCACTCTTAGTTCGCTGCTTGGGGAAGGCCGCTTTACCACACCCGTGGTAGAGAAGTTTCCTCCACCTACTGAATGTATCCCGTTCCAAATACCACTTGGGATAATTGAAATAATTAGGAATGATTGTTATGATGGGACAGTCAATCCTAGTATTCATTTGTTGAAACTTACAGAACTTTGTGAGTTGTTTAAGATTTCAGGTTTGACAAGAGATGGAGTCATGAGGAAATTATTTGCCTTGTCACTGAAAGGAAAAGCATTGGAATGGTATAGGCTACTAGATGACTCTCACCTGCTGGATTGGGAAGAGATCCAGTCTCTCTTTTACTCCAAGTTTTATCCTCTTCATAAAGTCCATGCGAATAGGAATTATGTTTATAATTTCTATCCTCATGACGGAGAGAGCATAGCTCAAGCTTGGGGGAGACTGAAAACTTTAATGCTAAAATGTCCTAACCATGGGCTCCCCAAAGATATGATTATTACTAATTTCTATGCGAGGCTCTCTCGACAGGATAAAGATTTGCTCGATGCTTCCTCTATGGGTTCTTTCACAAACGAAAAGATTGATGCTAAATGGGAACTCCTTGAAAGAATTCAACGCAACACTGAAAATTGGGAGATCGACAAAGGTAAAGAGTCAGGTATAATTTATGAGTATGATTGCATTAAGTCCTTTGTTGAAACTACAAGTTTTAATAAGTTTAGTGCTAAGTTTGGGCTTGATTCTCAACTCCTTGTTGATTTCCTCAAATCTTTTGCTTCACATCTTAATATCCCTAAGGAGGATTGGATCAAGCATCATGAACCTTTTAAAGAGATTTGCAAAGAAAATGAAATTGTTCATGATAATTGCAACATGCATGATCCAATTCCTAAAAATGAAGTTTTATATAAGCATGTTAATTTTTGTGGAGTGGATAGACCTTGTGAAAGGCCTATGATTGAAGAAGAGAAGTATTGTAAGCAACATAAGCATGAAAGAACAATCACTTGGGTCAAAGATTTAAATGAAATTGCTAGAGAATTGTGTGACCTTTATCCTTTTACTTGTGAACTTTGCTGTATAGAGGGTCACTTTAATTTTCAATGCATGCACTTTCAAAACATAACTGTTAACCAGTTGTGTGATAACATGATCACCCCTGATCTTTATGATGAGCTTATGTTATTTTTGATGTGTGAAGAGTTATCAGAAAAGACTTCTTGGCTAGATGTTAATGCCATAGGAATAAAAAACACTTTGCAAAATTGCCATCTCTATTGTGTTGTTAATTGCCATAAAAATGATTACATAAGTAAGATTAGAAAGGAGGGAACTTTACCAAAGTATAAAAATCTCTCTTATATTTCTGCTAATAAAAAGGAGAGTTTCTCCCAAGTTTCCCCTATTGTTTCTAATGATAAACCAGGATATGTGGAGAAGCTTCATCTCCAACCACTCCCTCCAAAGGTGAAGAAGAAGAAAAAGAAGAGGAGGAGGAAGAGGAGCAAGAAGGAAGAAGAATGGGTATCAACCTGGCCTGAGCATATTCCTCCCATCAACTTTTATCCTAACGGTTGTAAGTTTAAAGAAGAAGGTGAAGTTTATTGCCTTAATTATCATCTTGATGATACGTCCGTAGGTACTATTGAAGATGATTTTGATTATGATATGCATGTTACTTATTGTGATTGGGAAAATGATGATAATGCTACTTATGATCTTGAAAATCTTTTTGGTACCAACTCTGAAAGTGATGATATGGAAAGCTCTAAGCTTGGGGATGATAGGATTGCAAATCCTTTACCCACTAGTGATGTGATAATTGATAATTCTTTTGCTAGTAAGAATAAAGACAACATGTTTACAAATATAGTTGCTAGCAATGATAATGCTCTTCTCTACTATGATGATGTTATAACTCCAATCTATAGTGATTATAAAGGTACCTATGACATAAGGAGAAATTATCCTTATGAAACTTGTCATAATCATGGAGGGAATTACTCCCTTGTTGGACACCATCTTCCTAATACACAATTAATCTATAGTGTTCAAGTTGTTTATGATAGTCCTACTCCCACTATTACCAATGAGAAAGATTATGCTTATGTGGAGAGTAAGAGTACCTTTTTGCATGTGGATCATGGTAACAATGCTTTATGTGATGCTTATATTGTTAAGTTTATTCGTGATCCCACTGAAAATTATTATGAGAAGGGAACATATGCTTATAGATATTTCAATAATATCAAGTTCCCTCTCTTTATGTTGAAGGTTTTGAAGCTGCACTTGTTTTGTCTTCCTATGCTTATTGCTTTGTGCTTCAATGAATTATTCTATTGCAATATTCCTATGCATAGGAAGCAGGTTAGGCTTAAATGTGTTTGGTATTTGCTTCTTGATGCTCTCTTTTGTTCTTCAACTCTTATTCCTACGAGAGCATCATTAAAGTCTTAAGCCTATCTTTATGGCTATAAAGAAAGAGCTCTAAGGAGACAACCCTTGTTATCTTTGCTTTCAGTTTGTTCTTTCAGTTTTTAGTGGTCTTGATGTTTGTTACTACTGTAGCAACATCATTGTATCTTTATTTTTCAGCTTTGTGCCAATTTTAGCCTCTGATTGCAAGAAAGTTCAAAAGTTGTGACATGCTGTCCAGAAAACAGATTCTGTCCTTGGAAAGAAAAATTCGAATAAAATCACCAGATCATCTTTTTGATCTGAATTTTTTTGACAGCATGCTCTATACAATTGGCTTTCGAGCGTTCGTTCTGAGTTTTTTGATTTGAGTTGCAGAAGTACCCCAAAAAATTTATTTACTACCTGCTGGTCTGTTTTTCACAGATTCTGCCCTGTTTTGCCTTTTCTTCGTTTTGCAGACCTTAAGCTTGCTTTTTCTTTGCAAAAACTTTTTGGCGATCTTGAGAAACAGTAGACCTTCAAGAATATCTTTGTTTCCAGTAGAGAAAAAATATTTTATTGTGGGTACTAACCTCTCTAATCATATTATGATGAGTTATGTATGAAGGGAGTTTTCAAGTGTGCGAGGGAAGATGATAAAAGAAGATTCAGGAGTGTCAAACGCTGAAGCTTGGGGATGCCCCCATGCACCCCCAAGAAATATCCAAGGATACTCAAGCATCTAAGCTTGGGGATGCCCCCGTGCATCCCCTTCTCCATCAACAATTATCAGTTCGTCCTTTGTTCCACTATATTTTTATCACTTCATGCGTTATGTGCTATGCTTGGAGCGTCTTGCTCTTTTCTTTTTAGTTTATTTAGTTTTACTTGCTGTTATTAACAAGTTGGATCCTAGCCTTTATTGTTTGGGAGAGAAACACGCTCCACTCCACTGTAGAACACAACATAGGCTTGCATGCGTATCTTCTTGTGTGTGTTCTTTATCTTTTCATAGCTGCTGTCATGCTTAGCTCTTAGTTTTCATGCTTATCTTTTTAAGAGCTTTTGTTTAGGTTGTTGCTTCTGGAACTCTCTTGAGTTATCATGCTTATCTTGTTAAGAGAGTTGGCTTCCGTGGCACTGGTTGATATGTCTATGATAAAAATGCTATGTGCATAATGGTGCTTAGTTGTTCATGTTTTCTTATGGTTAGTCTCAAATAGCTGGGCGTTCTTAATGTGTTATTGAAGTACCAGCATGATTTGCTTGCCTATGATGTGGTATGGTTTAGTGATATCTTCCTCCAAGAATTTATTTTGATTGACTTGGCATATGCTCACGCATATTTAAGACTGTAAAGAAAGTCTATCAAGCCTTGATGATCTTTAATTTCTGAGTAGTGATATAACTTCCATGCCCGATTCAATGTTGCTTTGTCGCTCTGCATGATTATGGCCGTCATTGCTCTCTTAGTTGGTCGCTCCCAGTCTTTTGCTAGCCTTCACCTGTACTAAGCGGTCTGACTGCTTGTGCATCCAAAATCCTTGAAACCAGTTATGCCATATGAGTCCACCATACCTTCCTATATATGGTATTTACTTGCCATTCCTAACGAAGACTTTCTTGTACCATCTCAAAATTATTCAAAAGCATTTCTCTTTTGTGCCTCTGTTTTAGCTCATGAGGAAGTAGTAGGTAATTCATGATCTTCTTATGTTGGACAAATTTTACCCCGGGATTGCATGTCTAATCTGCAAACCCCTAATACGAGGAGGGACTGACATGAGTGCGCCCAGCTCACAAAAGATAATAGCAACAAACAAACCCTCCTTCATGCTTTGTTCATGAGAAATCAGGAAACTGTGGCAGTGATAAACAAAGGAGATTAAGGGGATGTGATCGTCCCCGCATGGGAGCCGTTCCTCGAAACTTGTCCAGCATAAGAAGTAATTGGGTTATCTACTAGCATTCGTTGACGAATTATGCACCTACCAAAAGCTTTTTATCTCTGTTTTTAAAACCACGAGCTCTGGTACTTGTTTAGTCTTTGCTTCCAGCCACGGGTTTTCAACCTTGCCATCAAAATCCACGGTTCGAGAGTCTCCACCTTCTTTCTTCAAAGCACCAACTATTGAGAGCATGATTGTCATTCGGAGTGTAATGTGCATTGTCCCAAAGTACCATTGTCTTCTGCATGATTGTGATATCGCTTATTCTGAAATCATGGTATCTAGTCGTCACTTAAACTTCGGAGGTGCTCCTGCATTTATGTTTTGCTTCACTAAAGGGGGCAAGCGAGGTATCACTTTGTCATGTTTGCACACCATGCTCACTACAAATCTATTGGGTGTTTCAATATCATATTGTAAACTTTCAGTTCTTTGTGATATTCTCATGAGGCAACTTAATTACTAAAGATTCATTATCTCAATAAGCATTTGTCATGAGATTGTGAAAGACTCTTTGGTAGCATGTCACCACAGAAATTGTGCTTGTTATCATTTCCCTACTCGAGGACGAGCAAGAATTAAGCTTGGGGATGTTGATACGTCCCAAACGTATCTATAATTTCTGCTTGCTCCATGCATGTTTTGGGTGATATTGCTATGCTTTTGATACACTTTCATACACTTTTGATCATATTTGGACTAACCTATTAACTCAGTGCACCCCAGTGCCAGTTTTTGTTTTCTGCTGTTTTTGTATTTCAGGTTTTCCCATTACTTAAATTGCCAGAAAAATTCTGGGAAAAATATATAAAAAATCAGCGCTCCAGAAGCTTCCATGTGCCAGAAGTGGGGCCAGAGGGGGGCCAGAGGGGCCCCAGGCGCCCTGATGGCGCGGCCCCACCCCTGGCCGCGCCGGGGGGCCGCCTGGGGGGCTCCCACCTCCTCTGGTGCCCTACTTGGCCTCCTATTTATTCTCCCGTCGCGGAAACCCTGATTCCAGAACCCTTTTCTCCAGAAGCAATTCCGATCTCCGCCGCCATCTCCACCAAGT
This sequence comes from Secale cereale, assembly GCA_902687465.1. Lineage (NCBI taxonomy): Eukaryota > Viridiplantae > Streptophyta > Magnoliopsida > Poales > Poaceae > Secale > Secale cereale. The sequence continues at coordinate 355,588,014 of LR738713.1, forward strand.
TTCGGGGGACCAGAATTCCTGTGCCGGCATCCTGCCGGGACGGGGAAGTGCCCCGGATTCATCTCCATCGACGTTGCTTCCTCCCTCCATGATCCGGGAGTAGTTCCTCCTCGGGGCTGAGGTTTCTACCAGTAGCTATGTGGTCAATTCTCTCTCCCATGATGTGATCTTCGTTGTGATCATAGGCTATGTTAATCTAGGGTGATCCCATGATATTTCCCCTTCCTCTATGCATTGAATTGATGTACTCACTTGTCTTTATCTAGTATAATCCCCGAGACCAAGGTGACAGTGGTCTATTGGACATGGATTAGAAGAATATTTTCATGAGTGATTTCCTCTTTTGCGTGTTGATTGAAGATTGAGAGTCTCTTGGTGCTTGTCTTTGACTATCCTGGAGATATGTTGTGGTGATTGTGGTACTCTCTTTGGATGGCCGCGGTGACATTGGGAAATCCATAGATTGAGAACTACGAACTTTGAGGTGTGCTTTTGTAGCCCTACATAATTCTCGTCCTCTCTTGACCACAAAGGAATGACCTCCGAGTGCGTTTCCATTGCATGTTTTATGGGAAATATCATGTGATTAGACTATGTTAATGTTTTTGGGGAGTTGCCACTAGTGAAAGTATGAAGCCTAGGCCTTGTTTCCACCATTGCAATACCATTTGTGCTCACGTTTACCACTTGTTTGCTTGCTGCACTTTTTATTACAGATTTATATTACTTTGCTTTGCCAGTCCTATCATCCATATTTTACCATCTCTTAGCCAAACTAGTGCACCTATACAACTCCTAGTTGTATTAGGTGTGTTGGGGACACAAGAGACTTCTTGTATCTTAGTTGCAGGGTTGCTTGAGAGAGACCATCTTCAACCTCTACTTCCCTGAGTTCGATAAACCTTAGGTCATCCACTTGAGGGAAATTGCTGCTGTCCTACAAACCTCTGCGCTTGGAGGCCCAACATAGTCTACAAGAATAGAAGCGTGTGTAAGCATCAGGTAGGGATGCAAAGTGTTGATCTTCCGAGGCCGGGCATGACCCATGAAAGTGTGTCCGGCTAAATGGGATCAAGCGTGCTGGGTTATGTGGTGCACCCCTGCAGGGAAGTTAATCTATTCGAATAGCCGTGTCCCTCGGTAAAAGGACGACCCAGAGTTGTATTCCGGCCTCATGACAACTAGAACCGGATACTTGATAAAACACACCCAGATGAGTTCCAGATATAACTCGGTGGTTGCTCTCTCACAGGGTGATGTGCGGGAGGATCGTCGGGTAGGATTATGCTATACGATGTTACTTGGTGAACTTACCATCTATTCTCTTCTACTGCTACAAGATGGAGGCTGCTAGAAGTGTAGTCTTCGATTGGATTAGTTATCCCCCTCTTATTCTGGCTTTCTGCAGTTCAGTCCACAGATACTACCCATATCATTGTTACCATTGCATATGTAGTATAGATCCTTGCTTGCGAGTACTTTGGATGAGTACTCACGGTTGCTTTGCTCCTCCTTTTCCCCTTCTGTTCCTTCTTCTCGGATGATGCAACCAGATGGTGGAGCCCAGGAGCCAGATGCCACCTATGATGACTCCTATTACATCGGAGGCGCCTACTACTACGTGCAGTCTACCGACGACGACCAGGAGTAGTTTAGGAGGATCCCAGCTAGGAGGCCTGCTCCTCTTTCGACTTGTATCCCAATTTGTGCTAGCCATCTTATGGCAACTTGTTTAACTTTATGTCTGTACTCAGATATTTGTTGCTTCCACTGACTCGTCTATGATCAAGCACTTATATCCGATCCCTCGAGGCCCCTGGCTTGTAATATGAAGCTTGTATGACTTATTTTTATTTTTAGAGTTGTGTTGTGATATCTTCAGTGAGTCCCTGATCTTGGTCGTACACATTTGCGTGCATGATTAGTGTATGGAAAAATCGGGGGCGTCACTAGTTGGTATCAGAGCCAACTGCCTGTAGGAATCCCCCTTCCACACTCCTTGGTCGAAGTCGAGTCTAGACATTGCAAAACTTTTACTAACATGGTTGTGTGGCTTACGGGCCCACGTCGCCAGTTGGGTGGTACCAGGTTCTTTTACTCCTCGATCTTTACTCCGAGACTCTAAACACTCTCCTATTCGGGTTAAACAAATTTACTAACTCTAACATTATGATCCCAAGACCGCTCACCCCAAAGTTGGATAAGCCATAGTTATTGCTTAGAATAGTATTTTGCATAATCCCCACACTGTCTTTCGACTCCTTAGAAACATCTTTGTTTTCAGATGGAACCCATGAGGCAGGTCGTGCGCCACACGCAGACCATTGGAGCCTCGGGATCACCTGTTGTGCTAGCTGAGATGATGATTTATCTGGGTTATTGCTGGCACCCTGAGTATACCGTGTATGAACCGTACCAGGACTTTAACCAGGAACAGTACCATGCCATCGTCCGCCTCTACTCCCGTGAAGAGGACTCCTCTACTGTGCTGCACACCACTCATGGTGTTGGAGTGACCATCGATATAATAGTTCACGATGCTGCTTACGCTGCTCATGGTGTTGGAGAGTACCGGGCGTTGGACACTTCCCCTTTCAGACACGTTGCTATCGCCTCCGACGATGGAGCGGAGGGATACTACACTGCTGCCTACTCCACTGTCACCTGAGAGCCCTTCCATCATCATAACCTTGTTCTGCATGCTGATGGGCTGGATTGAGCTAACCGAGCTCTTCGCCACGAGTTGTACACCACCCATCAGCACCTGTAATGCGCCTTGACGCTATTGCACCCCTTTGTCCTATCTAGACAGCTGCCGCCTACTACAATCTACCCAACTAGGACTGTGATGCCTCCTGGTGTCGGTTGGCCAGATGTGGGAGGCTACGCTCCCGCACTTGGTCCTCTGTTGCCACCTGGACGTCGGGTTCTGCACCAGAGTATCCACGGCCCCCAGGTTGCTGGCGTGGAGGACTTCCTGTTCCAGCACTGCCCGCTGTCAGACTACCTCTACCTCCATAGTTCCGTCTGGGACTGATGTAGTCTTACTTATTAGTATTAGATGCATTCGTCGCGAGCCTGCGTGCCGCCTATGATGTCCTTAGTCTGTGTATTGAACTCTATGCATGCACCCTTTTGTAATATATGCCGACGACTATGTGGTATTTTTGAAGGAAATATGCCCTAGAGGCAATACTAAAGATGTTATTTGTATTTCCATATATCATGATAAATGTCTTTTATTCATGCTAGAATTGTATTATCTGGAAACTTAGTACATGTGTGAATACATAGACAAAATAGTATGTCCCTAGTATGCCTCTACTAGACTAGCTCATTGATCAAAGATGGCTATGTTTCCTAGCCATAGACATGAGTTGTCATTTGATCAATGGGATCACATCATTAGGAGAATGATGTGATGGACTAGACCCATCCGTTAGCTTAGCACTATGATCGTTTAGTTTTACTACTATTGCTTTCTTCATGACTTATACATGTTCCTATGACTATGAGATTATGCAACTCCCGAATACCGTAGGAACACCTTGTGTGCTATCAAACGTCACAACGTAACTGGGTGATCATAAATATGCTCTACAGGTGTCTCCGAAAGTGTTCGTGGTGTTGGCATAGATCAAGACTAGGATTTGTCACTCCGAGTGTCGAAGAGGTATCTCTGGGCCCTCTCGGTAATGCACATCATAATAAGCCTTGCAAGCAAATGACTAATGAGTTAGTCATGGATGATGTATTACGGAATGAGTAAAGAGACTTGCCGGTAACGAGATTGAACTAGGTATAGAGATACCGACGATCGAATCTCGGGCAAGTAACATACCGATGACAAAAGGAACAACGTATGTTGTTATGCGGTTTGACCGACAAAGATCTTTGTAGAATATGTAGGAGCCAATATGAGCATCCAGGTTCCGCTATTGGTTATTGACCGGAGATGAGTCTCGGTCATGTCTACATGGTTCTCGAACCCGTAGGGTCCGCACGCTTAACGTTTGATGACGATCGGTATTATGAGTTTTGATGTACCGAAAGTAGTTTGGAGTCCCGGATGAGATCACGGACATGACGAGGAGTCTCGGAATGTCCGAGACGTAAAGATTAATATATTGGACGACTATATTCGGACACCGGAAGTGTTCCGTAAAGTTTTGGAATTAACCGGAGTACCGGAGGGGTTACCGGAACCCCCTGGGGAAGCTATGTGCCTTAATGGGCCATAGGAGAAAGAGGGAAGGAGGGCCAGGGCTGGGCCACGTGCCCCCCACCCCTTGGTCCAAATTGGACAAGGAAGGAGGGGGGGCCGGCGCCCCTTTCCTTCTCCTTCTCCCTCTCCTTCCTTTCCCCCTTCTCCCTTTTGGTAGTTCCTACTAGGAATAAGATTGCAATCCTATTCCTAGTAGGGTTGCTCCTCCTTGGTGCGCCAATAGGGGCCGGCCGGCCTCCCCCTTGCTCCTTTATATACGGGGGCAGGGGGGCACCCAAAGACACACAAGTTGAATTGTTTTAGTCGTGTGCAGTGCCCCCCTCCACAGAAACACACCTCGGTCATACTGTCACAGTGCTTAGGCGAAGCCATGCGCCGGTAACTTCATCATATCCGTCACCACACCGTCGTGCTGACGAAACTCTCCCGTGAAGCTCAAGTGGATCAAGAGCTCGTGGGACGTCATCAAGCTGAACGTGTGCTGAACGCGGAGGTACCGTACGTTCGGTGCTTGATCGGTTGGATCGCGAAGAAGTTCGACTACATCAACCGCGTCACTTGACGCTTCCGCTCCCGGTCTACGAGGGTACGTAGACACACTCTCCCTCTCGTTGCTATGCATCTGGTAGATAGATCTTACGTGATCGTAGGAAAATTTTAAAATACTACGTTGCCCAACAGTGGCATCATGAGCCAGGTCTATGCGTAGATGATATGCACGAGTAGAACACAATGAGTTGTGGGCGATACTAGTCATACTGCTTACCAGCATGTCATACTTTGCTTCGGCGGTATTGTGAGATGAAGCGGACCGGACCGACATTACGCGTACGCTTACGCGAGACTGGTTTCACCGTTATGAGCACTCGTTGCTTAAAGGTGACTGGCGGGTGACTGTCTCTCTCACTTTAGCTGAATCGAGTGTGGCTATGCCCGATCCTTGTGAAGGTTTAAACAACACATACTTGATGAAACATCGTTGTGGTTTTTGTATGTGTAGGTAAGAACGGTTCTTGCTAAGCCCGTAGCAGCCACGTAAAACTTGCAACAACAAAGTAGAGGACGTCTAACTTGTTTTTGCAGGGCATGTTGTGATGTGATATGGTCAAGACATGATGAGTTATACGATTTTGTATGAGATGATCATGTTTTGTAATGTTATCGGCAACTGCCAGGAGCCATATGGTTGTCGCTTTATTGTATGAAATGCAATCGCCATGTAATTGCTTTACTTTATCACTAAGCGGTAGCGATAGTCGTAGAAGCAATAGTTGGCGAGACGACAACGATGCTACGATGGAGATCAAGGTGTCGCGCCGGTGACGAAGGTGATCATGACGGTGCTTTGGAGATGGAGATCAAAAGCACAAGATGATGATGGCCATATCATGTCACATATTTTGATTGCATGTGATGTTTATCTTATTATGCTTCTTATTTTGCTAAGTACGACGGTAGCATTATAAGATGATCCCTTACAAAATTTCAAGGTATAAGTGTTCTCCCTGAGTATGCACCGTTGCGAAAGTTCGTCGTGCCGAGACACCACGTGATGATCGGGTGTGATAAGTTCTACGTTCAAATACAACGGGTGTAAGCCAATTTTGCACACGCAGAATACTCGGGTTAAACTTGACGGGCCTAGCATATGCAGATATGGCCTCGAAACACTAGAGACTGAAAGGTCGAGCGTGAATCATATAGTAGATATGATCAACATAAGATGTTCACCATTGAAACTACTCCATCTCACGTGATGATTGGACATGGTTTAGTTGATTTGGATCACGTGATCATTTAGATGACCGGAGGGATGTCTATCTAAGTGGGAGTTCTTTAAGTAATATGATTAATTGAACTTTAATTTATCATGAACTTAGTCCTGATAGTTTTTTGCATATCTATGTTGTTGTAGATCAATGGCCCGTGCTACCGTTCCTTTGAATTTTAATGCATTCCTAGAGAAAGCTAAGTTGAAAGATGATGGTAGCAATTACACGGACTGGGTCCGTAACTTGAGGATTATCCTCATTGCTGCATAGAATAATTATGTCCTTGAAGCACCGCTAGGTGACAAGCCCCCTCCCGCTAATGTAGATGCTTTGAACGTCTGGCGGACGCGGTCTGATGACTACACGATAGTTTAGTGTGCCATGCTTTACAACTTAGAACCGGGACTTCAACGATGTTTTCAACGTCATGGACCATATGAGATGTTCCAGGAGTTGAAGTTAATATTTCAAGCAAATGCCCGGATTGAGAAATATGAGATTTCCAATAAGTTCTACAGCTGCAAGATGGAGGAGAATAGTCCTATCAGTGAACACTTGCTCAGAATGTCTGGGTACTACAATCATATGACTCAACTTGGTTGCAAAGTTGACGAGGATAGTGTTATTGATAGAGTTCTTCAATCACTGCCACCAAGCTATAAAGGCTTCGTGATGAACTATAATATGCAAGGAATGCAGAAAACAATTCCCGAGCTCTTCGCTATGCTCAAAGCTGCGGAGGTAGAAATCAAAAAGGAGCATCAAGTGTTGATGGTTAACAAGACCACTAGTTTCAAGAAAAAGGGCAAGGGAAAGAAGGGGAACTTCAAGAAGAATAGCAAGATAGTTGCTACTCCCGCGAAGAAACCCAAGTCTGGAGCCAAGCCTGAAACTGAGTGCTTCTACTACAAAGGGACTGGACACTGGAAGCGGAACTGCCCCAAGTATTTGGCGGATAAGAAGGATGGCAAGGTGAACAAAGGTATATGTGATATACATGTTATTGATGTGTACCTTACTAATGCTCGTAGTAGTACCTGTGTATTTGATACCGGTTCGGTTGCTAATATTTGTAACTCGAAACAAGGACTACGATTAAATGAAGATTGGCTAAGGACGAGGTGACGATGCGCGTGGGAAATGGTTCCAAAGTCGATGGAATCAACATTTGACGTCGAAGCAACTCGAATACCAGAATCAAAACGAAACAAAGGGTAGATATGTAGCAGCCTAATCTTCACAATATCATTCGAACAGAGACTTGAATGAATGAATTCCACAGGTACATCAACTTGACGAGAAGCCACTTGGAGAACAAAAAGTAAATAAAAAGGAACAAGGATCAGATAGAACAAATGCAAGATAGAAGCTTCGTTCGACATCTTCGTGCTGAAAGCTCATGGAACGTGTTACAAAAGGGTTTTGTCATCCCCGGATCAGCATAGCCAAGGACCCTTTAAGATGCAACTCCCGATCAGAACAAGTCCATAAAACCACTTCACTCAATGTAGAACCCCGAACTTCATATCGTGCATCCGTTGGAAGAATGCCTAGAACTACTAGATGAACCCACCTATAGATTTCCGAAAGTTTCCATTTATGCAATCAGGTGTTGGGGATACACGGGAAGCACCGCGCAATCAACTCTAAACCTACATCCAGGTGTATCCATCCTTCAACACATAACCAGTCTTTCTCGGAAACTGTTTACCTCGGACCTTCGAAAAGCATCCACTATAACAAGCTATGGCAATACTCTCGAACTACCTCCCTAGTACTGGGTGATGTCGGGGTTATCTTGCCACTGGCCGTATAGGAGAGATTTTCGATGTCGGCCGTCTTAAGTATTTAGTACTGCCGCGATATGCTTGTTACAATGATACCCCGAAGCTCAACTCCTCGGTAACATGAGGCATCGAGAACAATATCCTTGTCACAAGAACATCGAAACAATCCCAGAATACTCGCGGGATCCTTAAAAAAAAATTTGGTGCATTTTTTTGAAAGTAGAAGAGGCAAGAGTAATCGTCAGGAGTCCTCACCAGAGAGAAAAAGGGGATGAGAAGCAAAGAATTCCTACTCTCCGATATAATATAGGACTCAAAACATTTTCAGTGTGTGCCTAAACTCAACCGTCAACGATTCGATCAAACAGTGGGGGCTTCTAGGTCGGAGAAGGCTCTGAATACCAACTTGTAATGCCCAGGATGGGACTATACCTCCTACGTGTCGAGGCACGACTTAAAGGTATAAGCCCATCCTAGAATGATCTCAAGTTTGGTATCTTTGCACAACTCATGTAAAAGAGGGATTAAATTGCAAAAGGAGATAGTTGGCTTACACTCGCCACTTCACACAATACATTACATAAGCAATCATCATTCAGAACATCACAACCCGACTACGGGTGAAGATCCAAAAGAAAGATACCAAAACAACATAAAGCCACAGGTTCGGATCGAATCCTAGTAGAAACCACTACTGACTATCGAAACGTCACAAGCAAACGGCCACGCTCTTCATCGAGCTCCTGGTGAAGAACTTGATCCAACTCCTGCATCAAACTCGGCTGAACCTGCATCTGGTGTGGTGAAGTAACTGTGAGCCACAGAGGACTCGGCAATCCCGTTCCCGGGTAACACGACTATTTAAGCCTTGGGTGAGGATAAGGCTGAAGAAAGAATATGAGGTGAAGGAAAACAAACAAGAGTCTGCAGCAGCAACTAGCACTAACTTACGTAAAAGAGAGCGAGAAGAGAAGTGCATCGGTCGAAAGATGATCACGAAGTGATCCTAACTAAACCGGTCAAACAGAACCCCACCGTGTTCAACTCCCGAATCCCTATTCGGAAATTGACAGTCACGGTACACACGCTGGTAGTGTATTGAATCATTGTGTCAAGTTTTCTACAACCGGAATTAACAAGCTCCCATCTGCCACATAACCGCGGGCACGGCTTTCGAAAGTTCAAACCCTGCAGGGGTGTTCCAACTTGACCCATTACAAGCCCACGATCCGCGGAGTCGCAACTCCATAGTTGGGAAGACCCGAGTATTCTCGGAATCCCGTGCTCAAGTTAAACCGAACTAAGGTAAGGCTAATCCAGCAAATCCTCCCGGCGTGTCGACACCCTGATAGTAGCCGCGCGTATCTAAGTCTCAGGACACGACCGGATGGGCGATTCTACAGGACCCAATCCTCGAGTTTCCCCGTGGTGGTTCTCGCAGACTCCCCGTTTGGGACCAACACCATCGGCACTGGCCCCCCCTGCTATGTAGAATTAAGAACCCGAGGGTGCGACCCCCTATGCAATTTTAATTAATTAATTAAGTTGTTATTATGAGGCAAATAGTACCAAATGTTGGGACTTGCTGGAAAAGACTTAGCGCTTAGCGGTTTATCAAGGGGGTCCCATACACCCCAACCGTGTTAGGAACGCATAATCAAGGAACATAACACCGGTTTATACGGTTCCTAACGGCATGAGTGGAACAAAACACCAAGCAAAAGGCTTAGCCTTCCACCCTGCCAGTATATAGATGATTTCATTTTAAGCATTTATACAGTGTGATATAACCCAACCAAACTTCAACATGAAGCAAGCATCTTCAATCTTCACCTGCAACTAACAATGCTATAAGAAGGGCTGAGCGAAGCGTACTTAGCCAAGCAACGGTTTGCGTAGGTAGGGTGGTTAAGCATGGCAATTGGTTACAATAGGAGGCTGACAGGAAAACATGGGCATCGAGGCAAAGCTATAGATCGAGACTACTAGCAATAGGCAAAGATAGTAATGTTATCCGGGTTCGGTCATCTTGCCTGGGATTCCACAAGGGAGAAGAACGGATCCATGAAGCAGACGGAGCAACACAGTCGAGAGGATCCTCACAACTCCGGAACGAAACCGAAGCTAACAAGAGAAGCAACCGGAAAGAAGAAACAACACGGTAAACACACAAGCTTAAACATGGCATACGATGCACATCCAAGTATGATGCATGTCCGGTTTAAATATGCAAGGCATGCCAAGTGCACAAACAAATACTACAAGTTAAGTGGAGCTCAATATGCAACGAGCTGCATATTGACGAAACACCACATTAATTATTTAGTTGACTCTCATTATTTACAAGACAAGATTAAATGTTTTTTAGCATGGCAAGAGGTGAAGCATAAAGAAACTACACTAACTAGGCAATTTAAATGAGGCCGGAAAATAACAACAACATATCCGGAAAATCCCCATGAGCATGTTTAATAATTATAAAGCAACAACAATTCACACATATTAATGTTGTTAATATGATGCGGATGACATGATCAAGTTTATGCAAGTTTTATTAAAAGGTTGACAAGAAGAAGATAAGAAACATTTGTCACCGTGGTGGAATGAAAAAGGTGCCACGGCAACGACCCGAAAATGATGCAACGCAACATATCGGTTCCGATAACTCGTTGAGAGTCCGGTGCAAAAGATAGATGGCGTGGGTGAGTCAAACGAGATGAAAGGTGGGCGATCCCGTTGCCGGGTTCCCACGAGTCGGTGACGAGGCAACCGAGGGACATGACAAAAGGGACGAAACGGACACGGTGCACACACGGGAAACATTTCATACAACACAACAAGCATCACACGGGTCACGACGGGGTTATACCTTCGGAACCATCGTTCTCGGAGGGGTTCGAGGTCGTAGTGGAAGTAGCCGTAGTAGTGGAAGTAGTGGTACACGAGTCGTGGTACACGGGGCGACGGTAGTGGTACACGGCGACGTCGGGGTACACGTGTAGTGGGAAGTAGTTGTTCCGTTCGTCTTGGCGGTTCCACGACGGCGGTAGTTGTTCACGGTCATCGGTAGTCGTTCGAGTCGTCGTGGACGTAGTGGAACTTGGTCTCGGCGCATCGAAGGGGTACTTGTCGCATCGTCTTGTGTCGGCGTTCTCGTATCGTAGAGGTACACGCGGTCTTCGGCGACGGTAGATGTACTAGTCGTTTCGCCGTGTAGAGGTACTTATCGAAGAGGTACTTGGTCGGGTCGCCGTAAACTCGTTCGGGTCATCTGTAAAAAATTACAGCACAGGCAACAATACAAACAAAAACGGCAGCAACAAGGGACAGCGGCGGACGGCACGGCTACTGGCCGAGGCAGGGCGGAGGAAGGTTCGCGGGCGAGGTGGCTGGACTCGCAGCTCCTGGGGCGCCGATGGAGACGACGGCAGAGCCTCGGCGGAGGAGAGGCGCGGGCCGGCCTTCTGCTGCTGCAGCCTCGGACCGGCGAGGACGGGAGCCGGTGGCCGGACGTGGTGGAGGCAGGACGAGGCAGAGGCGGCAGGGGAGCTCCTGGCCGGGCGGCAGCTTCTGGAGAGGAGGACCGGACGCATCGGGAGGAGGCCAGGGAGGCGCGGAGGAAGACCTCAGGAGCGGAGGGCTCGTCCTGGCGCTGGCGTACGGCACCAGCCTGGCTGGCTTCGGCCCCCGGCCGCTGGAGGCGCGAGGAACAGAGGGAGGACCTCTTGGTCGCGCGACGGGGTAAGCAAGGTGAGAGGCCGGGGCGGTCGGGCGCCATGGCGCTGACGAGGCCACCGAGGGGCTCTGGTCGTAGCGCTGGGGAAGAAAGGGCGAGGGAAAGAGGGAAACGAGGGGACGATGCGGGAGATAAGTGCGGCGGCGGACAGGGAGGAAAAGGGAGAGCGAGCGATGGAGAGGGTGCGAGGCTAGGGTTCGGCGCCTGAGGCTGAGAGGGCCTGCGGGCTGGAGTGGCCAGTGGGCCTGCTGAGGGAAGCTGAGCGGCTGGGAGGAGGAGGGCCCAAGAGGGAGAAGGAGAAGACGGGCCAGGAGGCTGCTGGACTTGAGAGAGGGAAAAGGAGGAGGCCTGGGCTCTACTAATTTTATTTCTTAGCAGAAATAAAATAGAGAGGGATCCAAAAATTAAGAAAAAGAGGCCAGGAACAGAAAATAAAATATGGAACATTTTTATAAGGCTTTACGGGATATTACCAACCCAACAAAAATAGTTCCAACAGAAAGGGAAGTGCAAACTAAAAATAAATAGCTTGCCTCAAGGAGTACAAAAGGAGTCTAGATTTTGGAGGAGCCTCGAAACAACGGAAAGAATTATGGGCAAGGTTTTTACGGAGAAACTAGAATTAAGAGACATGGGGAAAATTATGCAAGTGTGTTTGAGTAATTCCAAAGAATGGAATATTTTAATATAGCTCCCTAAAATAATGAGAGACTTTTATAAGTTATAAAGAGAAGTCACCTTCCCTCGATTTAAATGGACCGAAGGTCCACACGATTTATTTAGGTTGAGATGCAAAAATAAAATGACATGATGGCATGATGACATGATGCAATGCAAATAAATAAATAACACAAACAAAATAAAACACACGGGAGACCCGGAACATCTGGAATCTTCTGGAATCTTCTGGGACGTCGGTCTCGGGCGTCACAACTCTCCCACACTAACAGAGGATCTCGACCCGAGATCCTAGAGATATCACCGGGTAAAAACGAAGAGGAAGAGGTAAAACAAAGTTGCTTCTTTGACAGACGAGTGGAAACCAAAGAACCTTGAGAGGTTGAACAAGTTGAATAAGAAGAATACCACAGAGATGAACAAAGTTAAGAGCACTCCGGTAAAAGGATGAACATGGAACATTATCAGAACCTTGAAGGTTGAAAGACATGAAACAAGAGCTCACGGACGAAAAGAATATGAACCCGCAATGGTATGGCCAAAGAATAAGAATGACATAATTCGGACAGCACTCCGTCTGAAAATGGAAGGAATTAACAAGAACTTGAGAAGATGGAATGATATTTGATGAAATCAACAACACACAGCCTCCGAAACAATTAAAAGAATGGCACAAGGTTAAGAAAGAATTCAGACAGCACTCCGGTTAAAAGAGAGTTAAAACTTGATAAGATGAGGGAACTAGAATGGAGGACACAACACTCCTGTTAAATGATAAGCAAGGGAAAGAACAAGATCTCGATAAAACGATATGATGGTTTGGAGAGAGCAACATAACAATGCCTCCGGAATGAAAGAAATATCCTATAAACAAAGAAAGACTTGAACGGAGAAGAAAATGTCAACTTCTCTCAAAATTGAATTGGAAAGGGCATCCTTACTAAGAAGGGTTGAACAGAATTGTTGAAAATTCAACAACGAAAGAATAAGCTTGATGTGGACTTATGGAAAACATCTCAAGATTAAGAGGTGACACCCAGCCACTAACGGAAACATTTGATTGGATTGAGATCAACAAGGAGACGATAAACTTATTTCACCGGAATGATAAATGAAGAACTTGGGTCATTTATAAGCACCATAATAGCCACAATCCTTAGGGAAAGCTTTAGGTGAAATACAACCCAAGATAACTCCAAGAAACAACAATGAGCGGTTGAAAAGATCTCCTAGAGGGAAAGAAATGATGGTTTTAAATATCTCATTCTTGATAACTCGTGAATCATGAAACATGAAGGAATTGTCAAGAATGACATAATATCATCTGAAAAGATAAGGTAGAAAGGATTGCACTTGGAAGCATGCTGAAGAATGCTTGAGCTCGAACAAGAATCTTGATGAAGATTTCAAGGATGAATTAAAACATGATGAACCACCATGAGAACTCCGGTAATGAAAGCATGAGAAGTGAAAGATGAAAAGAATAAGATTCAAAGGCCTGCGATGAATTAGATGGAGGTTTGAAATGATATAATTGAAATAACTTGAAACTCCGGAAAACAAGATGAAGAATTTAGAACCGAGAATATGATGAACAAGCTCCAGACAAAAGAATTAAATCACCTTGAAGGAATAAGAATAAGAATTATGTCATGCATATCCTTCACCAATTTAAATTGATGACAGCCAAAGGATTTGGCATACTACTTATTCTCGTTGGAAAGAATTAAAGAGAGATCTAGCACAAGCTTGGGTAAAACTTTAACGAAGCACCGGTAGGATTATGAAAGAACAAATGAATTAAAACGATAACAACGGAAGGGTAAACTTGAAAGAACCACCGTAAGAATTAGGAGACGAACGAGAGACATCAATGAAGAATAGTTGGAGGACGAAGTTGAAAACTGAGAACGACGAATCTTCTGAAATGATGGCCTTCGGAGGATCACAAAGAAAAGAATTCATGAAAATGCTCCGGATGGGTATAAAAGAATTCCTCACAATCTGAACAATAATGAGGATGGCAAGAAGCTAGAACCACAAATCTTGAGAGAACGGGCCAAGATTTAAGAGAAACACTTCTCCGGTCTTCAGATGTTGAGAATGAAGACGATAAATGCCATAAGAATTGTTGAGCACTCCGGAATGAAGAATTAAAAGGTTGAATCAACGAAGAAAAAGAATTTGAAAGTGGTCCTGGAGAAGGACTGTGACTGATGGAGATCATTCTTACGTCACGCTTGAAAAGAATTTGAGTATAACTCCAGAAAAAAATTAGAAGAGTCAGGTAAGATCCTGGGAAAAGACCTGTGGGTTAGGGCCCACTCAAAGAAATCACCGTTGAAAAAGATTGCTTAAGAGATATTGCACCGGTTGAATTAAATGACTTGAATAAGATGATAATCCTCAAAAATAGCTTGAATGGATTAAGAGTGGAATTATGAATCTTCTGCACTCCGGATATGAATAACAAGAGGAGAATGATTAATTGGTGCACCGGAATAAGAAAACATTGTGACAAGAGGAAAAAAGGATAAGATCAACACCGAATTCTTGAATTACATCCACCGACAGAATTAGAGAACAAAAGAATGATGAACTTGAAGCTCTTGAGCATCTTCACGATAATCACCGGATAAGAACTTTGAAGGAAAAAAATGAAGAAATATCGCATGAATAAAATGGATATTTCATTTGAGAATTTCTGGCTCCAAGAAGAAAAAGGGTGGGAGGGTGGGGAAAACAAAGACAACTTGAGATGAAAGAAACAGACAAATCGTCAGATTACTCAACGACGTCCGTATGGAGTAACTTGAAGAGAAGGCACACCGGTTGGAAAAGAATTTAACATGACCATCTTGATGATCAAGAAGGACTAGCACTCCCATAGAAATATGAGAACACCGATTAGGAAAGGTATGGAATCAACATTTGACGTCGAAGCAACTCGAATACCAGAATCAAAACGAAACAAAGGGTAGATATGTAGCAGCCTAATCTTCACAATATCATTCGAACAGAGACTTGAACGAATGAATTCCGCAGGTACATCAACTTGACGAGAAGCCACTTGGAGAACAAAAAGTAAATAAAAAGGAACAAGGATCAGATAGAACAAATGCAAGACAGAAGCTTCGTTCGACATCTTCGTGCTGAAAGCTCATGGAACGTGTTACAAAAGGGTTTTGTCATCCCCGGATCAGCATAGCCAAGGACCCTTTAAGATGCAACTCCCGATCAGAACAAGTCCATAAAACCACTTCACTCAATGTAGAACCCCGAACTTCATATCGTGCATCCGTTGGAAGAATGCCTAGAACTACTAGATGAACCCACCTATAGATTTCCGAAAGTTTCCAGTTATGCAATCAGGTGTTGGGGATACACGGGAAGCACCGCGCAATCAACTCTAAACCTACATCCAGGTGTATCCATCCTTCAACACATAACCAGTCTTTCTCGGAAACTGTTTACCTCGGACCTTCGAAAAGCATCCACTATAACAAGCTATGGCAATACTCTCGAACTACCTCCCCAGTACTGGGTGATGTCGGGGTTATCTTGCCACTGGCCGTATAGGAGAGATTTTCGATGTCGGCCGTCTTAAGTATTTAGTACTGCCGCGATATGCTTGTTACAATGATACCCCGAAGCTCAACTCCTCGGTAACAGGAGGCATCGAGAACAATATCCTTGTCACAAGAACATCGAAACAATCCCAGAATACTCGCGGGATCCTTAAAAAAAATTTTGGTGCATTTTTTTGAAAGTAGAAGAGGCAAGAGTAATCGTCAGGAGTCCTCACCAGAGAGAAAAAGGGGATGAGAAGCAAAGAATTCCTACTCTCCGATATAATATAGGACTCAAAACATTTTCAGTGTGTGCCTAAACTCAACCGTCAACGATTCGATCAAACAGTGGGGGCTTCTAGGTCGGAGAAGGCTCTGAATACCAACTTGTAATGCCCAGGATGGGACTATACCTCCTACGTGTCGAGGCACGACTTAAAGGTATAAGCCCATCCTAGAATGATCTCAAGTTTGGTATCTTTGCACAACTCATGTAAAAGAGGGATTAAATTGCAAAAGGAGATAGTTGGCTTACACTCGCCACTTCACACAATACATTACATAAGCAATCATCATTCAGAACATCACAACCCGACTACGGGTGAAGATCCAAAAGAAAGATACCAAAACAACATAAAGCCACAGGTCCGGATCGAATCCTAGTAGAAACCACTACTGACTATCGAAACGTCACAAGCAAATGGCCACGCTCTTCATCGAGCTCCTGGTGAAGAACTTGATCCAACTCCTGCATCAAACTCGGCTGAACCTGCATCTGGTGTGGTGAAGTAACTGTGAGCCACAGAGGACTCAGCAATCCCGTTCCCGGGTAACACGACTATTTAAGCCTTGGGTGAGGATAAGGCTGAAGAAAGAATATGAGGTGAAGGAAAACAAACAAGAGTCTGCAGCAGCAACTAGCACTAACTTACGTACAAGAGAGCGAGAAGAGAAGTGCATCGGTCGAAAGATGATCACGAAGTGATCCTAACTAAACCGGTCAAACATAATCCCACCGTGTTCAACTCCCGAATCCCTATTCGGAAATTGACAGTCACGGTACACACGCTGGTAGTGTATTGAATCATTGTGTCAAGTTTTCTACAACCGGAATTAACAAGCTCCCATCTGCCACATAACCGCGGGCACGACTTTCGAAAGTTCAAACCCTGCAGGGGTGTTCCAACTTGACCCATTACAAGCCCACGATCCGCGGAGTCGCAACTCCATAGTTGGGAAGACCCGAGTATTCTCGGAATCCCGTGCTCAAGTTAAACCGAACTAAGGTAAGGCTAATCCAGCAAATCCTCCCGGCGTGTCGACACCCTGATAGTAGCCGCGCGTATCTAAGTCTCAGGACACGACCGGATGGGCGATTCTACAGGACCCAATCCTCGAGTTTCCCCGTGGTGGTTCCCGCAGACTCCCAGTTTGGGACCAACACCATCCGCACTGGCCCCCCCTGCTATGTAGAATTAAGAACCCGAGGGTGCGACCCCCTATGCAATTTTAATTAATTAATTAAGTTGTTATTATGAGGCAAATAGTACCAAATGTTGGGACTTGCTGGAAAAGACTTAGCGCTTAGCGGTTTATCAAGGGGGTCCCATACACCCCAACCGTGTTAGGAACGCATAATCAAGGAACATAACACCGGTTTATACGGTTCCTAACGGCATGAGTGGAACAAAACACCAAGCAAAAGGCTTAGCCTTCCACCCTGCCAGTATATAGATGATTTCATTTTAAGCATTTATATAGTGTGATATAACCCAACCAAACTTCAACATGAAGCAAGCATCTTCAATCTTCACCTGCAACTAACAATGCTATAAGAAGGGCTGAGCGAAGCGTACTTAGCCAAGCAACGGTTTGCGTAGGTAGGGTGGTTAAGCATGGCAATTGGTTACAATAGGAGGCTGACAGGAAAACATGGGCATCGAGGCAAAGCTATAGATCGAGACTACTAGCAATAGGCAAAGATAGTAATGTTATTCGGGTTCGGTCATCTTGCCTGGGATTCCACAAGGGAGAAGAACGGATCCATGAAGCAGACGGAGCAACACAGTTGAGAGGATCCTCACAACTCCGGAACGAAACCGAAGCTAACAAAAGAAGCAACCGGAAAGAAGAAACAACACGGTAAACACACAAGCTTAAACATGGCATACGATGCACATCCAAGTATGATGCATGTCCGGTTTAAATATGCAAGGCATGCCAAGTGCACAAACAAATACTACAAGTTAAGTGGAGCTCAATATGCAACGAGCTGCATATTGACGAAACACCACATTAATTATTTAGTTGACTCTCATTATTTACAAGACAAGATTAAATGTTTTTTAGCATGGCAAGAGGTGAAGCATAAAGAAACTACACTAACTAGGCAATTTAAATGAGGCCGGAAAATAACAACAACATATCCAGAAAATCCCCATGAGCATGTTTAATAATTATAAAGCAACAACAATTCACACATATTAATGTTGTTAATATGATGCGGATGACATGATCAAGTTTATGCAAGTTTTATTAAAAGGTTGACAAGAAGAAGATAAGAAACATTTGTCACCGTGGTGGAATGAAAAAGGTGCCACGGCAACGACCCGAAAATGATGCAACGCAACATATCGGTTCCGATAACTCGTTGAGAGTCCGGTGCAAAAGATAGATGGCGTGGGTGAGTCAAACGAGATGAAAGGTGGGCGATCCCGTTGCCGGGTTCCCACGAGTCGGTGACGAGGCAACCGAGGGACATGACAAAAGGGACGAAACGGACACGGTGCACACACGGGAAACATTTCATACAACACAACAAGCATCACACGGGTCACGACGAGGTTATACCTTCGGAACCATCGTTCTCGGAGGGGTTCGAGGTCGTAGTGGAAGTAGCCGTAGTAGTGGAAGTAGTGGTACACGAGTCGTGGTACACGGGGCGACGGTAGTGGTACACGGCGACGTCGGGGTACACGTGTAGTGGGATGTAGTTGTTCCGTTCGTCTTGGCGGTTCCACGACGGCGGTAGTTGTTCACGGTCATCGGTAGTCGTTCGAGTCGTCGTGGACGTAGTGGAACTTGGTCTCGGCGCATCGAAGGGGTACTTGTCGCATCGTCTTGTGTCGGCGTTCTCGTATCGTAGAGGTACACGCGGTCTTCGGCGACGATAGATGTACTAGTCGTTTCGCCGTGTAGAGGTACTTATCGAAGAGGTACTTGGTCGGGTCGCCGTAAACTCGTTCGGGTCATCTGTCAAAAATTACAGCACAAGCAACAATACAAACAAAAACGGCAGCAACAAGGGACAGCGGCGGACGGCACGGCTACTGGCCGAGGCAGGGCGGAGGAAGGTTCGCGGGCGAGGTGGCTGGACTCGCAGCTCCTGGGGCGCCGATGGAGACGACGGCAGAGCCTCGGCGGAGGAGAGGCGCGGGCCGGCCTTCTGCTGCTGCAGCCTCGGACCGGCGAGGACGGGAGCCGGTGGCCGGACGTGGTGGAGGTAGGACAAGGCAGAGGCGGCAGGGGAGCTCCTGGCCGGGCGGCAGCTTCTGGAGAGGAGGACCGGACGCATCGGGAGGAGGCCAGGGAGGCGCGGAGGAAGACCTCAGGAGCGGAGGGCTCGTCCTGGCGCTGGCGTACGGCACCAGCCTGGCTGGCTTCGGCCCCCGGCCGCTGGAGGCGCGAGGAACAGAGGGAGGACCTCTTGGTCGCGCGACGGGGTAAGCAAGGCGAGAGGCCGGGGCGGTCGGGCGCCATGGCGCTGACGAGGCCACCGAGGGGCTCTGGTCGTAGCGCTGGGGAAGAAAGGGCGAGGGAGAGAGGGAAACGAGGGGACGATGCGGGAGATAAGTGCGGCGGCAGACAGGGAGGAAAAGGGAGAGCGAGCGATGGAGAGGGTGCGAGGCTAGGGTTCGGCGCCTGAGGCTGAGAGGGCCTGCGGGCTGGAGTGGCCAGTGGGCCTGCTGAGGGAAGCTGAGCGGCTGGGAGGAGGAGGGCCCAAGAGGGAGAAGGAGAAGACGGGCCAGGAGGCTGCTGGACTTGAGAGAGGGAAAAGGAGGAGGCCTGGGCTCTACTAATTTTATTTCTTAGCAGAAATAAAATAGAGAGGGATCCAAAAATTAAGAAAAAGAGGCCAGGAACAGAAAATAAAATATGGAACATTTTTATAAGGCTTTACGGGATATTACCAACCCAACAAAAATAGTTCCAATAGAAATGGAAGTGCAAACTAAAAATAAATAGCTTGCCTCAAGGAGTACAAAAGGAGTCTAGATTTTGGAGGAGCCTCGAAACAACGGAAAGAATTATCGGCAAGGTTTTTACGGAGAAACTAGAATTAAGAGACATGGGGAAAATTATGCAAGTGTGTTTGAGTAATTCCAAAGAATGGAATATTTTAATATAGCTCCCTAAAATAATGAGAGACTTTTATAAGTTATAAAGAGAAGTCACCTTCCCTCGATTTAAATGGACCGAAGGTCCACACGATTTATTTAGGTTGAGATGCAAAAATAAAATGACATGATGGCATGATGACATGATGCAATGCAAAAAAATAAATAACACAAACAAAATAAAACACACGGGAGACCCGGAACATCTGGAATCTTCTGGAATCTTCTGGGACGTCGGTCTCGGGCGTCACAACTATGGAGCGAGCAACAGATTTGTTGGAAATCATACATACTGATGTATGCGGACCAATGAGTATTGAAGCTCGCAGCGGGTATCGTTATTTTCTGACCTTCACTGATGATTTGAGCAGATATGGGTATATCTACTTAATGAAGCACAAGTCTGAAACATTTGAAAAGTTCAAAGAATTTCAGAGTGAAGTAGAGAATCATCGTAACAATAAAATAAAGTTTCTGCGATCTGATCGTGGAGGTGAATATTTGAGTTACGAGTTTGGTCTTCATTTGAAACAATGTGTAATAGTTTCACAACTCACGCCACCCGGAACACCACGGCGTAATGGTGTGTCCGAATGTCATAACCGTACTTTATTGGATATGGTGCGATCTATGATGTCTCTTACCGATTTACCACTATCGTTTTGGGGTTATGCTTTAGAGACAGCTGCATTCACATTAAATAGGGCACCATCTAAATCCGTTGATACGACACCTTATGAACTATTGTTTGGCAAGAAACCAAAGTTGTCGTTTCTTAAAGTTTGGGCCGCGATGCTTATGTGAAAAAGCTTCAACCTGATAAGCTCGAACCCAAGTCGGAGAAATGTGTCTTCATAGGATACCCAAAAGAAACTGTTGGGTACACCTTCTATCACAGATCCGAAGGCAAGATATTCGTTGCTAAGAATGGATCCTTTCTAGAGAAGGAGTTTCTCTCGAAAGAAGTGAGTGGGAGGAAAGTAGAACTTGATGAGGTAATTGTACCTTCTCCCGAATTGGAAAGTGGAACATCACAGAAACTAGTTCCAGTGATTCCTGCACCAATTAGTGAGGAAGCTAATGATGATGATCATGAAACTTCAGATCAAGTTTCTGCTGAACGTCGTAGATCAACCAGAGTACATTCCGCACCAGAGTGGTACGGCAACCCAGTTCTGGAAGTCATGTTACTAGACCATGATGAACCTACGAACTATGAGGAAGCGATGATGAGCCCAGATTCCGCAAAATGGCTTGAGGCCATGAAATCTGAGATGGGATCCATGTATGAGAACAAAGTGTGGACTTTGGTTGACTTGCCCGATGATCGGCAAGCCATCAAAAATAAATGGATCTTCAAGAGGAAGACCGACGCAGACGGTAATGTTATTGTTTACAAAGCTTGACTTGTTGCGAAAGGGTTTCGACAAGTTCAAGGAGTTGACTACGATGAGACTTTCTCACCCGTAGCGATGATTAAGTCTGTTCGAATCATGTTAGCAATTGCCACATTTTATGATTATGAAATCTGGCAAATGGATGTCAAAACTGCATTCCTAAATGGATATCTCAAAGAAGAGTTGTATATGATGCAACCAGAAGGTTTTGTCGATCCAAAAGGTGCTAACAAAGTGTGCAAGCTCCAGCGATCCATCTATGGACTGGTGCAAGCATCTTGGAGTTGGAATATACACTTTGATGAGGTGATCAAAGCATATGGTTTTATACAGACTTTTGGAGATGCCTGTATTTACAAGAAAGTGAGTGGGAGCTCTGTAGCATTTCTAATATTATATGTGGATGACATATTGTTGATTGGAAATGATATAGAATTTCTGGATAGCATAAAAGGATACTTGAATAAGAGTTTTTCAATGAAAGACCTCGGTGAAGCTGCTTACATATTAGGCATCAAGATCTATAGAGATAGATCAAGATGCTTGATTGGACTTTCACAAAGCACATACCTTGATAAAGTTTTGAAGAAGTTCAAAATGGATCAGTCAAAGAAAGAGTTCTTGCCTGTGTTACAAGGTGTGAAGTTGAGTAAGACTCAATGCTCGACCACTGCAGAAGATAGAGAGAAAATGAAAGTCATTCCCTATGCCTCAGCCATAGGATCTATCATGTATGCAATGATGTGTACCAGACCTGATGTGTGCCTTGCTATAAGTCTAGTAGGGAGGTACCAAAGTAATCCAGGAGTGGATCACTAGACAGTGGTCAAGAACATCCTGACATACCTGAAAAGGACAAAGGATATGTTTCTCGTGTATGGAGGTGACAAAGAGCTCGTCGTAAACGGTTACGTCGATTCTAGCTTTGACACTGATCCGGATGACTCTAAGTCACAAACCGGATATGTATTTTTATTGAACGGTGGAGCTGTTAGTTGGTGCAATTCCAAACAGAGCATCGTGGCGGGATCTACGTGTGAAGCGGAATACTTAGCTGCTTCAGAAGCAGCAAATGAAGGAGTCTAGATGAAGGAGTTCATATCCGATCTAGGTGTAATACCTAGTGCATCGGGTCCAATGAAAATCCTTTGTGACAACACTGGAGCAATAGCCTTGGCGAAGGAATCCAGGTTTCACAAGAGAACAAAGCACATCAAAAGACGCTTCAATTCCATCCGCGATCTAGTCAAGGAGGGAGACATAGAGATTCGCAAGATACATACAGATCTGAATGTTGCAGACCCGTTGAATAAGCCTCTTCCGCGGGCAAAATATGATCAGCACCAGGACTCCATGGGTGTGAGGATCATTACTTTGTAATCTAGATTATTGAATCTAGTTCAAGTGGGAGACTGAAGGAAATATGCCCTAGAGGCAATAATAAAGATGTTATTTGTATTTCCTTATATCATGATAAATGTCTTTTATTCATTCTAGAATTGTATTAACCGGAAACTTAGTACATGTGTGAATACATAGATAAAATAGTATGTCCCTAGTATGCCTCTACTAGACTAGCTCATTATTCAAAGATGGCTATGTTTCCTAGCCATAGACATGAGTTGTCATTTGATCAACGGGATCACATCATTAGGAGAATGATGTGATGGACTAGACCCATCCGTTAGCTTAGCACTAGGATCGTTTAGTTTTACTACTATTGCTTTCTTCATGACTTATACATGTTCCTATGACTATGAGATTATGCAACTCCCGAATACCGTAGGAACACCTTTTGTGCTATCAAATGTCACAACGTAACTGGGTGATCATAAAGATGCTCTACAGGTGTCTCCGAAAGTGTTCATGGTGTTGGCATAGATCAAGACTAGGATTTGTCACTCCGAGTGTCGGAGAGATATCTCTGGGCCCTCTTGGTAATGCACATCATAATAAGCCTTGCAAGCAAATGACTAATGAGTTAGTCACGAGATGATGTATTACGGAATGAGTAAAGAGACTTGCCGGTAATGAGATTGAACTAGGTATAGAGATACCGACGATTGAATCTCGGGCAAGTAACATACCGATGACAAAAGGAACAACGTATGTTGTTATGCGGTTTGACCAATAAAGATCTTCGTAGAATATGTAGGAGCCAATATGAGCATCTAGGTTCCGCTATTGGTTATTGACCGGAGATGAGTCTCGGTCATGTCTACATAGTTCTCGAACCCGTAGGGTCTGCACGCTTAACGTTTGATGACGATCAATATTATGAGTTTATGAGTTTTGATGTACCAAAGGTAGTTCGGAGTCCCGGATGAGATCACCTACATGACGAGGAGTCTCAGATTGTCTGAGACGTAAAGATTAATATATTGGACGACTATATTCGGACACTGGAAGTGTTCCGTAAAGTTTTTGAATTAAACGGAGTACCTGGAGGGGGGGGGGTTACCGGAACTCCCTGGGGAAGCTATGGGCCTTAATGGGCCGTAGGAGAAAGAGGGAAGGAGGGCCAGGGCTGGGCCGCGCGCCCCCACCCGTTGGTCCGAATTGGACAAGGAAGGAGGGGGGGCCGGCGCCCCTTTCCTTCTCCTTCTCCCTCTCCTTCCTTTCCCCCTTATCCCTTTTGGTAGTTCCTACTAGGAATAGGATTGCAATCCTATTCCTAATAGGATTGCTCCTCCTTGGCGCGCCAATAGGGGCCGGCCGGCCTCCCCCCTTGCTCCTTTATATACAGGGGCAGGGGCACCCAGAGACACACAAGTTGAATTGTTTTAGCCGTGTGCGGTGCCCCCCTCCACAGAAACACACCTCGGTCATACTGTCGCAGTGATTAGGCGAAGCCCTGCGCCGGTAACTTCATCATATCCGTCACCACGCCGTCGTGCTGACGAAACTCTCCCGTGAAGCTCAACTGGATCAAGAGCTCGTGGGACGTCATCAAGCTGAACGTGTGCTGAACGCGGAGGTGCCGTACGTTCGGTGCTTGATCGGTTGGATCGCGAAGAAGTTCGACTACATCAACCACGTCACTTGACGCTTCCGCTCCCGGTCTACGAGGGTACGTAGACACACTCTCCCTCTCGTTGCTATGCATCTGGTAGATAGATCTTGCATGATCGTAGGAAAATTTTAAAATACTATGTTCCCCAACAATTTTACGTGCTCCTTTCATTATGCATGTTTCATTCATGTATAATTCTTGTGTTTGCAAATTTCTCATTGCTGAACTACCCCTGTTATATATTAGCAGGATGGTTAGACCAGCTGGCCGTGGTCGTGGTGGAAATGCCCCACCACCGCCTGAATACATGGCCGGTATGATCCAACAGTTTGAGCTAAATTGCTAGTTCATGGAGAATGTCATGGCTCAGTTCCCTCGCCCCAACATGAATCAGCAGCCTGGCGCATTAACACTGAATGAGTTTGCTCGTCTCAACCCATCCGCCTACCGCAGCTCAACTCAGCCACTTGATGCTGATGACTGGCTCCGTGACATCGCTTTTGAACTGGAGTCTGCTGGAGTAGCCGCTGCCAACTATGTCACCTTTGCTGCAAACTATCTGAAGGGTCCCGCTGCTCAATGGTGGGACAGCCACAGACGTACACTACCTGCTAGAGCAATCATCACTTGGCCAGAATTCCAAGCTGCCTTTCGTGCCCGCTTCATTCCTCAGGGAATCATGGCTAGGAAGAAGCGTGAGTTCCGCAACCTCACCCAGGGCAACAAAACTGTGGATGCTTATCAGCGGGAGTTTCTGGACTTATCCCGCTATGCTGAAGAAGAAATTGCCACTAATACTCGCAGACAGGAAAAGTTCTGTGACGGACTTCAAGCTGACATCAAGCTCGCACTCCTTGTGCATGACTTTGGAGATTTCACCACCTTGGTGAACAAGGCCATTCAGGTTGAAACCGGTCTGCATGAACACCAGGGCTCTCTTAGTCGCAACTGTGAACTGGGCTCATCCTCGGGTCCTCCCTCACAGAAGCGTAGGGTCTGGATTCCCAACAGTGTGTACCGTCCAGCTGCACCTGCTCCAAGACAGTCCTATGCTGCACCTCGTCTGCCTCCGCCACCTAGGTAGCTAAGACTTCCAGCTGCACCACTCCCAGCTCCTGCTTCTGCCCCCAATGATGGTCTGTGCTTCAGGTGTGGCCATCCAGGTAACCGCGCTAAGGATTGCACTCAGAACAAGGACCAACTAGAACTTTCGGCAGCTGGCCGTGGAGACAATCAGTCCCGCAACAACAATGCCAGGCCTTATGGTCGTGTTCAAGCCAACCATGTTGATCTGAATGAAGCTCAAGACCAGCCTGCTACTGTGATGGGTACAATCCTCGTAAATTCAGTACCAACTTCCTTTTTATTTGATTCGGGAGCATCACATTCATTCATATCAGAAGATTTTGCATTCATGCATGGCATTAGAAGCGGGCCAATGTCGAACCTCCATGGTTTGCTATGAAGTCCTCGTTGAAATCGAAGGACTGGAATTCTATGCCTCTCCCATCGTACTGGGGTATTGTAACATTGACCTCATCCTGGGAATGGATTGGCTCAAAGCGCATACCGCTTCTATCGTTTGTGGTACAAAAACCGTCCATCTATTACACCCTTCTAATGAGATAGTAAGCTATCAGGCTTGTCTGGTTCAAAATGATGAAGCACGTCTTTATGCATTGAATGCATTGAACGCTTCACCACTCAAGGGCATTGGAAACATTCCCGTCGTACGCGACTTCCAAGACGTCTTTCCTCAGGAACTTCCAGGGATTCCCCCTGCTAGAGCTGTCGAGTTCATCATCGACTTGAAACCAGGCACCACTCCTATAGCCAAACGACCCTACAAGATGCTACCTCATGAACTCATTGAGCTTAAGGAGGAAATCGACAAATCTCTTGCTAGTGGTTTCATTCGCCCGAGTTGCTCTCCTTGGGGAGCACCTTCCCTCTTTGGCAGGAAGAAGGATGGGACAAACTGATTGGTCCAAGATTACCGTCCTATCAACCAAGCAACTATTCAGAACAAATATCCCCTTCCTCGGATCAATGATCTGTATGATCAACTGGCTGGTTCATCAGTGTTCTCTAAACTCGACTTGAGGTTGGGTTATGTAATGCCCCGGATGTAATACTTTCCCTTTTGGGAAATATATATATCTCTGGCTTCATCTATTCCATTCCGGGTTCTTTGTCTTTTGGGTTTTCGTCGTTTTGTCGTGTTGCGTGCGTGCATTCATCCATATCATGTAGTCATGTGCATTGCATTGCATTTGTGTTGTCGTTTGCATCCGGTCCCACTCGTTCTTTTCCGTTGTCCGTTTCGAGTTCTGGAGCTCCCTCACGTGTCCGTGGTATCCCCATGGCCTACTTTGGTGTTTGGCCGTGTAACGTTTCCGGTTTGGCGTGAGACTTGTCGTGCGATGTTGTTTTGGTGTGTGTAACCCGCCTGTCAAATCTCGTCGCGTTTGGACTTCGTTTGCTACCCCAACAGTTATTCTCGTGGGCTGAAAGTACCCCTCTTTGAGGCCCAAGACACCCCTCCAACAGCCCACCAAACCAACCCAAACCCCTCCCTTCATCTAGGCCATCTAATTGTGATCATGTGGCTGAAAACCTCACCTCATTTGGACAACCCTAGCTCCTTGTGCCTATATAAACGTCCATCTCCCCCAAAATTTGCGTCCAGAAAACCCTATGCTTCCACAGTGCGCTGCCGATGCTTCCACCGTTGCTCTGCGGTGCTTCCACCGTTGAAAATTCGTGCTTCCGACGTCCAGAAAACCATGCTTCCGAGGTTCATCGCTGTGCTTCCGTAGTGCTGCGTCTGTGCTTCCATGCCGACGCGCGGGCCCCGCAGGGTCTTCTTCTACCTCCGCCGCTGGTCCTCCTCTAGCTCGCCGGAGGGGCTCTCCACCGCCGCCCGAGCCCGCGCCTCCTCCGGCCAGGTCGCCGACGCCCCTCGCCGGCCGGCCCTTCCCAGCCGCCGCGCCCGGCCACCCCGGCCGCCGCCTCCACGCCTGCGCCTCCGCCGCCCGCCGCCGGCCCCCGCCACCGGCCGCCGCCCGGGGCCGGGCTCCCCTCCGGCCGGCCGCGCCTCCAAGGTCCAGGCGAGCCACCGCCCCGCTGGTCCCCTCGCTCGTGGTCGCCGCCACTCGGGGGACGAGAATCCCGATCGGATCCAGATCCCCTCGCCGCCTGGGCCGGTTCCCCTAGCGGGCCGGATCCCGCAGCCGGATCCGCTACGGGCCGATTCCAGATCCGCGCCGCGCCCGAGCCGTTGACCGCCGCCCGTTTGACCGTGCCGTTGACCGCGCCGTTGACTGAGGTTACCTCTCCGTTTTTCTCTAAGTCCCTGTGTTTTTTTAGTGTCCGATGCTATTTTAGTTTGTGGATAACTTTTTGTGTGATGGTCCGTTTTGAGCAAATGATATGTCAAAATGATCGTGGAGACATGTACTACGTTTTGTTCCATTGTGCCATGCATGTTTGGGGTCATCTAGATGTTTAAATATCTGTTGGAAGAGTGCTACTTGTTATAAACTGCTGTTAGTTGTTGTTTTCATGCCATCTTTGCAATGTGATAACTTGGTGCATGTTTATCCAAATGATGCAAATGATATGTCCACGTGTTCGTCATGAAATGCTCTACATGTTGATTGCTTAAGCTTGCATGATAGATTTCATCTTGCCATGTTTATCTCCTTTGCGAAGTGCTATGTGGCTGTTATGTCGTTAAACTTGTTACGAGATGCCTCGTTGAGGAGCTCGTTGCTATTGATGTGTTTGTCCACTTGATGCATGCTTAGATGTTTTGGATTCACCATCATGTGTACTTTGCTGTGGTGCTTACCACTTGCCATGTTTAGCTTTGAGGTGACTTAAACTTGCTATCAAAGATGCCATGATGAAATTGCTGTTATAACACTTAGTGAAATTTCACTAAGTCTGGAATCTGTAATTTCCAGATGCCATGTTTGCTTGTTGTTCTAGGCCAATCCATGATAGTTTTGGGGTGACTCTTGATGATTCCTTGTTGTATATATTGTGGGCTATCCATTCATGCTCTCACATGCTTATTTGAGTGGCTGTAGCATATTTAACTTTTGCTCCCAAGTTGCAACAAATTACTGCTGTCAGGATTTTGTTGTCAAGTTCAATATGTCATAGCTTGTTGCTATTGATCCATGGCTCCTTTGGGGATACTCCAATGGACTTGTTTGCTGTAGGATATATCTAGTTTATGTCCATGCTCATTGCCATGATGTTTGAGTGCTGTAGCCTATTTATCTATTGCTCCGAAGTTGCTATGTGGCTGTAATTTTCAGCTTGTGCATGTTTATTGTTTCGGGTGTAACTTTTAACCCGTTGCTCCGTTTTGAGCAAGTCCTATATGAAACTTGTGTGTTTTTTCATGTAGATTCATAATATAATATTGTTATCATGTTTGAAAGCATTTTGCTTGATGCATATTGTTGTGCTGTAACACTATGCTTCTTAAGTAGACTTTCTGTGCTTCCATAGTGCATCTGTTTTGCTTCCATAGTGCATCAGTCATGCATCCAGTATTTTTTCTGTGCATTGCATCTTGTTTGATTCATTGCATTGTGTACTTGTGTTTGAGTAGAGCCGGAAGCTGAGACCGAGTACGAGTACGAGCACGAGGTTACTACCGAGGTTGAGAACGAGGACCCCTCTTACGATTCCATCGACAACTCTTCATGCAAGATGACCGAACCCCGATAACATTACTATCTTTGCCTATTGCTAGAAGTCTCGATCTATAGTTTTGCCTCGATGCCCATGTTTTTCATGTCAGCCTCCTATTGTAACCATGAACCTGTTTAACCACCCTACCTATGCAAACTATTGATTGGCTATAAGTAAGCTTCGCTCAGCCCCTCTTATAGCATTGTTAGTTGCAGGTGAAGATTGAAGATTCTTGCTTCTTGTTGAAGCTTGTTGGGATATCACACTATATTAATTATTAAATGAAATAATCTATATATTGGTAATGGGTGGAAGGCTAAGCCTTTTGCTTGGTGTTTTGTTCCACTCATGCCGCCTTAGGAACCGTATAAACCGGTGTTATGTTCCTTGATTATGCGTTCCTCACACGGTTGGATTTATGGGACCCTCTCGATAAACCGCTAAGTGCTAAGTCTTTTCCAGCAAGTCCCAACATTGGTACTATTTGCCTAATAACTACAAACTTGCATAGGGAGTAATTAACCCTCTTTCTTAATCAACAACCCCAGGCCAGTGCTCCACATGAGTGTTGGTCCGAACTGGGGGTCCCGCGGGGCCACCTCCACTCGAGGTCTGGTAAAAACCCGTAGCATCACCCATCCGGTCGTGGCCTGAGACTAGATACGCGCGGCTACTGTCAGGGTGTCGGCACGCCGGGAGAATTTGCTGGATTAGCCTTACCTTAGTCGGAGTATCTTGAGCACGGGATTCCGAGGATACTCGGGCCTTCCCACCTTGGAGTTGCGACTCCGCGGATCGTGGGCTTGTCATGGGCCAAGTTGGAACACCCCTGCAGGGTTATGAACTTTCGAAAGCCGTGCCCGCGGTTATGTGGCAGATGGGAGCTTGTTAATATCCGGTTGTAGAAAACTTGACACCATGTTCCAATACACTACCAGCGTGAGTACCGTGACGGTCATTTTCCGAAAGGGATTCGGGAAGTGAACACGATGGGGTTATGTTTGACTTGCTTTAGTTAGGATCACTTCGTGATCATCTCTCGACCGAGGCACCTTCTCTTCTCGCTCTCTTTTACGTAAGCTAGGCTAGTGCTGCTGCAACCTCTTGTTCTTTGTTCAGCCTTGTTCCACACCCAAGGCTGGGATAGTCGTGTTACCCGGGAACGGGATTGCTGAGTCCTCCGTGGCTCACAGTTACTTCAACACACCAGATGCAGGTACGATGGTGAGCTACACAGGAGATGGCACTGAGCTAGACTGGGAGTATGATGAGGAGCGTAGCCGTTACTACGTGAACTATCCGGCTGATCAGTAGAGCTTCTACTAGGATTCGATCTAGACCTGTGGTTTAAGTTATGTTTGGTATCTTGTCATTTGGATCTTTACCCTAAGATGGGTTGTGATGTTTATCTGAATGATGTTTGAACATGTAATGTATTTGTGTGACGTGGCGAGTGTAAGCCAACTATCTTTTCAGTTTTCCATCCCTATTTTTACATGAGATGTGCAAAGGTACCAAACTTGCGATCATTCCAGAATGGGCTTATATCTTTAAGTCGTGCCTTGACACGTAGGAGATATAGTCCCATCCTAGGCATTACAAGTTGGTATTCAGGGCCTTCTCCGACCTAGAAGCCCCCACTGTTTGATCGAATCGTTGACGGTCGAGTCTAGGCACACACTTAAAATGTTTTGAGTCCTATATTTATATCGGAGAGTAGGATTTCTTTGCTCCTCATCTCTTTTCATTCTGGTGAGGACTCCTGACGACTACTCTTGCCTCTTCTACTTTCAAAAATTGCACCAAATTGTTTTTAGGAATCTCGCGAGTATTGTGGGATTGTTTCGATGTCTTTGTGACGAGAATATTGTTCTCGATGCCTCCTGACATTAGGGGTTGTGGCAGTGTCCCGGGGAGTTGAGCTTCGGGGTATTGTCGTCACAAGCATATC
>LR738713.1:355619258-355656797 GCA_902687465.1 Secale cereale
ATTTGCTGGATTAGCCTTACCTTAGTCGGAGTATCTTGAGCACGGGATTCCGAGGATACTCGGGCCTTCCCACCTTGGAGTTGCGACTCCGCGGATCGTGGGCTTGTCATGGGCCAAGTTGGAACACCCCTGCAGGGTTATGAACTTTCGAAAGCCGTGCCCGCGGTTATGTGGCAGATGGGAGCTTGTTAATATCCGGTTGTAGAAAACTTGACACCATGTTCCAATACACTACCAGCGTGAGTACCGTGACGGTCATTTTCCGAAAGGGATTCGGGAAGTGAACACGATGGGGTTATGTTTGACTTGCTTTAGTTAGGATCACTTCGTGATCATCTCTCGACCGAGGCACCTTCTCTTCTCGCTCTCTTTTACGTAAGCTAGGCTAGTGCTGCTGCAACCTCTTGTTCTTTGTTCAGCCTTGTTCCACACCCAAGGCTGGGATAGTCGTGTTACCCGGGAACGGGATTGCTGAGTCCTCCGTGGCTCACAGTTACTTCAACACACCAGATGCAGGTACGATGGTGAGCTACACAGGAGATGGCACTGAGCTAGACTGGGAGTATGATGAGGAGCGTAGCCGTTACTACGTGAACTATCCGGCTGATCAGTAGAGCTTCTACTAGGATTCGATCTAGACCTGTGGTTTAAGTTATGTTTGGTATCTTGTCATTTGGATCTTTACCCTAAGATGGGTTGTGATGTTTATCTGAATGATGTTTGAACATGTAATGTATTTGTGTGACGTGGCGAGTGTAAGCCAACTATCTTTTCAGTTTTCCATCCCTATTTTTACATGAGATGTGCAAAGGTACCAAACTTGCGATCATTCCAGAATGGGCTTATATCTTTAAGTCGTGCCTTGACACGTAGGAGATATAGTCCCATTCTAGGCATTACAAGTTGGTATTCAGGGCCTTCTCCGACCTAGAAGCCCCCAATGTTTGATCGAATCGTTGACGGTCGAGTCTAGGCACACACTTAAAATGTTTTGAGTCCTATATTTATATCGGAGAGTAGGATTTCTTTGCTCCTCATCTCTTTTCATTCTGGTGAGGACTCCTGACGACTACTCTTGCCTCTTCTACTTTCAAAAATTGCACCAAATTGTTTTTAGGAATCTCGCGAGTATTGTGGGATTGTTTCGATGTCTTTGTGACGAGAATATTGTTCTCGATGCCTCCTGACATTAGGGGTTGTGGCAGTGTCCCGGGGAGTTGAGCTTCGGGGTATTGTCGTCACAAGCATATCGTGGCAGTACTAGAATACTTAAGATGGCCGACATAAAAAACTCTCCTATACGGTTAGTGGCAAGATAACCCCGACATCACCCAGTACTGGGGAGGTAGTTCGGGAGTATTGCCACAGCTTTGTATAGTGGATGCTTTTCGAAGGTCCGAGGTAGACGGTTTCCGAGAACAACTGGTTATGTGTTGAAGGATTGATACAGCTGGATGTAGGTTTAGAGTTGATTGCGCGATGCTTCCCCTGTATCCCCAACACCTGATTGCATAACTGGAAACTTTCGGAAATTCATAGGTGGGTTTATCCAGTAGATCGTAGGCATTCTTCCAACGAATACAGGTTAGCGAGTTCGGGGTTCTACATTGAGTGAAGTGGTTTTATGGCCGATGTTCCGATCGGGAGTTGCATCTTAAAGGGTCCTTGGCTATGCTGATCCGGGGATTGCAAACCCCTTTCGTAACGCGTTCCATAATCTTACAGCACAAAGATGTCGAACGAAGCTCCTATCTTGTGTTTGTTCTATCCGTACCTTGTGTTTTTCTTATTTACCTGTTGTCTCCCAGTGGCTTCTCGTGAAGATTGTTGTTATCATATAACTGAGAATTTCATTCGTTCCTCTTGTTCGAATGATTCTTGTGAAGACTATGTTGCACTTCTATCCGTTGTTTTAGCTTTTACCTTCTTTCAATCAATTGCTGATTGGTGGTCATCTCTTTCAGGATGGCTCCGAAACGGGTTCCCAACGCTAACCCAGAGGGTGAAGAGGTTCCAGATCGTCCTCCTTCCCCTCCTCCTCCGTCTGAGGCTTGGAGAGCGATTATGCAAACTACAAATCAGAACACCCAGATGTTGATGCAGATGATGCAGCAGATGCAAGCAAATCAAGCAAATCAGGGTGCTCCAGGGAACCAAGGTAATTTCTTCAACCAACAGCACCATGCTACTCTCAACCAGTTCTTGGCCAATCAACCAAAGGCTTTCAGTTACTGTGTCGACCCTCTCGATGCTGAAGATTGGATAACCGATATCAAGAAGCATTTTGAGTGCAGCAACGTGAGGCCTGAGGACTATGTGAAATTTGCAGCCTTCCAACTCAAGGACCAAGCAGCTGACTGGTGGCAGCAGTACAAAGACTCCAGAGAAGGGCGTGTGATCTCTTGGGATAATTTCTGCAAGGACTTTCGCTCTCACCACATTCCAACAAGTGTCATCGAGGGTATGCGTGAGCAATTCCGCAACCTGAAGTAAGGCTCTATGACTGTCTACCAGTATAATGTCAAGTTCCAAAACCTCGCCCGCTATGCCAAGCAAGACATACCAGACGCCTAGAGCAAGATCTATCAGTTCCGCGGAGGTCTCAAGGATGAACTTCAACTTGCTCTCACCTTGTTCGAGCCTGACGAGTTTGACAAATTCTATAACATGGCGCTTAAGCAAGAGGCAGCCCAGCTCAAGATGGAGGCTTCTAAAAAGAGGATTCGAGATGCCGTTCACTCCTCCTCATCTTCTCAAGTCGTCGCGAAACAACAGAAATTTTGGCTTCCACCTCCTCCAGTGATCCGAGCTCCCTACAACAACAACAAGAACTCTAGTGGTCGTGGTTTCTCCCATCCACCCAACCCAAGCAACCAGTCGAAGCATCAGTCTCAAGGTTCCAAGTCAAGTGGTTCTCATTTCCGTCCTCTCTCAGAAGTGGTCTGCAACAAGTGCACTCAGAAAGGTCACTATGCTAACAAGTGCCCCAACCCAAGGCGCCTTCCGCCTCCTCCACCTGTCAGTACAGCTATTGTCAAGCATAATCCAAAGGCAGCAAGGGTGAATCTGATGAATGCAGCGCAAGCGGACAATTCTTCTGATGTGATTTTGGGTAACCTTTCAGTTAACTCTTTTCCAGCTAAAGTTTTGTTTGATTCGGGTGCTTCATGTTCTTTCATGTCTCAACCATTTGCATCCAAGCACAATTTTGACATTAAAAGTCTGCCAAGGGAGTTAGCAGTTATTTCTCCGGGGAGACGAATGCATTCCAGTATATATGCTCCGGATGTTTCTATTCGCATGGGTGATTATCGATTTCTGGCCTCTCCGGTGGTTCTCGACAATTCCGACATCGACCTCATCCTCGGAATGGATTGGCTTTCTCATCATGATGCTCAAATTGACTGTGCACAGAAGGAAGTTAAGATTACTCATTCCGATGAAGATGTGATTATCTTTGCCTCCAGGGATAACACAATGAGGCTTTTCTCTCTCAATGGCAAGGGCGAAATGAATGCCATATCTCAAATTCCGGTGGTAAACGAATACGAAGACGTCTTTCCTGAAGAACTTCCAGGCATGCCACCACACCGTCAAGTGGAATTCGTCATTGAACTCGAGCCGGGTACCGAGCCAGCATGCCGGCGTCCGTACAAGCTCTTTCCTAAAGAGCTGAAGGAGTTGAAGAAGCAACTTGATGAACAGGAGCGTATGGGTTTGATCAGGCCTAGTACGTCTCCTTGGGGCTGTGGTGTCTTATTTGTCAAGAAGAAGGATGGTACGGAGCGTCTCTGCGTTGATTACCGACCATTGAACAAGAAGACAATCAAGAACAAGTATCCGCTCCCCAACATCAACGAACTGTTCGAGCAGCTCAAAGGAGCTAAAGTGTTCTCTAAGCTCGATCTCCGAATGGGCTATCACCAAATTCGCATTCGTGAAGAGGATATCCCCAAGACTGCCTTCAGAACGAGCTACGGCTCATATGAGTATATAGTCATGTCTTTTGGTCTCGCCAATTCTCCACCTACCTTCTCGAGAATGATGCACTACATTTTCAACCCCTACACCGGCGAGTTTGTGCTTGTGTATCTGGATGACATTTTGGTATTTTCCAAGAATGAAGAAGATCACGAAAAGCACCTCCGTCTTGTTCTTGATAGACTCCGTGAACATAAGTTCCATGCCAAGTTCTCCAAGTGCGAATTTTGGCTCGATAAGGTCTTATATCTGGGCCATATCATCTCTGCTGACGGTATTGCGGTAAACCCCGAGAAAGTTGAAGCAATTGTCAACTGGGAAGCTCCTCAGAACGTCAAGCAACTCCGAAGCTTCCTTGGTCTTGCCAGCTATTGCAGAAGGTTCATTGAGAACTTCTCCAAGATTTCCAAGCCTCTCTCCAACTTGCTGCAGATGAATGTCAAGTACTACTGGTCTCCAGATTGTGAAGTGGCATTTAAAACTCTCAAAGAAAAGCTCGTCTCTGCTCCAGTTCTCACTCCTCCAGATGAGTCCAAGCCCTACGAAGTATTCTGTGATGCTTCTCTTCAAGGACTTGGTGGTATGCTTATGTAGGACAAGAGAATTGTGGCATACACTTCTCGTCAGCTGAAGCCAAGTGAGAACAACTACCCCACACATGATCTCGAACTAGCAGCTGTGGTACATGCTTTGATTACGTGGAGACACCTTCTGTTGGGCAGAAAAGTCGACATCTTCACAAGAGCTTGAAGTACATCTTCACACAGCCGAATCTGAACCTCCGCCAGACTCGTTGGGTTGAAATGATCCAAGAGTATGATCCAAGCATCGAATACACTCCTGGCAAGGCGAATGTGATTGCAGATGCTTTGAGCAGAAAGGCATATTGCAACAGCCTTCTTATCAAGCCGTTCCAGCCTGAGCTTTGTGAAGCATTCAGGAAGCTCAACCTCCAGGTTGTTCCGCAAGGTTTTCTTGCAAATCTTAAAGTTGCTCCTACCTTGGAAGATCAGATCCGTGAGGCCCAACTCAGTGATGCTATGGTGCAGAAGGTGAAACATGGTATTGCAAAGGGTACTCCAAAATACAAGTGCTATCGCGTTGATGAGAGAGATACCTTGTTCTTCGAGGACAGACTCGTGGTTCCAAAAGGCGATCTCAGGAAGCTCATAATGGAAGAAGCACATGATTCCCTCCTTTCCATTCATCCTGGCAGTTCCAAGATGTACCAAGACCTCAAGCAATCTTACTGGTGGACATGCATGAAAAGGGAGATTGCCCAATTTGTGAATGAATGTGATGTCTGCAGAAGAGTGAAGGCAGAGCATCAACATCCAGCCGGTCTTCTCCAACCTCTTCCTATTCCCGAGTGGAAATTCGACCACATTGAAATGGATTTCATCACTGGTTTTCCTAAGTCCAAGAGAGGGAATGATTCTATCTTCGTGGTGATTGACAAGCTTACCAAAGTTGCTCACTTCCTTCCAGTCAAAGAATCCATCAATGCAGCTCAATTGGCAGAGTTGTACAGTTCCAGAATTGTGTCCTTACATGGCATCCCTCAAGTTATCTCCTCAGACCGTGGAAGTTTGTTCACTTCTAAGTTCTGGGACTCCTTTCAGTCTGCCATGGGCACTAAGATCAAGTTCAGCACTTCATTTCACCCTCAGACTAGTGGTCAACTCGAGAGAGTGAATCAGATTCTAGAAGACATGCTCAGAGCCTGTGTCATATCTTTTGGCATGAAATGGGAAGATTGCCTTCCATTTGCCGAGTTCTCTTACAACAACAGCTTCCAAGCAAGTGCCGGCAAAGCTCCGTTTGAAATCCTCTATGGCAGAAAGTGTCGTACCCCTCTCAACTGGTCCGAGACAGGTGAATGTCAACTTCTTGGCAATGACTTGATCTCAGAAGCCGAAGAAATGTGCAAAGTCATACGTGAGAATCTCAAGGCCGCTCAGTCGCGTCAGAAGAGCTACTATGATGGCAAGCATCGTGATTTGGCTTTCAACATTGGGGATCATGTCTATCTCCATGTTTCTCCTATGAAAGGCACCCAAAGATTCGGTATCAAAGGAAAGCTTACTCTTAGATACGTCGGGCCTTTCAAGATCCTTGGCAAAAGAGGCAATCTAGCCTATAAACTTGAGCTCCCTTCCAACTTCGCCAATGTTCATGATGTGTTTCATGTGTCTCAACTCCGCAAGTGCTTCAAGACTCCTGAACGCATGATTCCGTTTGAAGAGATTGATCTTCAACAAGATTTGTCTTACCGAGAGCATCCCGTTGCTATTCTCGAAGAAACCAAGCGCAAGACCCGCAACAAGTCCATCAAATTCCTGAAAGTCAAGTGGTCACACCATACCGACCGAGAAGCTACGTGGGAACGAGAAGATCATCTTCGTTCTGAGTACCCTTCCTTTTTCCAGTCCTAGATCTCGGGACGAGATCTTTTTGTAGTAGAGGAGAGTTTGTAATGCCCCGGATGTAACACTTTCCCTTTTGGGCAATATATATATCTCTGGCTTCATCTATTCCATTCCGGGTTCTTTGTCTTTTGGGTTTTCGTCGTTTTGTCATGTTGCGTGTGTGCATTAATCCATATCATGTAGTCATGTGCATCGCATTGCATTTGTGTTGTCGTTTGCATCCGGTCCCACTCGTTCTTTTCCGTTGTCCGTTTCGAGTTCCGGAGCTCCCTCACGTGTCCGTGGTATCCCCGTGGCCTACTTTGGTGTTTGGCCGTGTAACGTTTCCGGTTTGGCGTGAGACTTGTCGTGCGATGTTGTTTTGGTGTGTGTAACCCGCCTGTCAAATCTCGTCGTGTTTGGAGTTCGTTTGCTACCCCAACAGTTATTCTCGTGGGCTGAAAGTACCCCTCTTTGAGGCCCAAGACACCCCTCCAACAGCCCACCAAACCAAAACAAACCCCTCCCTTCATCTAGGCCATCTAATTGTGATCATGTGGCTGAAAACCTCACCTCATTTGGATAACCCTAGCTCCTTGTGCCTATATAAACGTCCATCTCCCCCAAAATTTGCGTCCAGAAAACCCTATGCTTCCACAGTGCGCCGCCGGTGCTTCCACCGTTGCTCCGCGGTGCTTCCACCGTTGAAAATTCATGCTTCCGACGTCCAGAAAACCATGCTTCCGAGGTTTGTCGCCGTGCTTCCGTAGTGCTGCGTCTGTGCTTCCGTGCCGACGCGCGGGCCCCGCAGGGTCTTCTTCTACCTCCGCCGCCGGTCCTCCTCTAGCTCGCCGGAGGAGCTCTCCACCGCCGCCCGAGCTCGCGCCTCCTCCGGCCAGGTCGCCGGCGCCCCTCGCCGGCCGGCCCTTCCCCGCCGCCCCACCCGGCCACCCCGGCCGCCGCCTCCACGCCGGCGCCTCCGCCGCCCGGGGTCGGGCTTCCCTCCGGCCGGCCGCGCCTCCAAGCTCCAGGCGAGCCGCCGCCCCGCCGGTCCCCTCGCTCGTGGTCGCCGCCGCTCGGGGGACGAGGATCCTGATCGGATCCAGATCCCCTCGCCGCCTGGGCCGGTTCCCCTAGCGGGCCGGATCCCGCAGCCCGATCCGCTACGGGCCGAGGCCCGATCCGC
Source organism: Secale cereale (assembly GCA_902687465.1). Lineage (NCBI taxonomy): Eukaryota > Viridiplantae > Streptophyta > Magnoliopsida > Poales > Poaceae > Secale > Secale cereale. The sequence continues at coordinate 355,626,834 of LR738713.1, forward strand.
GCCGCGCCCGGGCCGTTGACCGCCACCCGTTTGACCGCGCCGTTGACCGCGCCGTTGACTGAGGTTACCTCTCCGTTTTTCTCTAAGTCCCTGTGTTTTTTTTGGTGTCTGATGCTATTTTAGTTTGTGGATAACTTTTTGTGTGATGGTCCGTTTTGAGCAAATGATATGTCAAAGTGATTGTGGAGACATGTACTACGTTTTGTTCCATTGTGCCATGCATGTTTGGGGTCATCTAGATATTTAAATATCTGTTGGAAGAGTGCTACTTGTTATAAACTGCTGTTAGTTGTTGTTTTCATGCCATCTTTGCAATGTGATAACTTGGTGCATGTTTATCCAAATGATGCAAATGATATGTCCACGTGTTCATCATGAAATGCTCTACATGTTGATTGCTTAAGCTTTCATGATAGATTTCATCTTGCCATGTTTATCTCCTTTGCGAAGTGCTATGTGGCTGTTATGTCGTTAAACTTGTTACGAGATGCCTCGTTGAGGAGCTCGTTGCTATTGATGTGTTTGTCCACTTGATGCATGCTTAGATGTTTTGGATTCACCATCATGTGTACTTTGCTGTGGTGCTTACCACCTGCCATGTTTAGCTTTGAGGTGACTTAAACTTGCTCTCAAAGATGCCATGATGAAACTGCTGTTTTAACACTTAGTGACATTTCACTAAGTCTGGAATCTGTAATTTCCAGATGCCATGTTTGCTTGTTGTTCTAGGCCAATACATGATAGTTTTGGGGTGACTCTTGATGATTCCTTGTTGTATATATTGTGGGCTATCCATTCATGCTCTCACATGCTTATTTGAGTGGCTGTAGCATATTTAACTTTTGCTCCCAAGTTGCAACAAATTACTGCTGTCAGGATTTTGTTGTCAAGTTCAATATGTCATAGCTTGTTGCTATTGATCCATGGCTCCTTTGGGGATGCTCCAATGGACTTGTTTGCTGTAGGATATATCTAGTTTATGTCCATGCTCATTGCCATGATGTTTGAGTGCTGTAGCCTATTTATCTATTGCTCCGAAGTTGCTATGTGGCTGTAATTTTCAGCTTGTGCATGTTTATTGTTTCGGGTGTAACTTTTAACCCGTTGCTCCGTTTTGAGCAAGTCCTATATGAAACTTGTGTGTTTTTGCATGTAGATTCATAATATCCTATTGTTATCATGTTTTGAAGCATTTTGCTTGATGCATATTGTTGTGCTGTAACACTGTGCTTCCTAAGTAGACTTTCTGTGCTTCCATAGTTCATCTGTTTTGCTTCCATAGTGCATCAGTCATGCATCCAGTAATTTTTCTGCGCATTGCATCTTGTTTGATTCGTTGCCTTGTGTTCTTGTGTTTGAGTAGAGCCGGAAGCTGAGATCGAGTACGAGTACGAGCACGAGGTTACTACCGAGGTTGAGAACGAGGACCCCTCTTACGATCCCATCGACAACTCTTCAGGCAAGATGACCGAACCCCGATAACATTACTATCTTTGCCTATTGCTAGAAGTCTCGATCTATAGTTTTGCCTCGATGCCCATGTTTTTCCTGTCAGCCTCCTATTGTAACCATGAACCTGTTTAACCACCCTACCTATGCAAACCATTGATTGGCTATAAGTAAGCTTCGCTTAGCCCCTCTTATAGCATTGTTAGTTGCAGGTGAAGATTGAAGATTCTTGCTTCTTGTTGAAGCTTGTTGGGATATCACACTATATTAATTATTAAATGAAATCATCTATATATTGGTAATGGGTGGAAGGCTAAGCCTTTTGCTTGGTGTTTTGTTCCACTCATGCCGCCTTAGGAACCGTATAAACCGGTGTTATGTTCCTTGATTATGCGTTCCTCACACGGTTGGGATTATGGGACCCCCTCGATAAACCGCTAAGTGCTAAGTCTTCTCCAGCAAGTCCCAACATTGGTACTATTTGCCTAATAACTACAAACTTGCATAGGGAGTAATTAACCCTCTTTCTTAATCAACAACCCCGGGCCAGTGCTCCACATGAGTGTTGGTCCGAACTGGGGGTCCTGCGGGGCCACCTCAAGGAAACTCGAGGTCTGGTAAAAACCCGTAGCATCACCCATCCGGTCGTGGCCTCAGACTAGATATGCGCGGCTACTGTCAGGGTGTCGGCACGCCGGGAGGATTTGCTGGATTAGCCTTACCTTAGTCGGAGTATCTTGAGCACAGGATTCCGAGGATACTCGGGCCTTCCCACCTTGGAGTTGCGACTCCGAGGATCGTGGGCTTGTCATGGGCCAAGTTGGAACACCCCTGCAGGGTTATGAACTTTCGAAAGCCGTGCCCGCGGTTATGTGGCAGATGGGAGCTTGTTAATATCCAGTTTTAGAAAACTTGAGACCATGTTCCAATACACTACCAGCGTGAGTATCGTGATGGTCATTTTCCGAAAGGGATTCGGGAATTGAACACGATGGGGTTATGTTTGACTTGCTTTAGTTAGGACCACTTCGTGATCATCTCTCGACCGAGGCACCTTCTCTTCTCGCTCTCTTTTACGTAAGCTAGGCTAGTGCTGCTGCAACCTCTTGTTCTTTGTTCAGCCTTGTTCCACACCCAAGGCTGGGATAGTCGTGTTACCCGGGAACGGGATTGCTGAGTCCTCCGTGGCTCACAGTTAATTCAACACACCAGATGCAGGTACGATGGTGAGCTACACAGGCGATGGAACTGAGCTAGACTGGGAGTACGACGAGGAGCGTAGCCGTCACTACGTGAACTATCCGGCTGATCAGTAGAGCTTCTACTAGGATTCGATCTAGACATGTGGTTTAAGTTATGTTTGGTATCTTGTCATTTGGATCTTTACCCTTAGATGGGTTGTGATGTTTATCTGAATGATGTTTGAACATGTAATGTATTTGTGTGACGTGGCGAGTGTAAGCCAACTATCTTTTCAGTTTTCCATCCCTATTTTTACATGAGATGTGCAAAGGTACCAAACTTGCGATCATTCCAGAATGGGCTTATATCTTTAAGTCGTGCCTCGACACGTAGGAGATATAGTCCCATCCTGGGCATTACAGGTTACCACTAGTTCCGTGTTCCTGAAGAGGATATTCCAAAGACCGACATTGTAACTCGATGCGGTTCGTTCGAGTACACTGTCATGTCATTCGGCTTGACAAATGCTCCAGCTACTTTCTCTCGCCTGATGAACTATATATTCATGGAATACCTTGATAAATTCGTCGTGGTATATCTGGATGATATCCTTGTATTTTCCAAGAATAAGGAAGAGCATGCTGAGCATCTTCGCCTTGTACTGGAAAAGCTTCGAGAGCATCAATTATATGCTAAATATTCCAAGTGCGAGTTCTGGCTGCCTGAAGTAACCTACCTTGGGCATGTCATCTCCAAGGATGGTATTGTCGTCAACCCAGAACGAGTTCAGGCCATTCTCGATTGGACTCCTCCGAAGAACATCAAGCAAGTCAGAAGTTTTCTTGGTCTTGCCAGCTATTGCCGTCGATTCGTCGAGAACTTCTCCAAGATCGCCAAGCCTCTGACTGGTCTACTTCACAAAGGCGTTAAGTTCGAGTGGACAGACAAATGGCAGGAAAGTTTTCAGGCGCTCAAGGACAAGCTGACTACTGCTCCAGTGCTTGCTCCACCTGATACTAAGAAGGACTTCGTCATCTACTGCGACGCTTCCCATCAAGGTTTAGGCTGTGTCCTAATGCAAGAGCGTAGAGTAATTGCTTATGCCTCTCGTCAATTGCGCCCTCATGAAGAGAACTACCCAGTTCATGACCTTGAATTTGCTGCTGTCATATATGCTCTAAAACAGTGGCGACATTACCTTCTTGCTAATCGTTGCGAGATATTCACCGACCACCAAAGTCTGAAGTACTTGTTTACTCAACCAGACCTGAACCTCCGTCAACGAAGATGGATGGAGACCGTCGAAGATTTCGACTTGGGTATTTCCTATACCCCGGGTATGGCCAATGTGATGGTTGGTGCCTTAAGCCGCGAGTCATATTGCAGCCACCTCCAGGTGCACAAGGTTCAGCCCTCGCTTGTAGAAGAATTCAGAAAGGTGAACCTCCATATTGTTCCTCCTGGAGCACTCGCTCCCCCTCCTCCATAATTTCAGAAGATGAATCTTCGTGTTGTTTCCTAGGGTTCCCTTAATACTGAAAGCACATTTGCTCCCTGGGTGGTTTTGGTAATTAATGACAACATACTTTGTGGTTGGACTAATGCTTTTATCAAGTATGTTTCAGGAAATCCAATCACATTGGTATGGCAAGATGACTGAAGAAGTGGACCCCTCAAATGCTAAGGCAAGCATTGGCAAAAGCTCAAGACTTCATTTTTGGTTTAGTGATCCAAGATCACATTGAGTCCATAAGAAAAGCCAATACTATTAAAAGGGGATGAGGTTGTGTTGATGATCTGGTTGCTCAAGTGCTTAGTGATATATCTCCTTCAACTATCAGCACCTTTCACTACTATACACACTCATAAGTAATCTCGGACAAACCGATTCTTCCAACTCAGTCACACCGAGATGAACCACTTCTGCCATATTCCAAACCCTAGAAAAATCGGTCATTCCGAGTTTGAGATCGGTCTCACCGAAACTGAACTGCCAATCTTCTGTAACCATTTCACATCATTTCGGAATAACCGAGTTTGTATTATCGGTCTCACCGAAATGGGCAAGCTTCTGTCTTGGCTCAAATCGGTCTCACCGATATTGCATTTTCGGTCTCACCGATTCTGGCATGTTCCTGTCTTTTCTCAAATCGGTCTAACCGAGTTTTCTCTCTCGGTCCCACCGAAAACTCCAACGTTCATATCAGTTACACTTTCGGTCTCACCGAGATGGTATTTTCGGTCCCACCGAAAGTCCCAACGTTCACTATATTTGAACTTTCGGTCTGACCGAGTTTTCACTTCGGTCTCACCGAGATGGCTCAATTATGTGTGTAACGGTTGGATTTTGTGTGGAGGCTATATATACCCCTCCACCCCCTCTTCATTCGTAGAGAGAGCCATCAGAAAGTCTACCACTCCTACCTTACACTTTCTGAGTAGAGAACTACCTACCCTTGTGTTGAGATCAAGTCATTCCATTCCTACCATATGAAACTTGATTTCTAGCCTTCCCAAGTTGCTTTCCACTCAATCCTTTCTTCCACCACAGCCATATCAGTGAGGAGAGTTGAGTGTTGGGGATATTATCATTTGAAGCACAAGAGCAAGGAGTTCATCATCATCAACACCATCTATTACCTTTTGGAGGGTGGTGCCTCCTAGATTGGTTAGGTGTCGCTTGGGAGCCTCCGTCTTTGAGATGTGGAGTTGAACCAAGAAGTTTGTAAGGGCAAGGAGATCGCCTACTTCGTGAAGATCTACCCCGAGTAAGGCTAGTCCTCCGTGGGCGTAGGCCATGATGGAATAGACAAGGTTGCTTCTTCGTGGACCCTTCGTGGGTGGAGCCCTCCGTGGACTCGCGCAGCCGTTACCCTCCATGGGTTGAAGTCTCCATCAACGTGGATGTACGATAGCACCACCTATGGGAACCACGACAAAAATCTTCGTGTCACCAAACTGCGTTTGATCTTCTCCACTTCTCTTTACTACATGTGCAATTTACTTTCCGCTGCCCATACTCTAGAATTGCATTGTAATGCCCCGGATGTAATACTTTCCCTTTTGGGTATATAATAAATCTCCGGCTTCATCTATTTCCATTTCGGGTTCTTTGTCTTTCGGGTTTTCGTCGTTTTGTTGTGTGAGTGTGTGGCATTCATTCATATCATGTAGACATGTGCATTGCATTGCATTTGTGTTGTGGGTTGCATCCGGTTCCGTGTGTTCCTTCCCGTTGTCCGTTTCGCGTTCCGGAGCTCCCTCACGTGTTCGTGACGTCCCGTAGGCCTACTTTGTTGTTCGGGCGTTTTTCGTTACCGGTGTGCCGCGAGGTTGTGTTGTGTGTTGTTGTTTTGTTGTGTGCAACCCGCCTCTCAAATCTCGTCTCGTTTGGACTCCGTTGACTTTTCCCTCCGTTGTCCGTGTGGGTCCGATGTGCCTTCACTTCGTGTCCCGGAAATACCCCTACTGCTCTCTTTTATCTCCGTCTAGGCCTTTTAAATCAACCCCCGCGATCGGATCCGTCGGATCGCGATCGGAGGGCTCCTAGCGCCCCTAATCCCCTCCTAACCCTAAAAAACTGCTACATATAGACCCCCTAGTCTATTTGGACATCCCCCTTCTTCTTCCTCATTCCCCTATGTTTTTTTCCCTTCTTCCTTCTCAGATCCGATCCACCGGCCAGCTCCCCTCGAAGCCAGTGCCGTTCCCACCGACTGGGATCGCTCGATCCGACCGTCTCCGTCGAATCCGCTCCAAGTCAACGCGAGGCTCCTCGGTCTCGCCAAGTGAGCGACCGCGCCAGCGCCTGGGCTACATCGCCCGCAATGCGCCAGGCCAGGAGCCCGCGACCATTGCCCGACGGCCCGTACACCGCGCCGGATCCGCGCTGCTGGACCACTTCGACGCCGTCCCCTCTGCGCTGGGCCTCCGCGGTGGGCCGCATCGCCCTCGCCTCTTCTCTCCGCGCTCGCGCCGCTGGGCCGCGAGTCCCCACGGGCCGATCGCCAGCGCCGCGACTCCGCGGGCTCCCTCCTCGCCGCGGCCCGTACAGCCGCCTCCCCAGGCCCAGCGCGCCGTCCTGGGCCGCCGCATCGCCGCCGCGCAGCGCCGGGCCTTCCTCCACCGAGCCGGGCCGCCGCCGTTTCTCTTCCCCGTGGGCCGCCACTGTAGCCCGCCGGCCCGCACCGTTCCTCCAGATCCAGATCTGGAGAGGTACCTTTTTTTTCCCTAAGTCCCTGTTAACTAATCTGTGATCCAAACTTTGACCTGCTCTAACTTTTTACCTGCTGCTCCGTTTTGCGCGTGTAGCATGTCCAGATGTTCGTGGAGATGCCCTCTACGTTTTACCTGTTGTAGTCATGCATGTTATATGTCATCTTGACACTTGTTTTTCTGTTACAAGAGTGCATCATGATATAAACTGCTGTTATGTGTTATTTTCATGCCACCTTTGACATGTGATATCTTCTAGCTCGTTTGTCCAAACGATGCAAATGACATGTCCACGTGTTCGTCTTGCCACGAACTACGTGTTGGGTGTGATAGGTTGCATGGTAGATTTATTGTTTCCTTGCTATCATCGTTGCAAAGTGCCATGTTTACATGTTGTGTTTTCACTTGTTATGAAATGCCATCTTGTTGAGCTCGTTGCAATCGGTGTGTTCACCACAATGATGCATGCTTGTGTGTTTCGGGATCACCGTCATATGTATTTTGATGAGGTGCTTACCCTTTGCCATGTTTAGTTTCGAGGTGTCTTAAACATGCTCTTTTGTGTGCTAAGATGATATTGCTGTTTTAGGACTTAGTGAAATTTCACTAAGTCTGAAATCTGTAACGTTCCGATGCCATGTTCGTGTGATGTTCTAGGAAAATGCATGATAGTTTTGGGGTGGATTTTGATTGTTCCTTGAAGTATATATTGTTGTCTTTCCATCCATGTCCTCACATGTCCATTTGAGTGGCTGTAGCATGTTTATCGTTTGCTCCAAACTTTCAATAAAATTCTGCTGCCAGAATTTTATTTCAAAGTTCAATATGTCCAAGATCATTGCTGTTGATCCGTGACTCCGTTGGGTGTGCACTTTGGACCTAGTTGCTGTACATTATATCTAGTTTGTGTTCAAGTCCTTTGCCATGCTTTTTGGGTGCTGTAGATTAATTATTTTGAGCTCCCAAGTTGCTATGTTGCTGTAATTTTCAGCTTTCGCTCAAAACTTGTTTCGGGCATAACTTTTAGCCCGTAACTCCGATTTCAGCGAATCTTATATCAAACTTGGGTGATTTTCTGTGTAGATTAATAATATCAGGTTGTTAACTTGTTTTGAGGTGTTTTGCTTGAGTGATGTTTTCCGTGCTCCATGTGCATCTTTAGTGCATCCATTGCATTCATGTTTTTCGAGTGCGCATTGCATCGTGTTGATTGGTGCTTGGTGTGTTTGTCTTGTTTAGAACCGGAAGTTGAGCACGAGGTTTCCAACGAGATTGAGCACGAGGTTTCCAACGAGTTTGAGCACGAGGACCCTTCTTTCGATCCGAACGTCTTCCCTTCAGGCAAGATGACCGAACCCCGATAACTTTACTATCTTTGCCTAGTGCTAGTAGTCTCGATCTATAGTTTTGCCTCGATGCCCATGTTCTTCTTGTCAGCCTCCTACTTGTAACCAATTGCCATGTTTAACCACCCTACCTATGCAAACCGTTGCTTGGCTAAGTACGCTTCGCTCAGCCCTTCTTATAGCGTTGCTAGTTGCAGGTGAAGTGAAGATGCTTGCTCCATGTTGAAGTTTGGTTGGGTTATATCACACTATATAAATGCTTTAATTGAAATCATCTATATATTGGCAAGGGTGGAAGGCTAAGCCTTTTGCTTGGTGATTTGTTCCACTCATGCCGTTAGGATCCGTATAAGCCGGTATTATGTTCCTTGATTATGCGTTCCTAACACGGTTGGGGTGTATGGGACCCCCTCGATAAACCGCTAAGTGCTAAGTCTTTTCCAGCAAGTCCCAACATTTGGTACTATTTGCCTCATAATAACAACTTAAATAATTTAATTAAAATTGCATAGGGGGTCATGTCCCCGAGGATTCTTAATTCAACATAGCAGGGGGGCCAGTGCCGATGGTGTTGGTCCCAAACGGGGAGTCTGCGGGAACCACCACGGGGAAACTCGAGGATTGGGTCCTGTAGAATCGCCCATCCGGTCGTGGCCTGAGACTAGATACGCGCGGCTACTATCAGGGTGTCGGCACGCCGGGAGGATTTGCTGGATTAGCCTTACCTTAGCTCGGTATATCTTGAGCACGGGATTCCGAGGATACTCGGGTCTTCCCACTTTGGAGTTGCGACTCCGCGAATCGTGGGCTTGTAATGGGTCAAGTTGGAACACCCCTACAGGGTTTGAACTTTCGAAAGCCGTGCCCGCGGTTATGTGGCAGATGGGAGCTTGTTAATTCCGGTTGTAGAAAACTTGACACAATGATACTAATACACTACCAGCGTGTGTTCCGTGACTGTCAATTTCCGAATAGGGATTCGGGAGTTGAACACGGAGGGGTTATGTTTGTGAGCTTGTAGCTAGGATCACTTCGTGATCACTTCCCGCGATGCCTTCTCTTCTCGCTCTCTCTTGCGTAAGCTAGATGCTAGTTGCTGCTGCAGACTTGTTCTTTCTTCAGCCTTTTCCCTCACCCAAAGGCTTTGATAGTTCTGTTACCCGGGAACGGGATTGCTGAGTCCTCTGTGGCTCACAGTTACTTCACACACCAGATGCAGGTCCAGCTGTGAGCTATCCAGGTGATGGCACCGAGCTGGATTGGGAGTACGACGAGGAGCGTAGTCGGTACTACGTGCGCTACCCGGACGATCAGTAGTGGAGTCTCTTACTAGGACTTCGATCCGCCTGTGGTTGTTTTATTTATCTGAGTTTGGTACTTTGACTTTTGGCTTTTGCCCTTAGAGGGTTGTAGTGATCTTAATGTATGATGTTTGAGACTTGTATTGTTATTCTGTGACGTGGCGAGTGTAAGCCAACTATTTTCAGTTTACTATCCCTCTTTTACATGAGTTGTGCAAAGATTACCAAACTTGAGATCATTCTAGGATGGACTTATGCCTTTAAGTCGTGCCTTGACACGTAGGAGGTATAATTCCATCCTGGGCATTACAAGTTGGTATTCAGAGCCTTCTCCGACCTAGGAGCCCCCACTGTTTGATCGAACCGTTGACGGTTGAGTCTAGGCACACACTGAAAACTTTTCGAGTCCTATATTATATCGGAGAGTAGGATTTCTTTGCTTCTCATCCCCTTTCTCTCTGGTGAGGACTCCTGACGTCTACTCTTGTCTCTCCTATCTTCAAAATTTGCACAAATTTTTTTTTAGGAATCCCGCGAGTATTCTGGGATTGTTTCGATGTTCTTGTGACAAGGATATTGTTCCCGATGCCTCCTGTTACCGAGGAGTTGAGCTTCGGGGTATCGTTGTAACAAGCATATCGTGACAGTACTAAATACTTAAGACGGCCGACATCGAAAATCTCCCCTATACGGCCAGTGGCAAGATAACCCCGACATCACCCAGTACTGGGGAGGTAGTTCGGGAGTATTGCCATAGCTTGTTATAGTGGATGCTTTTCGAAGGTCCGAGGTACACAGTTTCCGAGAAAGACTGGTTATGTGTTGAAGGATGGATACACCTGGATGTAGGTTAGAGTTGATTGCGCGGTGCTTCCCGTGTATCCCCAACACCTGATTGCATAACTGGAATCTTTCGGAAAGCTATAGGTGGGTTTTATCCAGTAGATCATAGGCATTCTTCCAACGAGTGCAGGTTAGTGAGTTCGGGGTTCGACATTGAGTGAAGGAGTTATATGACCGAGGTTACTATCAGGAGTTGCATCTTAAAGGGTCCTTGGCTATGCTGATCCGGGGATTGCAAAACCTTTTCGTAACGCGTTCATATGCTTTCAGCACAAAGATGTTAGAACGAAACTCCTCTCTTGTGTTTGTTCCTTTCCGTACCTTGTTGTTTATTATTTATCCTTTTGATCCCTATGTGGCTTCTCGTGAAGACTGATGTTATCAATTAACTAAGAATATCATTCATTCCTCTTGTTCGGATGATTTCATTCGTTCTTATTGTTCGAATGATTATTGTGAAGACTTGTTGCAATTCATTCCATTGATTCAGCTTATTCCTTTTGTCAATCAATTGCTGATTCGTGGTCATCTCTTACAGGATGGCTCCGAAAAAGGTTCTGAATGCCAACCCAGAGGTGGAAGAGGTTCCAGAGCATCCTCCTTCACCTCCTCCTCTGCCTGAGGCTTGGAGAGCAATTATGCAGACTACAGCTCAGAACACTCAGTTGATGATGCAGATGATGCAGCAAATGCAAGCTATGCAAGCTAATCAAGCTAATCAGGGTGTTCCTATGAACCAAGGCAACTTCTTCCAGCAGCACCATGCTACTCTGAACCAGTTCCTGGCTAACAATCCTAAAGCTTTCAGTTACTGTGTCGACCCTCTTGATGCTGAGGATTGGTTGACCGATATCAAGAAGCATTTTGAGTGCAGTAACGTGAAAGAAGATGACTATGTGAAGTTTGCAGCCTTCCAACTGAAAGATCAAGCAGCTGATTGGTGGCAGCAGTACAAAGACTCAAGGCCGGGTCAAGTGATCTCTTGGGAGAATTTCTGCAAGGATTTCCGCTCGCATCACATTCCTACAAGTGTTATCGAGGGTATGCGTGAGCAATTCCGCAACCTCAAGCAGGGCTCCATGACAGTCTATTAGTATAATGTCAAGTTTCAAAACCTCGCTCGCTATGCAAAGCAAGACATTCCTGATGCAAAGAGTAAAATCTATCAGTTCCGTGGAGGTCTCAAAGATGAACTTCAGCTTGCTCTCACTTTGTTCGAGCCAGACGAATTCGATAAGTTCTATAATATGGCTTTGAAACAAGAAGCAGCTCAGCTTAAGATGGAGGCTTCTAAGAAGATAATTCGAGATGCTGTTCACTCTACCTCATCGTCTCAGTTGGCTGCGAAACAACATAAATTCTGGCTTCCTCCTCCTCCAATGATTCGAGCTCCATACAACAACTCCAGCAACTTCAACAACTCCAACAACAAGAACTCTAGTGGTCGTGGTTTCTCCCACCCACCAAACTCCAACAAGCAGTCCAAGCAGCAGTTCCAAGCTCCAAGACTAAATGCTCCTCCTACCCGTTCGCTCTCTGAGGTGACTTGCTACAAGTGTGGCCAGAAGGGTCATTATTCCAACAAGTGCAACAACCCAAGGCGCCTTCCGCCTCCTCCTCCTGTCGGTACCGCTATGGTCAAGCATGATCCAAAGGCAGCAAGGGTTAATCTGATGAATGCAGCACAAGCGGAGGCTTCTTCTGATGTCATTTTGGGTAACCTTCCAGTGAACTCTTTTCCAGCTAAAGTGTTATTTGATTCGGGTGCTTCATGCTCTTTCATGTCTCAACCATTTGCATCCAAGCACGATATTGTCACTTCAAATTTGACTCAGAAGTTGCAAGTTGTTTCTCCGGGCAAGATTATGACTTCTAGTGTTTATGCTCCGGATGTTTCTATTCGCATGGGAGATTATCGTTTTCTGGCTAAACCGGTGATTCTTGGTCATTCTGACATCGATCTCATTCTCGGAATGGATTGGCTTTCTCAGCATGATGCTCACATTGATTGTGCTCAAAAGGAAGTCAAATTGACTCATTCTGATGAAGATGTGATTATCTTCGCCTCCAGGGATAATACTATTCGGCTTTTCTCTCTTAATGATAAGGGTGAAATTAATGCCATAGAGCAAATTCCAGTGGTGAATGAATATCAAGACGTCTTTCCAGAAGAACTTCCAGGCATGCCTCCACACCGTCAGGTGGAGTTTGTCATTGAACTCGAGCCGGGCACCGAACCTGTTTGCCGGCGTCCATACAAGCTCTCTTCAGATGAATTGAAGGAATTGAAGAAACAGTTGGATGAACAGGAGCGTATGGGTCTCATACGGCCTAGTACATCTCCGTGGGGCTGTGGTGTCTTATTTGTCAAGAAGAAAGATGGCACGGAGCGTCTCTGTGTTGACTACCGGCCATTGAACAAGAAGACGATTAAGAACAAGTATCCGCTCCCCAACATCAACGAACTCTTTGAGCAGCTCAAAGGAGCTAAAGTGTTCTCTAAGCTTGACCTCCGAATGGGCTATCATCAAATTTGCATTCGCGAGGAAGACATTCCCAAGACGGCCTTCAGAACGAGCTACGGTTCATATGAGTATACCGTCATGTCCTTCGGTCTCGCCAATGCTCCTCCTACCTTTTCAAGGATGATGCATTACATCTTCAACCCCTATACTGGCGAATTCGTGCTTGTGTATCTGGATGATATTCTGGTGTTTTCCAAGAATGAAGAAGATCACGAAAAGCACTTGCGTCTGGTTCTTGATCGACTCCGAGAGCATAAATTCTATGCCAAGTTCTCCAAGTGCGAGTTTTGGCTCGATAAGGTTCTCTACCTGGGCCACATCATCTCAGCTGACGGTATTGCGGTTAATCCCGAGAAAGTTGAAGCAATTGTCAACTGGGAAGCTCCTCAGAACGTCAAGCAGCTCCGCAGTTTTCTGGGTCTTGCCAGCTATTGCAGAAGGTTTGTGGAGAATTTCTCCAAGATTTCCAAGCCTCTTTCCAACCTCCTTCAGAAGAATGTCAAATACTTTTGGTCTCCCGAGTGTGAAGTGGCTTTCAAAACCCTCAAAGAGAAGCTTGTCTCTGCTCCAGTTCTGATTCCTCCAGATGAATCCAAGCCCTATGAAGTGTTCTGTGACGCTTCTCTTCAAGGCCTTGGTGGTGTGCTTATGCAAGATAAGAGAATTGTGGCATACACTTCACGTCAGCTAAAGCCAGCTGAGAAGAACTATCCCACACATGATCTCGAGCTAGCAGCTGTGGTACATGCTCTGATTACGTGGAGACATCTGTTGTTGGGCAGAAAGGTCGACATCTTCACTGATCACAAGAGCTTGAAGTACATCTTCACACAGCCGCATCTGAACCTCCGCCAGACTCGTTGGGTCGAGATGATCCAAGAGTACAACCCCAGCATTGAGTACACTCCAGGCAAGGCGAATGTGATTGCAGATGCTTTGAGCAGAAAGGCATATTGCAACAGCCTTCTTATCAAACCACACCAGCCTGAGCTTTGTGAAGCTTTCAGGAAGCTCAACCTCCAGGTTGTTCCGCAGGGTTTTCTTGCTAATCTCCAAATTGCTCCTACCTTGGAAGATCAAGTCCGTGAGGCCCAGCTCAGTGATACCATGGTGAAGAAGGTGAAACATGGGATTGCAAAGGGCACTCCAAAATATAAGTGCTTCCGTGTTGATGAGAGAGATACCTTGTTCTTCGAGGACAGACTCGTTGTTCCCAAAGGTGATCTCAGGAAGCTCATAATGGAAGAAGCTCATGACTCTCTCCTTTCCATTCATCCTGGCAGTTCCAAGATGTATCAAGACCTCAAGCAATCTTACTGGTGGACACGCATGAAAAGGGAGATTGCCCAATTCGTGAATGAATGTGATGTATGCCGAAGAGTGAAAGCAGAACATCAACGTCCAGCCGGTCTTCTCCAACCTCTTCCTATTCCCGAGTGGAAGTTCGACCACATTGAAATGGACTTCGTCACTGGCTTTCCTAAATCCAAGCGAGGCAATGATGCTATCTTTGTGGTGATTGACAAGCTTACCAAAGTTGCTCACTTTCTTCCAGTCAAAGAATCAATCAATGCAGCTCAACTTGCAGAGCTGTACACTTCCAGAATTGTGTCCCTACATGGCATTCCTCAAGTGATATCCTCAGACCGTGGCAGCTTGTTCACATCAAGGTTCTGGGACTCCTTTCAGTCCGCCATGGGCACGAAGATCAGGTTCAGCACTGCCTTTCACCCTCAGACTAGTGGTCAAGTCGAGCGTGTGAATCAGATCCTTGAAGATATGCTCAGAGCCTGTGTCATCTCCTTCGGCATGAAATGGGAAGACTGTCTTCCATTTGCCGAGTTCTCTTACAACAACAGCTTTCAAGCAAGTGCGGGCAAAGCACCGTTTGAAATTCTCTATGGCAGAAAGTGCCGTACCCCTCTCAACTGGTCTGAAACAGGTGAACGCCAACTTCTTGGCAATGATTTGATCTCTGAAGCCGAAGAAATGTGCAAAGTCATACGTGAGAATCTCAAGGCCGCTCAGTCGCGTCAGAAGAGCTACTATGACGGCAAGCATCGTGATTTGGCTTTCGACATCGGTGATCATGTCTATCTCCGAGTTTCTCCGATGAAAGGAACCCAAAGGTTCGGTATCAAAGGAAAGCTTGCTCCTAGATACGTCGGGCCTTTCAAGATTCTTGGCAAAAGAGGCGATCTAGCCTATCAGCTCGAGCTCCCTTCCAACTTTGCAAATGTTCATGATGTCTTCCATGTGTCTCAGCTTCGCAAATGCTTCAAGGCACCTGAGCGCATGATTCCGTTTGAGGAGATTGATCTTCAACAAGACCTTTCCTACCGAGAGCATCCAGTTGCAATTCTCGAAGAAACCGAACGCAAGACTCGCAACAAGTCCATCAAGTTTCTGAAAGTCAAGTGGTCACATCACATAGACCGAGAAGCTACCTGGGAACGAGAAGATCATCTTCGTTCCGAGTACCCTTCCTTTTTCCAGTCCTAGATCTCGGGACGAGATCTTTTTGTAGTAGAGGAGAGTTTGTAATGCCCCGGATGTAATACTTTCCCTTTTGGGTATATAATAAATCTCCGGCTTCATCTATTTCCATTTCGGGTTCTTTGTCTTTCGGGTTTTCGTCGTTTTGTTGTGTGAGTGTGTGGCATTCATTCATATCATGTAGGCATGTGCATTGCGTTGCATTTGTGTTGTGGGTTGCATCCGGTTCCGTGTGTTCCTTCCCGTTGTCCGTTTCGCGTTCCGGAGCTCCCTCACGTGTTCGTGACGTCCCGTAGGCCTACTTTGTTGTTCGGGCGTTTTTCGTTACCGGTGTGCCGCGAGGTTGTGTTGTGTGTTGTTGTTTTGTTGTGTGCAACCCGCCTCTCAAATCTCGTCTCGTTTGGACTCCGTTGACTTTTCCCTCCGTTGTCCGTGTGGGTCCGATGTGCCTTCACTTCGTGTCCCGGAAATACCCCTACTGCTCTCTTTTATCTCCGTCTAGGCCTTTTAAATCAACCCCCGCGATCGGATCCGTCGGATCGCGATCGGAGGGCTCCTAGCGCCCCTAATCCCCTCCTAACCCTAAAAAAACTGCTACATATAGACCCCCTAGTCTATTTGGACATCCCCCTTCTTCTTCCTCCTTCCCCTATGTTTTTTTCCCTTCTTCCTTCTCAGATCCGATCCACCGGCCAGCTCCCCTCGAAGCCAGTGCCGTTCCCACCGACTGGGATCGCTCGATCCGACCGTCTCCGTCGAATCCGCTCCAAGTCAACGCGAGGCTCCTCGGTCTCGCCAAGTGAGCGACCGCGCCAGCGCCTGGGCTACATCGCCCGCAACGCGCCAGGCCAGGAGCCCGCGACCATCGCCCGACGGCCCGTACACCGCGCCGGATCCGCGCTGCTGGACCACTTCGACGCCGTCCCCTCTGCGCTGGGCCTCCGCGGTGGGCCGCATCGCCCTCGCCTCTTCTCTCCGCGCTCGCGCCGCTGGGCCGCGAGTCCCCACGGGCCGATCGCCAGCGCCGCGACTCCGCGGGCTCCCTCCTCGCTGCGGCCCGTACAGCCGCCTCCCCAGGCCCAGCGCGCCGTCCTGGGCCGCCGCATCGCCGCCGCGCAGCGCCGGGCCTTCCTCCACCGAGCCGGGCCGCCGCCGTTTCTCTTCCCCGTGGGCCGCCACTGTAGCCCGCCGGCCCGCACTGTTCCTCCAGATCCAGATCTGGAGAGGTACCTTTTTTTTCCCTAAGTCCCTGTTAACTAATCTGTGATCCAAACTTTGACCTGCTCTAACTTTTTACCTGCTGCTCCGTTTTGCGCGTGTAGCATGTCCAGATGTTCGTGGAGATGCCCTCTACGTTTTACCTGTTGTAGTCATGCATGTTAGATGTCATCTTGACACTTGTTTTGCTGTTACAAGAGTGCATCATGATATAAACTGCTGTTATGTGTTATTTTCATGCCACCTTTGACATGTGATATCTTCTAGCTCGTTTGTCCAAACGATGCAAATGACATGTCCACGTGTTCGTCTTGCCACGAACTACGTGTTGGGTGTGATAGGTTGCATGGTAGATTTATTGTTTCCTTGCTATCATAGTTGCAAAGTGCCATGTTCACATGTTGTGTTTTCACTTGTTATGAAATGCCATCTTGTTGAGCTCGTTGCAATCGGTGTGTTCACCACAATGATGCATGCTTGTGTGTTTCGGGATCACCGTCATATGTATTTTGATGAGGTGCTTACCCTTTGCCATGTTTAGTTTCGAGGTGTCTTAAACATGCTCTTTTGTGTGCTAAGATGATATTGCTGTTTTAGGACTTAGTGAAATTTCACTAAGTCTGAAATCTGTAACGTTCCGATGCCATGTTCGTGTGATGTTCTAGGAAAATGCATGATAGTTTTGGGGTGGATTTTGATTGTTCCTTGAAGTATATATTGTTGTATTTCCATCCATGTCCTCACATGTCCATTTGAGTGGCTGTAGCATGTTTATCTTTTGCTCCAAACTTTCAATAAAATTCTGCTGCCAGAATTTTATTTCAATGTTCAATATGTCCAAGATCATTGCTGTTGATCCGTGACTCCGTTGGGGGTGCACTTTGGACCTAGTTGCTGTACATTATATCTAGTTTGTGTTCAAGTCCTTTGCCATGCTTTTTGGGTGCTGTAGATTAATTATTTTGAGCTCCCAAGTTGCTATGTTGCTGTAATTTTCCTTGATTATGCGTTCCTAACACGGTTGGGGTGTATGGGACCCCCTCGATAAACCGCTAAGTGCTAAGTCTTTTCCAGCAAGTCCCAACATTTGGTACTATTTGCCTCATAATAACAACTTAAATAATTTAATTAAAATTGCATAGGGGGTCATGTCCCCGAGGATTCTTAATTCAACATAGCAGGGGGGGCCAGTGCTGATGGTGTTGGTCCCAAACGGGGAGTCTGCGGGAACCACCACGGGGAAACTCGAGGATTGGGTCCTGTAGAATCGCCCATCCGGTCGTGGCCTGAGACTAGATACGCGCGGCTACTATCAGGGTGTCGGCACGCCGGGAGGATTTGCTGGATTAGCCTTACCTTAGCTCGGTATATCTTGAGCACGGGATTCCGAGGATACTCGGGTCTTCCCACTTTGGAGTTGCGACTCCGCGGATCGTGGGCTTGTAATGGGTCAAGTTGGAACACCCCTGCAGGGTTTGAACTTTCGAAAGCCGTGCCCGCGGTTATGTGGCAGATGGGAGCTTGTTAATTCCGGTTGTAGAAAACTTGACACAATGATACTAATACACTACCAGCGTGTGTTCCGTGACTGTCAATTTCCGAATAGGGATTCGGGAGTTGAACACGGTGGGGTTATGTTTGTGAGCTTGTAGCTAGGATCACTTCGTGATCACTTCCCGCGATGCCTTCTCTTCTCGCTCTCTCTTGCGTAAGCTAGATGCTAGTTGCTGCTGCAGACTTGTTCTTTCTTCAGCCTTTTCCCTCACCCAAAGGCTTTGATAGTTCTGTTACCCGGGAACGGGATTGCTGAGTCCTCTGTGGCTCACAGTTACTTCACACACCAGATGCAGGTCCAGCTGTGAGCTATCCAGGTGATGGCACCGAGCTGGATTGGGAGTACGACGAGGAGCGTAGTCGGTACTACGTGCGCTACCCGGACGATCAGTAGTGGAGTCTCTTACTAGGACTTCGATCCGCCTGTGGTTGTTTTATTTATCTGAGTTTGGTACTTTGACTTTTGGCTTTTGCCCTTAGAGGGTTGTAGTGATCTTAATGTATGATGTTTGAGACTTGTATTGTTATTCTGTGACGTGGCGAGTGTAAGCCAACTATTTTCAGTTTACTATCCCTCTTTTACATGAGTTGTGCAAAGATTACCAAACTTGAGATCATTCTAGGATGGACTTATGCCTTTAAGTCGTGCCTCGACACGTAGGAGGTATAATTCCATCCTGGGCATTACATGCATGTGTAGTGTGATACTTGATTTGATCTTAATTGTGAAACTGCCTAAAACTTTACATAATCAAAAGGCAGATTTTTTTATATTGTCAAGTAGTCTAATCACCCCCCCCTCTAGACATACTTCTTCGATCCTACAATTGGTATCAGAGCCTTGGTCTCCATTGCTTTGGTTTACACACCATTGGAGGAAGATGGACGTGTCTACGGATGGGAGTGTTAGCCATAGAGTGCCTGTTCTTAATGGAAGGTTCTATAACTCTTGGAGGTCTGAAATGCTTAGTATCTTTAAGATGTACAATTTGTGCAAATATGTTGAGACCCCCTATGTGCCTCCTTTTGATCCCTTGCACCCTACCATGGATGAAGAGCTTGATTTGCTTCGTAACCTTAGAACTGTAAATCTTATCATTAGAGGGTTACCCGATGACTTGCTTAATCTTGTTACAAATTTTGAGTGTGCCTATGCTATGTGGAAATTCCTGGAAGAACTTTATCCGGACTACTCGTTGAGAAGTCTTGATGAAATTCTACACAAGACTATTGAATTTGATAAGTTGCACCCCAATGATCCCAACTTTGATAAATGCTTTTTTGAGCTTCGTGATCTTATGAAAAAGAAGGGTGATCCCGGTCTTATCAATATTATCATTAGAAATGCTATTGCATTGCATTCCGAAGACTATTGTCACATTGACCAAATTAATGCAAGTACTTATCAAATTGACCTAGGTGTTGATGATGAACAATCTATGGGTCAATATGATGATGAGCATGAGCATGATGATGATTACTCCGATTCGGACACCGAGCTAGACAAGGTCATGAAGAGTCTCAATCTCATGGCAAATCTGAGAGACTACATGTCCGGTGGAAAAGAGTGGATTCTTGATAGTGGATGCACCGATCACATGACCGGAGACAAAGACATGTTTCGAGAGCTTGCAAAGAACGATGGTCCACGCAAGTATGTGACTTTTGGAGACAACTCCAAGGGTAAGGTACTTGGCCTTGGTAAGGTGGCCATATCTCATGATAGCTCTATTCAAAATGTCATGCTTGTAGAATCTCTTGGATACAATTTACTTTCCGTGTCTAGATTAGCTGACTTTGGATTCAATGTGCTATTCACCAAAGTAGATTGCCAAGTCTTTCGTCGTGATAATCAAAACATGGCTTTTACCGGTATCCGTAGAGGTGATCTATATATTGTTGATTTCACTAAGAAAGCCCAACCTAGAGCTTGTTTCATTGCTAAATCCTCTAAAGGTTGGTTATGGCATAGAAGGCTAGGACATGTTGGTATGCGTAATCTAGACAAGCTAATCAAAGGTGATCATATTCTTGGTGTTAAAGATGTTTTCTTTGACAAAGATAGACTTTGTAGTGCCTGTCAAGCAGGAAAACAAGTTGGTGGAAGTCATCCCATGAAAAACATCATGACCACAAGGAGACCGCTTGAGCTTCTTCATATGGATCTCTTCGGTCCCAATGCTTACAAAAGCCTTGGTGGTAACTCCTTTGGTCTAGTTATAGTTGATGATTATTCCAGATTTACGTGGGTATTTTTCCTTGATGATAAATCGCAGGTTCAGAGGATCTTCAAGACCTTTGCCAAAAAGGCCCAAAATCAATTTGAGGTGAAGATCAAGAAAGTTCGGAGTGACAATGGAACGGAGTTCAAGAACGCCAATGTAGACTCTTTTCTCGATGAGGAAGGAATTCTACATGAGTTCTCGGCTACGTACACGCCTCAACAAAATGGAGTTGTTGAGAGGAAGAACCGAACGCTCATAGAGATGGCAAGAACGATGCTTGATGAATACAAGACACCGAAGCACTTTTGGGGAGAAGCGGTCGAGACAGCGTGTCATGCTATCAACAGGCTTTATCTTCATAAGCTACTCGGCAAGACATCATACGAGCTTCTCACCGGTAACAAACCCCAAGTGGGATACTTTCGTGTCTTTGGTTCTAAGTGCTATATCCTTGATAAGCATCGTCGGTCTAAATTTGCTCCTAAATCTCATGAAGGCTTTCTCCTTGGTTATGGATCAAACTCCCACACCTACCGTGTCTACAATAATTTCACCCGAAAGGTTGAAGAGATGGTAGATGTGAAGTTTGATAAATCTAATGGCTCGCAAGTAGAGCAAATGCCTATTGATGTAGGAGACAAGGACCCATCGGAAGCTATCCAAGATTTATCTATTGGAAAGATCCGTCCCATGGAAGTGAAGGAGAGTACCTCATCTACATATGTGGAGCCACCTACCTCACGGCGAGATGAACCTCAAGGCAACATGGAGGCCTCCACTAGTGGAACTCACCAAGATGAGGAAATGCAACAAGAAGATCCACCACAACCTCCTTCTCCACCGCCTTAAGACAACACCAACAACAATGAAGAAGAAGAAGAAGAAGATGAAGATGATGAGGAAGCTGAGCCACAACATCAACAAAAGCTATCCCGAGTTCGAGCAAGAGTCAAGAAAAAATCATCCCGTGGAACAAATGATGAACGACATCAACTCCGGGAGAATTACCCGCTCTAAAACTCGCTTAGCTAACTTTTGTGAGCATTACTCATTTATCTCTAGTATTGAACCTATGAAGGTAGAAGAAGCACTTGAAGACCCAGATTGGGTGAACGCTATGCACGAAGAACTACACAACTTCGAGAGGAACAAGGTATGGACTTTGGTAGAGAAGCCCAACGATGATCAAAACATCATTGGAACCAAATGGGTGTTTCGAAACAAGCAAGATGAAGATGGACAAGTCATCCGCAACAAGGCTCGTCTCGTAGCTCAAGGTTACACACAAGTCGAAGGTATGGACTATGGTGAGACCTATGCCCCCGTTGCTAGACTTGAGTCCATTCGCATTCTTCTTGCTTATGCCAATCACCATGATATTACTCTCTATCAAATGGATATCAAAAGTGCTTTCCTAAATGGTGAAATTGAGGAGGAAGTATTTGTGAAACAACCTCCCGGATTTGTGAATCCCAAAAAGCCTAATCATGTTTACAAGTTGCACAAAGCTCTTTATGGTCTTAAACAAGCTCCTAGAGCTTGGTACAAATGCTTAACTAGCTTTCTTCTTGAAAAAGGCTTTGAGATTGGAAAGATAGACTCAACGCTGTTCACAAAAAGGGTTAATGGTGAACTATTTGTGTGCCAAATATATGTTGATGATATTATCTTTGGTTCAACTAACCCCCATTTTAGCAAGAAGTTTGGACAGCTCATGTCGGAGAAGTATGAGATGTCCATGATGTGTGAACTCAAATTCTTCCTTGGGTTGCAAATCAAGCAATCTAAGGAGGGTACCTTTGTCTCACAAGCAAAGTACACCAAGGATCTCTTCAAGAAGTTCAACATGCAAGAAAGCAAAGGTATGAGTACCCCCATGCCTACTAGTGGACATAATGACTTGACAAAAGATGGAGAACCCGTTGATCAAAGGGTTTACCGTTCTATGATTGGTTCTCTACTATATCTTTGTGCTTCTCGTCCTGACATAATGTTGAGTGTATGCATGTGTGCGCGATATCAAGCAGCCCCTAAAGAATGTCATCTTAAAGCTGTTAAAAGGATAGTGAGATACTTGATACACACACCAAACTTTGGCATTTGGTATCCTAAGAGGGCCTCTTTCGATCTTGTTGGCTATTCCGACTCGGACTATGCCGGTGACAAGGTTGATAGAAAGTCAACTTCGGGTACGTGTCAATTCCTTGGTCGATCCCTTGTATCTTGGTCCTCCAAGAAACAAAATTCGGTATCTTTTTCCACTGCCGAAGCAGAATATATTGCTGCTGGTTCGTGTTGTGCTCAATTGCTATGGATGACACAAACGCTTAAAGATTATGGGATACATGTGAGACGTGTTCCCTTGCTTTGTGACAATGAGAGTGCAATTAAAATTGGACACAATCCAGTGCAACACTCTCGAACAAAGCATATTCAAGTTCGTCACCATTTTATTCGTGATCATATTGCCAAGGGTGATATTAATCTTAAGCATGTTCGTACTGACAAACAACTTGCTGATATCTTTACAAAACCTCTTGATGAGAAAGTGTTTTGTCGCTTAAGGAGTGAGTTGAACATCATTGATGCTTCAAACTTGGAGTGAGAACTCCATTGATGCATGCAAGGCATGAGCTCTCTTGACCAATCCTTGATATTTCTCTTATGATGATGATCATATGTCTTGGACACATTTGCCTCCTTGTATTGCATCTAACTCCTTGCAGGTACTTGGATGATCTACATTCCACAAGATTACCACACACTCAAATCATGAGTAATCTTGTCATTTGACCAAGTATCTAGCCCTTTGGGATGTTGAGTTCAAGGAACAAAATTCCACATATCCTTTTTGACACCTTATACATCTAGTATTTCACTCTTGTCATCTTGGATATCCTCGAGTATTTCCTTGCTTGCCTAACCCATGTAGGAAGACGAACTACACAAGTAGAAATGGCGCTCCAACTTCACATTCAAAGAGCACCTACATCAAGC
The DNA here is from genome assembly GCA_902687465.1 of Secale cereale. Lineage (NCBI taxonomy): Eukaryota > Viridiplantae > Streptophyta > Magnoliopsida > Poales > Poaceae > Secale > Secale cereale. Next base: position 355,650,185 of record LR738713.1, read on the forward strand.
TTACCTACATGAGTAAAGCAACAACAAGCCCAAGGTATGTTCTTCACATCTTTGAGGAGCTTTGCTCAAAGTCATGAGTACAAGCAGCTTCATAAGATGTGATCACATCAAATGCTTAATCGAAAAATGGCAACCCCATTTTGAGCTTAAACGATGAGTATGACCTATGATCAAATGTCCTCATTTGACTCCTAAGTCAATATACTCAAACATAGGTGACTTTGTCGCCGACCTTTTTCTAGATGAAGTACATATGCTTTTGGAGTTTTTCTGTTTCTTATGTTCTCTCATTGAGTCTTCATTTCAAAAAAAAAACTTCATCTAGGAATCTTTTTATTTCTTTTCTTATGTTTCTTTGAATATCCTTCTGGCTCTGATCAATTCCTTGAAAATCTTTCACAAATTCATTGCAAATATTTTGAAACATTCCTCGCAAAGTGAGCTGAATTATTTCTGTATTTCCTTGGAATTAAACTCGGAGTCACCGATTTAAACTTTTCGGTCTAACCGAAAAGGATTCGGACCCACCGATCCATCTAATTCGGTGTCACCTATTTATCTTCCAGGATATCATCTTCTGCAGCTCCACTCAAATTTAAATCTTAAAGGGGAGAAGACTCAATGTTTCTCTATGCATGTTCTTATTTGCCCTGTTGTGATTCTTAAGGATCCCACTTCTTTCCTTTCATCTTTCCTGTCCTTCCTAGTTTGCTGTCCTTTTCGGCACTTGATGTCAAAGGGGGAGAAGACTTAGGGGGAGTAAGGGGAGAAGAGAACACTTAGGGGAAGAAGAAAAGCAATCTTATTTTAAGGGGGAGAGAATCACATCAAAGCTTTGCCTTGCTTTACATTGGATTTGTTCTCAATTGGCATCATTTTTTTTTGATTTTGCTATTTCCATCAAAACCCCTTGTTCTGATATCTTATGGAATCTTTCAGTTTAGAGGGAGAAGACTTAGAGGAATCTTCACAATTGATAGCTTATGGAAAGCAAAATCTCTCAGAGTTCATTGAAAATCTTTTAGTTTCGGAGACATGTTTGCTGATTCAAGCCTGTGCTCAATATGAGACACTCTTTATACATGTCCTCCCTGGCTTGGTACTCTTGATGTTCTTGCAGTTGGTTGAAGGAATACTCTTGTGTTATCTAACCTTGTTTTCTCAAGTTTATCCCTTCAGGTACAATGCCAAGGAACCTCAAGGTAAGTATATGCACCTTGCAGAATGTGCATGATGGTGACTTGCTTGTAAATACTTGTTTGCAAGAAATCACCATGCACATATGCATTATCACTCACTTCCCTTTCATCTGCTCTGATGCATATAGCCAAGCTGCATGTAGCACATCTTGCTTATCTCTCTTGTGTGCTTGTGGTAGTCCAAAACCATAATTTATGAAAATCTTGCACACTTGTAGGGGGAGCCTGTGTACTACATGCTTGTCAAAGCTTTCGTGATAATTCTGTCTTTCTTTCAATAAGCTTTGATGTCTTGTTTAGTATAATTTCAGTGTGTTGCCATCAATTACCAAAAAGGGGGAGATTGAAAGCACATTTGCTCCCTGGGTGGTTTTGGTAATTAATGACAACATACTTTGTGGTTGGACTAATGCTTTTATCAAGTATGTTTCAGGAAATCCAATCACATTGGTATGGCAAGATGACTGAAGAAGTGGACCCCTCAAATGCTAAGGCAAGCATTGGCAAAAGCTCAAGACTTCATTTTTGGTTTAGTGATCCAAGATCACATTGAGTCCATAAGAAAAGCCAATACTATTAAAAGGGGATGAGGTTGTGTTGATGATCTGGTTGCTCAAGTGCTTAGTGATATATCTCCTTCAACTATCAGCACCTTTCACTACTATACACACTCATAAGTAATCTCGGACAAACCGATTCTTCCAACTCAGTCACACCGAGATGAACCACTTCTGCCATATTCCAAACCCTAGAAAAATCGGTCATTCCGAGTTTGAGATCGGTCTCACCGAAACTGAACTGCCAATCTTCTGTAACCATTTCACATCATTTCGGAATAACCGAGTTTGTATTATCGGTCTCACCGAAATGGGCAAGCTTCTGTCTTGGCTCAAATCGGTCTCACCGATATTGCATTTTTGGTCTCACCGATTCTGGCATGTTCCTGTCTTTTCTCAAATCGGTCTAACCGAGTTTTCTCTCTCGGTCCCACCGAAAACTCCAACGTTCATATCAGTTACACTTTCGGTCTCACCGAGATGGTATTTTCGGTCCCACCGAAAATCCCAATGTTCACTATATTTGAACTTTCGGTCTGACCGAGTTTTCACTTCGGTCTCACCGAGATGGCTCAATTATGTGTGTAACGGTTGGATTTTGTGTGGAGGCTATATATACCCCTCCACCCCCTCTTCATTCGTAGAGAGAGCCATCAGAAAGTCTACCACTCCTACCTTACACTTTCTGAGTAGAGAACTACCTACCCTTGTGTTGAGATGAAGTCATTCCATTCCTACCATATGAAACTTGATTTCTAGCCTTCCCAAGTTGCTTTCCACTCAATCCTTTCTTCCACCACAGCCATATCAGTGAGGAGAGTTGAGTGTTGGGGAGATTATCATTTGAAGCACAAGAGCAAGGAGTTCATCATCATCAACACCATCTATTACCTTTTGGAGGGTGGTGCCTCCTAGATTGGTTAGGTGTCGCTTGGGAGCCTCCGTCTTTGAGATGTGGAGTTGAACCAAGAAGTTTGTAAGGGCAAGGAGATCGCCTACTTCGTGAAGATCTACCCCGAGTAAGGCTAGTCCTCCGTGGGCGTAGGCCATGATGGAATAGACAAGGTTGCTTCTTCGTGGACACTTCGTGGGTGGAGCCCTCCGTGGACTCGCGCAGCCGTTACCCTCCGTGGGTTGAAGTCTCCATCAACGTGGATGTACGATAGCACCACCTATCGGAACCACGACAAAAATCTTCGTGTCACCAAACTGCGTTTGATCTTCTCCACCTCTCTTTACTACATGTGCAATTTACTTTCCGCTGCCCATACTCTAGAATTGCATGTGTAGTGTGATACTTGATTTGATCTTAATTGTGAAACTGCCTAAAACTTTGCATAATCAAAAGGCAGATTTTTTTATATTGTCAAGTAGTCTAATCACCCCCCTCTAGACATACTTCTTCGATCCTACAAATACCCTGGCTGTCGTACCCGATCTCGTGAGCAGTATCAAGAATAGTCAGCATTATGACTCTGAAGTCGAGAAGATTAAACGCTATCTCGCAGAAGGAAAGCCCTCATTCTTCATTGTTACTAATGATGGCGCCTTGTACTTCAAGGGCCGCCTAGTGGTTCCGAGTAAGAGTGAAAACCTGGACAAGACTTAGGAGGTTATGAAAGAAGCTCCTGATACGCCTCTGTCTATTCATCCTGGTAGTACTAAGATGTACCAAGACATTCGTCAGAGATTCTGGTGGTCTAATATGAAGCTAGACATTGCTCGTTATGTTGTTGAGTGTGACGTTTGCCGCGTATCAAAGCAGAACATCAAATGCCTGCTGGAACCTTGCAACCTATCTCTATTCCTGAATGGAAATCGGACCATGTTGAAATGGACTTCATCACTGGATTTCCCAAATCGCAGAAAGGTAATGATGCAATTCTTGTCGTCATTGACCGGCTTTCTAAAGTTGCACATTTTTTGGCTGTCAAAGAAACGATTACTGCTAGTCAGCTAGCAACTCTCTACATGTCATGAATTGTTTCACTTCATGGTATTCCACTGGTGATCAGTTCAGACCGTGGCAGTTTATTCACTTCAAGATTCTGGGCAAGTTTCCAAGAAGCTATGGGAACACATCTGTCATTCAGTACGGCTTTGCATCCTCAGTCGCAAGGACAAGTTGAATGCGTCAACCAAATTCTCAAAGACATGCTTCGAGCTTGTGTAAATTCCTTTGGTAAGAAATGGGAGGAATCTCTCCCGTATGCCGAGTTATCTTATAATAATACCTATCAAGCTAGTTTGAAGATGGCTCCCTTCAAAGTGTTATATGGACGAAAGTGCTGAACCCCTCTAAACTAGTCAGAAACTGGGGAACGTTCACTCTTCGGTCCGGATATTATTCAACACGCTCAAGAGCAAGTCCGCGTCATCCGCAAGAATCTGAAGACTGCTCAGTCACGTCAGAAAAGTCAGTATGACCGTCATCATCAAGACATGGTCTATCAACCTGGCGAAAAGGCTTATCTTCGAGTTACACCAATGAAGGGTGCTCACCGCTTCGGGATCAAGGGCAAGTTAGCTCCTCGCTATAATGGTCCATTCACTATTCTTGAAAGGCGTGGGAAGGTGGCATATCAACTGGAGCTGCCGCCGAACCTTTTCTCAGGTTCACGATGTGTTCCACGTGTCTCAACTCTGTCGCTGCTTCAAGGACCCAGTCTGAGCAGTGGATCACGAAGTGCTCGAGTTGCAATAGGACCTCTCCTATAAAGAGCACCCGGTCTGCATTCTTGACCAAGCTGAATGTCGCACACTTCAGAAGGCGATTAAGTTCCTCAAAGTCCAGTGCTCGCATCACTCTAAAGACGAAGCCACTTGGGAACGCGAGGATCGTCTTCGCGAAGAATACCCCGCAATGTTTCCTTCTACCTCCTAAATCTCGGGACGAGATTTCTTGTAGTGGAGGAGAATTGTAACACCCGGATAGTTTAGCTACAGTGAACCTCTGCTAATGATGACACGTCACCTCGATTACTGTTGTTAATCTCGCGTTGGATCAAAACTGTTCAAATTCAAATCTAAACTTTAGTCAAATGTCAAAAGTTTTCAAACATTAAAACTAAAATGTTCGGAGTGTGCCAATTAATGCTTAGGAATTTATGGTAATGGAACCACACTTTTACCGGATGCCTAAATATTTCAAAATCAATTAAAACAGAAAAGGAAATAAATAAAGAAAAGAAGATACAAAACATAAAGCAAAAGAAAATATCAAACCCCCTCCCCACGGGCCATTTGGGCCATTTGGCCAACAGCCAGGCCGGCCCACCTACTGGCCTACTTAGGCCCCTGCCCTCTCACTGAAACCTTAATCCCCTCCCACTCCCCTCGCTCTCCCCTGTCCTGGTCTAGATTGAGATTGATCCCGACGACCTCGCCTTGCCGCCCGAAGCTGCTCGACGCCGTCTCCTCCCGTCGTTGTCGTCGGACCTCCCTGTCGGACTTCCTCGTCCTCACCTCTCCCTTGCTGGCTCCACCGAGCCACGCCACCCCTCTTCTCACGACGCCCATGAGCACTAACACAATTGTGCAGAAGGGCAGTAGAAAAAGACATGATCTCTTGTTTCTAGTTCCTACATGTGGCACATGTCAAAAGTATAGTCATGCATATAAAAGTTTTTCCTCTACAGAAGAGCTCTAGTGCTCAGACTGTTACTAACCAGAAGCCAAAAGAAAATTTTGTCTTGGAGTTGACAATGAGTTTTCCAAAACTATATTAGAACTATTGAAATCTCTAGCGCTATGGACAAAGCTTTATATGCCTTGGAAACTGTCACATCCCAGATTTTTTCCAAATCTGGTATGATGAAAATTTCACAGGGAATTCAATTTTTCTAGGAAAAACGCATGAATGCCTAAGGTTGCTTGTGATTTACTTTCATTTGCCTGATTGTTTGATTGATTATTTGCTTAGGAAGGGCCAAGCCCAATGCCACTAGTGGAATCCAAGCTAGCCGTTTATTAAAACCAAGCCAACCTGAAGTATTACTTGGTCATAAGGCTATCCTTAACAAGCCCCGAATGATACTCAAAGCCAAATGAATTTCCCGAATGAATTGAATTCGATCTGTTTTGGAAATCTATTAAAAATCAAAGGGAAATTATTTAAACTGGCTTTGCATTTATTTGGCAGAAAAAGGAATTTCATAAGTCAAAATATTGATTTTGACCTTCTGCCAGTTTTTCAAACTGGATTTGAAACACATTTGGTTTTGAAACCAAATTCAAAAAGAAAAGAAAAGAATAAGTGCAGAACATATATGTCCAAAATACTCAAACAAAAAGTTGGCATGGTATGAAGTATTCCATTTGGAATTTGAAAATAGCCAATGCTGGAAGAAACTCAAAGTCCAAAACAGAATTGAATTTAGAAAGGAAACAGAAACAGAAAAAAGAAAAAAAGGAAAGAAATAAAGAAAAGAAACTGATCCAGCCAACCAGGCCGAAGCCCAGCTAGCCCGCCCAGCCGACCAACGTCCAGCCCCATGCCCCTCTCTCTTCCCCCACTGACATCGGACCCTGCATGGTAGGGTCATTCCCAACATCCTGCACCAACAATCCCCAGGTCGCCTACAACCGCACTTGCACACGCGCACGATCCCACGCCCTCACGTCCATCGTGCATGCCTGCCCTAGCCACGAAGCCCCTATAAATCTTCTCGTCCTCCTCTCCATTTCTCCCAACCTCGTGATGCCCATCGTCGTCAGGCTGTAGTGCCGCAAGCTTGCCTTCACCGCACTGACCTAGTTCCCGCTGACCAAAATCCAGCGAGGTAGCCGCTGCCACGACCAGCCACCAACCGACCTAACGCACCACGACAAACCTCCCATACATCCTTGCCATGCCCA
>LR738713.1:355656807-355679489 GCA_902687465.1 Secale cereale
CCGACCAACGTCCAGCCCCATGCCCCTCTCTCTTCCCCCACTGACATCGGACCCTGCATGGTAGGGTCATTCCCAACATCCTGCACCAACAATCCCCAGGTCGCCTACAACCGCACTTGCACACGCGCACGATCCCACGCCCTCACGTCCATCGTGCATGCCTGCCCTAGCCACGAAGCCCCTATAAATCTCCTCGTCCTCCTCTCCATTTCTCCCAACCTCGTGATGCCCATCGTCGTCAGGCTGTAGTGCCGCAAGCTTGCCTTCACCGCACTGACCTAGTTCCCGCTGACCAAAATCCAGCGAGGTAGCCGCTGCCACGACCAGCCACCAACCGACCTAACGCACCACGACAAACCTCCCATACATCCTTGCCATGCCCAAAGCCCCATGGGGCGTCGACTTCGTCGTTGCCCGAACCTCACAGCTCCCCGCCATTAACTCTGTTGAGGTAAGCCATCGCCTACGCGTCCCACCTTGTCCATTCGATCCCTCGCGTTTGCCCACATCCCCTGACCCCATTCATGCACCGCCCATGCGCTCGAATTGGAGTGCAAAAACCACAGCTAAGAGCGTTGCCGTCCCCGACGTCTCCGGTGACCTCGCCGCGCTCTCTGTCGTCACCACGCCTGGCCAGCGCCACCTTCGTTTTTTCTGTGGAGCACCATGTCCAGCCGTGCCTTCCATCATCGCGAGCGACCATTGGAGTGTCGAATCTGACAAGTCCTGAGCCACGCGCTGCCGTCCACCTCTGTGCACTCGTTCTCCGGCCAGTCTTCGACGACCTAGCTCCAGTGAGTACGCTCTTTCATCTATTGCTGGACGTTTGATCTCGATTGCCCGCACATGGTTAATTCACTTATTCGAACCGGTATCAGCCAACCAGAAGCTCCTATGTCACAACCTTATCCAGAGAAAAATTGTTTAATTAAATTGAATTGGCAATTTTATAGAAAATCCCTTTGGATATTAAAACCATCATAACTCTTTATCTGTAAATCCAAATTTAGTGAAACTTTTTTGCATAATGATCCTTAGGAAATGCACTTTCACCTAGGCAAATAAATTGTCAAAAATGAATATTTTAAAAATTCAAATTCAAATAGAATTAATTCAAATTTAAATAGGGCATAACTTGCAAATTATAAATCCAATTAAAATGGTTCCTTTTGCAATTGAACCTAGTGAAATATAGTTTCATCTTTGCTACTGCAGTAAAATATAACATAATTTAATTTGATCTTGAATATAGTTAAAAAGTAGCTACAATTCAAACATAAATTGAAACAAGATTTGGTTAACTTTGAATTAAAATGTTTAATAGGATAATTATTTGGTAACACATTTCAGAAACTTTAATAAGTAAACTTTTTATTATTATTATTTGACTTTAGGAATTTAATTAATTTGAAATAAATTGAAACTAGATAGTTATAACTTTTAAACCCTAGGTTTAATTTGAATAAAGCTATTGCAATATGGTTTAATGAACTGAATAAAGCCTAGTAATTAGTGTGGAGTGACAATTGACTTTAGGTTAAATTAGTTCAAACTTAAGTAAAGTTTGAAAACTACTTACAAAGAGTAGGTCATTTTGGATTTATATTTGACTTTAATTTAAACTTGGATTAAATAAATAAATATTAGTAATTATATTGGATTGTATTTGACTTCAGAGAAAGCATTACTTATAATTGTGTTGATTTGGACCAACTTAATGAATTATGAAATCATTCATAATTCAAATTAACTTAGTGAAACATAATCAACTTGTGAGCTCGATTCAATTTGAATTCAAATAAGGCGAACCCTAGTTCAAATCCAAATTGAATAGGAAGCCTGTCCAAGTTATCATTTTCAGACCCGTATGTATTCAAGCTCATGAAAGGTCAACAAGTTTGAATAGTCATTCAAACTTGAACATGAACTTGGTTATCCAAGATTCATACACCTTGACTTCTGTTAGTAAGATTCTTCTAATTGAATCTGGAAACCGCAACTTGACATCACATGCTAATTATGTGATGAACCCTATCATTTTAAATTGCATGTGAACCCATATGTCATATGCATTCATTTGAAACTACATGTGAACCCTTATGTCACATGCATTCCAATTAACAACACTATGGTGTTTTCCAAACTATTATGAGTTAACACTGACACATGATCTCACAATGCAATGACACTGACACCAGACACAACACTTAATATATGTTTGATTGTGTTGTATGGTTGTATATGATTGCTCTTTACTTACGTTAGATTGTACAGAGAGTGAAGAGTAACTCAATCAAGATTGTGAGATCGAAGAATCGTCAATACCAGGCAAGTAGAACCTTTGATCATAACCTATGTTTTCATGCATTGTAGTTGTTTTCAACTAGGAAATCATAATAGCATTTTTCCTTTATTCTTGACAGAATCCATTAGAAGGAATGCATGTCCATTATACTTTGGCCTTGTAACCAATGAGTAGTTTCATAGCTGCTATAACGTGGATTGGGATCACATTAAAGATTAATTATGGTTGACTACTTAACTACTACTTAATTAAGGAATCAACCTGGGTGGACTGGCTTTGATTGGGTCATGGGAGTGTAGTCATTGGTGGGGAATGCCACCTTTTTGATTAGCTGCCATCACTACTGCAGGATGCTTCTAACGCGACACTATTGGAGACCCTTTGACGAAACTGTGTGTGATGCATGAATCGCAAACAGTGATGTAAAAATGTCAAAAAGATGCAAAACGTTTGCGATGAAGGATACATCAAACACAATTCTGATTTTAGTTGCGTGTGCGATGTGGGGCATACGATTGATCGATACGAACTATTTTCGATGAGATGGAATAACAAAAACGAGCAGCCATATAAAGGTGTGTGCGATATACGGCATACAGTTCACTCCGATGAACTGTTTGTGATGATTGAGTAGAACACAAACGATTTGTGTAACAAGATGTGTGTGATACCCGGCAAACAGATCGGTAATTCGAATTGTGTGCGATCATTATAGACAGCCCATACAGTCTTTTTTGTGAATTGTGTGCTCGTTAGGGCACACAATTCAAGAAACCAACTTGTGGGCGATAATGTAAAAGATCTCTATCGAATACACATTACTAACCGTCTACGATGAGATTGACAGGGAAACAGAGATAACAAATTAATATGGGCGAACGGAAACAGAGATATATACAGTCTGCTTAATTTAGTTCTTCTTATTGTTGTTGTTGTTGGGTGGACCCGTGACATCGTCTTGGTGAGGACGCTTCTTGCCGCTGACCATTGGCTTTTCATTGTTGTTACCGTCGTCGTCGTCATTGTTGTCGTCCTCCTCCTCCTCCTTGTTCGACCATTCCTCTTCATCATCATCGTCGTCCTCTTCTTCGTCCTTCGACGGCTCCCCGTCTGTCTGGTTGTCGTCTGACGACTCCGAAGGCGGCGTCCCTTCCATGATCCGGATTTAATCGAGGTTTGGGCTCGACGTCAAACTCATGGAAGATGAGCGGGATGACACTACTGTAGGATGCTGCTAACGCGACATTATGATCATAGACCCTTTGATGAAACTATGTGCGATCCATTAATCGCAAACGGTGATGTAAAATAACCGTCAAAAAAGATGCAAAGCATTTGCGATGAAGGATGAAAGAAATATGCCCTAGAGGCAATAATAAAGTTGTTATTTATATTTCCTTATATATCATGATAAATATCTTTTATTCATGCTAGAATTGTATTAACCGGAAACTTGATACATGTGTGAATACATAGACAAAACAGAGTGTCCCTAGTATGCATCTACTTGACTAGCTCGTTAATCAAAGATGGTTGAGTTTCCTAAACCATAGACATGTGTTGTCATTTGATCAATGAAATCACATCATTAGGAGAATGATGTAATGGACAAGACCTATCCGTTAGCTTAGCATAATGATTGTTTAGTTTTATTGCTATTGCTTTCTTTATGACTTATACATGTTCCTCTGACTATGAGATTATGCAACTCACGAATACCGAAAGAACACATTGTGTGTTGTCAAACGTCACAACGTAACTAGGTTATTATAAAGATGCTCTATAGGTGTTTCAGAAAGTGTTTGTGGTGTTGGCATAGATCAAAAATAGGATTTACCACTCCGAATGTCGGAGAGGTATCTCTGGGCTCTGTCGTTAATACACATCATAATAAGCCTTGCAAGCAAATGACTAATGAGTTAGTCACGAGATGATGTATTACGGAACGAGTAAAGAGACTTGCCGTTAACGAGATTGAACTAGGTATGATGATACCGACGATTGAATCTCGGGCAAGTAAGATACCGATTACAAAGGGAACAACGTATGTGTTATGTGGTTTCATCGATAAAGATCTTCGTAGAATATGTAGGAGCCAATATGAGCATCCAGGTTCCCCTATTGGTTGTTGACCGGAGAAGTGTCTCGGTCATGTCTACATAGTTCTCGAACCCATAGGGTCCACACGCTTAACGTTCGATGACGATTTGTATTATGAGTTATGAGTTTTTGGTGACTCGAGATTGCCCGGAGTCCCGGATGAGATCACGGACATGTCGATGAGTCTCTAAATGGTCGAGACATAAAGAATGATATATTGGACGATGTTATTCGGACATCGGATAAATATCAAAGTGTCGGGGGGTTATCGAAACCCCTGGGAGGGAATTAATGGGCCACCATGGGCCTTATTGGAGAGAGAGAGGAGGGAAGCCGGGGCAGGCCGCCCCCTAGCAGTCTGAATTGGACAAGGGAAGGGGGGCGGCGCCCCCTTTCGTACGCCCTCTCCCTCTCCTTCCTTCCCCCTCTCTTCCCCTTGTTGGAAACCTACTAGGAATAGGATTCCTAGTAGGAATCCTATTTGGGGCGCGCCCTATGAGGGCCGGTCGGCTCCCCCTTGCTCCTTTATATACCAGGCAGGGGGCACCCTAGAACACACAAGTTGACAATTGTTTTAGCCGTGTGCGATGCCCCCCTCCATAGATTCCACCTCAGGTCATATTGTCGTAGTGCTTAGGTGAAGCCCTGCGTGGATCACATCATCAACATCATCTCCACACCGTCGTGCTGATGGAACTCTCCCTCGTCCTCAACTGGATCAAGAGCTCGAGGGACGTCATCGTGCTGAATGTGTGCTGAACACAGAGGTGTCGTACGTTCGGTACTTGGATCGGTTGGATCGTGAAGCGTTCGACTACATCAACCGTGTTACTAAATGCTTCCACTTTCGGTCTACGAGGGTACATGGACACACTCTCCACGCTCTTTAATATGCTTCTCCTAGATAGATCTTGTGTGATCGTAGGATTTTTTTTGAATTACTACGTTCCCCAGCAGTGGCATCGTGAGCCAGGTCTATGCGTAGATGATATGCACGAGTTCAACACGAAGAGTTGTGGGCGATAATAGTCATACTGCTTACCACCAACATCATATTTTGATTCAGCGGTATTGTTGGATGAAGCGGCCCAGACCGACATTACATGACTGCGTTCATGAGACTGGTTCTACCGATGTGCTTTGCACATAGGTGGCTGGCGGGTGTCAGTTTCTCCAACTTTAGTTGAATTGAGTGTGACTACAGCGGATCCTTGTTGGAGGTTAAATCAACACACTTGATGAAAAATTGTTGTGGTTTTGATGCGTAGGTAAGAACGATTCTTACTAGAAGCTGTAGCAGCCATGTAAAACTTGCAACAACAAAGTAGTGGACGTCTACCTTGTTTTTGCAGGGCATGTTTTGATGTGATATGGTCAAGACGTGATGAGTTATACGATATTGTATGAGATGATCATGTTTTGTAAATTATCGGCAACCGGCAGGAGCCTTATGGTTGTCTCTATATTGTATGAATTGCGAACGCCATGTAATTGCTTTACTTTATCACATGAGTTAGCGATAGTAGTAGAAGCAATAGTTGGCGAGACGACCATGATGCTATGATGAAGATCATGGTGTCAAGCCGGTGACGATGGAGATCATGACGATTCTTTGGCGATGGAGATCAAAAGCACAAGATGATGATGGTCATATCATGTCACATATTTTGATTGCATGTGATGTTTATCTCATTATGCATTTTATTTTGCTTAGTACGACGGTAGCATTATAAGATGAGCCCTTACAAAATTTCAAGGTACAAGTGTTCTCCCTGAGTATGCACCGTTGTGACAGTTCATCGTGCCGAGACACCACGTGATGATCGGGTGTGATAAGCTCTACGTTCACATACAACGGGTGTAAGGCAATTTTGCACATGCAGAATACTCGGGTTAAACTTGACGAGCCTAGCATGTACAGCCACGGCCTCGGATCACTGGAGACCGAAAGGTAGAGCGTGAATCATATAGTAGATATGATCAACATAAGATGTTCACCATTGGAAACTACTCCATCTCACGTGATGATCGGACATGGTTTAGTTGATTTGGATCACGTGATCATTTACATGACTAGAGGGATGACTATCTAAGTGGGAGTTCTTTAAGTAATATGATTAATTAAACTTTAATTTATCATGAACTTAGTCCTGATAGTTTTTGCATATCTATGTTGTTGTAGATCAATGGCCCGTGCCACCATTCCCTTGAATTTTAATGCGTTCCTAGAGAAAGCTAAGTTGAAATATGATGGTAGCAACTACACGGACTGGGTCCATAACTTGACGATTATCCTCATTGCTGCACATAAGAATTATGTCCTGGAAGCACCGCTAGGTGAAAAGCCCGTTGCAGATGCAACACTAGACGTTATGAACGTCCAGCAGAGCAAAGCTGATGACTACTCGATAGTTCAGTGTGCCATGCTTTACGGCTTAGAATCAGGTCTTCAAAGACATTTTGAACATCATGGAGCATATGAGATGTTCCAAGAGTTGAAGTTAATATTTCAAGCAAATGCCCGAGTTGAGAGATATGAAGTCTCCAACAAGTTCTATAGCTACAAGATGGAGGAGAACAGTTCTACAGTGATGTCGGGGTATTTGGATCGACACCTATGAGATCACAAGAATCCCTACTACGGTTGCGGGGTGCGGGGTTGAGAGAAGAGCAGATCTAATAGTCAGGACACGGTTCATTTACCCAGGTTCGGGCCGCAAAGATGCGTAAAACCCTACTCCTGCTTTGGTGGATTATATGTTTGTGTTCTTCAGCTAGTGAGGAGCTCCAAAAGAGTCGTGAGGAGTTCTAAAAAGCCGAATCCTCCTCCTGGTCGCCTCGGGCCTCCTTTTATAGGGAAAAGGGGTCGCCACAGTGGCACACAGGAGGTGGAAATGGTACAGTGATGCGAGGTTATCCCTCGCATTACAGGACAAGGCGCATTTAATGCGCTTAGCTTAGGTGTCCTTGCTTTATCGGGGACGAGGGGAGACGTCCGTCTTGTCCGTCGCCGCCCCTCCTCGTGTGGACACGCTCCCTGGCCAGCAGTACCTGAGGTGCCATGTAGGCAGACAGGCAGCTGAGGTGGCGCAACGGTGGGTCTCCACGAAGATCTGTGGGTTGCCACGCAGGAGCCTGTCCAGCTGGTCGGGTCGGCAACTGTGTGGGTCGGTGGAAACCCGGTTGGTGCGGGCCTGATGGTGGCCCTGCGGGTGTCCTCGGCAAGGGCCTTGTCAGGGCTCCGGCAAGGGTCCTGTCGTGGCGCCTGCTTTCATCCCCGGCAAGGTGCTTGCCGGGGGCCTTGTAGTTCTCCTTGGCTGGGATCCCGCCAAGGGTCGTTGTCTTCTTAACTTGTATCTGATCTTGGATGTCTTCACAAAGATCTGCATGCCACCACGGGGATATCTCCCGAATCCTCGCTCCATGGGGGCGGAGGACTCAAGGGTGATCCACTCCGTAGGCACGGGGCGAGCTGCCGTGGCAAGGGTCTTGCCGGGGCTGCCAGAGCCGGCTCCCGGCAAGGACCTTGCCGGGGGAAGCCGCTTTGTCCCTTTGCTCTTTGTGGTCTTGTTCTTGGCGTTGCTCCAGTCTCCATCAAGCTTTGGTCTTACCCCGGGTCACCTCCCTTGCCATGCTTGGTGTGGTGGTGCCCGTGGCTCAGACTGCCCGTGCACAATCATAGGGGTACAAAAAGTGTACCCCTCTTTTTGTACACTTACAGGAGCCCCCAGGCCTACGCCACACATAAGCGCGACACGTTGTTGGGCCAGGCCCAGAACGGTGCGCGGGCATGCGGGGCGGTTTTTACCGTGGTAAAATTTTCCGCGCGCCGCGCCTCCCACGACCCGCGCGCGCGGCATGGGGTGGAGGGGCGTGCGTGACGTGGGCGGCATGCGTGGGGCTGTTTCTGCAGGCATGCGTCACGTCACAGTAAATGTGAAAGGAGGCGACCCGCGTCTTCCTCGTAAACGGGGGGAGGCGTGGAGGCGCGGCCCGCTTACTGGATGGGGCTGAGGCGCGGTTGTCTAGGCGTCCACTCCCCACGATCACGGGGTGGGGAGAGGTCGCCTCACCCGTCCCTTCGGTCCTGCACGTTCGCCATGTGCCTCCCATGCGTCCGAGGTGGCGAGCGGTGGAGGCGGGAAACCGAGCCATCGCTGGTTGGGGCGGCGGGTCGGTCCCGGCTCCCCTCGCCTTCCGCGTCTTGATTGGCCGAGCGGGGCGGTCGAGCTCCAGCCCCGCCCATTTATAAAGGGCGGAGGGAAGGGACGGCGCCCCGCACTCCTCCATCTTCTTTATCCTTCAGTTTCTGCTCCTCTCTTCTGTCTGCCATGAAGAGAGAAAATCCCGGCTCCTTAACGGTGGCGGCTAGGGTCGCTGCTCGACAACGCGTCCCCCTTCTCATGCACCTGCAGTGGCCGAACCAGCCACGAGGGGAAGAGGGAGGGGGCGGGGCCGTGGGCGAGGCCAGGGCGCTTGGGGAAGAGGAGGACGGGGCGGCCCGCCGGCCTCGCCCCCGCCAGCAGCTCCTCCTCCATTGGAAGGTCATATTGGAGATGACCCTTGTGAGTTCTTCATTAGGATGCGGGGGGAGCTGCGCCGTCGTCTTCGTCTCCCGACTCCATTTGCGCGAGAGATGGAGGTGGATCCGCCGGAGTTGCTGCGGCTACACATGAGGGGCTGCGAGATTAGTGGCACGCGGGCCCGCGTCGACTTCCCTGCCCCTCATGTGATGTATCTTCGCCAAGGATGGAAGAGGTTTGCTCGCATCCACAACCTGACGGATGGGCTCACCCTCCACTTCAAGTTGATGGAGGACGGCCACCTCTCCGTCAAGGTCTTCGGGCACCTAGGGACTCGCGCGAGGTGCTGCGTGGAGAGCTCCTCTGATGAAGAAGACTCCTCCTTGAACGAGGGTGACGAGGAGGACAGCGACAGCGACGACGAGGGCGGTGGACGGCAGGATGACGGGTCCGACTAGGTGTCGGGCGCCGCTCCTAGTGGCACCGGCGACCCCATCATCCACGTCGCCGGCTCCTTGAACTTCTCGGGGTCGTCTCCTTGGCGGCTGGCGTAGGGAGGCTGCGGAAGAGGAAGAGTAAGAAGGCGGGCGGCAAGGTCATCATGTCGGAGTGCGCGGGCACCGACGCCTTCGACGCGTACTGACGTCCTGCCGCCTCATCTTTGGGCTCTGCTTCTAGCGCCGTCATCACCGTCCAGCCCTTGGGAGGCCGCCGAGATGCCTTCTCGGTGTCTTCTGCCACCCGTAGCTCGCCTAGGCGCCCCTTTTGCCCTTCTCGCCTCCTTGACCTGCCTCCTGAGGAGAGGGACAAGAAAGGCATTACGGGCATCTTATCTCTTTTTAGTCTGTAAGCCTTCGGGCATCTGTTAAGTTTAAAACTTGTAATCCCCTTATTCATGTTTTTCATTCCCTATGGACTGTACCTGAATGGAATGTTTTTAATGAAAAAGGAATGTTTGCTGGGTCATTTGTTCGTAGGTAAAAACCCACAACAGGGAATAAATCCCTGATATCTTTAAGATAAACATTTTTTTCGCCCGGCAACAGGCCCTACTGTTTCCCTACTTCGCTCGACCTTTCTCACGCCCTTGGCGGAGGCAGGGATGAAGTGGGCTCAGCCTCCTCGTTTCATGCTTCCGCTGCCGCGACTACGACCAAACTTAGTCCCAGGAACAAGCCCTAGGGCCTAGAGTTATGGGAGCACAGTAGCTTAGGGAAAAGAACGAGGTTTCACATACCTCAGTCCATAATGGAATGCATGATAAGGGATAAAGAACTTATCTGAAGCTGCAGCCCCCGGCAACCCTGGTCAGCCGTGGGCGAATTCTTACCCTTGTAGCCTCCGGCAACACTGGCTCGCCGGGGCCTAGGCGCTGGTCTGTTCTTCTTTCCTTCCCTCAAGTAGCTTCGGCAAGGATGTATGCGCGTCCTGTGAACCAAAGAATACAGAGGAAAGACAAAGACTCGACCTCTAAGCTAGGGGTTAGCCGCCGCTAAGCACTATCAACCCTAACCAAGGACGAGACTCGACTCAGCATGCATGCTATAACTTAGGGCGCCAGCGCTTCATTTATTTATGCTCAGGGTCTGCGCCTGGCTTTGTACAAAGGTTTACATGCCTTGCCGGCAAGGCTTGTACAAAAGGGTGGCTTGCTGGGGGGCCCGACAAGCCGCGCCTTATGGGTAAAACTTGCGAAGATGCTCGATGTTCCAAGAATTACTCACCGGAACGGCATCCTTGGTCTCCAGGCGGACAGCGCCAGGCCTGGTGACTCGTATTACCCGATAAGGGCCTTCCCACTTCGGTGTCAACTTGTTCGTATTCCTGGCCGATTGAACGCGTCGGAGAACAAGGTCGCCTTCCTCAAAGCTTCGGGCACGGACCTTGCGGCTATGGTAGCGGCACAAGGCTTGCTGGTAGCATGCTGCTCTCACTGCCGCCCGAAGACGATCTTCCTCAAGGAGCATTGCATCGTCTTGTCGCAGTTGCTCTTGCTCAAGCTCATCATAAGCGAGCACTCGAGGTGACCCGTATATGAGTTCTGTGGGGAGAACTGCTTCTGCTCCGTATATCAGGGCAAAGGGCGTCTGGCCGGTGGCTCGATTTGGCGTCGTTCTGATCGACCAAAGAACCGCCGGCAATTCATCAATCCAGCGCCTCCCGCTCTTGTGCAGCCTGTCAAAGGTCTTTGTCCTTAGTCCTCGCAGCACTTCAGCATTTGCCCTCTCAGCTTGACCATTGCTTCGGGGGTGAGCATCGGAAGCGAAACAGACCTTGCTGCCGAGGTCTTGGGTATATTGCATGAAGGTGCGGCTTGTAAACTGTGTGCCGTTGTCGGTGATGATCCTGTTGGGTACACCAAAACGGCACACTAGTCCCTTGAAGAACTTGACGGTTGACTGAGCTATGACCTTCCTTACTGCCTCCACCTCTGGCCACTTTGTGAACTTGTCGATTGCAACGTCCAAGTACTCAAAGCCCCCGACGGCGCGGAGGAAAGGGCCCAGTATGTCGAGCCCCCAGACCGAGAAGGGCCAGGAGAGAGGAATGGTTTGAAGGGCTTGAGGTGGTTGATGAAGTTTCTTTGAATGGAACTGGCACGCTTCACACCTGGTGACCAGTGCCGTCGCATCCTGGAGGGCAGTGGGCCAGAAGAAGCCTTGCTGGAATGCCTTGCCGGCAAGGGCTCTCGACCCTATGTGGGATCCACATATGCCTCCATGTATCTCTGCCAACAGCTCCAGTCCTTCCTCTCGAGGGATGCACTTCAATTTCACACCGTTCGGTCTCCTTCTGTACAGGACGACATCGACGAACTGGTACATGGCAGACCGACATGCTACTTTCTCTGCTTCTTCCTGCTCCTCAGGAAGTTCCCTAGTCTGAAGGAATCGGACGGTATGCTGCGCCCGCGCTGGAGCCTGGGGCTCGACGGCGATGACCAAAGGCATTTCCTCCGCCAAGGGAGCGGCCATCTCGACGGCAAAAGCTTGACGCTCCACCGGAGTTAGCCCTCTGGTGGCGGGCTCAGTGTCTCCGGCAACATCCTTGCCGGCGTCTCCGGGGAGCTCGGCGGGAAAGTACTTGCCGGGCCCTGATTTCCTCCTCTTGTTCTGCTCTGTTGATGGATCAACGAATGGCTGAGAAAGCTGAACCACAAAGGTACATGGTTCCATAGGTAGCTTGAGGGCAGCGCGCTTTGACAGGTAATCGACGATGTTGTTCTCCGCTCGGGAAACGTGCTCCGCCTGTATACCGTCAAAGCACTCTTCCAACTTTCTCACTTCATCGACGTAGGCCTTCATCAACGGGCTCTGGTAATCCTTGTTGACTTGTTTGACGACAAGCTGCGAGTTGCCCCTGACAATGAGCTTCTTGATTCCGAGGTCTGCCGTGATCCTAAGACCAGCAAGCAGCCCCTCGTACTCAGCAATGTTGTTCGTTGATACCTCCCTAGGGAAGTGCATCTAGACCACGTACTTGAGGTGCTCTCTAGTGGGCGCGACCAGCAGTACGCCAGCCCCAGCGCCCTGTAAGGAGAAAGCCCCATCAAAGTACATGATCCAGTTGCAACTTGCCTCTTTGCCGGGGAGAGCAGTTTCCTGGACTTCTTCATCAGGCGTTGCGGTCCATTCTGCGACGAACTCTGTCAGGACTCGGATCTAAATTGTCAACGTACTTTCAAACTTGAGGCCAAAGCTGGACAGATCCAGTGCCCACTCTACAATCCTTCCCGTCGCATCTGGATTGTGCAATATCCGTTGCAGAGGGAGGCGAGTGACGACAGTGATCTCGTGCGCCTGGAAGTAGTGACGCGGCTTCCTCGAGGCCATAAGAAGGCCGAAGAGCAATTTCTGCACACCGGAGTACCTTGATCTAGCCCCCTGCAAGAGGGAGCTAACAAAGTAGACCGGGTGCTGCATCATTTTCTTCTTCGGCTGCACTCCAACCGGCTGTGTCGCCTCTGCACCAGTGGCATTGGGCTCTGTTGCTGCTATCACCTCATCATCGATTTCTCTCTGCGCCACTAGTGCGGCGCTGGCCACCTGGTTTGTTGCCGCTAAGTATAGCAGCAACGGTTCTTGTGGTATAGGCGCAACTAGTATTGGCGTGGAGAAAAGATACCTCTTCAGATCTTGTAATGCTGCTTTGGCTTCTAGCGTCCACTCCATTGGGCCTGCCTTTTTCAAAATCTTGAAAAAGGGGAGGGCGCGCTCGGCAGACTTGGAAATGAATCTGCTCATGGCGGCAACGCAGCCAGCAAGCCGACGCACATCCTTGACCCGTTTGGGTGCTTCAATCTGCTCTATAGCTTTGATCTTGTCCGGATTGGCTTCTATCCCACGCTGCGACACAAAGAACCCGAGAAGCTTGCCAGACGGGACGCCGAAGACGCACTTCTCAGGGTTCAGCTTGAGGTTGATCTTGCGCAGGTTTACAAATGTTTCTTGTAAATCCGGTACAAGGGTTGCCTTGTTCTTGGTTTTGACCACTATATCATCCATATAAGCCTCCATATTTCTATGGAGTTGGGGTTCAAAACCAATCTGGACTGCCCTTGCAAACGTCGAGCCAGCACTCTTCAACCCGAAAGGCATTCGTACGAAACAGTACGTACCACAAGGGGTGATGAATGTTGTCTTCTCTTTGTCTTCTCTTGCCATGAAGATCTGGTGGTAGCCGGAGTAGGCATCGAGGAACGATAGAAGGTCACACCCTGTCGTGGAGTCAACAATCTGGTCTATGCGCGGCAAAGGGAAGGGGTCCTTGGGACAAGCTTTATTGATATCTGTGTAATCAATACACAGCCTCCACTTCCCATTTGCCTTGCGCACTACCACCGGATTGGCCAACCACGTTGGGTGGAGCACTCCCCTTACCAAACCCGCAGCTTCCAGTTTCCAGATCTCCTCGGTGATGAACTCTTGCCGTTCCAAAGCTTGCTTCCTGACCTTCTGCTTGACGGGCCGCGCATGAGGACAGACAGCAAGGTGGTGCTCAATCACCTCCCTGGGAACGTCGGGGATGTCGGATGCTTGCCAGGCAAACACGTCGACATTCGCCTGCAGGAAGGTGACGAGCGCGCCTTCCTATTTGTTGTCAAGGGCGGAGCTTATGGTAAAAGCCCCTCCCGTGCCGTCCTCCTTGACAGAAACCTTCTTGGTTCCCGGTGGTGTGGCCCTGGGTCTCTTGTTTCTGCCGGTGGAGCCCTCTGGCACGTCCTCGACGGGAGCGCGACACTCCGAAGAGGTGCGCTTGCTGGAGTGGGTGTCTGGGGTCTCACCGGTCTTCTTCTTTCCGGTGGAGCTCTCTCGCACGTCCTCGACGGGAGCACAACACTCCGAAGAGGTGCGCTTCCCGGAGTGGGTGCCCGAGGTCTCGCCGGTCTTCTTCTTCTTCTTCCCTCCCGGGGCTCCAGTGGCAGGAGCGAGTGCCCTCGTAGCGGCAGCTGCTGCAACTGCTTGCTGGTACAATTGGTCAGCGCAAATCAGCGCATCTTTCTTATCGGAGGGGATGGTGATGATCGTCACGGGCCCTGGCATCTTCAGGGTGTTGTAGGCATAGTGTGATGCTGCCATGAACTTGGCCAGTGCTGGGCGGCCAAGGATCCCATTGTAAGGCAGGGGGATCTTGGCAACATCAAACACGATCCTCTTTGTCCTGTAGTTCAGATCACTTCCAAAAGTCACGGGCAGCGTGACTTTCCCCTTCGGTTGACTTCTCCCTGGGCTGACCCCCTGAAACATGCCCGTCTCTTCGAGGTCTCCATCAGGAACTTGCAGCTTCTCGATCACGGTGGGCGAAAGTAGGTTCAGACCGGCCCCGCCATCGACTAGCATCTTCGTCACCTTGAGGTTGCGTATTGTCGGTGAAACCAACAATGGCAAACACCCGACCGTAGTAGTGCGATCAGGGTGATCCTCGGCATCAAAGATGATAGGTGTGTTGGACCATTTCAGCGGCTTTTGGGCACCGGACGATGGCTCCACTGCAATAATCTCATGCGCCCACTGTTTAAGCTGGCGGTGAGAAGCATGCAACGAGGCGCCACCATCGACGCACATGGCATCCATAGCCTTCTGAAACTCTTGGCCGCCGGACTCGTCGTCCTCTTCGTGATTGTCGTCTTCAGGTCTTCTGTCGCGGCCCCGGGCGGGCCTTTCCTGCTGTTTCTCCTTGCCGCGACGGCCTGCTTGGCCGTCACGCTTCTTGCTGGACCCCTCAGCGCCGTCTTGGCCCTTCTCCTTGTCCCGCCTCTCGTATTCAGCCCTTTTCTTCTCAGCAAGGAGCTCAACCTGGTGGCAGTCCTGGAGATCACGGCCTTTGGTGTGATGGATCTTGCAGTATCGCTTCCTGGAGTTTCCTGTCTTCTCGGCAGCCGCCAAGGCCCGTCATGCGACACACCCAGCAATTTCCTTGCCAGGGTCACCCGCCTTGGTTTTCTTGGCAGAGCCGGTGTCATCAGATCCCTCGACGGCAAGCACGGCATTCCCCTTGCGCTTCCTGTTACGGTGCCAGCCCTTCTTCGCTAGGGCGGCAGTATCCTCGTCTGAAGAGTCGGTTTCCGCACCGGCACCTTCGCCGGGGTACTTCCTTCCCTCTTCAGCCCGGGCACATCTGTCGGCAAGAACGTAGAGTTCCGCCACATCCTTCACCTTGGTCATCGCCAGTTCTTCGCGCATCTTGCGGTTGCGCATGTTCTGGTGGAATGCGCTGATGATGGCGGCAGGGTGAACATCGGGGATATTTTACTATACCCGCTGAATCTCTGTAAGTACTTGCGCAGACTCTCGCCTTCCTTCTGGGGTATGACATGCAGGTCACTCGCTTGGCCATGGGCTTGGTGGCCTCTGGTAAAGGCGCCAACAAACTCATGGCACAAGTCGGACCAGGAGGAAATAGAGTCTACTGACAAGTGCATCAACCACGACATGGCGTTAGGTTTAAGAGCCAACGGAAAGTAATTCGCAAGCACCTTATCGTCGCGGGCCCCGGCAGCTTGCATCGCGATGGTGTAGATGCTGAGGAACTCCGACGGGTGGGTCTTGCCGTTGTACTTCTCGCCAACGTCAGGTTTGAATGTGCGGTGAGAGGGCCACTGGAACTATCGGAGCTCACGGGTGAAAGCTGGACAGCCTACCTCGTAAGGTAGACCCCCAGGGCTCTCCGGTGCCGGGAGGTCTGCAGCAGGCCTTGCTCGCCTGTCTGACTAGTGGCGCATTCCGCGCCGACGCTCGATGGTGGTTCGAGCGTTTTCATGAGCTTGCTCCTGAAGAACTTGACGCTGGTCGCCGCGGGTCCATGGGTCGGACGACGCTATGGAGATGGCGTCGCCCGCGACGTCTCGACGAGTCGACGCATGCGGCATCGGGCGAGGAGGAGGCGAATGCACCGTAGCCATGGCGCTGCCGGCTCTCCCGCCGCCGGTGCGTGGGACTCCATCGGAGCGTCGACCTGGGAGCTCTGCTGGATTTAGATCATCCTTGTTGGCGACTACGACAAGGCTTCGGATGGTGGCTCTCCATTCGTCGAGTTTCCCCGTAACGGGAGGAAAGTCGAGGAGCAACTGCGCGCGCGCCAAAGCTTCGGCTGGCGTCAACGGTAGCGAAACCTGCACGCACCGTGACGCGCTTCGACCCCTGACCGTGTCAGGGGGAGCTCCATCACGATCCCGCGGTCACCTATCGTCTCCACCAGTGCTTCGGCGTGCGGGCAGGTCTTCTACGTCCCGGGAGTGGCGCTCGGGGCTCTTCCCATGGCGACGCCCGGGACCTTCAGGGTGACGACGCCGTTCATCGCGCGCTGCTTGAGAAGAGCGCGCTGTTGGTGCCGGCATGGGAGTTCTGGAGATCCTTGCGTCGCCTTCGGGTGATGCAGCAGCGACCTTGGAAGGCCCCGCGCCACCTGCAGAGGGCCGGGTTCCATCTCTGGAACTGGCTGTGTGTGGCCCGTTACCAGGCGCACAAGCATCGCCACCTCCCAAACTCCGGCTGCTGGGGCGGCGTTGGTGTTCGCGAGTAGCGCCCCGTGTTCTTTCCGCGACCGGTCCGCTGCTCGCCCGCATCGCGACGGGCTGTCCGGCTTCCGACTGGCCAACCACCACCGTCGTCTTCTTCTTGGGCGCCATGACGATGAAGAGGCGTTGAACTGACTGCCAAAGCCGATTCTCACAACTGCGCCCCCTACCTGGCGCGCCAAAGATGTCGGGGTATTTGGATCGACACCTATGGGATCACAAGAATCCCTACTACGGTTGCGGGGCACGGGGTTGAGAGAAGAGCGGATCTAATAGTCAGGACACGGTTCCTTTACCCAGGTTCAGGCCGCAAAGATGCGTAAAACCCTACTCCTGCTTTGGTGGATTATATGTTTGTGTTCTTCAGCTAGTGAGGAGCTCTAAAAGAGTCGTGAGGAGTTCTAAAAAGCCGAATCCTCCTCCTGGTCGTCTCGGGCCTCCTTTTATAGGGAAAAGGGGTCGCCACAGTGGCACACAGGAGGTGGAAAGGGTACAGTGATGCGAGGTTATCCCTCGCATTACAGGACAAGGCGCATTTAATGCGCTTAGCTTAGGTGTCCTTGCTTTATCGGGGACGAGGGGAGACGTCCGTCTTGTCTTTCGCCGCCCCTCCTCGTGTGGACACGCGCCCTGGCCAGCAGTGCCTGAGGTGCCATGTAGGCAGACAGGCAGCTGAGGTTGCCCAACGGCGGGTCTCCACGAAGATCTGTGGGTTGCCACGCAGGAGCCTGTCCAGCTGGTCGGGTCGGCAGCTGCGTGGGTTGGTGGAAACCCGGTTGGTGCGGGCCTCATGGTGGCCCTATGGGTGTCCTCGGCAAGGGCCTTGCCGGGGCTCCGGCAAGGGTCCTGTCGTGGCGCCTGCTGTCATCCCCGGCAAAGTGCTTGCCGGGGGCCTTGTAGTTCTCCTTGGCTGGGATCTCACCAAGGGTCATCGTCTTCTTAACTTGTATCTGACCTTGGATGTCTTCACAAAGATCTGCATGCCACCACGGGGATATCTCCCGAATCCTCGCTCCATGGGGGCGGAGGACTCAAGGGTGATCCGCTCCGTAGGCGCGGGGCGAGCTGCCGCGGCAAGGGTCTTGCCGGGGCTGCCAGAGCCGGCTCCCGGAAAGGACCTTGTCGGGGGAAGACGCTTTGTCCCTTTGCTCTTTGTGGTCTTGTTCTTGGCGTTGCTCTAGTCTCCATCAAGCTTTGTTCTTACCCCGGCTCACCTCCCTTGCCATGCTTCGTGTGGTGGTGCCCGTGGCTCAGACTGCCCGTGCACAGTCACAGGGGTACAAAAAGTGTACCCCTCTTTTTGTACACCGACAAGTGAACACTTACTCAGAATGTCTGGGTACTACAATCACATGACTCAAGTTGGAGTCAAAGTTGATGAAGATAGTGTTATTGACAGAGTTCTTCAATCACTGCCACCAAGCTATAAAGGCTTCATGATGAACTATAATATACAAGGGATGCAAAAAACAATTCTCGAGCTCTTCGCTTTGCTCAAAGCTGCGGAGGTAGAAATCAAAAAGGAGCATCAAGTGTTGATGATTAACAAGACCTCTAGTTTCAAGAAAAAGGGCAAGGGAAAGAAGGGGGACTTCAAGAAGAATAGCAAGCCAGTTGCTACTCCCGGGAAGAAACCCAAGTCTGGAGCCAAGCCTGAAACTGAGTGCTTCTACTGCAAAGGGACTGGTCACTGGAAGCGCAACTGCCCCAAGTATTTGGCGGATAAGAAGGATGACAAAGTGAACAAAGGTATATTTGATATACATGTTATTGATGTGTACCTTACTAGTGCTCGTAGTAGAGCCTAGGTATTTGATACTGGTTCGGTTGGTCATATTTGTAACTCGAAATAGGGGCTACGGATTAAACGAAGGTTGGCTAAGGACGAGGTGACGATGCACGTGGGAAATGGTTCCAAAGTCGTTGTGATTGTAGTCAGCACTCTACCTCTACATCTACCTTCGGGATTAGTTTTAGACCTAAATAATTGTTATTTGGTGCAACGTTGAGCATGAACATTATATCTAGATCTTGTTTATTGTGAGACGGCTATTCATTTAAATCAGAGAATAATAGTTGTTTTATTTATATGAGTAATATCTTTTATGGTCATGCACCCTGGATGAGTGGTCTATTTTTGTTGAATCTTGATCGTAGTCATACACATATTCATAATATTGAAGCCGAAAGATGCAAAGTTGATAATGATAGTGCAACTTATTTATGGCACTACCATTTAGGTCATATTGGTGTATAGCGCATGAAGAAACTCCATGTTGATGGACTTTTGGAATCACTTGACTATGAATCACTTGGTGCTTGCGAACCATGCCTCATGGGCAAGATGACTAAAACTCCGTTCTCCGGAACAATGGAGTGAGCAACTGACTTATTGGGAATCATACATACTGATGTATGCGGTCCAATGACTGTTGAGGCTCACGGCAGGTATCGTTATTTTCTAACCTTCATAGATGATTTGAGTATATATGGGTATATCTACTTGATTAAACACAAGTCTGAAACATTTGAAAAGTTCAAAGAATTTCAGAGTGAAGTAGAGAATCATCGTAACAAGAAAATAAAGTTTCTACGATCTGATCGCGGAGGCGAATATTTGAGTTATGAGTTTGGTCTTCATTTGAATCAATATGGAATAGTATCACAACTCATGCCACCTGGAACACCACAGCGTAAGGGTGTGGCCGAACGTCGTAACCGTACTTTATTAGATATGGTGCGATCTATGATGCCTCTTACCGATTTACCATTATCGTTTTGGGGTTATGCTTTAGAGACTGTTGCATTCATGTTAAATAGGGCACCATCTAAATCCGTTGAGATGACACCTTATGAACTGTGGTTTGGCAAGAAACCCAAGTTGTCGTTTCTTAAAGTTTGGGGCTGCGATGCTTATGTGAAAAAGCTTCAACCTGAATAGCTCGAACCCAAGTCGGAGAAATGTGTCTTCATAGGATACCCAAAGGAAACTGTTGGGTACACCTTCTATCACAGATCCGACGGCAAGGTATTCGTTGCTAAGAATGGATCCTTTCTAGAGAAGGAGTTTCTCTCGAAAGAAGTGAGTGGGAGGAAAGTAGAACTTGATGAGGTAATTGTACCTTCTCCCGAATTGGAAAATAGTTCATCACAGAAATTAGTTCCAGTGATTCCTACACAAATTAGTGAGGAAGCTAATGATGATGATCATGAAACTTCAGATCAAGTTACTACTGAACCTCTTAAGTCAACCATAGTACGTTCCGCACCAGAGTGGTACGGTAATCCTGTTCTGGAAGTCATGTTACTAGACCATGATGAACCTATGAACTATGAGGAAGCGATGATGAGCCCAGGTTCCGCAAAAGTTGGCTAGAGGCCATGAAATCTGAGATGGGATCCATGTATGAGAACAAAGTGTGGACTTTGGTTGACTTGCCTGATGATCGGCAAGTCATTGAAAATTAATGGATCTTTAAGAGGAAAACTGAAGCCGATGGTAATGTTACTGTCTACAATGCTCGACTTGTTGCGAAGGGTTTCGATAAGTTCAAGGAGTTGACTACAATGAGACTTTCTCAACCGTAGCGATGCTTAAGGCTATCCGAATCATGTTAGCAATTGCCGCATTTTATGATTATGAAATCTGGCAAATGGATGTCAAAACTGCATTCCTTAATGGATATCTCAAAGAAGAGTTGTATATGATGCAACCAAAAGGTTTTGTCGATCCTAAAGGTGCTAACAAAGTGTGCAAACTCCAGCGATCCATCTATGGACTGGTGCAAGCATCTCGGAGTTGGAATATAAGCTTTGATGAGGTGAACAAAGCATATAGTTTTATACAAACTTTTGGAAGCCTGTATTTACAAGAAAGCGAGTGGGAGCTCTATAGCATTTCTAATATTATATGTGGATGGCATATTATTGATTGGAAATGATGTAGAATTTCTGGATAGCATAAAAGGATACTTGAATAAGAATTTTTCAATGAAATACCTCGGTGAAGCTGCTTATATATTGGGCATCAAGATCTATAGAGATAGATCAAGACGCTTAATTGGACTTTCACAAAGCACATACCTTGATAAAGTTTTGAAGAAGTTCAAATTGGATCAATCAAAGAAAGGGTTCTTGCTTGTGTTACAAGGTGTGAAGTTGAGTCAGACTCAATGCCCGACCACTGCAGAAGGTAGAGAGAAAATGAAAGTCATTCCCTATGCTTCAGCCATATGTTCTATCATGTATGTAGTGCTGTGTACCAGACCTGATGTGTGCCTTGATATAAGTCTAGAAGGGAGGTATCAATGTAATCCAGGAGTGGATCACTAGACATCGGTCAAGAACATCCTGAAATACCTGAAAAGGATGAAGGATGTGTTTCTCATTTATGGAGGTGACAAAGAGCTCGTCATAAATAGTTACGTCGATGCAAGCTTTGACACTGACTCGGATAACTCTAAGTCACAAACCGGATACGTATTTTTGTTGAACAGTGGAGCTGTCACTTGGTGCAGTTCCAAGCAGAGCGTCGTGGCGTGATCTACGTGTGAAGCGGAGTACATAGCTGCTTCGGAAGCAGCAAATGAAGGAGCCTGGATGAAGGAGTTCATATCCAATCTAGGTGTAATACCTAGTGCATCGGGTCCAATGAAAATCTTTTGTGACAACACTGGAGCAATAGCCTTGGCGAAGGAATTCAGGTTTCACAAGAGAACCAGGCACATCAAGAGACGCTTCAACACCATCCGCGATCAAGTCAAGGAAGGAGACATAGAGATTTGCAAAATACATACGGATATGAATGTCGTAGACCCGTTGACTAAGCCTCTTCCACGAGCAAAACATGATCAGCACCAAGACTCCATGGTTGTTAGAATCATTACTATGTAATCTAGATATTGACTCTAGTGCAAGTGGGAGACTGAAGGAAATATGCCCTAGAGGCAATAATAAATTTGTTATTTATATTTCCTTATATGTCATGATAAATGTCTTTTATTCATGCTAGAATTTTATTAAACGGAAACTTGATACATGTGTAAATACATAGACAAAACAGAGTGTCCCTAGTATGCCTCTACTTGACTAGCTCGTTAACCAAAGATGGTTGAGTTTCCTAAACCATAGACATGTGTTGTCATTTGATCAACAGGATCACATCATTAGGAGAATGATGCAACGGACAAGACCCATTTGTTAGCTTAGCATAATGATCGTTTAGTTTTATTGCTATTGCTTTCTTCTTGACTTATACACGTTCCTCTGACTATGAGATTATGCAACTCCCGAATACCGGAAGAACACCTTGTGTGCTATCAAACGCCACAACGTAACTAGGTGATTATAAAGATGCTCTACAGGTGTTTCCGAAAGTGTTTGTGGTGTTGGCATAGATCAAGAATACGATTTGTAACTCCGAATGTCGGAGAGGTATCTCTGGGCCCTCTCGGTAATACACATCCTAATAAGCCTTGCAAGCAAATGATTAATGAGTTAGTCACGAGATGATGTATTACAGAACGAGTAAAGAGACTTGCCGGTAGCGAGATTGAACTAGGTATGATGATACCAACGATCGAATCTCGGGCAAGTAACATACCGATGACAAAGGGAACAACGTATGTTGTTATGCGGTTTGACTGATAAAGATCTTCGTAGAATATGTAGGAGCCAATATGAGCATCCAGGTTCCACTATTGTTTATTGCCTGGAGATGTGTCTCAGTCATGTCTAC
>LR738713.1:355679499-355701631 GCA_902687465.1 Secale cereale
GCTCTACAGGTGTTTCCGAAAGTGTTTGTGGTGTTGGCATAGATCAAGAATACGATTTGTAACTCCGAATGTCGGAGAGGTATCTCTGGGCCCTCTCGGTAATACACATCCTAATAAGCCTTGCAAGCAAATGATTAATGAGTTAGTCACGAGATGATGTATTACAGAACGAGTAAAGAGACTTGCCGGTAACGAGATTGAACTAGGTATGATGATACCAACGATCGAATCTCGGGCAAGTAACATACCGATGACAAAGGGAACAACGTATGTTGTTATGCGGTTTGACTGATAAAGATCTTCGTAGAATATGTAGGAGCCAATATGAGCATCCAGGTTCCACTATTGTTTATTGCCTGGAGATGTGTCTCAGTCATGTCTACATACTTCTCGAACCCGTAGGGTCCGCACGCTTAACGTTCGATGACGATTTCTATTATGAGTTATGTGTTTATGATGACCGAAGATTGTTCGGAGTCCCGGATGAGATCACAGACATGACGAGGAGTCTCGAAATGGTCAAGACATAAGTAACGATATACTGGACGATGTTATTCGGACACCGGATGAGTTCCGGGGGTCACCGGATAAATATCAGAGTGTCGGGGGGTTATCGGAACCCCCGGGGGAATTAACGGGCCACCATGAGCCTTATTGGAGAGAGAGGAGGGCAGCCAGGGCAGGCCGCCCCCCTAGCAGTCCGAAGTGGACAAGGGAAGGGGGGAGGCGCCCCTTTCCTACTCCCTCTTCCTCTCCTTCCTTCCCCCTCTCTTCCTAGTAGGAATCCTACTTGGGGGTGCGCCCTATGAGGGCCGGCCGGCCTCGCCCTTGCTGCTTTATATACTGGGGTAGGGGGCACCCTAGAACACACCAGTTGACAATTGTTTTAGCCGTGTGCGGTGCCCCCCTCCACAGATTCCACCTCTGGTCATATTGTCGTAATGCTTAGGCGAAGCCCTGCGTGGATCACATCATCAACACCATCACCACACCACCGTGCTAACGGAAGTCTCCCTCGTCCTCAACTGGATCAAGAGCTCGAGGGATGTCATCGAGCTGAACATGTGCTGAACACAGAGGTGCCGTACGTTTGGTACTTGGATCGGTTGGATCGTGAAGATGTTCGACTACATCAACCGAGTTACTAAACGCTTCCGCTTTCGGTCTACAAGGGTACATGGACACACTCTCCCCGCTTGTTGCTATGCTTCTCCTAGATAGATCTTGCATGATCATAGGAATTGTTTTTGAATTACTACGTTCCCCAACAAAGGATACATCAAACACGGTTCAGATTTTACTTACATGTGCGATGAGGGGCATACGGTTCAGTTCGATGAACTATTTGCGTTGAGGCAGAACAAAAGAGACGGGCAACCAGATGAAGGTGTGTGCGATATGCGGCATACGGTTCACTCGGATAAAATGTTTGTGATGAGGCGGAACAACAGAAATGGACAGCCAGATGAAGGTGAGTGCGACATAAGGCATACAGTTCACTTGGATGAACTGTTTGCGTTGAGCCAAGAGAGAAGAAACGGTTCAACATAATATGATGTGTGTGATACGCGGCAAACAGGTCTGTAATTGGAAATGTATGGGAAGACCCGATAACAACATAGACGATTCATGTTAACAAGCAGTGTGTGTTGTGAGCAAACGATTGCTTGTATACAATTGTCAGTGATTGATGAAATCGTCACCGACGGGTTCCATTGTTTAGTCTGTGTGCGATGTGATTTCCTCTGTCTACAGAGCAGCAACACATATACTTAAAAAGACAGTATTGCAAAACCAAATTAAGCATACAATTACACAAGTGACTACGCACATAACATTTCCACACACCAAAGTAAGCAATTACATGCATACTAAACTAGGAGAAACGAGGATCTAATCACCTACTTATTGTTGCGATGACGCATGCCATTGTTCTGCTCCCGGCTAGATCCCTGGCCGTTTTGGGGAAGGAGGCACTTCCTCATGTCAACGATCCGCCTATACATCTCGTAGCTCGTGTACGCCTCCTTGGCCATGTACACAACGTGAGCTTTGTCGAGTTTCTCAATCCAGGCCGAGTGCCAGGCACGCTTGTCCTTGTTGCAGGAATCCTTCATGTCTCTATAGTAGGGGTCGATGATGGCCTAGGCGAGGTGAACCAGTGAGTCCTTCTCATGCTCGTTGCTGCCCCAGATCTTGTATTGGCCCTGGATATCAACAAGATTCTGGTAGGCGATGCCCGAATTCTTGAGCACCTTTACATCGTTTGGGATGTCCACCGTAGCGAACATGTAGTGGGGGCTGTTGACAAACCTGGCGAAACGCTCTCAAGGCCTTGTGGCCAGGCTGTAGTGGTAGACGATGACGTGGTTGCGCATGCACATCTGGGCGACAGCGACCTTGGGACGAGACCTGGCACGAGCGCGGGTGTACTCGAGGTCGTACCCGACCACCTTGTACTCCACCAGAACGGGTTGTCGGTGTACACCACAGAGAGCTCTGTGAACCTTCTATGGGTGTCCACCACATCATGCATGGTGAACTGCTGCTCGTCGTCGGCAGCCGCTCGGTGCGCCATTGAAGCCGCTTAGGATACCCTCTAAGAATCTGTCATGGTGGGTGTGCTTCTTGCAATGGTGGGGTGCGATCGAAAGGTTGAAGAGACTCAAGGGTTAAATGGCCGATGTAATAAATGGGGCCGGCCAGCCTGTAATCATCACGTCTTGTCACCGCATTCATAGCGGAGGATTCCAGTGCACGCTTGACAACACCGCACCACACGCGTTTTCTATGACCACGCATGGGCTCGAAGAGGCGCCAAATCTGTCGTCGGTGAGCCTGTCCCCACGCTACCGCGCAGTTTACCGCGGAAGCTTCCCGCCCGGCTAGTTTGGCCATGCATCGGCTAGAAGAGGGACAAATCGTGGGAGTTTATTGGCAAAAAGCTTTGTAAAAACGAAGTGTGTGGAATGACTTCGGTCATAAGTTTAACCGTGGGTGATGAGGTCAAAGTTACAGAGAAGGGTGATGATGGACACTCGAGTACGATAATTAATTCTACGCTCTATAGGGCACACGGTTGAAGAAACCAACTGTGTGTAATAATGTCAAAGATCGCAGTCGAGTTAGCTATACAAATTGTGTGCTACGAGATCGACAAGGTAAACAGATTCGAGAATGGTTAATATAAATCTGAGTCCATTGCATATTAAGGTCAAATAGTGTTACCAATATACGAGTCTCATACTGTGCCATTTCAACGATTGTACCACAAAAGCTCAAAATACTATAGGGTTCAAATTCCAGAGTTATATGGATCAAATTCGAAGATTACAAGGTTCAAACTGATATTAGAAATGAATTTCAGCTCATCAGCTGCAAACACTCGCGTTGACCCACTGAACATGGATGTTAGAGAGGTTCAAACTAATATTACCACTTGTAAGTCTGGTTTCGAAACCTCATATTTTTTGCAAAGGGGCCAGCCATTGAGAAGTCATGTATGGGTTTGACACGATGGCTTTCGATCTCTGCCATCTGAAGTTCCAAAATTAAATTCAGAATTTTTGGAGCCTATTCCATTCTGCTGCAGCCGCCGGCGCTGATCAACAAACCATTCATTTTTGTGAAATAAATGTAGTGCAAACCTCATTACCTTCACCACCTTTGCTCAAACAACAAAGAACCTGGTGAATATAATCTCTGGTAAGGTCCCTCGGTAGGAGTTCAAAGTAATTTCCGAGAGATGCAAATCTAGGCATTCGATGTGATTGTTACATTGTATCACATTATCCACCACCGGGCCTAATCTTATCTGCAAAAGAAGAAAATGTGTTAGTGCCTACATGCAGTTTTGAACACTACTACATGCCTATTTGGTTTGCAGGATTTGTAAAATGCACTAACATGCCATCTTCAGTCCGACATGATTAACATGGGAATTTGTTTACAATCTAGAAAAATGTTGACTTCTTCACAAGAGGTTGGTGTGGATGAAAAGTTCCCTACTGGTACAGATGAATCCAAAGGAGAAATGTTTATGGATTTAACCATATGGATCAAGCAACCAATATGGGGGGGGGGGGGAAACATGTATGTACTGAAATCCTCCAAAAAATTCCTTCAGAAATCATAGTACATTGCCATTGTAAACTTGGAAAAAGGTGTCTGATAACACACAAGTATAGAGGATCAATTGTAGCCTCTTTAGATAAGTAAGAGTGTCAAACCCAACAAGGAGCTAAAGGTAGAACATATATTCCCTCAAGTTCTATGGACCACCGATACAACTCTACGCACGCTTGATGTTCGCTTTACCTAGAACAAGTATGAAACTAGAAGTACTTTCTAGGTGTAACGGGATAAATTTGCAAGATAATAAAGAGCATGTAAATAAAATCTAGGGGTTGTTTAGATAAAGACACAACTAAGTTAGTTTTAGTAGAGAGGTTTTGTCACACAAGAAAGTTATTTGTCCCTAGGCAATCGATAACTAGACCGATAATCATCATTGCAATCTTATATGAGGGAGAGGCATAAGCTAACATACTTTCTCTTCTTGGATCATATGCACTTATGATTGGAACTCTAGCAAACATTCATAACTACTAAAGATCATTAAGGTAAAACCCAACCATAGCATTATAAGGTATCAAGTCCTCTTTACTCCCATATGCAAACAACCTAATTACTCGGGTTTAAGCTTCTGTCACTCTAGCAACCCACCATAAACAAATCATGAACATATTGCAAACCCTACAACGGGGATCCCACACGCTTGCGCAACACAGAGAGCACCATAGGACAGCACCGATAATAAAACATGCAACTCAAACCAATCACGATCATCAATCAACCCATAGGACAAAATGGATCTACTCAAACATCATAGGATAGCCATACATCATTGGTAAATAATATATAGCGTTAAGCACCATGTCTAAGTAGACATTAAAATGGGTAGAGGAGGTGTTACACCACTGCATAGAGGGGGAGAGAGTTGGTGATGACGGCAGCAAAGTTGTTGGTGTAGATCACCGTCACGATGATGGCCTCGGTGGCGTTCCGGCACCACCGGGAGAGAGGGGGAGAGAGCCCCCCCTTCTTCTTCTTCTTCTTCTTTGACCTCCCCCCTAGATGGGAGAAGGGTTTCCCCTCTGTTCCATGGCCTCCATGGTGGCGGAGGGCCGGGAACCCCTCCGAGATTTGATCTCTCTGTTTGTTTCCTTCTGTTTCTGCGCTCCCCGATTCTGGCCTTTCACAGTTTCTTATATTTCCAGAGATCCGTAACTACGATTGGGCTGAAATTTTTACACAATTTTTATACGGATATTAGCTTTCTTGCGGCCGAAGAAGGGCACCAACCGCCTTACAGGGGCCAAAAGGGTCCAGGACGTGCCCTCCGTCCTTGTGGCCCCCTCGGGAATTGTCTCATGTTGATTCTTTTTCCCAAAAATCACATATATTCCATAAAAATCTCTGTAAGTTTTTATTGCGTTTGGACTCCGTTTGATATGGATTTTCTCCGGAACAAAAAACATGCAACAAACAGGAACTGGCACTGGGCACTGGATCAATATGTTTGTCCCAAAAATAGTATAAAAAGTTGCCAAAAGTATGTAAAAGTTGTAGAATATTGGCATGGAACATTCAAAAATTATAGATACGACGGAGACGTATCAGCATCCGCCAGCTTAATTCCTGCTCGTCCTCGAGTAGGTAAATGATAAAAAGGATAATTTTTGATGTGGAATGCTACCTAGCATAATCTTGATCATGTAATCTAATCATGGCATGAATATTAAGACACGAGTGATTCAAAGCAATAGTCTATCATTTGACATAAAAGAATTTAGTACTCAGGCATCCCAACAAACAATCAAGCCTTTCAAAATATTAATGCTAAAGAATGTTATCCCTACAAAATCATATAGTCTTTTATGCTCCATTTTCTTAACACAAGGTACCCCTCATGCCCATCCCGGTGTTATCCAAGCAATTGTTTTCATACTATTTCAACTCTTCACACAATACATGAGCATGAGCCATGGACATAGCACTACGGATGGAATAGAAGGTGGTGATAGACAAAAAGGAGGGAGAAAGTCTCACATTAACTAGGAAAATTAATGGATTATGGGGATGTCCATCAATCGATATCAATCTGAGTAAGTAGGTATTGCCATGTAATAGATGCACTAGAGCTATAAGTGTGTGAAAGCTCAAAAAGAAACTAAGTGGGTGTGCATCAACTTGATTGCTCATGAAGACCTAGGGCATTTGAGGAAGCCCATCGTTGGAATGTACCAGCCAAGTTCTGTAACGAAAATCCCCACTAGTAATATATGAAAGTGACAATATAGGAGACTCTCTATATGAAGAATCATGGTGCTATTCTGAAGCACAAGTGTGGTAAAAGGATATTAACATTGCCCCTGCTCTGTTTTTCTCTTTTTTTTCTCTTTTTTTTGGTGGGCTTCTTTGGCCCCATTTTTTCATTTAGGCTTCATTGGCCTCTTTTTTTTCCTCACATGGGGCAATGCTCTAATAACGATGATCATCACACTTTTATTTACTTACAACTCGATACTAGAACAAAAATATGACTCTATATGAATGCCTCCGGCAGTGCTTCGGGATGTGCAATGATCTAGCATAGCAATGACATCAAAAATAGACAAGCCATGAAAACACCATGCTAGCTATCTTACGATCATGCAAAGCAATATGCCAATGATGGTGCGTGTCATAATAAACGGAACGGTGGAGTTACATGGCAATATATCTCTAAATGGCTATGGAAATGCCATAATAGGTAGGTATCGTGGCTGTTTTGATGAAGGGTATAAGGTGGTTTGATGCACCGGCGAAAGTTGCGCGGTACTAGAGTGGCTAGCAAGGTGGAAGGGCGAGAATGCGTATAATCCATGGACTCAACATTTGTCATAAAGAACTCACATACGTATTGCAAAAAATCTATTAGCCCTTGAAGCAAAATACTACGACACATGCCCCTAGGGGGAGGTTGGTAGGAGTTAACCATCGCACGCCCCCGACCTTCACGCAAAGATAAACAATGAAGATACAATGCGCGCCAATTTGGTTACATAGTTAGGAGAACATACGTGCATGCTGCGGGAATCACCAACCTTAACACCAATATTCTTACTAAACCACAATCATTCACTAGTACCTCCTCATATTAGCATCTCTATATCGCAAAACTATTGCGAGGAATCAAACGTATCATATTCAGCGATCTACAAGTTTTATGTTGGATTTTGTGACTAACCATGTGAATGACCAATTCCTGTCAACTCTCTAAATAGATATAAGTGAAGCAAGAGAGTTTTAATTCTTTCTACAAAAGATATGCCCACGCTCTAACAAATATAAGTGAAGCAAAAGAGCATTCTACAAATGGCGGATTTTTATGTGTAGAGAAACAACCAATCCAAACTTCAAATGATATAAGTGAAGCACATGAAGCATTCTATAAAGCCATACTCAAAAGATATAAGTGAAGTGCAAAGAGAATTCTATAAATCAACCAAGGACTATCACATACCAGCATGGTGCATTATTAAAAGAAAAAGAAAAAGGGAAAGCACACGACGCTCCAAGATTTACACATATCATGTGACGAATAAAAATATAGCTCTAAGTAAAATTACCGATGATCGTTAGAAGAAAGAGGGGATGCCTTCCGAGGCATCCCGTAATGCCTAGTATGCGACTATGTCTCCCAGGTGTCGAGGCACGACTTAAAGACATAAGTGCATACTAGAATGATCTCAAGTATGGTATCTTTGCACATCTCATGTAAAATTCAGGGATGAAATAGAAAAAAATAGTTGGCTTACACTCGCCACGTCACACAATGAATACAATAACATACATTCATCCAAATAACACAGGGTCCGACTACGGACGACAATCCTAATGCGAAAGATACCAAAACACAAGGCCTGATCGCCCCTAGTAGGAACCACTACTGATCGTCGAAAATGTCACATACATACTGTCAAGCTCCTCATCGAACTCCCAGTGAAGTTCTTGTCCATCTCCTGCATTGTTCTCAGCGGTACCTGCATCTGGTGTGTGCTGAATCTGTGAGCCACAAAGGACTCAGCAATCCCGTTCCCGGGTATCAAAACTACCAAAGCCCTAGGTGCGGAAAGGCTATAAAACTGTCTGCAGCAAGCACTAAGCAACTAGCTTATGAGTTCAGAGCGAGATGATAGTATGTGCCAACGGTCGCCAAAGTTGATCAAGAAGTGATCCTAGCTACTCCCGATCAAACATAACCCCACCATGTTCACTTCCCGAAGCCCTTCGGAAAGAGACCGTCATGGTTACTCACACCGGTAGTGTATTCTTATGAATAGGGTGTTAAGTTATCTACAACCAGATATTAACAAATTCTCATCTGCCACATAACCGCGGGCATGGTCTTTGAAAGTTCATAACCCTACAGGGGTGTCCCAACTTAGCCCATCACAAGCTCACGATCTGCGGAGTCGCAACTCCAAGGTGGGAAGACCCGAGTATTCTCGGAATCTCGTGCTCAAGATATTTCGTCAAAGGTAAAATTAATCCAGCAAGACCTCCCGGCGTGCCGACACCCTGATAGTAGCCGCGCGTATCTCGTCTCAGGCCACGGCCGGATTGTCCAAACTTCCGGTAGACCAAAATACCAGAGTTTCCCCTGGCGGTCACCGGTGGTTGACAGGTTTGGACCAACACTCATGAGGAGCACTGGCCCGGGTTGTAAATTAAGTTCTCGGGGTAATTACTCCCTATGCAAGTTTTAGTTGCTAGGCAAATAGTAAAACCAAAGTTGGGTCTTGCTGGAAAAGCTTTAAGCAGTGCGAATTATCAAGGGGGGCCCATAAACCCCAAGCGTGTTAGGAACGCAAAATCAAGGAACATAACACCGGTTTATCGGTTCCTAAGGTGACATGAGTGGAACAAAACACCGAGCAAAAGGCCAAGCCTTCCACCCATTGCCAAGTATATAGGTGTGGTAATATATTTAAGACATATTGTGATATTACAACAACAAGTTCCAACATGGAGCAATATTCATCTTCACCTGCAACTAACAACGCTATAACAGGGGCTGAGCAAAGCGGGTAACATAGCCAAACAACGGTTTGCTAGGAAGGTGTCAAAGGTTAGAGGTTTCATGGCAACAATAGGAGGCTGACAAACAGGAATAGGCATCGAGGCATATCTAAAAAGCGAGACAACTAGCATAGGCAAAGATAGAGGTGATATCAAGGAACTGTCATCTTGCCTGGGATCCCGCTAGGAAGAAGAACGAGTCCAACATGAAGTAGTCGAACAAATCCTCCCAACTCCGGAACGAAACCAAAGCTAACGAGAGAAGCATACCGGAAAGAAGCAAACAACACAGTAAACACACATGCAAAAGCATGGCATATGATGCACAACCAAGTATGATGCATGTCTGGTTAAATTATGCATGGCATGGCAAAGTGCACAAACAATACTACAAGTTAAGCGGAGCTCAATATGCAACGAGTTGCATATTAGCAAAACACCACGACCGGATTGTCCAAACTTCCGGTAGACCAAAATACCAGAGTTGCCCCTGGCGGTCATCGGCGGTTGACAGGTTTGGACCGACACTCATGAGGAGCACTGGCCCGGGTTGTAAATTAAGTCCTTGGGGTAATTACTCCCTATGCAAGTTTTAGTTGTTAGGCAAATAGTAAAACCAAAGTTGGGTCTTGCTAAAAAAGCTTTCAGCAGTGTGAATTATCAAGGGGGGACCATAAACCCCAACCGTGTTAGGAACGCAAAATCAAGGAAAATAACACCGGTTTATCGGTTCCTAAGGTGGCATGAGTGGAACAAAACACCGAGCAAAAGGCCAAGCCTTCCACCCATTGCCAAGTATATAGGTGTGCTAATATATTTAAGAGATATTGTGATAATACAACAA
Source organism: Secale cereale (assembly GCA_902687465.1). NCBI lineage: Eukaryota > Viridiplantae > Streptophyta > Magnoliopsida > Poales > Poaceae > Secale > Secale cereale. The sequence goes on from LR738713.1 coordinate 355,689,470, forward strand.
CAAGTTCCAACATGGAGCAATCTTCATCTTCACCTGCAACTAACAACGCTATAACAGGGGCTGAGCAAAGCGGGTAACATAGCCAAACAACGGTTTGCTAGGAAGGTGTCAAAGGTTAGAGGTTTCATGGAAACAATAGGAGGCTGACAAACAGGAATAGGCATCAAGGCATATCTAAAGAGCGAGACAACTAGCATAGGCAAAGGTAGAGGTGATATCAGGGAATGGTCATCTTGCCTGAGATCCCGCTAGGAAGAAGAACGAGTCCAACATGAAGTAGTCGAACAAATCCTCCCAACTCTGGAACGAAATCGAAGCTAACGAGAGAAGCATACCGGAAAGAAGCAAACAACACAGTAAACACACATGCATAAGCATGGCATATGATGCACTACCAAGTATGATGCATGTCCGGTTTAATTATGCATGGCATGACAAAGTGCACAAACAATACTACAAGTTAAGCGGAGCTCAATATGCAATGAGTTGCATATTGACAAAACACCATATTCAATTATTTAGTTTGCTCCCGTTTATGTACCCAACAATATTAAATGTTTTTAAACATGGAAAGAGGTGAAGCACAAAGAAACTACCTATCTAGACAATTTAAATGAGGCCGGAAACAACAAACAACACTTCCGAAAAATCCCCATATGCATACTTTGAATTTGGTACTGTTCTACCTAAAAACACATTTTATTATTGTAAAACAGCAAAAACAAGTGCACCATGTTAATCTACACATTTTTCCACCCCATTTACATGTAAAGTTTATGAAATTTTGAGCTACAGTTATTTAGTTATGAATAAAACCATTTTAACATGTTATTTACAAAAATTAATGCAAACAACAATTTAAACATTTTAAACAGGGATTAAAGAGGCATATTATTAATCTACACATAATTCTAAGCATTTTTCATATATAACTTGTTTAATTCTGATGCATGGTTTAGGAGTTATTAAATGCATGAACTAGGAGGACTAAACTGTAAAACTGTTTTTCGTGGAAATTAGCTAAGTTCGCAGAAAGGGAAAAAACATGCTGGGCCGAAACTGGCTGGCCCGACAAGAGAAAAAAAGGGGGGTTGCGCTGGGGGTGGCCTCACCCAGCTGGGCCAGGCCCAATTCGGTGGCGAGGTAGCAGGCTTGCGGTTTGGACTGACGAAGTGGGCGGCTCTGGCCTTGCTGGATCGAACGAGGAGCTGGAGGGGGCGCGGTCAACGCTCGAGGACGAGTGTTTGCTCGATGCAGGATGTGGCTTGAAGCAGAGGAGGACGCAGGCGGTCGCGGGGGCCTGGACAGCGCCCCGGGGACTTGACGAGGGGGGAGCCGGTGCGGAGGAGGTCCAGGAGGGCCTGGGCGATCCGGCCATCTCCGGGCGTGGCGGCGCACGGTCTTGGCGACGGCGTGCTGCAGAGAGAACCGTCCATGGCGTCGGGGCGGAGCTCCTCATTCCCTGCAGGCAGACGACGACGGGAGAGCGAGGTGAGCGCGGGAAGGAGAAACGAAAGGAACAATGGAGGAGAAGGGAGAGGAACGGAGCGAGGGCTCGTTAGGGCACTCATCTCCGGCGAGGTTCCGGTCGCCGGTGTCGGCCGGACGACGAGTCGGGGTCGAGGGCGACGATGAGCTACGGGAGGAGCTCGGGCAGAGGTAGTTGTTGATGCGGGCATGGATGAATGGGTGGATCACTGGAGACCAGTGGTTGCTGCTGCGGTTGGTCCGGGCTTGATCCCGAGCTTGGACAAGGTGGCGACGGGATGGATCTAAGGTGGAGAGGTTGCTGATTGGTGGGATGGGGAAAACAAGGAGAAGGCAATTGGGTGGCGACGGCGGGTGAGGGGATGGATGGGACAACATCCTAGGATCTAGGGTTAGGCTGATATATATAGTAGGCGCACATAGGTGAGACTATTTGGACCCTTCGATTATAAACGGACGGTCCGAGATTAATATGCTAGGGAGTTCAAATGAGAAAATGGAGATGTTTTAGGGATGTTTGGGGATGATCCGGACCCATCGGTAACAAGAGTCCGGGTCGGGTTCGGGTAAGTTTCGGACAAGTTGCGAGGAGAGGAAAAATGGGTTGTGTAGAATGCGAGTAGGCTGAGAAGAGAGGGAGATGGCAGTCCAGCAACAGGTTCCGGGGCACCAAAACGTCCGATGAATAAACCGGCTATAATGTCGCTATATGTTTAACGGTTGGGCTATCAAACGGACTCCGAATGGGGCAAAATTTAACAAGCGGCCTACCTACACTATAAAAAGACCGCACGCCAAGTTTCATCCCATTCCGAGAACATTTTCCGGCCACTTACAAAATAATATTCGGAGGTGCCGCGGGCACGTGCGAGTGTGTCTGGACTCAGAACGGACAACGGAGAGAACTGGGGAACCCGAACGAATGCAAGTTTTTAAAACATGCTGATGAAATGTACCTGATGACAAGGCAAAGTGCAACACGTAAGCAGAAGACATGTCAACGATGACGAATAACTGGCTGTCACCTGGCACATCGGTCTTTGGGCGTCACAACTCTCCCACACTAACAGAGGATCTTGACCCGAGATCCTGGAGATGGCACCGGATAAAATGGAAAAGGAAGAGGTAAAAACAAGTTGCTTCTTTGACAAACAAGTGAAACCATGAACCTTGGGAAGTTGAAGAACTTGAAAGAAGAACACAACGGAGATGAACGAAGATGAAAATACTCCGTTAGAAAAGAGGAGCAAGGAACATTACGAGAACCTTGTAGGTTGAAAGACATGAAACAAGAGCTTACGAACCAAAAGAATATGAAACCGCAACGGTATAGCCAAGTAATAAGAATGACAGAATTTGGACAGCACTCGGACTGAAAATGGAAGGAATTAACATGAACTTAAGAAGATGGGATGATACTTGATGCAATCAACAACACATTGCCTCTGAAACTATTAAAATAATGGCACAAGGAGTAAGAAAGGTTTCAGGCAGCACTCCGGTTGAAAAGAGAGGCAAAACTTGACAGGATGAGAGAACTTGAACGGAGGGCACAACACTCCAGTTAAATAGATAAACAATGAAAAGAACATGATCTTGATATGGCAAGATGATGGTTCGAAGAGAGCAACATCACAATGCCTCCGGAATGAAAGAATAGATGCTATATCGTTGGAAAGAAAAGAACGGAGAAGAAAATGACAACTTCTCCCACAAATGAATTTGGAAAGCATCCTTATAAAGAATGATTGAATGAAGTTGTTGGAAAATTCAACAACAAAAAGAATAAGCTTGTTGTGGGCTTATGGAAAACATCCCAAAGTTATGAGGTGACAACCGGCCACTAACGGAAACAATTGTTTGCCTTGGGTCAATGAAGAGATGAAAAACTTCTTCCACCAAATTGACAAAGAAATAACTTGGATCATTGATAAGCACCACAAATAGCACAATCCTTAGGGAAGCTTTAAGTGACATACAACCCAACATTACTCCAACGAAGAAATTGACGGGATTAAATATCTCACTCTTGATAACTTGTGAATCATGAAACATGAAGGAAATTCTCAAGAGTGACATAACACCACCTCAAAAGAAAAAAGGTAGATAGAATTGCACTTCAGAATGCAAGAAGAAGAATACTTGAGCTCCAACAAGAATCTTGAAGAACAATGAGGATGAATTAAGTCATGATGAAGCATCATGAAGAACTCCGGTAACAAAAGGATGATAAGATTAAGATTCAAACCTTCCAATGATTTTGATGGAGCTTTGAAATGATATAATTGAAATAACTTGGAGCTCCGGAAAACAAGAAGAACAACTTGGAACCGAGAATATGATATGATGAACAAGCTCCGGAAAAGAGAATAATCACTTCGAGAAAAAAGAATAAGATTTCTTGTATACTTACCTTTCATCAAATTAAATTGACAACAAGCAACAGATTTGGCATACTACTTATTCTTGTTGTAAAGAATTAAAGAGAGATCTCGCACAAACTTGGGTAAATCTTCAACGGACCACTGGTAGGATTATGAAAAGAACAAATGAGTTGATATGATGACCAAGGAAAAAGGAATCTTGAACAAACCACCGTAAGAATATTGAGACGAACAAAGAGGCATCAATTAAGAATAGTTGGAGGACAAAGTTGCAAACTAAGAATGAAGAAATCTTCTGAAATGATGGCCTTCGGAGGATCACAATGGGTAGAATTCATGAAATGCTTCGGATGGGTATAAAAAGAATTCCTCAAAACCGGAACAATAATGAGGATGGCATGAGGCTAGAACCATGAATTTTCAAGAGAATGGCCAAGATTTAAGAGACACTCTTCTCCGGTCTTCAAATGTTGAGAAAAACGACGAGAAATACCATGAAGAATTTCGAGATACTCCGGACGAATGACAAGAGGAAGGTGGAGCTAAAGATGAAAATAATTGAAAACAATCTTGGAGAAGGCATGTGACTGATGGAAATCATTCTTACGTCACACTTTGAAAAGAATTTGAGTATAACTCCCGAAAAATTAAAAGAGTTAGGTAAGATCCTGGAAAAATACCTGTGGGTTAGGGCCCACTCAAAAGAAACACCGTTGAAATGATTACTTGAAAAAGAGATTGCACCGGTTGGATCAAATGGCTTGAATGAGATAACAACCTCGCAATAGATTGAACTGGTTAAGAATGGAAATACGAATCTTTCGAGATATCCTGAACACTCCAGAGAAGAATTAGAGAGACTTGAATAAGCAAGAGAGACTTCGAATAAGAAATTCAACATGGGAAAAAACAAGTGAAACAAGAGGAAAAGATATGATTAACATCGGAACTTGAATTTAGTCCACCGGGGAAGAAACGAGAACGAAGAACGATAACTTGAAGCTTCCTTAGCATCTTTATGAGAATCACCGGATAAGGACATTGAAGGAAAAGAATGAGGAAACATGACATGAATATAAGGACACTTGATTAAGGACTCGGGCTCCATAAAGAAAAAGGGTGGGAGGGTGGGGAAAAACAAAGACAACTTGGGATGAATGAAACAGGCACCGTTGAGAAGAACCAAGACTTGGTCTTGCACATATTAAAAGGATCGGTTAACTTGAAGAGAAGCACGCCGGTTGAAAGGAATTTACATGACAAACTTGACTGATCAAGAAGGATTAGCACTCCCATAGAAATATGAGAACACCGATTAGGAAAAGTATGGAATCAACATTTGACTTCGAAGCAACTCGAACACCACAATCAAATCAAAACAACGGATAGATATGTTGCAACATTAATCTTCACAATATCATTCGAACAGAGAATTGAACGAATGAATTACGTAGCTTAATGGTACATCAACTTGACGAGAAGCCACTTGGGAGAACAAAAGATAAAATAAAAACAACAAGGTGCAGATGGAACAAATACATGATAGAAGCTCCGTCCCACATGTACGTGCTGAATGCGCCATGGAACATGTTACAAAGGTTGTTGCAAACCCCGGATCAGCATAGCCAAGGACCCTTTAAGATGCAACTCCCAATTGGAACAGCGCCCATGAAACCTCTTCACTCGATGTTGAACCCCAAATCTCATACCATGCATCCGTTGGAAGATTACCTACGAGCTACTTGAAACCCACCTATTAATTCCCGAAGCTTTCCGGTTATGCAATATGGTGTTGGGATACAGGGGAAGCACCACACACTCAACTCTAAACCTACATCCAGTTGTATCCATCCGTCAACACATAACCAGTCATCCTCGGAAACTGTTTACCTCGGACCTTCGAAACGCATTCGCTATACTAGATGTGGCAATACTCCTGAACTATCCCGCCAGTACTGGGTGACGTCGGGGTTATCTCACCACTAACCGCATAGAAGAGTTTTCAATGTCCGGTTATGTGGCAGATGGGAATTTGTTAATATCCGGTTGTAGATAACTTGAAACCCTATTCATAAGAATACACTATCGGTGTGAGTAATCGTGACAGTCTCTTTCCGAAGGGTTTCGGGAAGTGAACACGATGGGGTTATGTTTGATCGTGAGTAGCTAGGATCACTTCTTGATCAAATTTGGTGACCGTTGGCACATACTCTCATCTCGCTCTGAACTCGTAAGCTAGTTGCTTAGTGCTTGCTGCAGACACTTTTATAGCCTTTCCGCACCTAGGGCTTTGGTAGTTTTGATACCCGGGAACGGGATTGCTGAGTCCTTTGTGGCTCACAGATTCAGCACACACCAGATGCAGGTACCGCTGAGAACAATGCAAGAGATGGACAAGAACTTCACTGGGAGTTCGATGAAGAGCTTGGTAGTATGTATGTGACATTTTCGACGATCAGTAGTGGTTCCTACTAGGGGCGATCAGGCCTTGTGTTTTGGTATCTTTCGCATTAGGATTGTCGTCCGTAGTCGGGCCCTGTATTATTTGGATGAATGTATGTTATTGTATTCATTGTGTGATGTGCCGAGTGTAAGACAACTATTTTTTTCTATTTCATCCCTAAATTTTACATGAGATGTGCAAAGATACCCTACTTGAGATCATTCTAGTATGCGCTTATGTCTTTAAGTCGTGCCTCGACACGTGGGAGACATAGTCGCATACTGGACATTACACATCCTCAAGCTTAGTTGCTTGGGAGTCCTTGAATATTACCTTGGGGTGCCTTGGGCATCCCCAAGCTTAGGCTCTTGCCACTCCTTATTCCTTCATCCATTGTGATCTCACCCAAAACTTGAAAACTTCAATCACACAAAACTTAACAAAACCCTCATGAGATCCGTTAGTATAGTAAAGCAAATCACCACTTCAAGTACCGTTGAAAACCCATTCATATTTTATTTTTGCATTGTACCTACTGTATTATAGCTTCTCTATGGCTTATACCATCGATAAAATCAATAGTTTCATCAAACCAAGCAAAACAATGCGTCAAAAACAGAATCTGTCTTAAACATGATAGTCTGTAGTAATTTGAACATCCACCATACTTCTGTAACTCTAATAATTCTGAAAAAATAGGAAAATATAAAAAAAATGTATAGAAGTATTGTACAAAAAGTTTCAGAAGCGTTTGACTTTCCAGCCAAAATGTAAAATCACGCACTATAGCCCAAGATTCTGTTTTTTCACTACACAAACCAAGCAAGCAATCTAATCATCCTAAAGGCAAATCTTGGCACATTATTTTTATAATACAATGGATTTGTACAAGGGGATTATTATTTTTGTGAGAAACTTCGATGAAAAATTCTACATTGTTTCTTAGCACGAACACAAGTGTTCAAGGTCGACCCTCACTTCTCTAATGCATAACCTTCCAATCGCTTTTTCTGAAAAACTTATTTTGGTTTTAAACTTTATAAAAGCACTCAACAGAAATAAATGACTCTCTAAAACTTCCGGTTTGTCTCCCAGGAAGCGCTTTCTTTAAAGCCATTAAGATAGGCATATAGTGCTCAAGTAATGGATCCACCCGGATCCCAAGGTATATCAAAGCCAATTTTAATTAACAGTGATTTGTGATTTAGTAATGAGCACAAAGTAATATAAATCATGCAACAACAAAGTCTAACTCTCCTCTTATGCATCGACATGTCATAAAAGAACAATTCATGCACATCATGTAGAGGCCAATACATAGTGTAAGCAGTTTCTTGCAATTTTATTGTATTCGAAACATAGAGAGGCGGAGATGTAGTTCCTCTCTCATAATAATTGCAAGTAGGAGCAGCAAGCACATGCATATTATATTCATCAAAATCATCATGTGTAGTAGTAAGGCACAACCCATCAATATAATCCTTAATAAGAGCAAACTTCTCCGATAATGTGTAGTTGGGAGAACTCAAAAAGATAATAGGACTATCATGTGTGGGTGCAATAGCAACAATTTCATTCTTAACATAAGGAACTATATCAATTTCATCTCCATTAGCATCATTCATAATGGCACCATGGCCAGAAGCATAGCAAGTATCAAGTTCATCAAAAAGGGATATTTCAAATGAATCAGAAGGATCATAACAATCATCATATCATTCATCTTTCGGTAAGCACGAAGGGAAATTAAACAATGAATGGGATAAAGAGTTATTCTCATTAGAAGGTGGGCATGGGTGATCATTCTGCTCTTCCTCCTTTTGTTCTTCGCTCTCCTCCTCATCTTTTTCATCCAATGAGCTCACAATGTAATCAATTTCTTCTTCCATAGATCCCTGCAAAATATTAGTCTCTTCTTGGACAGCGGAGACTTTCTCAATAAACGCATCAATATCGGAATTATATTCATAATTCTCATAGCAATATTTAAGTATAGCATAATTTTCAGGTCTGTAAACAACATCATCAAGATTTTCACACTTTTCAAACAAAGCTTCAATTTCATAAGCACCCTTAAAAGCAACAAATTCTTCTATTTGTTCCACATCATAGTAATCATATCTAACATTAGCATAAGAAGTTAAGGTTTCATTATCATTAAATTTGCATGAAAAGGGAAGGTGTGGAGCCTTCATCCTAGACCAACAAGTATAATCATATCTCAAGCATAGTTGCCGAGCATACCAATGCAACATATGAATTTGATCCCATAATAGTTTCCCTTTTTGAGTCAAGCAATAATCCCTAAAGTATTTACGTTGATCCAACGTGTCTCCCATTACATAATTGAATGGGGTTTTCTCAGGATTACTAAAGTAGTGCATAATATCTTTTACATAATGAGCATCGAGGGTTTTAGGAGGTTCCCCATCTCCATGAGTAGCAAGTACACCTAAGTTTTTTGGTATTTCGTGTTCCATATCCATAACTAAAGATAGAGAACAATTTAGAACAACAAATAAAATCTACCTAGTGATAAAGCAAACAAGCACACACGAGAATTTTCACCCCACGCTATTGCGCCCCCGCAACGGCGCCAGAAAAAGTTCTTGATAACACACAAGTATAGAGGATCAATTGTAGCCTCTTTTGATAAGTATGAGTGTTGAACCCAACGAGGAGCTAAAGGTAGAACAAATATTCCCTCAAGTTCTATCGACCACCGGTACAACTCTACGCACGCTTGACGTTCGCTTTACCTAGAACAAGTATGAAACTAGAAGTACTTTGTAGGTGTAACGGGATAGGTTTGCAAGATAATAAAGAGCACGTAAATAAAATCTAGGGGCTGTTTAGATAAAGACACAACTAAGTTAGTTTTAGTAGAGAGGTTTTGTCACACAAGAAAGTTATTTGTCCCTAGGCAATCGATAACTAGACCGATAATCATTATTGCAATTTTATATGAGGGAGAGGCATAAGCTAACATACTTTCTCTTCTTAGATCATATGCACTTATGATTGGAACTCTAGAAAACATCTGTAACTACTAAAGATCACTAAGGTAAAACCCAACCATAGAATTATAAGGTATCAAGTGCTCTTTACTCCCGTACGCAAACAACCTACTTACTCGGGTTTAAGCTTCTCTCACTCTAGTAACCCACCATAGGCAAATCATGAACATATTGCAAACCCTACAGCGGGGATCCCTCACGCTTGCGCGACATGGAGAGTGAGGGAGTCATGGACTAGGGGGTCCTCGGGTGTCCGGATTACTCGATATGGGCCGGACTGATGGGCCGTGAACATAAAGCAGAAGATTACCCTCCGTGTCCGGGTACGACTCCTATGTGCGTAGAATGGCAAGTTTTGTGTCCGGGTGTAATGTTTCCTTCCTCTGCAAGAAGACTTTGTACAATCCTAGGTCCCTCCGGTGTGTATGTAAACCGGAGGGTTTAGTCCGTAGAGGCTATCAAAAAAATCTCAGGCTAGACAACTAGGGTTTAGCCAATATGATCTTGAGGTAGATCAACTCTTGTAACCCCTATACACATCATATTCAATAGAGTAGGAAATAGGGTTTTACCTCCATTAGGAGGGCCCGAATCTGGGTAAACATTGTGTCCTTGTTGTCCCTTGTTACCATTGATCCTCAGATACACAGCTTGGGTCCCCCTACCCGAGATCCGCCAGTTTTGACACCGACATTGGTGCTTTCATTGAGAGTTCCGCTGTGTTGTCGACAGAAGGATCGATGGCTCGCTTTGTCATCGACGACGTCACTGTCTCCTAGGAGATCTTACTCCCTGGTCAGCTTTTCCCGTTTTGCGGCTTCGTGCTACGTGCCAACTAGGATGGTTACCTTGAGCAGGTCGACAGCTACGCCTCTGGTCATCAGATCAGGTTTGGAAGTCTGAACTACATCGCCGATATCCAAGGAGATCTGATCTTTGAGGGATTCGCGTCCTCGGCTGTCGCTCCCTTCCTGCACAAAGAAGACCCTTTAGATCAATTATCAGATCCCGTCGAGGGGTCTACACTCATGTCCGCTCTGGCCTTAGATTTGGAGCAGATCACTTCATCTGAAGACGGGACGATAAACCCCGCCGGACTCTCTTGCTCCATGGAGCTTCTAGCCGGAGACTCGGAGGCGATCACGCCGTTCATAGACCCATAATCAAACGAGACCCTCCCCGTCGTCGGGAAGCCGGACTCGCTTCGGATCATGAGCTCCGAACTCCTGGGGTCCGCACCCTCCGGGCCCGATCAAGTGGTCATCACCGAGGCTCGCACTACAGATCCCCAGACTCCTGTCCAGCTCTCGCTCTTAAGAGAGGCACTGGACCTGCCACAATCACTCGCCATCATGGAGGTATCACCGCCGAACTATGCCCAGTTGGAACTGGGGGCTGAGATTAGGGAATTTTGCGTCCCACCCACCACCCACTTGGTAGCCACTGTTGAGGACTTAACCGACATGCTAGACTACACTTCCAAAGACATCGACGGCATGGACAACGATGTTGAAGCTGAACCAAGTCAAAACCCTCCCATCACTGGGCGCTGAACGACCACTTCCACCTACGATGTATACATGGTGGATACGCCTGAAAAGAAGGTCGACAATGGCACTAAAGACCCAGATGAGGATAAGCCCGTCGATGAACCACCAAAACGCCGACGTCAGCGGCGCCGCTCTCGATCGCGCCAAGGAAGGGAAAGTAATACCGGCACTGGAGATAATGACACTCCAGATAATATCGAAGACCCCAAAAACCCCCTGGAACCAGCGTTAGAGTAGGAGGAAAGGGAGGAGGGTCAATTCAGCCCCAAAAAGCTCGCCGATCACGGAGATTTGGAAGAAAGTAACTATTTGCCTATCTCTGAAGAGAATGTCAGCCTTGGTGACAAATAATTTATTGTCCTAGAGGAACCCCTGGAACAAGAACGCTTTCAGCGACGGCTTATTGCCACAGCAAGAAGCCTGAAAAAGCAGTAGCAGTGGCCTAAAGCCGAACAGGATACGCTCAACGCCAGATGGAATCAAGTGCTAGACGTTGAGTAAAGATACGGCCGTGAGCACCAAACAAAGAGCTATCCCAAGTGCAAGATATTGCCACAATTCGACGACGAGGCCCTTGCGCCAACACTGTCGAGGTACAATCAAGCTGATCAACCTAACCGAACACCACGTGGATGGGACAAAGCAGCCAATAACGCCGAACACCAGCCCACGCCTGCCCACCATAAAGGCAAGGAGACAGCGGCTCCGGGCTACAAGTACGACCTACGTCAGGACCTGTCCAATAGAGCCAGTCAGACTAGATCAATCTATGGATCAAGAGGACGTGCTCCCACACGGGATGACGGCTATGAAGCCTGGCACGAAAAAAACAATCTAGTTCGAAGTAAGCACCAAACACAGATGTCATCCGAACTCCGTCGCGATGTCGCCCGGTATAGAGGTGCCGCATACCCTATGTGCTTTACCCATGAGATAATGCAGCACCAATTTCTGGAAGGGTTTAAACCTGTGAACATCGAGCAGTACGATGGAACAACGGATCCTGCCGTATGGATTGAAGACTTTATTCTCCACATTCACATGGCTTTCGGAGATGACCTCCATGCCATCACATATCTCCCTCTAAAACTGAAAGGACCAGCACGACACTGGTTGAATAGCCTCCCAGAGAACTCCATTGGAAGCTAGGAAGAGTTGGAGGATGCTTTTCGGGCCAACTTTCAGGGCACTTATGTCCGGCCACCAGATGCTGATGACCTGAGCCGCATAGTCCAGCAACCCGGGGAGTCAGCCCGGAAACTCTGGAATCGGTTCTGAAC
>LR738713.1:355709821-355729317 GCA_902687465.1 Secale cereale
AGAGATCATGTTGATTAATAAGTCGAGAGAGTCAATTAAGGATCCCAATGTGTGGTAGTAGTTGTTTCATGGATCACAAACACAGAACTCAGTTCCTGAGGACGGCTGCAATGAGACAACCCACCATGTACTCCTACATGGCCTCTCATCGCTACCTTTACCAAATCGTGTTCACACACTTAGCTCTCAACAGTAGGACATGTTCACCACATTCCAATTCATCCCCGATGAATCAGACCTGACACAACTCTAAGCAATAGCAGGCATAACTAGAAAGCATGAATGAGTAGGCACAACATGGCTGAAACAACTCCTACTCATACTGGTGGGTTTCAACTATTTACTGTGGCAAAGACAGGTCATGCAGTGGAAAGGGGTTCAACTACCGCAGCAGGTAACAGTTGAAGCGTTGTTGTCCTAATGCAGTAAAAGAGAGCAAGAGCGAGAGAGTGGGATTGTATCGGAATGCTCAATGGGGTTTTGCTTGCCTGGCACTTCTGAAGATAACATTGGGTCTTCATCGGTGTCATCGATCACATCGTCGGAACACGTATACTGAAAGGGAACAAACACCGGCAACAGAGAAAGAAACACGATTAATGCAATGCACAATATGATGCATGGTCATGACATGGTATTATGCTGTGATTTGAGCTAATGCAACTAGCAACAGGTTAAATGAAGTTGGTTTGAATCCAAGATTCAAATTCAAACTCCATATGTGGATATTCAAATGCCATTTATATGATTTGGCCTAAATATCAGCCATAAGTTGTTCTAACATGCATGAAAATGCCATAAACAGATTCCTTGAATTTTTCTCATCATTTTTCATATATAAATTATTTTCATCTGAGCTACGGTTGATTTTATATGATTTTTGGAAGTTTGGGGTATTTTCTGGAATTTCCTGAAAAAGAATAAATCCAGAAAATACTTATTATGTCAGCGTGACGTCACTGTGATGTCAGCGGTCAACAGGGCCGGTCCAGGTCAAACCTGACATGTGGGGTCCACACGTCAGTGACATAGCAGTTAAACAGGCTTAACTAAACTTAACAGAAGATTAAACTAAACTAAATAGGCACAGGGGCCCACATGTCAGTGACTAACTAACTAACCAATTTATTAAAACTAAACTAGGTTAATTAACAGGGCGGGGCCCACTTGTCAGTGAGAGAGAGGGGTCAAACCCCTGGACAGACGGGGTCAAACCCCGCCGGTCGAAGCGGTCAACCCGCCGACGTTTAGCCGCCGGCGAGGCCTGACGCGGCAGAGTGCGTCGAGTTTCACCTACAGGGGCTCTTTTGGCGCGCAGGGAGCAGCTACGGGAAGAGGGCGGAGTGGCGCATCCAACTGTGGCGATGGCGGAGGCTGGGGTGGCCGGAGTTATCGCCAGCGACGATCTTGGTGGTCGCCGGAGTTCGGGCGAGGTCGAAGCCGTCGCTATGAGGCATGGCGAGGTGTGTGGGGTGGTGCTATGGGCTTCTGCGAGTGCGGTGAATACGATGGCATGCTCGGAATCAAACCAACGTGGTTGTGGCCACGACGGCGACGTGCGGTGGCGGCGGCGGGTGCGGCTGAGCTCGGCATGGTCGCTGTGGTGCACAAGAAGGCAAACGGAGAGGGGGGAAGGGGCGGGAGCTCACAGAGGTTGCAGAGGAACAAAAGGCGAGCGCGGGGAGGCACGGACGACGACGGAGCATCTCCGGCGATCTGGGGGCAGAAGGTTGAAGAAGAGGTTGATGGCGTCCTTGTGGGGCTCCCGGCGTCGAACGGCTTGCTGTAGACGGCGAAGAGGGCGACGACAGAGCTCCCAGACATGGAAACGCGTCGAGGCGACGGCGATGGCTGCGCATGCGGGCTGCGACGGCCGGCGGTTGCTTTCGGTCACCGCCAAAACGAGAGCTAAAGGAAGGGAGGGGGTGCTGCGAGAGAGGGGAGAGGTCGAGGTGGCTCCGGGGCATCTCCTGGCATCGCTAGAGGGGCCGGGGAGAGGCAGATCGGCAGGGAGGAGGTGGTGGCGTAGCTGCGGCATGCCGGGCACACAGCTGCTTTGGGGCGAGGGGGAGAAGACGACAGAGGGGCTGTGGTGGTGGGCTGGGCTGGCTTTGTCCAGCTGGGCTGCTACAACAACTCGGCCAGCCAAGTAAGTGCTTTTCCTTTTACTTTCTATTTTCTGTTTTTCTATTTTCTTTCTTTATAAACTTTAGGGCTTTATTAAAAATGCCAGGGCATTTCCAAAAATCATGAAACCAAGCATGGCTACAGTTTAGAGTAAATCCAACAGTAAACATTTTAGTTTATGATTATTTGAGCATTTAAAATAATATATAATATTTAAATGCCCAATGCAAATAACGTATGATTTAATTCAGTGCCCAAAATATTCCACAAAAATGTTCACTATTTTTGGTTTGGTCTCAAAGCCTTGCCAAAATTATCAACATTGATGAAGGTATTTTGGGTCATTGGAAATGAATTTAATCGTGACCCTAGTTGAATTCTTTTGATGCTAGGGTTTGAACATCCCCATTTCCAGTTTTCTGAGGAGATTAAACATGATGCACATGAAGACCAAGCAAGACATGCAAGGGCTGGTCTAGGGCTGTGACAACTCACCCCCACTAAACAAGAATCTCGTCCCGAGATTCAGGCGTAGGGTAAGAAATCAGAGGGGACACTAACTAACACAATCTTCATGATCCAAGTGCCCTTCATATGAGTGTTGATTGCTTGCATTATGTTGATCCTGACATCCTTGCTTTCGAGGTCTTTGTCCAACACGGTGACGATGAAAGAAGCTCTACAAAATGATCTTCTGAAAGATCAAGCGACTCAAGATCAATTGATGGAGTGAGACATTGAAACATCTCTTGAGCTGAGACACGGAACACTCATCCAAAGGGATGGAGTGAAACAAACGATGAAGATTCACTTGACAGGCAATAATTCCACACCTAAGAAGATGGTGATCGATACCACCAGACGGACCTCCTTGGAGAAGGTGACTCGTAGAGTTATTCCCTTAAGTGGCAAAAAGAATTACTTTTGATATATAGATAATTGAAATTCTCTATACCAGCCTAAGGCAAATCACAATCGATGGTTTGACGGAGTCCGAAAGAATGACATTTTCCATCTAGAATGGATGATGTGGACTGCCTTGTTAAAGACAATGCCAAGGTTGATTTTGATTATCACCGGAAATGGATGGGACCCATGGCAAGTCCACTTCTGAAAATAATCCTGAACAGCAGTTGCTGAGATGTGCAACCAATGGAAAGTTGGCACATTGGCAGTGCCAGCTGGGAACAAAATGCAAATGCTGGGAATGATTCTGGTAACTGGGAAGAAACCCCACAGCAGTGAGTGAATCTACTCTTTGAGAGGTTATAGCATAACCAAGAACACTGGGAGCAATCCCGGTTAGAGCCAGAGATAACACCTAGTGCTTGTGCGTGCTCTCAAGAACTTGAGCATTCCCATATTCATCAAGGTTTTACCAATATCCGTGTCAAGGATCCTGGCAACACAACATACTACCATGATGAAAAATGATAGATGGTGCAGATGCAAAGGAAGATAACACCTACTCAGATTTCACCTTAGCGGGGTCAAAGCGGCAAAATCTGGATGATCGACCGAGAGACATTTAGCACTCCGCTTCTAACGTTCTCCTTGATGTGCTAGCGCAACCCATTTATTAAAATGGTTTGGTACCTAGAACGTCAAGTAAAAGGTCGGACTTCAGGAGCACAAAAATCCATAAGGAACAACTAGGGAGTAAATCCTACGAAATCCTTATGGGGAAGTGTCCAACTTCTTCAATCAAGATACTACAACAATAGGTCTTCCGGCTGGGTGTGTTGGCCACGACATCCACTTTACCGATTATCGAGAGACCAAATTATAGTTCTTGGGAAATGCTCCAACCATCATATCTGCCTGAGATTCAGTTCTGGTTGGTTTCAGGACATTCCAGACTCACCGAGTCTAGAAAGAAAAATGAAAGTTTACAACACAAATCGACGAGATGGTGTTGCGAGATTCTCGGGGAGTTAACTACGATAGCAAGCTCCAAAACATGAGTTGGTTCTGCTACATACATGTGAACACATTATCCAAGACAAGCATGACCACATGGTAGTCTTATAATGAAACACTACCGAGTTCAGGGGGAACCATCATTGCGGATAACGAAGTCCTTGATTAAGCCCGGGTTAGCTCTTAAGAAGGAACTCCTTCTCCTTAAGCAAATCAATCAGTGGCTTGGTGTGCTAGGGATACATATAGAGTGAAGGTTGCAAGTCTCCAAACCACAGAATACTTTGCACGTATGCATGACTGACTTGGGATGATTCCATAGGAAGCAAAATAAACTTTCTCAAACTCACGGTGGGCAACTTACATCAATTACACATGAATTAGGGAAAGTCTCTTCTCTCATCCAACATATACCTCATGAACGGAACACGAAGGCCATGCTTGAGAAGTTTCCAATACTAACTTAAATGTTCAACATGAATCGTGGTCAAGATAAACGATGTTGATGGGCTCAACAACGGGTCATCGAGATATCCATGAAGATGGAATTCCACAATTTATATGAACAAGGTGGTAGCATTGGTCAGACCAAGAGATCTAATGAGATATGCTCGAGGGGCACCCACGAGTAAGACAACATTAAGAACATCGTTGGTTCTGATTTGATTTGATGATAGCCCACACTCAAATCAAAGTTTTGGCAAGACAATAGGTCCAACAACTGGTCACGAGGATCAATCGATGAAGATATCATCTCTCCTCAACACACAAATAAGATATCCCTTAAGATGAACTAAATCGGACAAGCTTCCATCTTCAAACTCTCCAAGTTATTGTTTAGCTTGACCAACCAGCTCAGGGGTATGCAATACAGATTCTTGGAGAAGGGGTGGTTTATAAGAAAACCAACTTGATCACGAACTCACAATAGCGGTCAGGGAACAACCTGCTAATACTTCCGAGAAGATATTCGGGAAATCACGGACCACCGGTATGTTACTAAGCTCGAGAACAATCTTGCTTTTTAGGGCAAGACGATATGATCATAAGAGCGAGAGATTGACACAATCCTAACTCATTGATCGAAGAGTGCACCAGAAATAAGGACTAGGTAGCACGATCATTCTTAGAATGATGATTCTGTATCCAGCATACTAAGAACGAGATTACCGTCCATTAACTATCAGGCAACGGAGTTGCTAGGAGTATTGATTACACACATCATGATTCACTTGTCAGTATTCCGGTTACAACAACACGGAGACCGATGAATGAACGATGATGGTGAGAAGTATCACTGTATCAAGAGTTCATAGGAGGAGGTGCAATTCCCAGGACATTCTTGACATAAAAGAGGGTTACACTCCAAGGTAAAACAGAACAAAAGCCAGATTGGCATTTTGATCTGCGGGATACGACTACTTTGACCCAATCCTAGATATGGATGAGGTACGGGAGTTTGTTTCTCCTAGTCATTCTGAAATAGAATGGATTGACGGACCACAAGAGTAAAAGGCATCGATGAACACGAGTGCACAACTACTCCTGACTATCAACTGACAGACGAGGTCATAATACAACTAAAAAGGGACAACTCAAAGGAACATATAACTTTCTAAGTTGTGGGTGCATAGATTAGCATGTCGAACTAGTTCAACATATTTCTTTCGGATAACCCATGCAGAAAGGTAGAATTGGCAGAGTCACAATATGAATGGAGTACTACTCAGAAGCACTCTGGTTGTGATCTTTTGGTTCGGGAGAACTTCTGCCAAGGATGGTTCATGGTATCTGGAAGAATGATATACCACGGACCTCGAGGACTATCACAAGGTTACTAATATCCTAAAGGAACGAGCAAACACTATCAACATTAAGTAAGTAGAGTGAATCTCGGGTCCAAGAACCCAGGAGTAGAATGCCTACTAACTAAATGGCATCACAGGATGCTTTCGAGAATAATGGCCAGAATCATCACACTGGGAATACAGAGTATTGCTAGATTACTGGGTGATTCTCTAAGATACTTAGGGTCATAATAATAACTCCAACATATGTGTCGAGGTAACAGGGTACCTCAATACACTGGTTAGTGTGGTTAATCTGGCCTAAAGGAACATCGGGAACAGGAAGAAAGGATTTGCAAATGCATCAGATTATTTAGAAACCTGGAATGACTCGGACAGCATAACGGCTGTAAATGCTCGAAAATACTTTCAAGATCCAAGCAAAAAGGGTAGCATATCCACTTAACATCATAATGTCAAGGTTCTGAGACCAATAGTTGAACAAACGGAAGTAGTAGAGACTGAACTGAGGGTTGGATCCACCATTAACGTGATCCTGATAATTAGAATGAGAATCCTAGTTCTTAATCCCCGTAGAAAGAAGAAGGTGACTTAGATCAGAAGGTCATAAGGTAAAGGAGTAAAAGAGCCTTACGTTCCCTTCCACAATCAATTCCCTTATATAACTAAAGAGTTTCTAGACACAACTTTGACTAGTTTGGCTTACTAATCCTACAGGAAGTCAGGCTCTGATACCAAAGCTGTCGGGACCCCGATCCTAATTCACACAGGTCTAGCCTGTAACACATCATATCACTTTGCGGCCTCACGCACGGTATCCCCACGGGTGCCACCTTACTTGGCCCGGGACCGTTTGCGCATTTTGGCACACGTATATGATAGTGTCGCTAGCATCCATATGATAGAGAACCCGGGCCGACATGACTAGTTATAAACCAAAAGTGGCACTAAATTACAGAGACAAGCATACATGACCCAGCAACGAACGTGTCGGTCATCAACGTATGAACCCAAGTCGTAGCAAGCTACAAGGACTTAAAGGAACAACGCGTGACATTTCCCCTAAGGGACAGACATAGGAACGAAGAAGGACACATGCCGGCCGGCCTAAGTGTTCCGGAGCAGTAGCAAGCTAACAAGGCTCAGTGGAAGCACTAGGAGACATTTCCCTGTAAATTAGGCTACCAAGGGTAAACAACTAGGTGTCGGATCCCACACATAGCAATACACATTACACGTACGCATAACATGCAAGTATGTGCTGTACAACATGGAATCACAACATAACTCAACAACTCATATAGATAAAGGCCCAGAAGAGCCATCATAGCATTTATTACAAATAGAGGTCACATGACCCAACATACAGAGCATACAGGCAACGGAAGCATAACATGTCTGAGTACAGACAACTACAAATGAAAAAGGCTGAGAAGCCTGACTATCTACAAGACCCTCCCAAGGGTACAAGATCGTAGCTGAGGTAACAAGCTAAACGTCGAAGTCCACGCGGAATCACTAGCGAGACTGAAGTCTCTCTGCAAAAACATAAATTAAGCAAACGTGAGTGCAAAGGTACTCAGCAAGACTTACATCAGAAGTAGCTACATATGCATCAGTATCAACAAAGGGGTGGTGGAGTTTGACTGCAGCAAGCCAACTTTGACTCGGTGGCTATCCTAAACTACGACTACAAGTAACTCTTTTGAGGTGGCGCACACGAGTCCACATATTCACCAATCAATACACCACTATGGATCCGCTCCCGTCTCCCTACGAGAAGGCCATCCATAGAACTCACGCTTATCTTGCGCGTTTTAGAGTATCCACTCTCACTTGTCTATGAACTGTAAAGGTAACCCAGAAGTCCATTTCCGCGGACACGGCTATTCGAATAGATCATATATAACCCTGCAGGGGTGTACTTCTTCACACACGCTCTCGCCACTTACTGCCATGTACACGTCATGTATCTCGGTAACCTTCAAGCGGAAGCCTTGCGAGGGTGTCGGCCACGACCTGACTAACCACACAAGTCCCTCGTCCAGGTTTATCGCCTATTTGGGTTCCATCCGTGGGGAGATCCGTCCGGGGTGTCGCTCACGGCCCCAAACAATGTGTACAGGGTTCCCGCATCACCAAACGGGCGACCGGTACACCGTGCCACGTACCTGCCGTGTCACAGCCCACCCCGAGGGTCAGCGCTGCGCACGACCTCCAGTAAACTACAAACACCAGAAACTAATTGCAACTCTTGGACAAAGATCATATTGATTAATAAGTCGAGAGAGTCAATTAAGGATCCCAATGTGTGGTAGTAGATGTTTCATGGATCACAAACACAGAACTCAGTTCCTGAGGACGGCTGCAATGAGACAACCCACCATGTACTCCTACATGGCCTCTCATCGCTACCTTTACCAAATCGTGTCACACACTTAGCTCTCAACAGTAGGACATGTTCACCACATTCCAATTCATCCCCGATGAATCATACATGACAC
This sequence comes from Secale cereale, assembly GCA_902687465.1. Lineage (NCBI taxonomy): Eukaryota > Viridiplantae > Streptophyta > Magnoliopsida > Poales > Poaceae > Secale > Secale cereale. The sequence goes on from LR738713.1 coordinate 355,718,181, forward strand.
AACTCTAAGCAATAGCAGGCATAACCAGAAAGCATGAATGAGTAGGCACAACATGGCTCAAACAACTCCTACTCATACTAGTGGGTTTCAACTATTTACTGTGGCAAAGACAGGTCATGCAGTGGAAAGGGGTTCAACTACCACAATAGGTAACAGTTGAAGCGTTGTTGTCCTAATGCAGTAAAAGAGAGCAAGAGCGAGAGAGTGGGATTGTATCGGAATGCTCAATGGGGTTTTGCTTGCCTCGCACTTCTGAAGATAACATTGGGTCTTCATCGGTGTCATCGATCACATCGTCGGAACACGTCTACTGAAAGGGAACAAACACCGGCAACAGAGAAAGAAACACGATCAATGCAATGCACAATATGATGCATGATCATGACATGGCATTATGTTGTGATTTGAGCTAATGCAACTAGCAACAGGTTAAATGAAGTTGGTTTGAATCCAAGATTCAAATTCAAACTCCATATGTGGATATTCAAATGCCATTTATATGATTTGGCCTAAACTGCAGCCATAAGTTGTTCTATGAAAATGCCATAAACAGATTCCTTGAATTTTTCTGATCATTTTTCATATATAAATTATTTTCATTTGAGCTACGGTTGATTTTATATGATTTTTGGAAGTTTGGGGTATTTTCTCGAATTTCCTGAAAAAGAATAAATCCAGAAAATACTTATTACGTCAGCGTGACGTCACTGTGATGTCAGCGGTCAACAGGGCCGGTCCAGGTCAAACCTGACGTGTGGGGTCCACACGTCAGTGACACAGCAGTTAAACATGCTTAACTAAACTTAACAGAAGATTAAACTAAACTAAATAGGCACAGGGGCCCACATGTCAGTGACTAACTAACTAACCAATTAATTAAAACTAAACTAGGTTAATTAACAGGGCGGGCCCCACTTGTCAGTGAGAGAGCGGGGTCAAACCCCGCCGGTCAAAGCGGTCAACCCACCGACGTTTAGCCGCCGGCGAGGCCAGACGCGGCGGAGCGCGTCGAGTTTCACCTACAGGGGCTCTTTTGGCGCGCAGGGAGCAGCTACGGGAAGAGGGCGGAGTGGCGCATCCAACGGTGTCGATGGCGGAGGCTGGGGTGGCCGGAGTTATCGCCGGCGATGATCTTGGCGGTCGCTGGAGTTCGGGCGAGGTCGAAGTCGTCGCTATGAGGCATGGCGAGGTGCGTGGGGAGGTGCTACGGGCTTCTGCGAGGGCGATGAAGACGATGGCGTGCTCGGAATCAAACCAATGTGGCTGTGGCCATGACGGCGACGTGCGGTGGCGGCGACGGGTGCGGCTGAGCTCGACGTGGTCGCTGTGGTGCACAAGAAGGCAAACGGAGAGGGGGGGGAGGGGCGGGAGCTCATAGAGGTTCCAGGGGAACAAACGGCCAGCGCGGGGAGGCACGGACGACGACGGAGCATCTCAAGTGATCTGGGGGCAGAAGGTTGAAGAAGAGGTTGATGGCGTCCTTGTGGGGCTCCCGGCGTCGAACGGCTTGCTGTAGACGGCGAAGAGGGTGACGGCGGAGCTCCCAGACATGGAAACGCGTCGAGGCGACGGCGATGACTGCGCGTGCGGGCTGCGGCGGCCGGCAGTTGCTTTCGGTGGCCTCCAAAACAAGAGCTAAAGGAAGGGAGGGGGTGCTGCGAGAGAGGGGAGACGTCGAGGTGGCTCCGGGGTATCTCCTGGCGTCGCTAGAGGGGCCGGGGAGAGGCAGATAGGTAGGGAGGAGGTGGTGGCGTGGCTGCGGCATGCCGGGCACGCATCTGCTTTGGGGCGAGGGGGAGAAGACGACAGAGGGGCTGTGGTGGTGGGCTGGGCTGGCTTTGCCCAGCTGGGCTGCTACAACAACTGGGCCAGCCAGGTAAGTGTTTTTCCTTTTATTTTCTCTTTTTTGTTTTTCTATTTTCTTTCTTTGTAAACTTTAGGGCTTTATTAAAAATGCCAGGGCATTTCCGAAAATCATGAAACCAAGCATGGCTACTGTTTAGAGTAAATCCAACAGTAAAAAATTTAGTTTATGATTATTTGAGCATTTAAAATAATATATAATATTTAAATGCCCAATGCAAATAAGGTATGATTTAATTCAGTGCCCAAAATATTCCACAAAAATGTTCACTATTTTTGGTTTGGTCTCAAAGCCTTGCCAAAATTATCAACATCGATGAAGGTATTTTGGGTCATTGGAAATGATTTTAATCGTGACCCTGGTTGAATTCTTTTGATGCTAGGGTTTGAACATCCCCATTTCCAGTTTTCTGAGGAGATTAAACATGATGCACATGAAGACCAAGCAAGACAGGCAAGGGCTGGTCTAGGGCTGTGACACTAGGTTAATTTCCGAAGGTTTCAGTATTTATAGGAATTTTTGGCATAGGTCCCACATCAGGAGGGCTTCTGGGCTGTCCACGAGATAGGAGGGTGCCACCACCTTCCCAGGGCGCGCCCTCCACCCTCGTGGGCAGCCCGTGGCTCTCCTGGCCCAACTCTTTTGCTTCGGGGGCTTCTTTTGGTCCAGAAAAAATCAACATCGATGAAGGTATTTTGGGTCATTGGAAATGATTTTAATCGTGACCCTGGTTGAATTCTTTTGATGCTAGGGTTTCAACATCCCCATTTCCAGTTTTCTGAGGAGATTAAACATGATGCACATGAAGACCAAGCAAGACAGGCAAGGGCTGGTCTAGGGCTGTGACACTAGGTTAATTTCCGAAGGTTTCAGTATTTATAGGAATTTTTGGCATAGGTCCCACATCAGGGGGGCTTCTGGGCTGTCCACGAGATAGGAGGGTGCCACCACCTTCCCAGGGCGCGCCCTCCACCCTCGTGGGCAGCCCGTGGCTCTCCTGGCCCAACTCTTTTGCTTCGGGGGCTTCTTTTGGTCCAGAAAAAATAAAAAAAATTGGCTCGTCAACTGGACTCCGTTTGATATTCCTTTTCTGTAAAACCCTAAAACAGGAGAAAAACAGAAACTGGCACTGGGCTCTGGGTTAATAGGTTAGTCCCAAAAATCATATAAAAGTGTATGATAAAGCCCATTAAACATCCAAGACTTCATAAATAATAGCATGGAACAATCAAAAATTATAGATACATTGGAGACGTATCAATCATCCCCAAGCTTAATTCATGCTCGTCCTCGTGTAGGTAAATGATAAAGAAAGAATTTTTTATGTGGAATGCTAACCAATATAGTTTTCAATGTAATTCTCTTAATTGTGGCATGAATGTTCATATCTGAAAGATTCAAGATAAAAGTCTATGTTGACATAAGAAATAACAATACTTCAAGCATACTAACAAAGCAATCATGTCTTCTCAAAATACTATGTCTAAAGAAAGTTATCCCTACAAAATCATATAGTCTGGCTATGCTCCCACTTCATCACACAAAATATTCATATCATGCACAACCCCAATTTCAGCCAAGCATTTGTTTTCATACTCTATATTTTCAAACCTTTCAACTTTCACACAATACATGAGCGTGAGCCATGGACATGGCACTATGGGTGGAATAGAGGTGGTTGTGGAGAAGACAAAAAGGAGGGAGATAGTCTCACATCAACTAGGTGTATCAACGGGCTATGGAGATGCCCATCAATAATATCAATGTGAGTGAGTAGGGATTGCCATGCAACGGATGCACTAGAGCTAAATATGAATGAAAGCTCAACAAAAGAAACTAGTGGGTGTGCATCCAACTTGCTTGCTCACGAAGACCTAGGGCACTTGAGGAAGCCCATTGTTGGAATATACAAGCCAAGTTCTATAATTAAAATTCCCACTAGTATATGAAAGTGACTAAACATGAGACTCTCTACAACGAAGAACATGGTGCTACTTTGAAGCACAAGTGTTGAAAAAAAGATAATAGCAATTGTCCCTTTTCTTTTCTTTTTCTTTTCCCTTTTTTCTTTTCCTTTTTTTGGGCCTTTCTTTTTTTCTTTGGCCTTTTTTTTTCTTTCTTTTTTTGCGGAGGGGCTTTATAGATTTAGCCTTCCCTCCCATGGGATAATGCTCTAATAATGATGATCATCACACTTTCATTACAACTCGATACTACAACAACAAAGTATGACTATATATGAATGCCTCCGGAGGTGTACCGGTATGTGCAATGAAACAAGAGTGACATGTATAAAAATTATGCATGGTGGCCTTGCCACAAATACGATGTCAACTACATGATCATGCAATGGCAATATGATAATATGATGCATGTCATATGAATAGAACGGTGGAAAGTTGCATGGCAATATATCTCGGAATGGATGTGGAAATGCCATGATAGGTAGGTATGGTGGCTGTTTTGAGGAATAATCTGGTGGCTGTTTTGAGGAAGAATATATAGTGGGTTTATAGTACCGGTGAAACTTGTGCGGTACAAGAGAGGCTAGCAATGGTGGAAGGGTGAGAGTGCGTATAATCCATGGACTCAACATTAGTCATAAGAACTCATATACTTATTGCAAAAATCTACGAGTCATCAAAACAAAGCAATCAACGCATGCTCCTAGGGGGGAGGTTGGTAGGAGTTAACCATCCCCGACCTCCACACAAAGGTTGGCACTCTACAAATACCTCATGCTCTAACTTCGTCACATAGCGATTCACCATACGTGCATGCTACGGGAATCACTAACCTTAACACAAGTATTTCTCAATTTCATAATAAATCCACTAGCATGACTCTAATATCACTATCCTCATATCTCAAAACAATTATCAAGCATCCAACATTTCATTCTATTCAATGCACTTGGTGTGAAATTTTTTACTACATTGACATTGGATGTCTATCATGTGAAGACTAGTTTCTTTAGACTAAACACATTACCATGCTGTTTTAATAGACTCTCAAGTAGATATAAGTGAAGCATGAGAGTTCAGCAATTTCTACAAAATATTACCACCATCGTGCTCTAAAAGATATAAGTGAAGCACTAGAGCAAAAACTATTCTACTCAAAAGATATAAGTGAAGCACATAGAGTGTTCTAGAAATTTCTAGGCCATATTTAACTCTCTCAAATAGGTGTGTCCAGCAAGGATGATTGTGGCAAACTAAAAAGCAAAGACTCAAATTATACAAGACGCTCCAAGAAAAACACATATCATGTTGCGAATAAAAATATAGCTCCAAGTATAGTTACCGATGGATGAAGACGAAAGAGGGGATGCCTTCCCCGGGCATCCCCAAGCTTAGGCTTTCGATTATCTTGAATTCCTTGGGGTGCCATGGGCATCCCCAAGCTTAGGCCTTTTCTACTCCTTGTTCCATAGTCCAGCAAAGCAATACTCAAAACTTGAAAACTTCACAACACAAAACTTAGACAAAAATTCTCGTGAGCTCCGTTAGTATAAGAAAGCAAACCACTACTCAAAGGTGCAGCAATGAATTCATTCTTTGTTTATATTGGTGTTAAACCTACTGTATTCCAACCTCTCTATGGTTCATATCCTCCAATACTACTCATAGATGCATCGGAATAAGCAAACAACACACGAAAAACATAATCTGTCAAAAACAGAACAGTCTGTAGTAATCTGCAGGTTTCGCCTGCTTCTGGAACTCCAACAATTCAAACTAAATTGGTAAATTTGCGGAATTTGTATACAAATCATCTGCAAAAAGAATCAACTAAAAAGCACGCTCCAGTAAAATCTGAAGACCGCTTTAGCGAGTGCTAACGATTGTGTTTTCCACATCACATAAACTTCACACAAGTCTTCCCAAAGGTTCTACTTGGCACAAGCACTAAAAAAACATGAAACCACATCTAATCAGAGGCTAGATGCAATATCTATTACCTAACAGCTGCAAAAACAAAGAAAACAAAATAAAGTTGGGTTTCCTCCCAACAAGCGCTATCGTTTAACGTCCCTAGCTAGGCATGATGATTTCAATGATGCTCGCATAAAAGATAAGAACTGAAACATAAGGGGGGCATCATGAAGAATAGGCTAGCCCATTTAAGTCTAACACACTTCCTATGCATAGGGATTTTGTGAGCAAACAACTTATGGGAATAATAATCAACTAGCATAGGGAAACAAAACAAGCATAGCTTCAAAACTTTAAGCACATAGAGAGGAAACTTGATATTTTTGCAATTCCTACAAGCATATGATCCTCTCTCATAATAATTTTCAGTAGAATCATGAATGAATTCAACAATATAACCAGCACATAAAACATTCTTTTCATGATCTACTTGCATAGAAATTTTACTACTCTCCACATAAGCAAAATTCTTCTCATTCATAGTAGTGGGAGCAAACTCAACAAAATAACTATCATGTGAAGCATAATCCAATTGAAAACTAAAATCATGATGACAAGTTTCATGGTTATCATTAATCTTAATAGCATACAAGTCATCACAATAATCATCATAGATAGCAACTTTGTTCTCATAATCAATTGGAACCTCTTCCGACATAGTGGATTCATCACTAAATAAAGTCATGAACTCTCCAAATCCACTTTCATAAATATTATCATCATAAATAGGAGGCATGCTTTCATCATAATAAATTTGCTCATCCAAACTTGGGGGACTAAAAATATCATCTTCATCAAACATAGCTTCCTCAAGCTTGTGGCTTTGTATATCATTACCATCATGGATATTCAAAGCATTCACACTAACAACATTGCAATCATGCTCATCATGCACATATTTGATGCCAAGCATTCTATGTAATTCTTCTTCTAGTACTTGAGCACAATTTTCCTTCCCATCATTTTCACGAAAGATATTAAAAAGATGAAGCATATGATGTAACCTTAATTCCATTTTTTTGTAGTTTTCTTTTATAAACTAAACTAGTGATAAAACAAGAAACTAAAAGATTCGATTGCAAGATCTAAAGATATACCTTCAAGCACTAACCTCCCCGGCAATGGCGCTAGAAAAGAGCTTGATGTCTACTACAAAACCTTCTTCTTGTAGACGTTGTTGGGCCTCCAAGTGCAGAGGTTTGTAGGACAATAGCAAATTTCCCTCAAGTGGATGACCTAAGGTTTATCAATCCGTGGGAGGCGTAGGATGAAGATGGTCTCTCTCAAGCAACCCTGCAACCCAATAACAAAGAGTCTCTTGTGTCCCCAACACAACCAATACAATGGTAAATTGTATAGGTGCACTAGTTCGGCGAAGAGATGGTGATACAAGTGCAATATGGATGGTAGATATAGGTTTTTGTAAACTGAAAATATAAAAACAGTAAGGTAGCAAGTGGTAAACGTGAGCATAAACAGTGTTGCAATGATAGGAGACAAGGCCTAGGGTTCATACTTTCTCTAGTGCAAGTTCTCTCAACAAAGATAACATAATTGGATCATATTACTAGCCCTCAACATGCAACAAAGAGTCACTCCAAAGTAACTAATAGCGGAGAACAAATGAAGAGATTATGGTAGGGTACGAAACCACCTCAAAGTTATTCTTTCTGATCGATCTATTCAAGAGTCCGTAGTAACGTTCAATCTATCATAGAGTTTGTACTAGAATAACACCTTAAGACACAAATCAATCAAAACCCTAATGTCACCTAGATACTCCATTGTCACCTCAAGTATCCGTGGGCATGATTATACGATATGCATCACACAATCTCAGAAACATCTATTCAACCAACACATAGAACTTCAAAGAGCGCCCCGAAGTTTCTACCGGAAAGTCAAGACGAAAATGTGTGCCAACCCCTATGCATAGATTCCCAAGGTCATGGAACCCGCAAGTTGATCACCAAAACATACATCAAGTAGATCACATGATATCCCATTGTCACCACAGATAAGCACGTGCAAGACATACATCAAGTTTTCTCAAATCCTTAAAGACTCAATTCGATAAGATAAGTTCAAAGGGAAAACTCAATCCATTACAAGAGAGTAGAGGGGGAGAAGCATCATAAGATCCAACTAAAATAGCAAAGCTCGCGATACATCAAGATTGTGCCATCTCCAGAACATGAGAGAGAGAGAGATCAAACACATAGCTACTGGTACATACCCTCAGCCCCGAGGGTGGAGTACTCCCTCCTCGTCATGGAGAGCGCTGGGATGATGAAGATAGCCACCGGAGAGAGATTCCCCCCTCCGGCAGGGTGCCAGAACGGGTCTAGATTGGTTTTCGGTGGCAACAGAGGCTTTCGGCGGCGGAACTCCCGATCTAGGTTAATTTCTAGGTTTCAGTATTTATAAGAATTTTTGGCGTAGGTCCCACGTCAGGGGGGCATCTGGGCTGTCCACGAGATAGGAGGGCGCCACCACCTTCCCAGGGCGCGCCCTCCACCCTCGTGGGCAGCCCGTGGCTCTCCTGGCCCAACTCTTTTGCTTCAGGGGTTTCTTTTGGTCCAGAAAAAATCATAAAAAATTGGCTCGTCAATTGGACTCCGTTTGATATTCCTTTTCTGTAAAACTCTAAAACTGGAGAAAAACAGAAACTGGCACTAGGCTCTGGGTTAATAGGTTAGTCCCAAAAATCATATAAAAGTGTATGATAAAGCCCATTAAACATCCAAGACTTCATAAATAATAGAATGTAACAATAAAAAATTATAGATACGTTGGAGACGTATCAACACAATGCTCATATGGCGCATGCATTAATTCACACGAAAAAGACAAAAGGGCAAGTTATAACATTTTTCAGCACTTAACAACAACTTGCACTTTTGCAACAGGGATTAACATGTCAAAATGCACCCTAACGTGAATGCAAATGCAACCTAGATGTAGATCACTCTGGTAAGAACATTTTGATATACCATACACAACAAATGGACGCACATGCACAAAGTTACATCATGTTGAAAATGCCTATATGATGCTGACTTTTAGGGACTTAGCCGTTTTCAGGGGGGAAACGAGCGAGCGTCAAATAACTGTTCCGCGCACCGGGCGAAGTTTAGGGGAGTGGCTCTCCATGGGCCAAGCCCAGGACGGAGGAGGCGGAGGTGGCCGGGCTGGACCGATGGATGGGCCTGGTCAGCAGGCCGCCCACGCGAAAGGATGCGGCCCAGGTGGGCGCGGTGCACGTCGCCCTCGGTCTCGAGCGGATCGAGACCCCGGCAGCACCGACGGCCACTGGCGACGGCGGGCGGCGAGCAAAGGGCGGCGGGGCGGATGATGAGGAGGCGGGGACGATGGATCCGATAGAGATCCGGTGGATCTGGCCGGCTGGCAGCGGATCCGGGCCATACCGGTGGTGGAGGAGCTAGGGCGGCGGCGACGAGGAACTCCGGGCGGCGCTGGTGGGGCATACGGGCAGCGGAGGAGCGGGCGGTAGAGCCAGGGGCTCATGCTCCGGCGAGCTCCTGCCGGAGCGGCGGCGGTGGTCGACTCGAAGGCAGGGCGACTCGCTGAGGTAGCCGGCGGTGGGACGAGCGGACCGGGCGACGAGTCCGGCGAGCGGCGGTGCGTGGAGGCTCGGGCAGGGAGCGGCAGGTGGGCGCGGTTGGTGTCGGATTCAGGGCTCCGCAAAACCCGTTAAGTTCGAACACAGGGGCTTGAACGAAGATCTCTCCCACTCTCGTCTACCTAGCGCCTCACTCTCGTCGCGGTGGAAGGATTCAAGAAAACAACGAACAAAACACACAAGAGTTTATCCAGGTTCGGGCCACCGCGTGGTGTAAGACCCTACTTCCTGCTTTGGTGGATTAGCCTCGGGGTGAGCTGGGATACAAGCTAGTACAGTGGTTCCTGGGCTCAGGAGGTGAGCTCAGGAGGGTCGGGAGGCAAGTGTTCTTACTCCTTGCGTGGTGGCAGAGTGTATCAGTCGATCCCCTTTGTAGTGGGAGCTCTAGCTACTTATATAGGCGGCCACGGTCCTCTTCCCCCGAAATGTTTAGGCGGGAAGGGATCCCACAACGGCCATTTTTGAGCGGGAACACAAGGACGTCCCTACCCTAACAAAAGCAGACTTCGCCTACAAAAGGATCAGGCGATGACGTGGTGGTGGGCTCGACGATGACATCCTCCTTGTCGTCCTTGCGGTCTTCGGTCTCGTTGCACCAATGAGGAAACCTTTGCCCCACTCCTCGGGAACCAACGGCTGCGCTATCCCCTTTGCACCGAAATGGCAACTGCGCCGCTGGCGGACGCTGGCACCCGCTGGCGTGGTGTGTCACTGCTAACATCACTGCCACCTCCTGAGGCAGGCTCGGTCTTGGATTCTCCGCCCCTTCGGAGCGCCTTGCTGAGGCCGCTCCCGAGGAGGTATTGACGTCGTTCTCATCGCGAGGCTTGGCCCCCTCACGAGGGTCTCGGACAGCTGGTCGATCAGCTGGGCCATACCAGGCCGCTTGCAGGAGCTCGTCGCAGCCCGCAGACAGGCAAGTCTGAGTACCCTGGTTCCCAGTATGCCGACAGTAGCCCCCGGGCCCAAGGCGCGCACGGAGTTGGCTTTGGGGCGAAGCCTTAATCGAGGACAAAGCGCCGCAGGCCCTAAAAGGCTGCGGGCCAGGCCGTCGTGCGATTGTTGGATGGGACGTGGCGGCTCCGCTTCCCACGCAGCCTTGGTGATCGTGCGACTTGACAACTCCTTGGCGCAGGCGACGAGGGCGTAATGGCTGCGACACCATTGGCTGGCGGTTGGGCTCCTCCGCCCTATAAATGGGACTAGGGGGGAGCCCCCAGGCCGTTTCCAAGCCAGTGCCGTCTTCTCCTTGCTTGTCCTTCGCTCTCTCTCTTGTCGCAAGATCTTCATGGCGCTGCCGAGGAAGCCATCCGCCGCGGAGAAGGGGAAGACCCCGAAGGATCCAGTCCCATTTCCGCTGAAGAGGGGTTGCGGTCGTCCCCACAAGTATGCCACTGCGCTCGCAGCGGCTTCTCGGGGAGGCAGGCGCGGCCTTCTGAGCCCCGCCGCGGTTGCCGGTGGACGGCGCGGGGCGTCCTCCCATGGTGAAGGTGGTCGCGGTCGTGGAGGAAGAGGGGGCGCGCAACTGTGCCTACTAGTCGCGCGTCCTCCACGCCCACGGCTCCATTCCTTCGACGTGTCGTCGGAGTTCATGGTGTGGGCGGAGAGGCCCGGCGGCCCGTGGCTCAGGCTTCCCTGCTCGTTTGGCGACGTGTTACCGGCCGGAGGACTTGGAGTGGCTGCAAGCCGGCG
>LR738713.1:355729327-355743509 GCA_902687465.1 Secale cereale
TCCGCCGCGGAGAAGGGGAAGACCCCGAAGGATCCAGTCCCATTTCCGCTGAAGAGGGGTTGCGGTCGTCCCCACAAGTATGCCACTGCGCTCGCAGCGGCTTCTCGGGGAGGCAGGCGCGGCCTTCTGAGCCCCGCCGCGGTTGCCGGTGGACGGCGCGGGGCGTCCTCCCATGGTGAAGGTGGTCGCGGCCGTGGAGGAAGAGGGGGCGCGCAACTGTGCCTACTAGTCGCGCGTCCTCCACGCCCACGGCTCCATTCCTTCGACGTGTCGTCGGAGTTCATGGTGTGGGCGGAGAGGCCCGGCGGCCCGTGGCTCAGGCTTCCCTGCTCGTTTGGCGACGTGTTACCGGCCGGAGGACTTGGAGTGGCTGCAAGCCGGCGGTTGCTGCAGCGGTGCGTCCTGGGTGGAGGTTGATGTGGCTCCCTCGGGCGATGTGTTCCTGGAGCGTGGCTGGCAGTCGTTTGCTTGCGCACGCCGGCTGCAGGGGAGGTGTGTGCTCCACTTCAGGTACGATGGCGTCTCCACGATGTTCGTTGGGGTCTTCTCGGAGGAAGGGAGGCGCCTTGGGTGTTGTTCCGAGGCTGATGACGAGGAGGACGACAGGGAAGACGTCCGGAGGGGCAGTTCCTTCTCCGGAGGCGACCTCAGTCCTGGGGGCGCCGTGGGGCCCCCTCTGTGGCACCAGCAGCTCCTCCAGCAGTGGTGGCCGCGACGAACCACCACACCGAGGAGCTCAGTACGGCGAGGGGAGGGGATCGCCGCGCCGCTGTGGTTCGGTGAAGCCAGAGGAACTGGAGGACTCCGACTGAGCGGGAGCGGCTTCTGCTTCTTCTCCTTTCTTTTCCTTCATGTCCTTTCTGCGTCAAAATTTCAAGTTGCCTTGAGGAGGCGTGTAATGGGTTGTGATATATGTAAGAAGCGAGGACTTGCTGTCATCATTTTGTTGCCTGGGTGAAATCACTTAGCTTTTATGCGTCATGTCGTCCTGAGGTGGAGTCCGCTTGACTCCGACATCATGAGCCCCATCGGGTCGTGACGAGGTGGCCGAGTCTGACAGGCTCGTACAGCCCCCGAGCAGGGGTCAATCGCTGAGATCTGCTGAGAATGCCGAGCGCGGGTTAGAGCACCAAAGCCTGTGTGGCTCGGTAGATAGGTTGCGCAGACTGAGAAGCCCGGCGCCAGAGCCTGAGCAGGCTTGGCCAGGCGAGGTCATGGGGCCACGGCGGACAAGGGCCGGTGACCGACTATGCCCCAGCCCCCACGCGCGAGGCGCGTGAAGAAGAGCGAGTGGCGCAGCTGAACTTAAAATCGGCGAGAAAGATCCCAAACACGAAACTCTCAACAAAATGCAGGAAGCGCGAGAAACACGAGAACTTCATAGCATGGGGTAGAGGAAGGGCTGATAGCCAAGGAAGTAGAAAAGGCTGACAGCCAAACACCAAGCGAAAAGGAAAAAGGTCGCGTCCGACCCCTATAGTACGTCTTCTTCCCAGCGCGGAGCTAAGGACTGCCACTAGGGCGTGGGTGGGAGCCCCGTCTGAGGGCCCGTAGGCAACGCAGAGGAGACTCCGAGGCGTGTACAGCCCCAACTCATTATTACGTGAGAGTGTCACGGGCGGCGACCTTCACGGGCACGGAGCCTTGATTATGGATAGAACCTCCTGAGGTGTTCGATGTTCCAGGAATTCCGGATAGGTATCCCATCCTGCGTCTCCAAGCGCACAGCACCATGCCTAGAGACACGGGTGATTCTGAACGGGCCCTCCCACATGGGCGAGAGCTTGTGTAGCCCCTCACGGGAGAGGACCCGCCTCATGACCAAGTCACTAACTTCAAGTGTTCTTGCGCGGACGCCACAGCAGTGGTACCGCCGTAGCGCCTGCTGGTAACGTGCCACCCTGAGGGCAGTTCGGCGGCGGCCCTCCTCGCTGAGCACGAGGTCCATCCGCCAGGTGGCGTCCTGGTATTCCTCATTGAAGGGCAAGACCCGTGGGGAGTGATGCTTGACCTCGTGAGGGAGGACCACATCTGCCCCATAGACAAGAAAGAAGGGAGTCTCCCCCATAGGTTTGGTGGTAGTGGTTCGGATTGACCACACCACGGACTAGAGTTCGCCGATCTAACCCCTGCCCCAAGCCTCAAGCTTCTTCTTGAAGCTGCGCGTCTTGAGGCCCCGCAAGACTTCCGCGTTCGCGCGTTCGGCCTGGCCGTTGCTCCTGGGGTGGGCCACCAAGGCGTAGCAGATATGTGTTCCAAGGTTAGCACAATATGACCTGAAGAGATTACTTGTGAACTGCGAACCGTTATCCGTGATGATGCGGTTGGGGACCCTGAATCGCCTCACGAGGCCCTGGATGAACTTGACAGCTGACCCGGCTGGGATCGTGCGAACAGGCTCCACTTCCGCCCACTTGGTGAATTTGTCGATGGCGACGTACAGGAAGCGGTAGCCCCCTGCTGCCCGAGGAAATGGACCTAGGATATCCAATCCCCAAACCGTGAAGGGCCAGGAAAGCGGAATCGTTTGGAGGCCTTGCGCCGGCTGGTGGATCTGCTTGGCGTGAAACTGGCACGCCTCGCAAGCTCGCATGAGCTCCGTGGCGTCGTTGAGCGCCGTGGGCCAGTAGAAGCCACTGCAGAAGGCCTTTCCCACGAGGGTGCGGGACGACGAGTGATGGCCACAGTCTCCACCGTGGATATCAGCCAGCAGCTCGCGCCCTTGCTTCCTCGATATGCATTTTAGCGAGACATCATTGGGGCGCCTCCTGTAGAGTTCACCGTCTTGGATGCAGTAAGCCGAGGTCTGTCGGACCACGCGCTCTGCGTCTACTTCTTTGTCTGGCAGGGCATCGTGTTGTAGGTACATCTTGAGTTCTTGGGTCCAGCAACCCTCCTCGGGCTCCACAGAGAGCAACAGGCGGGCTCCGGAAGGTGGGCCGCATGGCGGGGTACCGTCCGGGGGCGCCGCCGGTAACCCCTGCCGAGGGGAGGCCGGCTCGGGAGCTGATGGTGCTGCTGACGGCTTGAGTAGCCGCTCCTCGAAGACACCTGGCCTTTGAGGCTCCCGTCTGGATGCTCGCTTGGCAATGTCGTCCGCTTCTTTGTTGGTGCCTCTCGGCACGTGCTGCACCTCTCGCCCTTGGGATCGCTTCTCCATCCTGCGCACCTCCTCCAGGTATGCCCCCATGTGCTCATCCTTGGGCGTGTACTTCTTGTTGGAGAAGTCGACGAGGAGTTGTGAATCGCCCCTAATGGTGAGACGCTTGACCCCCAGCACGGCGACGGCCTTGAGCCCGGCAATCAGGCCCTCGTACTCGGCGATGTTGTTGGAGACCTTCTCTCCCTGCTGGAAGCAGAGCTGCATAGCGTAGTACAACTTATATTGAGTGGGAGATACCAACACGGCGCCAGCCCCCGCGCCGAGGCGTGAGAAGGCGCCGTTGAAGTACACTACCCATCCGTCTGGGGCTTCATCGCCGGGGGCCAGCGAACGGTCTTCGCTGACCCCCCGCTCCGGCGCGTCAGTCCATTCCACCACAAAGTCTGCCAGAGCTGCTCCATTGATCACCCGCGTGGTGTTGAATTCCAGCTGGAACGCTTGAAGCTCGATGTTCCACTCGGCGACCCTCCCGACGACATTCGGGCCCCGCGACACCTTCTCGAGGGGATACGACGAAACAAACCTTGATAGGGAGGCCTTGGAAGTAGTGGCGCAGCTTCCTGGAGGCGACGAGGAGTGCCAAGAGCAGCTTCTGGGGCATCGGGTAGCGCGAACGCGCGTCGCGCAGTACTGTGCTGATGAAGTACACCGGGTGCTCCATGAGGGTTGGCGCGGCAGGGTCCGCTGGCGCCTAAGGAGCCTCTAGAGCTCCTTGCTGAGCGGTGAGGCCGTCGGTGCCCGCGGTCGAATCTGCCCCAGAGGCCGCATCAAGGGGCGGCGCGGGGCCTGAAGGTGCCGAGCTGCCCGGTGGCCTTGGGATCTGGAGCCTTTCCTCGCGCTCCACGACCAGTATTGTGCTGTCGGAATGAGGCGTTGCAGCGAGGTAGAGTGTCATGAGCTCCAAGGGCCTTGGTGCTACCATAACCGGCGAGCTGGTGAGGTATTCCTTGAGATCCTGGAAAGCGGCGTCGGCCTCCGGAGTCCACTCAAAGGGCCCTTTCTTCTTCATGAGCTTGAAGAACGGGAGGGCACGTTCCCCGAGCTTAGAGATGAAGCGCCCCAGGGATGTCACACATCCGGCGAGCTTCTGCATTTCCTTTAGGTTTGTGGGCGGCCTCATTTTCTCGATGGCCTTGATCTTCTCCAGGTTGGCCTCAATGCCCCGGTGCGAAACTAGGAACCCTAGCAACTTGCCGGAGGGTACGCCGAACACGCACTTCTCTGGGTTGAGGCACAGCTTCACCTTGCGCAGGTTGGCGAATTTTTCTTCTAAGTCCTGGATGAGGGTCGTGGCCTCCTTAGTCTTAACCACGATGTCATCGACGTAGGCCTCTGCATTCCTCCCGAGCTGAGGGCCGAGGGTGATGTGCATTAGGCGCTGGAAGGTAGCGCCCGCTTTCCTCAGCCCAAAAGGCATGCAGGTGTAGCAGTAGACCCCACATGGGGTCAGAAATGCCGTCTTCTCCACGTCTTCTACCACCATCTTGATTTGATGGTAGCCCGAGAAGGCGTCAAGGAAGCAGAGTAGGTCGCACTCAGCCATCGAATCCACGATTTGGTCAATGCGCGGAAGAGGGAAGGGGTCCTGAGGGCAGAACTTGTTGAGGCTCGTGAAGTCGACGCACATGCGTTCCTTGCCTCCTTTCTTCGGGACGATGACGGGATTGGCCAGCCACTCCGGGTGCCGTACTTCCCGTACGACACCTGCTTCCTCTAGCTTCCTAACCTCCTGGACGATGAAGGCCTGCTTCTCCGGGGCTTGTCTGCGCGCCTTCTGCTTGATAGGGCGCACGTTGGTGCACACCGTGAGGTGATGCTCAATGACATGCCTAGGCACCCCGACCAAATCTGCATCCTTCCAGGAGAACACATCCTTGTTGGCCCTGAGGAAGCTGACCAGCGCTGCCTCTTGCTCTCGATCCATGCCCGTGCCGATGGTGAAGGTGGCTCCCGAGCCTTCTTCATCGGCGGGCACTTGCTTTGTCTCGGTGGGGTCCTGAGAAAAGAGCTGCTTCTTCTTGGCAGGCGCGGCCTCCGAAGGTTCCGGAGCCCCCTTCGCCCCTGGGTGAGCTGCGGCAGCGGCGGCCTTGTAAGCGCGCCCAAGGACCTGAAGGGCGGCCTTAGGGTCCCCTTTAATGGTGATGACGCCGCTGCTCCCGGGTATCTTGACGGTGTTGTAGCCCGGGTGAGTCGCCGCCATGAACTTTGCGAAGGTTGGGAAGCCGAGGAAGGCGTTGTACGACAGGTAGATGGGCGCAACGTCAAAATCGATGAGCTCAGTCCGGTAGTTAGCTGGTACGCCAAAGGTGATTGGGAGGCGGATCTGGCTGAGTGGAACGGTCGAGCCCGCGACCCCCAAGAAGGGCTTGGTGGGTAGGAGCTGCCTGTAGGACACACACAGATGACCGAAGGCTTCGGGAGAGAGGATGTTGAGGCTGGCGCCGCCGTCGATGAGAGTTCTTGTCACGGCACCCCGCAGATGGTGGGCGTGCATACCGTGGGGAGAGCGCCGGTGCCGGCCGCTTCGGAGGCGAGGTCACCGGGGCCAAAGGTGATGGCGAGTCCTGGCTCGCTCTGCACCCGCAAGGCCTCCCGCGGCTGGGCGGCAGCTCCAACCTACCGAAAGTGCGACTTGGCGTGCCGGGCAGATGCAAGTGCTTGGAACCCACCGAGGATGCAGGCGACCCCACGGCGAGGCCACTCCCTGCAGGCGACGCCCCGCAGCTCGCAGCTGCGGGCCGTCCGTGTGGCTCGGGTCCCGGCGGGCGGCCGGTGCTGGGCCCGCCGTCGTCCCATTAAGAGCGTGACCGGCGAGGCCACATGAGGCGGGAGTGCTGGTGCAGGCCGTCCTCCAGTGGCCTGGCTGGCAGGAGCATCGTTGAGGAAGGAGGAGGGGCGCCCATGGGTGGCGTGGTCCGCTGATATTGCTCGGTCGACGGGGAGGAAGCCAACCCCCGCGTGGCTGTGGCTGGCCGCAGCCATCGTAGAGGCGCCGAACCGGAGAGGGGAAGCGAGGTCGTCGGAGAGGCGAGATTTTGACATGCCCCCTACCTGGCGTGCCAAATGTCGGATTCAGGGCTCCGCAAAACCCGTTAAGTTCGAACACAGGGTCGTGAACGAAGATCTCTCCCACTCTCGTCTACCTAGCGCCTCGCTCTCGTCGCAGTGGAAGGATTCAAGCAAACAACGAACATAACACACAAGATTTATCTAGGTTTGGGCCACCGCGTGGTGTAAGACCCTACTTCCTGCTTTGGTGGATTAGCCTCGGGTGAGCTGGGATACAAGCTAGTACAGTGGTTCCTGGGCTCAGGAGGTGAGCTCAGGAGGGTCAGGAGGCAAGTGTTCTTGCTCCTTGCATGGTGGTAGAGCGTATCAGTCGATCCCCTTTGCAGTGGGAGCTCTAGCTACTTATATAGGCGGCCACGGTCCTCTTCCCCCGTAATGTTTAGGCGGGAAGGGATCCCACAACGGTCATTTTTGAGCGGGAACACAAGGACGTTCCTACCCTGACAAAAGCAGTCTTCGCCTGCAAAAGGATCACGCGATGACGCGGTGGTGGGCTCGACGATGACATCCTCCTTGTCGTCCTTGCGGTCTTCGATCTCGTTGCACCAATGAGGAAACCTTTGCCCCGCTCCTCATAAACCAACGGCTGCGGTGTCCCCTTTGCATCGAAATGGCAACTGTGCCGCTGGCGGGCGCTGGCACCCATTGGCGTGGTGCGTCACTGCTAACATCACTGCCTCCTCCTGAGGTAGGCTCGGTCTTGGATTCTTCGCCCCTCCGGAGCGCCTTGCTGAGGCCACTCCCAAGGAGGTCTTGAAGTCGTTCTCCTCGCGAGGCTTGGCCCCCTCACGAGGGTCTCGGACAGCTGGTCGATCAGCTGGGCCGTACCAGGCCGCTTGCAGGAGCTCGTCGCGGCCCGCAGACAGGCAAGTCTGGGTACCCTGGTTCCCAGTACGCCAACAGTCGGGCCCGGTCACGTCTCGGGGCGGGCCGCGGCGGCGGGGAGGGGCTAGGCGATGCGGGGAGGCAGCGTGGCGGCTTCCGGTTGGCTGGGCGGCGCGCAGCTGGCGACGCTGGCCAATAGGGGCGCGACAAGTGGCGGGTGGAGGGTGGAGCGATGCATATTCTGATGAGGTGGGGGTTGGCTGCGGCTGGAAGGTAGGGGAAGGAGTAGGCTAGGTTAGGGATGCCCAAATTTGGAAGGGAGGGGTGCATAAATAGGGTAGGTGGCTAGGGTTAGGCGGGTTTGGGGGGTTTTGAGACTCTTCGATCGCGATCGTGCGGCTCCGAACATGAGGGGGGATTGGATGGGTCTAGTGGGCTGTGTAGGAGGCGTCGGGCTGAGAAGAGAGAGGAGCAGAGCGGCCCGGCGACTGTTTCCGGATACTGAAAACATCCGACGTTTGACCGGCGATAGTGCCGCTATAGTTTAATGGTTGGGCTATCAAACGGACTCTGAATGTGAAGAAATTTGACAGACGGTCTACCTACACCATAATAAGACCGCACGCCAAGTTCCATCCCATTCCAAGAATATTTTTCAGCAACTTATAAAATAATATTTCGGAGGTGTCGCGGTTGCCTGCGAGTGTGTCTGGCTCAGAACGGACAACGGAGAGACCCGGTAGCTAAGGACAGATGCAAGTTTTGAAAATATGTTGATGCAATGCACATGATGACATGGAAAAATGTAATACGCATGCGAATGACACGACAACGACAGCGAATAAGAGGAAGACATCTGGCGCATCGGTCTCGGGGTGTCACAACACTCCCCTACTAACAAGAGATCCCGAGATCTTAGGAACGAGATGGAAGAGGAATAGGAAGAACAAAGTTCTTCTTGGAGAAATGAGTGAGACAAAAGAAACTTGAGAGGTTTAACAACTTAAAAGAAAGAATACAATGGAGAAGAACGAAGTTGCAAACACTTCGTTAGACAAGAGGCACACGGAATACAACGAGAACCAAGTAGGTTGAAAGGAATGAGACAAGAGCTCAAGGAACATGAATCAATTCAAAACGACTCCGGCTAATAAGAGATTGAAAAGGAATTCGAACGAAGAAATTTGGGTAACACTCCGGCTAACAATGGAAGGACTACAACATGAACTTGAGAAGATGGAATGATAAACGACGAGAGGAACAACATAATGCCTCCGGGAGAATTAAAAGAATGGAATGAAAAGAACGGAGAAGAAGATGACAACTTTCACCACGAGTGAATTTGAAAGAGCATTTTCACGAAGAAGGGTTGAACGGAGTTGTTGAGAAAATCAACAACAAGTGTGGTCTTATGGAAACATCCAAAACTTGAGGTGAATTTCTGCTACTACCAAAAGATTGATTAGCTTAGAAGAACACAGAAATGCAAAACTCCACTTCATAAGAATACGGAGAATTAATTGCACAACGAGATGCAAGAAGAAGAGTACTTGAGATGCTCCAAAATAATTTTTGATGAACACTGGCCGAATGAATTTAACTGATGATGAACCACCATGACGAACTACGGTTACAAAAGGATGATGAGATCCGAACGGAGTATGAAAAGAATAAGAATAGAGCCTTGCGATGGTTTAGATAGAGGTTCCGATGAGATGGCCGAGAAAACTTCGAACTCCGGAAATGAAAAGATGAAAAAAAAACTTGTGACTAGAATTTATTCATCAAGAACGAACTCTGAAGGACAGAATTAATCAACTTGATTAAAAGAATAAGAATTATGTGTAGGGGGTCCTCGGTGTCCGGATTACTCGATATGGGCCGGACTGATGAGCCGTGAAGATAAAGCAGAAGATTACCCTCTGTGTCCGGGTAGGACTCCTATGTGCGTAGAATGGCAAGTTTTGTGTCCGGGTGTAATGTTTCCTTCCTCTGCAAGATGACTTTTTACAACCCTAGGTCCCTCTGGTGTGTATATAAACCGGAGGGTTCAGTCCGTAGAGGCTATCAATATAATCTCGGGCTAGACAACTAGCGTTTAGCCAATACGATCTCGAGGTAGATCAACTCTTGTAATCCATATACACATCATATCCAATCGATCAGGAAGTACGGTTTTACGTCCATTAAGAGGGCCCGAACCTGGGTAAACATTGTGTCCTTGTTGTCCCTTATTACCATTGATCCTCAGATACACAGCTTGGGACCCCCTACCCGAGATTTGCTGGTTTTGACACCGACAGAGAGCACCATAGGACAACACCAATAATAAAACTTGCAACTCAAACCAATCACGGTCATCAATCAACCCATAGGACAAAATGGATCTACTCAAACATCATAGGATAGCCATACATCATTGGGAAATAATATATAGCATTGAGCACCATGTTTAAGTAGAAATTATGGAGGGTAGAAGAGGTGTTACACCACTTCATAGAGGGGGGAGATTTGGTGATGATGGCGGCGAAGTTGTTGGTGTAGATTGCCATCACGATGATGGCCTCGGCGGTTTCTGGCGCCGTCAGGAGAGAGGGGGAGAGAGCCTCTGTTATGTGGCTGCTAGAAGGAGGGTGCGAGAGGGCCGGCGGGGGGCCTTTTGCCCATGGCCGGGCAAGAGGGAAGGGATTTCCTTCTTAATTCTTGTTTGATTAGATTGATACATCTCCTCTCTTTATATAGAGAGAGGTTTACTTGACTCCCAAGCAAGGCTTACTTGACCCCTAAGCAAGCAACCCTTATCTCTAATTAACCCTAAGACTAATGGGCTATACCGCCAGCGTAGGCCCATGACGTACTCTAACACTACACCCCACCTGGACATGCAGCTTGTCCTTGAGCTACAGCCTAACCAACTTATAACCATGACTCGACGCAACACAAACCTAACACCTAAAAACAAGCCTTTTACATCTCGGCTTGTTTTATTACTCTCAACCTGAAATGGACTGTGACGCTTTATTTTGGACCCCTTAACAAAAAGTGGACACCATCCGCACGTCGGACGTGCACGTGTACAACCAACTGGATCCCATGGACGCCATTTGGACAAAAGGAATGCATGTGTATGGCCACCTGGAAGTGGTCGCAAGAGCGACCAGCAGAGGCGCCCTCGCGGCAGATGGCGGCAGAATGCAGTGGTGCGATGCGGTGCGCTCCTGTCGGTCACAGCATGCCTTCCCCCTGCCAGACGGCTATTGGTCTACACTGCACAAAGAAGAGTGGGGGGCTAGCGCTCGAGAATGACGAGGAGGGGTGCGCCCCTCAACCGCTGATGTCGCAGACTTTGAGGTTACTTCTCGCGGGGAAAACAGCATGCCCGCCGCCCGTGGGGGAAACCGCATGCCCAAGATCCCGGACGAGATCAAGGTCCTTTGCGAAGAAAAGGGGAACTTGGAGGAGCGGCAGCTGCAGACCACGCATCTCCCACACACGCCGACGCGCTAGGAGGCCACGCGCAGCAGCCTCACCGCCGCGGACACGTCGCGGGTAGCGATCCAAGATGGAAGCGGTGACGGTGATGGCGGGAACTTGATCTGGTAGATGGGGATGCCCTCGGACGGCGGCGGCGCTGATGGGAACGAGGTCATCGCAGTTCCGTCGTAGGGCATCCCATACTAGTACGAGATGATCGGCGCCGTGGTCGCAATCAAGGGCGGCGGTGGCGGGTGTAGCTGTTGTTGGTGTGGGGGTTGAGGAGGTGGCTGCTGGGGATGCGGCTTGGGTGCACAGGGCCCGACAAAGAGGGATTAAAATGCAAAAGGAGATAGTTGGCTTATACTCGCCACTTCACACAATACATTACATAAGCCAAAACATCATTCAAAACATCACAACCCGACTACGGGCGAAGATCCAAAAGAAAGATACCAAAACAACGTAAAGCCACAGGTCTGAAACACCCCTAGTAGAAACCACTACTGATCGTCGAAAACGTCACAAGCATACGGCCACTCTCTTCAATGAGCTCCCAGCGAAGTACTTGAACCAGCTCCTGCATCATTCTCGGCTGAACCTGCATTTGGTGTTGTAGTAACTGTGAGCCACAAGGACTCAGCAATCCCATAACCATGGGTATCAAGACTAGCAAAGCTTTATGGGTAGGAGGAGGTAAAGTGGTGAGGTTGCAGCAGCGGCTAAGCATAATATGGTGGCTAGCTTACGAGTACAAGAATAAGAAGAGCATCTACGCAAACGGTCGCAACTAGTAGTGATCGCTAAAGATTCTGAACTACATACGAGTCAAACATAACCCCACCGTGTTCTCTTCTCAAAGTGAAAAGAGACAGTCACGGTTACTCACACAGTTGTGTGTTTTACTTCGGATCCTCTGTCAAGTTTTCTACAACCGGACATTAACAAATTCCAATCTGCCACATAACCGCGGGCACGGCTTTCGAAAGATTATAACCCTGCAGGGGTGTCCCAACTTAGCCCATCACAAGCTCTCACGATTAGCTGAAGCGATGAATATAATATCATTACTCCTTATCTTAGGGAAATCCGATCAGGCTCGGCATCCCGGTGCACAAGACATTTCGACAATGGTAAAACAAGTCCAGCAAGACCTCCCAGCGTGCCGACACCCTAATGGTAGCCGCGCGCATCTCGTCTCAGGCCACGTCCGTATGAGCGCTACATACAGTAACCGAAGACCCCAGATAACTGGGTGGCACCGCAAGTGGCTCTAGTTTGGGACCAACACCATCAGCACTGGCCCCCATGTTATGTAGAATTAAGAACCCGGGGACATGACCCCCTATGCAATTAGTTAATTAATTAAGTTGTTATTATAAATAAATTAAAACCAATGTTGGGCCTTGCTGGAGGAGTTTTATTCAAAAACGAACCGTCAAGGGGTCCCCATCCACCCATCGTGTAAGGAACGCAAAATCAAGGAACATAATGCCGGTTTAACGGCGCCTAAGGTGGCATGAGTGGAACAAAACACCGAGCAAAAGGCCAAGCCATCCACCCATGCCAATTATATAGGTGTGTTAATAATAATAATAGATATTGTGATATACCAACATCAAGTTCCCTCCTGGAACGATCTTCATCTTCACTTGCAACTAACAACGCTATAAGAGGGGCTGAGCAAGCGGGTAACATAGCCAAACAGTGGTTTTGCTAGGAAGGTTTCAAATGTTAGAGGTTTCATGGAAACAAGGAGAGGCTGACATAAAAGATGGGTAGCGCGACATGTAACGATAGCATCGAGACAACTAAGCATGGCAATGGTAGTAAAGGTATCCGAGGGTATGATCATCTTGCCTGGGATCCACAAGGGAGAAGAACCGGTCCATGAAGTAGACGGAGCAACACAGTCGAGCGAATCCTCACAACTCCGGAACAAAATCGAAGCTAACAAGAGAAGCAACCGGAAAGAAGCAAACAACACGGTAAACACACAATCATACGCAAGGCATACAATGCACATCCAAGTATGATGCATGTCCGGTTTAAATATGCATGGCATGGCAAGTGCACAAACAAATACTACAAGTTAAGTGGAGCTCAATATGCAACGAGTTGCATATTGACGAAACACCACATTTTAATTATTTAATTGACTCTCATTATTTACAAGACAAGATTAAATGTTTTTAACATAGCAAGAGGTGAATCAAAAGTAAACTACCTATTTAGACATTTTAAATGAGGCCGGAAGATAATAACAACAATTCCGGGAAGAAACCCATGTGCATGTTTAGTAATTTTAAGCAAACAACATTTCACACATTTTAATTGTTCTTAACATGATGCGGATGACATGATCAAGTTTATGCGATTTTTTAGTTAAAGGTTAACATGAAGAGATATGAAGTATTGTCATCGTGGTGGAAGAAAAGGGTGCCACGGCAACGATCCGAAAATGATGCAACGCAACATCTCGGTTCCGGTAACTCGTTGAGAGACCGGAGCAAAAGAAAGGTGGCGTGAGCAAGTCAAGTAAGATGAAAGGTGGGGTGATCCCGTTACCGGGTTCCAACGAGTCGGCGACGAGGCAACCGAGGAGCATGACAAAAGGACGAAACGGGCACGGTGCACACAAGGGAAACATCTCATACAACACAAGCATTCCACAGGGTCATTGTCTCGGGTTATACCTTCGAAACATTCGTTCTCGAAGCGGTTCGAGTCGTCGAGGGACGTAGTGGAAGTAGTGGTACACGGGTCGTAGAGGAAGTAGTCGTTCTCGCGAGTCGAAAGGAAGTAGTCGTTCGCGGCGATGGTAGTCGAACTTGACGCTTGCGTTACACGGGTCTTCGGCGACGGTAGTGGTACACATTGATGTAGACGTTCGGGTATCCGTAGATGTACTTGTCGCGGCATCGTACGTAGTGGTACTTGGGGTCTTCGGACTTGCCGGTCTCGGGACTTGGCGACGGTAGTTGAACTCGGTCGTCGTGGTACTTGGCGAAAACAACCTCGGATGTAGTTGTACACACATGTAGATGAACTTGACGGATCTCGGGGTCCCTTGTTACTCGTTTGTAGATGTACATGTTCGTCCTGGCACTTGGCGAAAAGAAAACAGCAGCACCAACCAAGGTGGTCTCGGTCACGGCCACGGCGAGGAGGCTGCTCGGGGCGACGCCGACGCCCGAAGGAGTTGCTGCACCTGCGACTGGACGCCGGGAAGGGGTCGATGCGAAGAGGAGGCAGGGCCTCGGTGCTCGTGGACGAGGGCTGCGGAGAAGGACGAGGCCTTGGCACGCTAGAGATGAAGGTTGAGGAGGCAGGGGCGGTCGCCGGTGCTGTCGGAGTGGACGGGGCGCTCGGGGCCGCGGCCCTGGCGACGGAGGGCCAGCGCGAGGCGCGCA
Source organism: Secale cereale (assembly GCA_902687465.1). Taxonomy (NCBI): domain Eukaryota; kingdom Viridiplantae; phylum Streptophyta; class Magnoliopsida; order Poales; family Poaceae; genus Secale; species Secale cereale. The sequence continues at coordinate 355,743,272 of LR738713.1, forward strand.
GAGGAATAGGGGCTCTAGCGACGCGGGGCGAGCTGGTCGACGGGGTGCGGTCGCGCCTTGGCGAGGGAGAAGGAGGCGCTGTAGAGGAGGCGAGCAAGAGATGGAGGGACGTGGCCTTGGCGAGGACGGGCGGCCTGGTCGGCCGGGCTGGACGAGGCACTCGCGACAGGGGGGGGGGGCTCGGGCTCCCACAGGCGAGGCGGCTGGAGCACGGAGGGCGCGGCACGGGATCTCGCTG
>LR738713.1:355748401-355772744 GCA_902687465.1 Secale cereale
ATCGAAACAATCCAAACAATACTCGCGAGAGCCTAAAAAAAATTGGTGCAATTTTTTAGAGTAGAAGAGACAAGAGTAATCGTCAGGAGTCCTCACCAGAGTGAAAAGAGATGAGGAGCAAAAGAAATCCTACTCTCCGATTTATATAGGACTCAAAACATTTTAAGTGTGTGCCTAGACTCAACCGTCAACGATTCGATCAATCAGTGGGGGCTTCTAGGTCGGAGAAGGCTCTGATACCAACTTGTAATGCCCAGGATGGGACTATACCTCCTACGTGTCGAGGCACGACTTAAAGGTATAAGCCCATTCTGGAATGATCTCAAGCTTGGTATCTTTGCACGACTCATGTAAAAGAGGGATTAAAATGCAAAAGGAGATAGTTGGCTTACACTCGCCACTTCACACAATACATTACATAAGCCAAAACATCATTCAAAACATCACAACCCGACTACGGGCGAAGATCCAAAAGAAAGATACCAAAACAACGTAAAGCCACAGGTCTGAAACGCCCCTAGTAGAAACCACTACTGATCGTCGAAAACGTCACAAGCATACGACCACTCTCTTCAATGAGTTCCCAGCGAAGTACTTGAACCAGCTCCTACATCATTCTCGGCTGAACCTGCATCTGGTGTTGTAGTAACTGTGAGCCACGAGGACTCAGCAATCCCATAACCATGGGTATCAAGACTAGCAAAGCTTTATGGGTAGGAGGAGGTAAAGTGGTGAGGTTGCAGCAGCGGCTAAGCATAATATGGTGGCTAGCTTACGAGTACAAGAATAAGAAGAGCATCTACGCAAACAGTCGCAACTAGTAGTGATCGCTAAAGATCCTGAACTACATAAGAGTCAAACATAACCCCGCCGTGTGCTCTTCTCAAAGTGAAAAGAGACAGTCACGGTTACTCACACAGTTGTGTGTTTTACTTCGGATCCTCTGTCAAGTTTTCTACAACCGGACATTAACAAATTCCAATCTGCCACATAACCGCGGGCATGGCTTTCGAAAGATTATAACCCTGCAGGGGTGTCCCAACTTAGCCCATCACAAGCTCTCACGATTAGCTGAAGCGATAAATATAATATCATCACTCCTTATCTTAGGGAAATCCGATCAGGCTCGGCATCCCGGTGCACAAGACATTTCGACAATGGTAAAACAAGTCCAGCAAGACCTCCCGGCGTGCCGACACCCTGATGGTAGCCGCGCGCATCTCGTCTCAGGCCACGTCCGGATGAGCGCTACGTACAGTAACCGAAGACCCCAGATAACTGGGTGGCACCGCAAGTGGCTCTAGTTTGGGACCAACACCGTCAGCACTGGCCCCCCTGTTATGTAGAATTAAGAACCCGGGGACATGACCCCCTATGCAATTAATTAATTAATTAAATTGTTATTATGAGCAAATTAAAACCAAGGTTGGGCCTTGCTGGAGGAGTTTTATTCAAAGACGAACTGTCAAGGGGTCCCCACCCACCCATCGTGGAAGGAACGCAAACTCAAGGAACATAATGCCGGTTTAACGGCGCCTAAGGTGGCATGAGTGGAACAAAACACCGAGCAAAAGGCCAAGCCTTCCACCCATGCCCAGTATATAGGTGTGTTAATAATAATAATAATAGATATTGTGATATACCAACATCAAGTTCCCTCCTGGAATGATCTTCATCTTCACCTGCAACTAACAACGCTATATGAGGGGCTGAGCAAGCGGGTAACATAGCCAAACAGTGGTTTTGCTAGGAAGGTTTCAAATGTTAGAGGTTTCATGGCAACAAGGAGAGGCTGACATAAACGATGGGTAGCGCGACATGTAACGATAGCATCAAGACAACTAAGCATGGCAATGGTAGTAAAGGTATCCGAGGGTATGATCATCTTGCCTGGGATCCACAAGGGAGAAGAACGGGTCCATGAAGTAGACGGAGCAACACAATCGAGCGAATCCTCACAACTCCGGAACGAAACCGAAGCTAACAAGAGAAGCAAACGGAAAGAAGCAAACAACACGGTAAGCACACAATCATACGCAAGGCATACGATGCACATCCAAGTATGATGCATGTCCGGTTTAAATATGCATGGCATGTCAAGTGCACAAACAAATACTACAAGTTAAGTGGAGCTCAATATGCAATGAGTTGCATATTGACGAAACACCACATTTTAATTATTTAATTGACTCTCATTATTTACAAGACAAGATTAAATGTTTTTAACATAGCAAGAGGTGAATCAAAAGTAAACTACCTATTTAGACATTTTAAATGAGGCCGGAAGATAACAACAACAATTCCGGGAAAAACCCCATGTGCATGTTCAGTAATTTTAAGCAAACAACATTTCACACATTTTAATTGTTGTTAACATGATGCGGATGACATGATCAAGTTTATGCAATTTTTTAGTTAAAGGTTAACATGAAGAGATATGAAGTATTGTCACCGTGGTGGAAGAAAAGGGTGCCACGGCAACGATCCGAAAATGATGCAACGCAACATCTCGGTTCCGGTAACTCGTTGAGAGACCGGAGCAAAAGAAAGGTGGCGTGAGCGAGTCAAGTAAGATGAAAGGTGGGGTGATCCCGTTACCGGGTTCCCATGAGTCGGCGACGAGGCAACCGAGGAGCATGACAAAAGGACGAAACGGGCACGGTGCACACAAGGGAAACATCTCATACAACACAAGCATTCCACGGGTCATTGTCTCGGGTTATACCTTCGAAACGTTCGTTCTCGATGCGGTTCGAGTCGTCGAGGGACGTAGTGGAAGTAGTGGTACATGGGTCGTAGAGGAAGTAGTCGTTCTCACGAGTCGAAAGGAAGTAGTCGTTCGCGGCGACGGTAGTCGAACTTGACGCTTGCGTTACACGGGTCTTCGGCGACGGTAGTGGTACACATTGATGTAGACGTTCGGGTATCCGTAGATGTACTTGTCGCGGCATCGGACGTAGTGGTACTTGGGGTCTTCGGACTTGCCGGTCTCGGGACTTTGCGATGGTAGTTGAACTCGGTCGTCGTGGTACTTGGCGAAAACAACCTCGGATGTAGTCGTACACACATGTAGATGAACTTGACGGATCTCGAGGTCCCTCGTTACTCGTTTGTAGATGTACATGTTCGTCCTGGCACTTGGCGAAAAGAAAACAGTAGCAACAACCAAGGTCGTCTCGGTCACGGGCACGGCGAGGAGGCTGCTCGGGGCGACGCCGGCGCTCGAAGGAGTTGCTGGACCTGCGACTGGACGCCGGGAAGGGGTCGATGCGAAGAGGAGGCAGGGCCTCGGTGCTCGTGGACGAGGGATGCGGAGAAGGACGAGGCCTTGGCGCGCTGGAGATGAAGGTTGAGGAGGCAGGGGCGGTCGCCGGCGCTGTCGGGGTGGACGGGGCGCTCGGGGCCGCGGCCCTGGCGACGGAGGGCCGGCGCGAGACGCGCAGAGGAACATGGGCTCTGGCGATGCGGGGTGAGCTGGTCAACGGGGTGCGGTCGCGCCTTGGCGAGGGAGAAGGAGGCGATGTAGAGGAGGCGAGCGCGAGATGGGGGGACATGGCCTTGGCGAGGACGGGCGGCCTGGCCGGCCGGGCTGGACGAGGTACTCGCGACAGGGGGGGCTCGGGCTCCCACAGGCGAGGCGGCTGGAGCACGGAGGGCGCCGCGCGGGATCTCGCTGGATCGAGAGGAAAACGATGAGGGGATCGGGATGAGGGTTGCGGCGCTGATGGGAGAGAGCGAGGGGATCGAAGGGAGCAACGGGCTAGGGTTACGGGGGGAAAACGGGCCTAGGTGGTTGATGGGCCAGGGAGGCCGCGGAGCAGATGGGCCAGCTGTGGCTAGACCTTTCTTTTTTTTCTCTTCTGCCATTTTCCAATTACAGAACATAGCCATGAAGAAAAATGAGAAGAAAGGAAGGGTTTCGACAGAGTTTGAACAAGAGGTTATTTTTCTCGGGCATCATAAAATGAGCACGGTCCGAGAAAATAGAAAATGCATGATCGAGATATAATTCAAACTTATTTGAATTTAATCAAATGGGTTTGAACTAAGACTTGATTTTTGAAGGGTCCAAAATTGTTCGGATTTTTGGAGTAGCCTCGATAAAATGGATAAGAATTGTTGGCAAGGTTTAGATGGTGAAACTTGAAGTGAAATAGGCATGGGGAAAATTATGCAAGTGTGTTGGGTTAATTCCAAACAATTGGAATATTTATTTATAATAGCTCCATAATATTAGTAGGATATGTTATAAAGAGAAGTCATCCTTCCCTCGATTTAAATGGACCGAAGGTCCACACAATTTATTTGGTTGAGATGCAAAAATTAATGACATGATGGCATGATTACATGATGCAAAGCAAAATAAATAACACAAGCACAAAAGAAACACACGGGAGGACCCAGAACATCTGGAATCTTCTGTAATCTTCTGGGACGTCGATCTTCGGGCGTCACAAGCACGCCCAATGTCGGCGCACCTGCTGTGTGGGGCAGGAGCGCCGATGAAGACGCTGGTGGCGGTGGGTAGGTGTGCAAGGGCGGCGGGTGGGAAGAACTCGGTGGAGGGCAAGACATGATCGAACCCGGGAAAGCTGATACCAGATTGTTATGTCGCTCCTAGAAGGAGGGCGCAAGAGGGCCGGACGGGGGCCTTTTGCCCACGACAGGGCAAGAGGGAAGCGATTTCCTTCTTAATTCTTGCTTGATTAGATTGATACATCTCCTCTCTTTATATAGAGAGGTTTACTTGACTCTCAAGCAAGGCTTACTTCACCCCTAAGCAAGAGACCCTTATCTCTAATTAACCCTAAGACTAACGGGCTATACCGCCAGCCGAGGCCCATTAGGCCCATGATGTACTCTAACAGTCGCCCTCCTTCTTCTTCTTCCTTGACCTTCCTCCTAGATGGGAGAAAGGTTTCCCCCTGGTCCATAGCCTCCATGACGGTAGAGGGGCGGGAGTCCCTCCGAGATTGGATCTCTCTCTCTCTCTCTTTTTCCTTCTGTTTATGCGCTCCCCGATTCTGGCCTTTTACCGTTTCTTATATTCCCGAAGATCAGTAACTCCGATTAGGCTGAAATTTTAACATGATTTTTATCTGGATATTAGATTTATTGTGGCCAAAGAAGGGCACCAACCGCCTTACAGGGTGGCCACAAGGGTCCAGGGCGCGCCCTCTGTCCTTGTGGACCCCTCGGGCATCGTCTCGCGTTGATTCTTGTTCCCAAAAATCACATATATTCCAGAAAAAATCTCCGTAAGTTTTTATCGCGTTTGGACTCCATTTGATATGGATTTTCTACGAAACAAAAAACATGCAACAAACAGGAACTAGCACTGGGCACTGGATCAATATGTTAGTCCGTAAAAATAGTATAAAAAGTTGCCAAAAATATGTAAAAGTTCTAGAATATTGGCATGGAACAATCAAAAATTATAGATACGACAGAGACATATCAGTGTCACAAATTGAACTCCCTTATGGTTAATATTTAATGGGAAAGGAACATCACCTCGATATATAGCTTCTCTTTGCACGGAAAGATGTCAGGAAACTGACAACTTGCTCCAGGTTGGGGCCGATAGATTCTAGTGCCAAGACCTTGAGTGTGCACAGTTTCGGGGTCAAGCTTGTAGGAATCATTTTCTAGATGACAGACGAACATACGTCTTGAAAATTAGAAATAATGTTAATTTCTAAAAGGAAAGGTGGAAGGTGGTTGTTGTACCTGAACGGTTGTGGATCCAATAACAAGTTCGGAGTATCTGTTAGGCGGGTAGCCCACCACTATCAATTTTGACGCAGAAATGACATTGATTCTTGTTGGACCTTCTTGGTCAACTACAAGTAATCTCTCAAGTGAAGGTGTGTCCTCAATGACCATACCGTGGTACACATCTTGTGATGTCTTCTTGCCGCACTAGCAACACACATAAATAGTCCGGAGAGTCATGGAGGTGATGTGGAAGCTACTCAACTCATTGATCGCCTGAAGACGAAGGTACTCGAGTGCAGTAAAGCCACAGAGCATGCGCTCAATGTCACCATTTGAGAGGCAGATGGCAATGAGCTCGAGGTGCTTCAGTCATGGTAGAATAAGAGCGGGCGTGTCATTAAGGGGGAAATGGAAGTTTCTGAACTTGGCGTGTGTAGCGGGGGTGTGAGGCGGAGCGGGGATGTTGGCAGCGAGCGCATATGCCCATCATCAAAAGTGAGCTCCTTGAGCTGATCTAGGGCGGGGAATAGTAACCAATCGTCAAGCTTGGCTCGGTCCTTGTCGTTAGAATAGAACTTGCCCATGCTAAGCTCTCTGGTTGGGTGAGGATGACTGCCGAGGATCTTGGAGAACGCATCCAAGCTTTTACGATAGCCATGGCAGAGCTCGTGGGTGTCGATGAAGTCGAGAGGGGTGGAGTTCCTTAGGGGGCGCCACCATCGGGAAAGGACGGTTGTCCGTGCTCCATATTTGATTGGGAGGAGGGAGATGATGACTGTCAACATATCATCGGGGAGGTTGCTGATGAAGTCTAGGCCTGCTGGAGTCGCTTGCGGTTCTTGCTCCACCCGCCTCCACTTGTTGGCAGCCCCGTTCTCCACCTCTAGAGTCTCCTTGTCAGCGGCGCTTTCTTATAGAAGTGGGAGTACAGGGAATATTTAGTTAAAACAGGGCAATGGAAAAGTGTATTGGTAACTAGAAGTTAGTAGGCAGGAATAGAGTAAGAAAATGGAATAACAATTGGTTGCTTGAATACTACACAATTCATTTGATATTCTTGGGTAAGTCAACATGCAGATACTTGAAAATAACACTTACTTCGAACAAAGTCTGGATGAATGTTATCGTCGGGGAAGTTAGCATATATCTCATGACCAGGCTCTTTTATGTGCAATGCAATTTTAGCGCCAACTTTCAGTATATAAAACTTGGAAATTTATTTCCAAAGGCCAGTGCCAAAATAGGAGTCACCACGTCCATCAAGTCTTACAGTAGCAACGATTGTAAATCCATGGTTTTTGTTCAGTATGACATCCCTGCAGTCTTTATTTATGTAAAGGGAAAGATTGTGTACTACAGATTCTGTTGCATAGCAAGGGACGCGCTGCAGAAAATGGTAGGATTGTTAAAGAAAATATGGTAACATGCAAATATGGGTCCAAATTGACAGAGTTGTACATCAGTTGAAATCGAAGGACAAAAATCTATAATTAAACAGATAGGGTAAACATGATGTCATGGAAATATGAGAGTAATCGTAAGAACAATACATCATTAACTTTCCTAATATAGAAAGAAGAGGGGGGAAATCCCCTTTGACGTATATGGTGCACGTGGCACATTTTATCCAAATGAAGAAATATTTAGTATATGTTCAGGAAAGTAGGCCATGCCAACCGATTTAGGATGAGATTTAACATACCGCAGCATCTTCAAGTCATCTGGTACGGTGAGATGGAACTCCATGGATGCATGGCGGAGGCCGAAAAGTCCTGATGTGTCCATCCAGTATACACTCTATGAATGAAAGAAAAACCCACAAATCAGCTCGAATAAAAATGAATTCACGGCGATTTTGGCCGGGTGATTAAAGGAGGTAGATGAACTAGGATAAGAGATGAGATAATATCTCATTAAATTAGTTACCTTGTTGTCTATGAGAAAAAACCTCAGTACATCAGATTCCCCAACCGGGCGGAGCTGGGTCGACCGCGAGCAGCGTTGAGGAAGTCGATGGCGATAGACGGCGGCAAGCGAAAGTGGCGAAATGCGGTGGGGTTTGCCAGCAGCCTGGCGGTGGCGGCAGACGTCGAGCTAAGTGGTTGCCGCCGTGATAGGCGGTGCCATGCATAGACGCGGAGGAGCTTGTGCGGGTGTGAATGGGGACCGGAGGGGTGGCGGGTGGAGTGAGGGTTTTTGTAACGTGGGGATGGTAAGGGTTTTCTTTTTTCTTTTTAAAATTGGGTGGTGAGGGTTTTTTGTCCCACAAAGAGTTTCGGAGGCAACTTTTTCTAGAGCCAACCATGTGTGATCGACGTAACAGGCAAAATGAAAGTCATTGCACACGATTTCAATTTTGGGAACCGTGTGTGATTGACGTACTACCTCTATCAACCGAACTGATTGCATCCATATCCCACATTTAGAAATAAGTAAACATAGATTAAACATACTTAGATATAGATAATAAGCGTACACAAGCATAGTTCAACCATAAGTACATAGTTCAACCATCATTAAGCATACTCAAGCATACATAGTTCGATCCCACATCTCATCTCATCTGCCGGCACGATCCTGAAGCTTCTCCAGGTACTCGGCGTACGCAGCGTGTGCCACCCTGCGAGAATAATTATACTTAAAGGAGCCAACAGCTCGCCCTCTTGCATGCACCAAAACACTTTCATATGCGTCATGAAGCTTTTGGTTGCAAAATGGGCATCAATAGCTGTTGTACCAGCTCCTAATACGCCTGTTATGCATTCCCGCATAAAGCTCCCTTAGGATTTGCCTCTTGTACCTCCTCTGGCCATCTTCATCCTTATTGTCCACATCGTGAGATAACACCTGTACAAATAGTAAAAAAATGTGGCGTCAAATTAATGTTTACAAACTAATCTCTAGCGAACATTTGGCAGTTGCCAACATTTGGCATCAAATCAATATTTACATGTTGTGAAGTAGGATTGGGAATTTATGGCTTTTTTATACATATCCAGAGATAATGGTTCAATTTTTAAGCATAGTTGTCTATGTACATACCAATCTTGAAGAAAATAATGGCACAAACATATATGTAGGTCGTTCAGAATCAATTGTCAAGTCATGGCTAGGAATTATTAGCACGAACACTAACCCTAGTCAGATACTAGCAGAAATCATTTGCACAGATGAGACAATCACTTATCACTTGTACCATTCAAACAATCAATACACTACACAGATCTAACGAAACTTACTCAAATTTCATGGATTGGGAGAATTTAACCATAGGATTTCTACTCCAAAAAGGGGGAGGCAGGAGTAACCAGAGAAACCCTAGGATCTATTTGACACATAAATGGGTATAGATGACTAACCAGTTGTCCATCGTCGTCGAATTCGTCGTCGGAGTGGTCATCGGAGTCGTCGTCGGGGTCGTCGCCCGAGTCGTCACCGGAGTCGGTGTGGACCTCCGCCTCCGGCTGTGGAAGGTCGACGCCGTCGATGATGTCAGGGTGCAGCGATAGCTCGCCAGCAGTGACGGCAACCTCTGTCTCCATCTCCACGCCATGCTCCGGTGCTTTAGCAGCCCCGGCGTCGCCACTCCCTCCGATGGGGCGCTTCGGCGGCATCCTCATACACTGACGGCTTTGAGGACTGAGAGCAGTGTCGAGGATGCAAGCGGAGAGAGAGGATTGTGTGTGTGGTGAGGATGGGGAGTGCGGCCGCTCGGGCACGCCATTAATATGGAGTAGTGGGAGAGAGGCGGGCGGGGGTCAAACCGTTGGCTCGCCTCCCGATGAGCCTGAGCACCGGACTGTTGGCATGCCTACAATCGTTTCACACAGCTACTCGCACGCCTCCCGATGACACTGTGCAGTGAGCACGCCTCCCGTCAGTTCACACACCTGCACGCACACCTCCCGATCTACATGCGCCGTGGACTGCTCGCATGCATCCCGTCAACTCACGCCTCCTCGCACGCCACACGAGTCGCGTGGCGATATGTATATTGTTTTTCTATTTGAATGATTAATGTTGTCGCTTTATTGCTTAACTGAAGCATGGCATGTACCCATTGTTGATCTAACGCTCACGGTTCTAATAAATAATCTGTTTGGGATATTGGTTCCCAATTATTAATAATCTCCCGTTTGTAAGAAGATAAAAATTACATCAAAACTGGTCTCAAATTTGACAAAAAAAAGTACAATGCCACTTTGTATCGGTGTCCATATGACAACACGATAAGCTTCATGAATTTCAAATAAGTTTTGGATGTACTAGAATTTAAAAATCAAGATTCTCAATGTTTGAAATTTCTTGCACGGGGAGTAAACATGCACCCAGTGAGACACATGTGCTTTTGCAATCCATTTAGATGCACTGTCATATGTGCATGTAGCTCAAATTTGATTTTTGCACATTATACCCCTAGAAAATCAATCAATGTACTAAAACATCTTAATGATCTCTGTTTTTTCAAATAAACTTCCCTCCTTTGGTAACATATGTTCACTGCAGGATAATTTAACATGCATCGTACTTGCGGTGGATTCGCGGTTTGTGTGTGTGTGTGTGTGTGTGCGCGCGCGCGCGTGCGTGCGTGCATGTGGGGGGCGGCTGGGGGCTGGCAGTACACTACGATCGTGAGCCACCGAGTGGGTTGGACGTTTTGTGAGGCAGGTGCCACGTCAGAGTCGTGAATTCTTTACTTAAAACATTACACAACCCTTTCATACATACATGTTTTGGCCACATGCAATCAATGGTTGTCCTACACGACACTCGATACTCGCGTGTGACACTTTCTGTGGCCCGCGAGCTCGTCGTCCATCACTTTGACGAACAGACGGTAGAGAGGTTAATTTGACCAGCAAGGTAGAATCTTTTTTGTTTGTGTTATGGTGGGAGTATATAGTACGCGTCGAAGAGGTGGGAGGGGACTAGCATATATACTATACGTACACATCCGTGAACAAGTACACCTCACTCAGTGTTGGGACTTTTCGGTTTCCGATGCACGTGCCACATCAAAGTTGTGAAATTGGCTATTCAAACATCACAAAACACCTCTTTGAGCCACATGCATGCAGGCGGTGGTTATCCTAGGGCACTCACGTGTGACTCTTCCATCTGTGGGCCCACGAGACCATCGTCGATGCATGCATCACTTTGACCTACATCGGGAGAGGTTAATTAATTTCACCATCAAGGAGGATTCTTGTTGGGTTGTATTACAGTAGGAGAATGTAGTATGCATCAAAGAGGGGGAAGGGGGCCATCATATGTAGTACGCTTCATGAACCTCGCTCTGCATGGGGACTTTATGGTTTTTCGAGGCATGCGCCACATCAAAGTTGTGCATTTTGGGTATTCAACATATGTTTGGCCCACATGCAAAGCGGTGATGGTTGTCCTCTCACACCCACTTAAGCGGTTATTAGTGATAACAATGCTTTCCATCTGTTGGGCCCATTTGGTCCAGCACTACTTTGCGTGACAACTAGAGAGGTTAATTTGACTTAGGAGGGGGTATTTTTTTGTTTGCCATACGGTATATATATAGGTCATGCTCTGGGATGACATGATACAGTTTGAGCACACACATGCATGTGTACGCATGAATCCCTTCTATCGAGTCGAAGTGGCTAGTACCACGACACGTCATGAACTGATCTCACTTTGTGTGGGGACTGTACGATTTTCGACGCACGTACCACATCAATCTTGTGAAATGGTATTTGATGGTCCCCAAGTGCAGGGAATCATCGTAGCAATTCCCAATGTTGGAAGTGATAAGTATGGAGTGTCGAACCCACAAGGAGCTAAAGGTAAGATCAATATTCTCTCAAATCCTATCTGCCACTAATACGACTCTACGTACACCGTACGTTTGCTTCAAACTAGAAACGAGAAATAAAACTACGTTGTGGGTATGAAGAGGATAACTTTGCATGATATCGGAGAGCTAAAATATAAAAGTAGGTGTTGTTATCATAAAGTTAGAATATATTACTAAATATTATAAATAGCGAGTGTGGAATAATGACGGGTCGGTGTGCGGAATTGTCCTAGGCAATTGTTAACAAGACCAGTAGTCGTCATTGAAATTTCATATGAGGGAGAGGCATAAGCTAACATAATTTCTCTTCTTCGATCATATGCACTTATGATTGGAACTCTAGCAAGCATCTGCAACTACTAAAGATCATTAAGGTAAAACCCAACCATAGCATTAAAGCATCAAGTCCCCTTTATCCCATACGCAACAATCCCCTTACTCAGGTTTATGCTTCTGTCACTCAAGCAACCCACTATAAGCGAATCATGAACGTATTGCAACACCCTACAGTGGAAATCCCTCACGCTTGCGCAACACGGAGGCCACCATAGGACAACACCAAAATAAAACATTCAACTCGTACCAACCTAGATCATCAATCAACCCAAAGACAAAGGATGTCTACACAAAACATCATAGGATGGCAACACATCATTGGATGAAAATATGTGGCATAAAGCACCATGTTCAAGTAGGGATTACAACGGGGTGCGGGAGAGTGGACCACGTAAAAGAGATGAGGATGGTGATGATGATGGTGATGTTGATGAAGACAATCACTGCGGCGATGATTCCCCTCCCGATGGCACTCCGGCACCACCGAGAGAGAGGAGGAGAGGTTCTCCCCCTTGTGCTTCCTCCTCCATGGCCTCCCCCTAGATGGGGAGAGGTTCTCCCTCTGGTCCTTGGCCTTCATGGCGATGATGGCCCCTCCAGGATCCTCCTCCATGGCCTGCGGTGATGATGGCCCCCTCCGGCAGGGTGCCAGAGAGGGCCTAGATTGATTTCTCGTGGTTACAGAGGCTTGCGGCGGCGGAACTTCCGATCTAGGTTATTTTCTGGAGGTTTCTGTATTTATAGGAATTTTTGGCGTCGGTCTCACGTCCAGGGGGTCTCCGAGTCGTCCCGAGATAGGGGCCCACGCCCAGGGGGCGCGCCCCCGACCCTCGCGGACAGCCGAGGACTCTTCTGGCCCAACTCTTTTACTCCAGGGGCTTCTTTTGGTCCATAAAAAATCATCAAAAATTGGCACGTCAATTGGACTCCATTTGGTATTCCTTTCCTGTAAAACTCAAAAACAAGGAAAAAAACAAAAACTGGCATTGGGCTCTAGGTTAATAGGTTAGTCCCAGAAATCATATAAAATAGCATATAGATGTATATAAAACATCTAAGATGGATAATATAATAGCATGAATACTTCATAAATTATAGATATATTGGAGACGTATCAGTATTCAAACATGCATGAACGCATCACCTCCATACATATGCATGTAGTGGTTGTCTTCGAATGGTACACTCCCTCGCGTGGTTATCGGCGACAAGCCAATATATTCGTGGGCCTTCGTGGACATCCATGACCACCTTGACCAACAACAAGATAGGTTACCATGATGGATTCTTCCTTCGGTTCGTGTTATCGTAGTATAGGTCATGGTGAGATTCAGACATAACTAAGTTTGAGCGCATACTATGCACGCATGCATGCATGAATCCCCGTCATCGGCTTGAAGTGTGGTGTGACATACATATGCATCGTCAACTAACCCTCACTTAGTGTGTGGATTTCTGGTTCGAAAGCACGGTGCCACATCAAAGTTATTCCATTGTGTATTCAAACACACCTCTCCATACATATGCTTGGGCCACACGCGGGAAGTGGTTGTCTTCGGGGACTAGATACTTGCGTGATTATTGGCGAGCTAGCCCATCTCCAAGGTCGCATGGACGGCCATCAGTTTGACCAACAACAAGAGAGAGGTTGTATGACCAAGGTGGATTATTCTTGGTCCGTTTTACGATCCATCTTGGTGAGATGCCTCTCTGGCCCACTCACTGAAAGTGGGTGTGTGTGCGAAGGGGGGCTGCTACCTCGCACTTTGCTGGGTGAACCTCCGTGGGGGGCATGCATTCATAGCTTAGGATTCCCTTACAGCCGACACGAGGGGGGCAAGCAATATGGTGCCCTTTGCGAGATAGGTGCCACATCGAAGTTGCATTTGGTATTTGAACATCGAACCACCCTTTTCATACATATATTTGGTCCACATGCAAGTGTGTTCGTGTTCTGACCCTCACCTGCGTCATTTTTCACCAAATTTATAAACATTAGACAAGTCGAATGATGCAACAAACCAGGTTCAATCACACTAAATGTGTGCCACGCGTGTGCCCTGTCACACACATCCGCACAGTACATTGGGATCCACAAGGCTTCCCCTCTCAAAAATAACTACCTGCTTGCAGCTTTTTCTGTTTGATAACACACGGTTATTATGTCTCGACCGTGTGTGTTGTTTCTTGTTCCCGCTCCCGCCCGCATCCCTCAAAAATATCTGCCCGCCTTGAGGGTTTTTCTGTTTCATAACACACGGTTGTTATTTCCAGACCATGTGCGATGCACCGTCATCCAAATTTTCAATAGCCCAGCATTTGGCTCCCGCATAGTAAAATTTTCAGTAGTCGCGTCATTTCCTCAAACACACCCCGCCCCCCTCCACACACACACACACACACACACACACCAAAACCTCCTCGGGCACATGTGCACGCGTGCACACACACACCCTCCCTCGCTTGAAACCCTAGCAAGGTTGTCACCGTCTCCACCGCTGCTGGCCTTCATTGTCAACATCTGCCGATTTACCCGTGCAGCTTACCCACAGATCTCCATACCCAGACCGCCCTGAGTTTCTTAGATGACGCATGCCAAACACCCCCTTTCCCACAGATTCCGATCCCCATTCCCCACTCCAGAGCATCGCAGTCTAAGCCCGGCTAAGCTACCCATGGATCTCGAGGAGCGACTGGCCCAAAAGAGGTGTATCGCGGTCTCTTCGTCCGAAGTCGCCGAGGAAGCTGACAACCATTACTGGCCGGAGGCACTCAATCAGCAGGCTAGAGTATGCGGGTATGATGTGGACACCGGCTACGACATCAAGGTCGTTAACAGCGACGGCCTGATGTGGGCTATGTCATAGGTTAAGTGGACCACCCCTGGCCCCTCGGGTTCAACCATCGTCGATCTCATCCATGGCCCCGCCGCTGATCTCCTCTGGCTCACTATCATGAATTTGCCATCCTACATCGCCATCGAGCCCCTTTTGTCATTTCTGAAGGACACGTTCTGCGATGCTAGCTTGGGATCCACAACTTCCAAGTTAGACCTCATCAATGGCGACCACGAGGAGGGCACCCTCTCCGGCTCTTCCAAGGGGAAAGATCCCATCTGCTCTTCCAAGGGGAAAAAGCTCGTCTACGACATCAGGGAGGGCACCCTACAGTCGTGCTCTTCCAAGGGGAAGGAGCCCATCTGCGACAACAAGAAGCGCATCCAGGGTCTGTGCTCTTCCCATGAGAATGAGCCCATCTCTGACAACTGAAGAAACCCACGATTTGTTTTGCCGTGCCTCTTCACAAGGGGAATCCATGACTTCTTTTGTCGAGTCCCTTTTGTAGTGTAGCGAGAATATGTCCAGTTTTAATTGCTATATTTGGTTGTTTGCAGTATGCCTTGTTTATTTCAGTTGTTCACAATGTGATGATGTGAAATTATTTAATGTGCAATACATTTCATTAATCCAATTTTAAACATACCGATAGGAATGCATATATTTGCTTGTTGTTAAGCCTATTATAGCTAGCATATGCCTCTTTTAAAGTTTTTTTATTGTTCGGTTGTTTGTAGTTAGCATATGTCCAGTTTCAAATGCTATCTTTGGTTGTTCGTAGTAGGCCTGTTTATTCCAGTTATTCACAACGTGATGTTCTATATGTGCAAGTATGAAATGTGCAGTTCAATTTCATTAATAGCAGTTTCAGCAATACCACTATGAATGACTACATTTGGTTGCTGCACCTTGTAGTTAACACGCCTTTCCATTTTTATTTAACAATAGCCAATGTACTTAGACCGGCACAATACCAGTTTGAATGACTATGTTTGCTTGTTGTTAAATGTTAGGCATGTTGCAGTTAACACACATCTCCACTTGTTTTGCTTTACTAGCGTGCTTAAACCTGCACACTGAAGCTATCTTTTGGAGATTATTTTGTGTGTCATGGATATATTTGGTTGATGTTTAGCCGGTTGTGCTTAACATGCCTCTTGATGTACCTACACAGGACAATTTGGGAATGGCTGCTGTTTTCCATCGAGGTTAGTTTCATCCCATGGCTTACATATACTCACTGTCCAGGATATCAGTAGCTGCTACCATATTGGCCGGGGGCTGATAAGGGACTAATTGGTGAATCGAAGTTTTAACTGAATATATATGCGACCCATTTATTGTTAGGTTAACTAGGGCCATATGTAATATATCTGAGCTACATAGCAACATGCACTGTACTTAATGTCTAAATATGCAATCCTAGGCTACATAGCAACAAGGAAGAGTGTTACCTTAATGTTCTCATGATGTCTAGATATATGTAGAAGAGCAGCAGCAGCAACAACAACAACAACAACAACACAACCCTATTTGGATACTCAACTCAGCTAGAGGTTAGAGTTAGTTTCTAGCTCATGACTAACCCTAAACTAACTCCATCCAAAGAGGTGTTTGGGTGACAGGGTTAGATTGACAATAAATGCACTAGGAGAACTAGGTCCAATTAGCACCTCTTTGGTGGGATGGTTTTTTGGGTGGGTTAGATGCAACTAGCTCAAACTAGCCCTCATGTTTGGATATACGTTAGGGCTATTTGAGCCCGAACTAGCTCAAACTAACTCTAACCCATGGATACAGCAGTAGTTAATCAGTCGATAATTTGTAAAAATGCAATCCGGCCCATAATATAAGATATTAATTCATCTAATATGTGAGTATATTGGATGTTATAAGATATTATAAAAGAGTGTTGTACTACATCATTGTGCAATTGTTGTTTAGCTTCTAATATTAACTTGGTGCTTTTGAGGTACATATGTCATTGGTATTGATCCACGCTGCGACCCTTTCTGCGTATGGGGCAATTAGATATTGATGAACCAGCATTAAGCAAGGAAGTTGATAAAGATTGTGAGTAAAATGGGTCAAAAGATGGTAATTAAACTATTTGTTTACACTATATCCAAGACAACAGTGAACTGCAGGATGGTAAGTAAGAACTCTACAGCCTTCTTTTTACTACCCATAATGAGTTGTGTTAGATGACAATGTCTGAATCTTTTTCCTTTGCAGTGGTTCCCAAAGCAGTTTACTCAAGATTACCTCTCAAACTACATGATTGGTGGGCATGCACGGGTTAAAGTATTTCTACCAGAACACGATGATTATCTAGATGTTTTCTTGACGATCGTGAAGAATGGGCGGTCGGCCATCACAAGGGGTTGGACTAGAGTCGTGTGTGCCTTCTGCATGGAGGAGGGCACAATATGGGCATTTCGCTTCACCTTGTTTAGCAACCAGAATGTATTTTGCCTCTTTCTTTACCGTCTTTAATAGTACAAGTTACAATAGTGGTTCATCATTCTTTATTTGGTTCTTACGTAATTCTTGAACATATGTACCTATGAATCGAATAATGCATTGGTTGTTTGAACCTGATGTATATGAATAAAGCTATAGCATACATTCAAATTCAAATCCGGTACAATTTGAAATAGCAGCAATTAAATTACGGTGAAATTACACTCTGCAAGTCGTTACGGCACACATGGTTGGTAAAACACAAACATTTGCGATATACACCATAATCCGACATGGTTCATAGAGAGGAAACATGTACAAGCATGCACACAGTTGTCGTTGGCAAAGCGTGTGCGATGTAAGACAATATCACAAACAATGCGGGCAAACTGAACGTTTGTGATAGTTGCCTTATGATACGTCTCCAACGTATCTATAATTTTTGATTGTTCCATGCTATTATATTATCCTTCTAGGATGTTTTATATGCTATTTTATATGATTTTTGGGACTAACCTATTAACCCGGAGCCCAGTGTCAGTTTCTGTTTTTTCCTTATTTTTGAGTTTTACAGAAAAGGAGGATGTTTTTGGACCAGAAGAAGCCCAAGGAGTACCGGAGATGGACCAGGGGAGTCCCGGGCCGCCTCGGGGACCCCCCTTACTTGTTCCTGACCCCAACACCCCTTATATATACAGAAACCTCCAGAAAATAACCTAGATCGGGGTTCCGCTGTCGAAAGCCTCCGGAGCCACCAAAAACCAATCTAGACTCATTCTGGCACCCTGCCAAAGGGGGGAATCCCTCTTCGGTGGCCATCTTCATCATCCCGGCGCTCTCCATGACGAGGGGGGAGTAGTTCACCCTCGGGGCTGAGGGTATGTATCAGTAGCTATGTGTTTGATCTATCTCTCTCTCGTGTTCTTGAGATGGCACGATCTTGATGTATCGCGAACTTTGCTATTATAGTTGGATCTTATGATGTTTCTCCCCCTATACTCTCTTGTGATGAATTGAGTTTTCCCTTTGAAGTTATCTTTTCGGATTGAGTCTTTAAGGATTTGAGAGCACTTGATGCATGTCTTTGCATGTGCTTATCTGTGGTGACAATCGGATATCACGTGATCCACTTGATGTATGTTTTGGTGATCAACTTGCGGGTTCCGTGACCTTGGGAATCTATGCATAGGGGTTGGTACAAGTTTTCGTCTTGACTGTCCGGTAGAAACTTTTGGGCACTCTTTGAAATACTTTGTGTTGGTTGAATAGAAGAATCTGAGATTGTGTGATGCATGTCGTATAATCATGCCCACAGATACATGAGGTGACAATGGAGTATCTAGGTGACATTAGGGTTTTGGTTGATTTGTATCTTATGGTGTTATTCTAGTACGAACTCTAGATAGATCGAACAGAAAGAATAGCATCGTGCTATTTTACTACGGACTCTTGAATAGATCGATCAGAAAGAATAACTTTGAGGTGGTTTCGTACCCTATAATAATCTATTCGTTTGTTCTCTGCTATTAGTTACTTTGGAGTGACTCTTTGTTGCATGTTGAGGGATAGTTATATGATCCAGTTATGTTATTATTGTTGAGAGAACTTCCACTAGTGAAAGTATGAACCCTAGGCCTTGTTTCCTAGCATTGCAACACCATTTATGCTCACTTTTATCATTAGTTACCTTGCTGTTTTTATATTTGCATATTACAAAAACCTATATCTACTATCCATATTGCACTTGTATCACCATCTCTTCGCCGAACTAGTGCACCTATACAATTTACCATTGTATTGGGTGTGTTGGGGACACAAGAAACTCTTTGTTATTTGGTTGCAGGGTTGTTTGAGAGAGACCATCTTCATCCTACGCCTCCCACGGATTGATAAACCTTAGGTCATCCACTTGAGGGAAATTTGCTACTGTCTTACAAACCTCTGCACTTGGAGGCCCAACAACGTCTACAAGAAGAAGGTTGCGTAGTAGACATCAAGCTCTTTTCTGGCGCCATTGCCGGGGAAGTGAGTGCTTGAAGGTATATCTTTAGATCTTGCAATCAAATCTTTTAGTTTCTTGTTTTGTCACTAGTTTAGTTTATAAAAGAAAACTACAAAAAATGGAATTGAGGTTGCCTCATATGCTTCATCTTTTTGATATCTTTCGTGAAAATGAGGGGAAGGAAAATTGTGCTCAAGTACTAGAAGAAGAATTACATAGAATGCTTGGCATAAATATGTGAATTATGAGCATGATTGCAATGTTGTTAGTGTGAATTCTTCGAATATCCATGATGCTAATGATATGCAAAGCCACAAGCTTGGGGATGCTATGTTTGATGAAGATGATATTTTTAGCCCCCCTAGTTTTGATGAGCAAATTTATTATGATGAAAGCATGCCTCCTATTTATGATGATTATTGTGATGACACGTATGCTATAAAGAATAAAGATAACCATGGAACTTGTCATCGTGATTTTAATTTTTTATTGGATTATGCTTCACATGATAGTTATATTGTTGAGTTTGCTCCCACTACTATTGATGTGAATAAATTTGCTTATGTGGAGAGTAGTAAAATTTCTATGCAAGTAGATCATGAAAAGAATGCTTTATGTGTTGGTTATATGGTTGAATTCATTCATGATGCTACTGAAAATTATTATGAGAGAGGAACATATGTTTCTACCTATTGCAATAACATCAAGTTTCCTCTCTATATGTTGAAAGTTTTGAAGCTATGCTTGTTTTCCCTTCCTATGCTAGTTGATTCTCGTTCCCATAAGTTGTTTGCTCACAAAATCCCTATGCATAGGAAGTGGGTTAGACTTAAATGTGCTAGTTATATTCTTCATGATGCTCTCTTTATGTTTCAATTCTTATCTTTTATGGAGCATCATTGAAATCATCATGCCTAGCTAAAAGGCGTTAAAGAAAAACGCTTGTTGGGAGACAACCCAATATTTTTACCTTCTGTTTTTGTGTGTTCACATGATTAAGTTACTGTAGTAATCATTTTTATAGCTTTTGTTTCAATAAAGTGCCAAGTAGAACCTTTGGGAAGACGTGGGTGAAAGTCTTTGCGATCTTGCTGTAAAAAAACAGAAACTTTGCGCTCATGAGATTAGCTGCCATTTTTTTTACAGAAGAGTGCTTTTGAGTTGATTCTATTTGCAGAAGATTGGTAGACAAATTCCTCACGTCCACCAATTTATTTCAGAATTTTTTGAGTTATAGAAGTATTCGAAAGTTACAGATTGCTACAGACTTTTATGTTTTTGACAGATTCTGTTTTCCGTGTGTTGTTTGCTTATTTTGATGAATCTATGAGTAGTATCGAAGGGTATGAACCATAGAGAAGTTGGAATACATTAGATATTACACCAATATGAATTTAGAATGAGTTCATAATAGTACCTAAGTGGTGGTTTTATTTTCTTATACTAACGGAGCTTATGAGTTTTCTGTTGAGTTTTGTGTTATGAAGTTTTCAAGTTTTGGGTAAAGATTCGATGGACTATGGAATAAGGAGTGGCAAGAGCCTAAGATTGGGGATGCCCAAGGAACTCCAAGGTAATATTCAAGGACAACCAAGAGCCTAAGCTTGGGGATGCCCCGGGAAGGCATCCCCTCTTTCGTCTTTGTCTATCGGTAACTTTACTTGAGGCTATATTTTTATTCACCACATGATATGTGTTTTGCTTGGAGCGTCATTTTGTTTTATTTTGTTTTGCTTGTTGTTTGAATAATATCCCAAGATCTTGGATTCTTAAATGTTAGAGAGTCTTCACATAGTTACATAATTATTCAACTACTCATTGATCTTCACTTATATCTTTCAGAGTAGTTTGTTATTTGCTCTAGTGCTTCACTTATATCCTTTTAGAGCACGGCGGTGGTTTTATTTTGAAGAAATAGATGAACTCTCATGCTTCACTTATATTATACTGAGAGTCCTTTAGAACAGCATGGTAATTTGCTTTGGCTATAAAATTATTCCTAATATGATGGGCATCCAAGATGGGTATAATAAAAACTTTCATATAAAGTGCATTGAATACTATGAGAAGTTTGATACTTCATGATCGTTTTGAGATATGAGGATGGTGATATTAGAGTCATGCTAGTAGAGTAGTTGTGAATTTGCGAAATACTTGTGTTGAGGTTTGCAATTCCCATAGCATGCACGTATGGTAACCGTTGTGTGACAAATTTGAATCATGAGGTATTTCTTTGATTGTCATCCTTTGTGTGGAGGTCGGGATCGCGCGATGGTTAACTCCTACCAACCCTTCCCCTAGGAGCATGCGTGTAGTACTTTGTTTTGATGACTTATAAATTTTTGCAATAAGTATGTGAGTTCTTTATGACTAATGTTGAGTCCATGGATTATAGGCACTCTCACCCTTCCACCATTGCTAGCCTCTCTTGTATCGCAACTTTCGTCGGTACCATACACCCACCATATACCTTCCTTAAAACAGCCACCATACCTACCTATTATGGCACTTCCATAGCCATTCCGAGATATATTGCCATGCAACTTTCCACCGTTCCGTTTACTATGACACGCTTCATCATTGTCATATTGCCATGCATGATCATGTAGTTGACATCGTATTTGTGGCTAGGCCACCATGCATAATTTTTCATACATGTCACTCTTGATTCATTGCACATCCCGGTACACCGCCAGAGGCATTCATATAGAGTAATACTTTGTTCTGTATCGAGTTGTAATCTTTGAGTTGTAAATCAATAGAAGTGTGATGATCATAATTATTAGAGCATTGTCCCAAATAAAAAAAATAAAAAATAAGAAAGGCCAAAGAAAAAAAGGAAGGCTCAAAAAAAAGAAAAAAAAGGAAGAAAAAAAAGAAAAGAAGGGACAATGCTACTATCTTTTTCCACACTTGTGCTTCAAAGTAGCACCATGATCTTCATGATAGAGAGTCTCTTGTTTTGTCACTTTGATATACTAGTGGGAATTTTTTAAGGAAATATGGCCTATAGGCAATAATAAAGTTGTTATTTATATTTCCTTATATCATGATGAATGTTTATATTCATGCTAGAATTGTATTAACTGGAAATGTAATACATGTGTGAATATATAGACAAACAAAGTGTCACTAGTATGTCTCTATTTGACTAGCACGTTGAATCAAACATGCTTATGTTTCCTAGCCATAGACATGTGTTGTCATTTGATTAACGGGATCGCATCATTGGTGAACGATGTGATTGACTTGACTCATTCCGTTAGCTTAGCACTTGATCGTTTAGTTTTACTACTATTGCTTTCTTCATGACTTATACATGTTCCTATGACTATGAGATTATGCAACTCCCAAATAACCGGAGGAACACCTTGTGTGATATCAAACGTCAAAACATAATTGGGTGATTATAAAATGTTCTACAGCTGTCTCCGAAGGTGTTTTTGGTGTTGGCATATATCGAGAATAGGATTTGTCACTCCGAGTGTCGGAGAGGTATCTCTGGGGCCTCTCGGTAATGCACATCACTATAAGCCTTGCAAGCAAATGACTAATGAGTTAGTCACGAGATGATGCATTATGGAATGAGTAAAGAGACTCGCCGGTAATGAGATTGAACTAGGTATTGAGATACCGACGATCGAATCTCAGGCAAGTAACATACCGATGACAAAAGGGACAACATATATTGTTATGCAGTTTGACCGATGAAGATCTTCGTAGAATATGTAGGAACCAATATGAGCATCCAGGTTCTGCTGTTGGTTATTGACCAGAGATGAGTCTCGGTCATGTCTACATAGTTCTCGAACCCGTAGGGTCCGCACGCTTGACGTTTTGTGACGATCGGTATTATGAGTTTATGAGTTTTGATGTACCGAAGGTAGTTCGGAGTCCCGGACCTGATCATGGACATGACAAGGAGTCTCGGAATGTCTGATACATAAAGATCGATATATTGGAAGCCTATATTCGGACATCGGAATGGTTCCGGGTAAAATCGTGATTTTACCGGAGTACCGGGAGGTTACCGGAACCCCCCGGTAAGTATATGGGCCTTATTGGGCCATAGTGGAGAGAGAGAGGGGAGACCAGGGCAGGCCGCGCGCCCCCTCTCCCTCTAGTCCGAATTGGACTAGGAGGAGAGGGGCGGCGCCCCCCCCCCATTCCTTCCTCTCTCCCTCTCATTCCTTCTCTCCTAGTCCAACTAGGGAAGGGGGGAGGGGAATCCTACTCCCGATGGGCGTAGGGGAATCCTACTCCCAGTGGGAGTTGGGGAATCCTACTCCCGGTGGGAGTAGGACTCCTCCTAGGCGCGCCATAGAGGGCCGGCCTCTCCCCTCCTCCACTCCTTTATATACGGGGGTGGGGGGCACCCCATGGACACACAAGTTGATCATTGATCTTTTAGCCGTGTGCGGTGCCCCCCTCCACAGAAACACACCTCGGTCATATCATTGCAGTGCTTAGGCGAAGCCCTGCATCGGTAACTTCATCATCACCGTCATCACACCATCGTGCTGATGGAACTCTCCCTCGAAGCTCTACTGGATCGTGAGTTCGTGGGACATCACCGAGTTGAACGTGTGCAGATCGCAGAGGTGCCATACGTTTGGTACTAGGATCGGTCGATCGTGAAGACATACGACTACATCAACCGCGTTGTCATAACGCTTCCGCTTATGGTATACAAGGGTAAATGGACGACACTCTCCCCTCTTGTTGCTATACATCACCATGATCTTGCATGTGCGTAAGGATTTTTTTTTTTGAAATACTATGTTCCCCAACATTGGCATCATGAGCCAGGTTTATGCGTAGATGTTATATGCACGAGTAGAACACAAGTGAGTTGTGGACGATACTAGTCATACTGCTTACCAGCATGTCATACTTTGATTCGGCAGTATTGTTAGATGAAGCGGCCCGGACCGACATTACGCGTACGCTTACGCGAGACTTGTTCTAACGACGTGCTTCGCACACAGGTGGCTGGCGGGTGTCAGTTTCTCCACCTTTAGTTGAATCAAGTGTGGCTACGCCCGGTCCTTGTGAAGGTTAAAACAGCACATACTTGACAAAATATCGTTGTGGTTTTGACGCGTAGGTAAGAACAGTTCTTGCTAAGCCCGTAGCAGTGTCGGCGTACAAAAAGAGGGG
>LR738713.1:355772754-355825216 GCA_902687465.1 Secale cereale
CTATGTTCCCCAACATTGGCATCATGAGCCAGGTTTATGCGTAGATGTTATATGCACGAGTAGAACACAAGTGAGTTGTGGACGATACTAGTCATACTGCTTACCAGCATGTCATACTTTGATTCGGCAGTATTGTTAGATGAAGCGGCCCGGACCGACATTACGCGTACGCTTACGCGAGACTTGTTCTACCGACGTGCTTCGCACACAGGTGGCTGGCGGGTGTCAGTTTCTCCACCTTTAGTTGAATCAAGTGTGGCTACGCCCGGTCCTTGTGAAGGTTAAAACAGCACATACTTGACAAAATATCGTTGTGGTTTTGACGCGTAGGTAAGAACAGTTCTTGCTAAGCCCGTAGCAGTGTCGGCGTACAAAAAGAGGGGTACACTTTTTGTACCCCTATGACTGTGCACGGGCAGTCTGAGCCACGGCGCCACCACACCAAGCATGGCGAGGGAGGCAAGCCGGGGCAAGACTGAAGCTCAATGGAGACTGGAGTGACGCCAAGAACAAGACCACAAAGAGCAAAGGGACGAAGCGGCTTCCCCCGGCAAGATCCTTGCCGGGGTCGGCTCTGGCAGCCCCGGCAAGAACCTTGCCGCGGCAGCTCGCCCAGCGCCTACGGAGCGAATCACCCTTGAGTCCACCGCCCCCATGGGGCGAGGATTCGGGAGATATCCCCGTGGTGGCATGCAGATCTTTGTGAAGACATTCAAGAACAGATACAAGTTAAGAAGACGACGACCCTTGGCGGGATCCCAGCCAAGGAGGACTACAAGGCCCCCGGCAAGCACCTTGCCGGGGATGACAGCAGGCGCCGCGGCAAGACCCTTGCCGGGGCCCCGGCAAGGCTCTTGCCGAGGACACCCACGGGGCCACCATCAGGCCCGCACCAACTGGGTTTCCACCGACCCACGCAGCTGCCGACCCGACCAGCTGGACAGGCTCCTGCGTGGCAACCCACAGATCCTCGTGGAGACTCGCCGTTACGCCACCTCAGCTGCCTGGGCACCTCAGGCACCGCTGGCCAGGGCGCGTGTCAACGCGAGGAGGGGCGGCGACGGACAGGACGGGCGTCTCCCCTCGTCCCCGATAAAGCAAGGACACCTAAGCTGGGCACATTAAATGCACCTTGTCCTGTAATGCGAGGGATAACCTCGCATCACTGTACCCTTTCCACCTCATGTGTGCCACTGTGGCAACCCCTTTTCCCTATAAAAGGAGGCCCGAGGTGACCAGGAGGAGGATTCGGATTTTTAGAACTCCTCACGACTCTCTTGGAGCTCCTCGTTAGCTGAAGAACACCAACATATAATCCACCAAAGCAGGAGTAGGGTTTTACGCACCTTTGCGGCCTGAACCTGGGTAAAGGAACCGTGTCCTGATCGTTAGATCCGCTCTTCTCTCAACCCCGCGCCCCGCAACCGTAGTAGGGATTCTTGTGATCCCATAGGTGTCGATCCAAATACACCGACATCTTTGGCGCGCCAGGTAGAGGGCGCAGTTGTGAGAATTGGCTTTAGCGGTTAGTTCGACGCTCCTGCATCGTCATGGCGCCCAAGAAGAAGACGACGGTGGCGGTTGGCCAGTCGGAAGCCGGACAGCCCGTTCCGACGCGGGCGAGCAGTGGACCAGTCGCGGAAAGGACTCGGGGCGCTGCTCGTGAACACCAACACCATCCCGGCAGCCGGAGTTTGGGAGGTGGCGATGCTTGTGCGCCTGGTAACAGGCCGCACAACGCCAGTTCCAGAGATGGAACCCGGCCCTCCGCGGGTAGCGCGGGGCCCTCCAAGGTCGCGGCCGCACCACCCGAGGGCGACGCGAGGCCCTCCAGAACTCCCATGCCGGCGCCAACAGCGCGCTCTTCTCAAGCAGCGCGCGGCGAACGGCGTCGTCGTCCCGAAGACTCCGGGCGTCGCCATGGGAAGAGCCCCGAGCGCCACTCCCGGGACGTAGAAGACCTGCCCGCCCGCCGTAGCACTGGTGGAGACGATAGGCGACCGCGGGATCGTGATGGAGCTCCCCCTGACACGGTCAGGGGTCGAAGCGCGTCACGATCCGTGCAGGTTTCGCTACCGTTGACACCAGCCGAAGCTTTGGCGCGCACGCAGTTGCTCCTCGACTTTCCTCCCATTACGGGGAAACTCGACGAATGGAGAGCCACCATCTGAAGCCTTGTCGCAATCGCCAACAGGGATGACCTAAATCTAGCGGAGCTCCCAGGCCGACGCTCTGATGGGGTCCCACGCACCGTGGGCAGGAGAGCTCGCAGCGCCGTGGCTACGGTGCATTCGCCTCCTCCCCGCCCAGTGCCGCGTGCGTCGACCCATCGAGACATCGTGGGTGACGCCATCTCCATAGCATCGTCCGACCCGCGGACCCGTGGCGACCAGCATCAAGTTCTTCAGGAGCGAGCTCATGAAGACGCTCGAACCACCATCGAGCGCCGGCGTGAAACGGTCCACCAGTCAGACAGGCGAGCAGGGCCTGCTGCGGACCGCCCAGCACCGGAAAGCCCTGGAGGTCTACCCTACGAGGTAGGTTTTCCGGCTTTCACCCGTGAGCTGCGGTAGTTCCAGTGGCCCTCTCACCGCACCTTCAAACCTGACGTTGGCGAGAAATACAACGGCAAGACCCACCCGTCGGAGTTCCTCAGCATCTACACCATCGCGATGCAAGCTGTCGGGGCTCGCGACGATAAGGTGCTTGCGAATTACTTTCCGTTGGCTCTTAAACCTAATGCCATGTCGTGGTTGTTGCACTTGCCAGTAGACTCTATTTCCTCCTGGTCCGACCTGTGCCATGAGTTTGTTGGCGCCTTTACCGGAGGCCACCAAGCCCATGGCCAGGCGAGTGACCTGCATGTCATACCCCAGAAGGAAGGCGAGACTCTGCGCAAGTACATACAGAGATTCAGCCGGGTACAGTACAATATCCCCGATGTTCACCCTGCCGCCATCATCAGCGCGTTCCACCAGAATGTGAGCAACCACAAGATGCGCGAAGAACTGGCGATGACCAAGGTGAAGGACGTGGCAGAACTCTACGTTCTTGCCGACAGATGTGCCCGGGCTGAAGAGGGAAGGAAGTACCCCGGCGAAGGCGCCGGTGCGGAAACCGACTCTTCAGACGAAGATACTACCGCCCCGGCGAGGAAGGGCCGGAACCGTAACAGGAAGCGCAAGGGGAAGGCCGTGCTTGCCGTGGAGGGATCTGATGACGCCGGCTCCGCCAAGAAAACCAAGGCGGGTGACCCTGGTAAGGAAATTGCCGGGTGTGTCGCCTGCCGGGCCTTGGCGGCTGCCGAGAAGCCAGGAAACTCCAGCAAGCGGTACTGCAAGATCCATCGCACCAAGGGCCATGATCTCCAGGACTGCCACCAGGTTGAGCTCCTTGCTGAGAAGCAAAGGGCTGAATATGAGAGGCAGGACAAGGAGAAGGGCCAAGACAGCGCCGAAGGGTCCAACAAGAAACGTGACGGCCAAGCAGGCCGTCGCGGCAAGGAGAAACAGTAGGAAAGGCCCGCCCGGGGCCGCGACAGAAGATCCGAGGACGACGACGAGTCCGGCGGCCAAGAGTTTCAGAAGGCTACGGACGCCATGTGCATCGATGGTGGCGCCTCGCTGCATGCTTCTCACCGCCAGCTTAAACAGTGGGCGCGTGAAATTATTGCAGCGAAGCCATCGTCCGATGCCCAAAAGTCGCTGAAATGGTCCAGCACACCTATCATCTTTGACGCCGAGGATCACCCTAATCGCACTACTGCGGTCGGGTGCTTGCCGTTGTTGGTTTCACCAACAATACGCAACCTCAAGGTGACGAAGATGCTAGTCGATGGCGGGGCCGGCCTAAACCTACTCTCGCCCACCGTGATCGAGAAGCTGCAAGTTCCTGATGGAGACCTCGAGGAGACGGGCATGTTTCAAGGGGTCAGCCCAGGAAGGAGTCAACCGAAGGGGAAAGTCACACTTCCCGTGACTTTTGGAAGTGATTTGAACTACAGGACAAAGAGGATCGTGTTCGATGTCGCCAAGACCCCCCTGCCTTACAACGGGATCCTTGGCCGCCCAGCACTGGCCAAGTTCATGGCAGCATCGCACTATGCCTACAACACCCCGAAGATGCCAGGGCCCGTGACGATCATCACCATCCCCTCCGACAAGAAAGATGTGCTGATTTGCGCCGACCAATTGTACCAGCAAGCAGTTGCAGCAACTGCCGCTAAGGGGGCACTTGCTCCTGCCACTGGAGCCCCGGGAGGGAAGAAGAAGAAGCCCGGCGAGACCTCGGGCGCCCACTCCGGCAAGCGCACCTCTTCGGAGTGTTGTGCTCCCGTCGAGGATGTGCCTGAGAGCTCCGCCGGAAAGAACAAGACCGGTGAGACCTCAGACACCCACTCCGGCAAGCGCACCTCTTCGGAGTGTCGCGCTCCCGTCGAGGACGTGCCAGAGAGCTCCACCGGCAGAAACAAGAGATCAAGGGCTATGCCTCCAGGAACCAAGAAGTTTTTTGTCAAGGAGGACGGCACGGGAGGGGCTTTTACCATAAGCTCCGCCCTTGACAACAAATAGGAAGACGCACTCGTCACCTTCCTACGGGTGAATGTCGACGTGTTTGATTGGCAAGCATCCGACATCCCCGGCGTTCCAAGGGAGGTGATTGAGCACCACCTTGCTGTATGCCCTCATGCGCGGCCCGTCAAGCAGAAGGTCAGGAAGCAAGCTTTGGAACGGCAAGAGTTCATCACCGAGGAGATCCGGAAACTGGAAGCTGCGGGTTTGGTGAGAGGAGTGCTCCACCCAACGTGGTTGGCCAATCCAGTGGTAGTGCGCAAGGCAAATGGGAAGTGGAGGTTGTGTATTGATTACACATATATCAATAAAGCTTGTCCCAAGGACCCCATCCCGTTGCCGTGCATAGACCAGATTGTTGACTCCACGGCAGGGTGTGACCTGCTATCATTCCTCGATGCTTACTCCGGCTACCACCAGATCTTCATGGCAAGAGAAGACAAAGAGAAGACAGCATTCATCACCCCATGTGGTACGTACTGTTTCGTACGAATGCCTTTCGGGTTGAAGAGTGCTAGCTCGACCTTTGCAAGGGCAGTCCAGATTGGTTTTGAACCCCAGCTCCATAGAAATATGGAGGCTTATATGGATGATATAGTGGTCAAAACCAAGAACAGGGCAACCCTTGTACCGGATTTACAAGAAACATTTGTGAACCTGCGCAAGATCAACCTCAAGCAGAACCCTGAGAAGTGCGTCTTCGGCGTTCCGTCTGGCAAGCTTCTCGGGTTCTTCGTGTCGCAGCGTGGGATAGAAGCCAATCCGGACAAGATCAAAGCTATAGAGTAGATTGAAGCACCCAAGCGGGTCAAGGACGTGCGTCGGCTTGCTGGCTGCGTTGCCGCCATGAGCAGATTTATTTCCAAGTCTGCCGAGCGCGCCCTCCCCTTTTTCAAGATCTTGAAAAAGGCGGGCCCAATGGAGTGGACGCCGGAAGCCGAAGCAGCGTTACAAGACCTGAAGAAGTATCTTTCCTCCATGCCAATACTGCTTGCGCCCCGACCACATGAACCATTGCTGCTATACTTAGCGGCAACAAACCAGGTGGTCAGCGCCGCACTGGTGGCGCAGAGAGAAATCGACGATGAGGTGATAGCAGCAATGGAGCCTGGTGCCACTGGCGCAGGGGCGACACGGCCGATTGGAGTGCAGCCGAAGAAGAAGATGATGCAACACCCGGTCTACTTTGTTAGCTCCCTCTTGCAGGGGGCTAGGTCAAGGTACTCCGGTGTGCAGAAATTGCTCTTCGGCCTTCTTATGGCCTCGAGGAAGCTGCATCACTACTTCCAGGCGCACGAGATCATTGTCGTCACTCGCCTCCCTCTGCAACGGATATTGCACAATCCATATGCAACGGGAAGGATTGTAGAGTGGGCACTGGAGCTGTCCAGCTTTGGCCTTAAGTTTGAAAGCACTTCGACAATTCAGAGCCGAGTCCTGGCAGAGTTCGTCGCAGAATGGACCGCAACGCCTGATGAAGAAGTCCAAGAAACTGCTCTCCCCGGCAAAGAGGCAAGTTGCAACTGGATCATGTACTTTGATGGGGCTTTCTCTTTGCAGGCGCCGGGGCTGGCGTACTGCTGGTCGTGCCCACCGGAGAGCACCTCAAGTACGTGGTCCATATGCACTTCCCTAGGGAGGTACCAACAAACAACACTGCTGAGTACGAGGGGCTGCTTGCTGGTCTTAGGATCGCGGCGGACCTCGGAATCAAGAAGCTCATTGTCAGGGGCGACTCACAGCTTGTCGTCAAACAAGTCAACAAGGATTACCAGAGCCCGTTGATGAAGGCCTACGTCGATGAAGTGAGAAAGTTGGAAGAGCGCTTTGACGGTATACAGGCGGAGCACGTTCCCCGAGCGGAGAACGACATCGCCGATTACCTGTCGAAGCACGCTGCTCTCAAGCTACCTGTGGAACCAGGTACCTTTGTGCTTCAGCTTTCTCAACCATCCGTTGATCCATCAACAGAGCAGAACAAGAGGAGGAAGTCAGGGCCCGGCAAGTACTTTCCCGCCGAGCTCCCTAGAGCCGCCGGCAAGGATGTTGCTGGGGACACTGAGCCCGCCACCGGAGGGCTGACTCCGGCGGAGCGTCAAGCTTTTGCCGTCGAGATAGCCACTCCCTTGGCGGAGGAAATGCCCTTAGTCCTCGCCGTCGAGCCCCAGGCTCCAGCGTGGGCGCAGCATACCGTCTGATTCCTTCAGACTGGGGAACTTCCTGAGGACCAGGAAGAAGCGGAGGTAGCCCGTCGGTCTGCCATGTACCAGTTCGTCGATGACGTCCTGTACAAAAGGAGACCAAACGGTGTGAAATTGAAGTGCATCCCCCAAGAGGAAGGACTGGAGCTGTTGGCAGAGATACATGGAGGCATATGTGGATCCCACATAGGGTCAAGAGCTCTTGCCAACAAGGCATTCCGGCAAGGCTTCTTCTGGCCCACTACCCTCCAGGATGCCGCGACGCTGGTCACCAGGTGTGAAGCGTGCCAATTCCATTCAAAGAAACTTCATCAACCAGCTCAAGCCCTTCAAACCATTCCTCTCTCCTGGCCCTTCTCGGTCTGGGGGCTCAACATACTAGGCCCTTTCCCCCGCGCCGTCGGGGGCTTTGAGTACTTGTACGTCGCAATCGACAAGTTCACAAAGTGGCGAGAGGTGGAGGTAGTGAGGAAGGTCACAGCTCAGTCAGCCGTCAAGTTCTTCAAGGGACTAGTGTGCCGTTTTGGTATACCCAACAGGATCATCACCGACAACGGCACGCAATTTACGAGCCGCACCTTCATGCAATATACCCAAGACCTCGGCAGCAAGGTCTGTTTCGCTTCCATTGCTCACCCCCGAAGCAATGGTCAAGCAGAGAGGGCAAATGCTGAAGTACTGTGAGGATTAAGGACAAAGACCTTTGACAGGCTGCACAAGAGCGGGAGGCGCTGGATTGATGAATTGCCGGCGGTTCTTTGGTCGATCGGGACGACGCCAAATCGAGCCACCGGCCAGACGCCCTTTGCCCTGATATACGGGGCAGAAGCAGTTCTCCCCACGGAACTCATATACGGGTCGCCTCGAGTGCTCGCTTATGATGAGCTTGAGCAAGAGCAATTGCGACAAGACGACGCAATGCTCCTTGAGGAAGATCGTCTTCGAGCGGCTGTGAGAGCAACGCGCTACCAGCAAGCCTTGTGCCGCTACCATAGCCGCAAGGTTCATGCCCAAAGCTTTGAGGAAGGCGACCTTGTTCTCCGGCGCGTTCAATCGGCCAGGAATACGAACAAGTTGACGCCGAAGTGGGAAGGCCCTTATCGGGTAATACGAGTCACCAGGCCTGGCGCTGTCCGCCTGGAGACCGAGGATGCCGTTCCGGTGAGTAATTCCTGGAACATCGAGCATCTTCACAAGTTTTACCCATAAGGCGCGGCTTGCCGGGCCCCCCGGCAAGCCACCCTTTTGTACGAGCCTTGCCGGCAAGGCATGTAACACTTTGTACAAAGCCAGGCGCAGACCCTGAGCATAAATAAATGAAGCACTGGCGCCCTAAGTTTTAGCATGCATGCTGAGTCGAGTCTCGTCCTTGGTTAGGGTTGATAGTGCTTAGCAGCGGCTAACCCCTAGCTTAGAGGTCGAGTCTTTGTCTTTCCTCTGTCTTCCTTGGTTTACAGGACGCACAGGCATCCTTGCCGAAGCCACTTGGAGGAAGGAAAGAAGAACAGACCGGTACCTAGGCCCCGGCAAGCCACTGTTGCCGGGGGCTGCAAAGGCAAGAATTCGCCCACGGTAGACCAGGGTTGCCGGGGGCTGCAGCTTCAGATAAGTCCTTTTTCCCTTATCATACATTCCGTTATGGACTGAGGTATGTGAAACCTCGTTCTTTCCCTTGAGTTGTCGTGCTCCCATAACTCTATGCCGTAAGGCTCGTCCCTGGGACTAGGTTTGGTCGTAGTCGCGGCAGCAAAAGGATAAAACGAGGAGCCTAAGCCCGCTTCATCCCTGCCTCCGCCAAGGGCATGAGAAAGGTCGAGTGAAGTAAGGAAACGGCATGGCCTATTGCCGGGCGAGAAAATGTTTATCTTAAGGATACCAGGGCTTTATTCCCTGTTGTGGGTTTTTACCTACGAACAAATGACCCGGCAAACATTCCTTTTTCATTAAAAACATTCCATTCAGGTACAGTCCATAGGGAATGAAAAACATGAATAAGAGGATTACAAGTTTTAAACTTAACAGATGCCCGAAGGCTTACATACTAAAAAGAGATAAGATGCCTGTAATGCCTTTCTTGTCCCTCTCCTCAGGAGGTAGGTCAAGGAGGCGAGAAGGGAAAAAGGGGCGCCTAGGCGAGCTACGGGTGGCAGAAGACACCGAGAAGGCATCTCGGCGGCATCCCCAGGGCTGGACGGTGATGACGGCACCGGACGCGGAGCTCGAAGACGAGGCGGCAGGACGTCAGTAGGAGACGAAGGCGTCGGTGCCCGCGTACTCCAACATGACGACCTTGCTGCCCGCCTTCTTCCTCTTCCTCTTCCGCAGCCTCCCTACACTAGCCGCCAAGGAGACGGCCCCGAGAAGTTCAAGGAGCCGGCGACACGGATGATGGGGTCGCCGGTGCCACTAGGAGCAGCGCCCGACACCTAGTCGGACCCGTCATCCTGCCGTCCCCCGCCCTCGTCGTCGTTGTCGCTGTCCTCCTCGTCACCCTCGTTCGGAGAGGAGTCTTCATCATCAGAGGAGCTCTCCATGCAGCACCTCGCGCGAGTCCTGAGGTGCCCGAAGACCTTGACGGAGAGGTGGCCGTCCTCCATTAACTTGAAGTGGAGGGTGAGCCTATCCATCAGGCTGTGGATGCGAGCAAACCTCTTCCATCCTTGACGAAGATACATCACATGAGGGGCAGGGAAGTCGACGCGAGCTCGCGTGCCACTAATCCCACAACCCCTCATGTGCAGCCGCAGCGACTCCGACGGGTTCACCTCCATCTCCCGCGCAAACGGAGTCGGGAGACGAAGGCGAAGGCGCGGCGACCCCCGCATCCTAATGAAGAATTCACAGGGGTCATCTCCAACATGACCTTCCACTGGAGGAGGAGCTACTGGCGGGGGCGAGGCCGGCGGGCCGCCCCGTCCTCCTCTTCCTCAAGCACCCCGGCCTCGGCCACGGCCCCAACCCCTTCCTCTTCCCCTTATGGCCGGTTCGGCCACCGCGGGTGCAGGAGAAGGGGAAACGCATTGTCGAGCAGCGACTCTCGCGGCCACCGTTGAGGAGCCGGGGTTTTCCTTCTTCATGGCGGACAGAAGAAAGGAACAGAAGCTGAAGGAGAAAGAAGATGGAGGAGTGCGGAGCGCCGTCCCCTCCCTCCGCCCTTTATAAAGGGGCAGGGCTGGAGCTCGACCGCCCCGCTCGGCCAATCAAGACGCAGAAGGCGAGAGGGGCTGGGACCGACCCACCGCCCCAACCAGCGACGGCTCGGTTTCCCGCCTCCACCGCTCGCCACCTCGAACGCATGGGAGGCACGTGGTAAACGTGCAGGACCGAAGGGACAGGTGAGGTGACCTCTCCCCACCCCGTGATCGTGGGGAGTGGACGCCTAGCAGACCGGGCCTCGGCCCCATCCAGTCAGCGGGCCACGCCCTGATACGTCCAAAACGTATCTATAATTTCTGCTTGCTCCATGCCTCTTTTGGGTGATATTGCTATGATATTTATACACTTCCATACACTTTTGATCATATTTGGACTAACCTATTAACTCAGTGCACCCCAGTGCCAGTTTCTGTTTTCGGCTGTTTTTGTATTTCAGGTTTTCACATTACGAGAACTGCCAGGAAAAATCCAGAAAAAATATATAAAAAATCAGCGTTCCAGGAGCTACCGTGCGGCCAAAGTACAGCGGGGGGACCCACAGGGGCTCCAGGCGGCCTGCCCAGGCGGCCCACCCCTAGGTCGCGCCGGGGGGGCGCCTGGGCCCCCCAGGACTCCCCTGGTGACCCCCTTTGGCATATATTTAAGGTCCGTCGAGAAAACCCTGATTCCGGACCCCTTTTCTCCAGACGCGATTCCGATCTCCGCCGCCATCGCCATCAAGCTTCGGGGGACCAGAATTCCTGCGCCGGCACCCTGCCGGGACGGGGAAGTGCCCCCGGATTCATCTCCATCGACGTTGCTTCCTCCCTCCATGATGCGGGAGTAGTTCCTCCTTGGGGCTGAGGTTCTTACCAGTAGCTATGTGGTCAATTCTCTCTCCCATGATGTGATCTTCGTTGTGATCATAGGCTATGTTAATCTAAGATATTTCCCCTTCCTCTATGTATTGGATTGATGTACTCACTTGTCTTTATCTAGTATAATCCCCGAGACCAAGGTGACAGCGGTCTATTGGACATGGATTAGAAAAGTATTTTCATGAGTGATTTCCTCTCTTGTGTGTTTATTGAAGATTGAGAGTCTCTTGGTGCTTGTCTTTGACTATCCTTTAGATATGTTGTGGTGATTGTGGGACTCTCTTTGGATGGCCGCGGTGACATTGGGAAATCCTTAGATTGAGAACTACGAACTTTGAGGTGTGCTTTTGTAGCCCTACATAATTCTTGTCCTCTCTTGACCACGAAGGAATGACCTCCGAGTGTGTCCCCTTTGCATGTTTTATGGGAAATATCATGTGATTCGATTATGTTAATGTTGTTGGGAGTTGCCACTAGTGAAAGTATGAACCCTAGGCCTTGTTTCCACCATTGCAATACCATTTGTGCTCACGTTTACCACTTGTTTGCTTGCTGCACTTTTTATTACAGAATTATATTACTTTGTTTTGCCATCCATATTACTTGCCATTTAACATCTCTTCGCCGAACTAGTGCACCTATACATCTAACAAGTGTATTAGGTGTGTTGTGGACACAAGAGACTTCTTGTATCTTAGTTGCAGGGTTGCTTGAGAGAGACCATCTTCAACCTTTACTTCCCTGAGTTCGATAAACCTTAGGTCATCCACTTGAGGGAAATTGCTACTGTCCTACAAACCTCTGCGCTTGGAGGCCCAACATAGTCTACAAGAGTAGAAGCGTGTGTAGACATCAAGCTATTTCTGGCGCCGTTGCCGGGGAGGTGAGCGCTTGAAGGTATATCTTTAGATCTTGCAATTAA
Source organism: Secale cereale (assembly GCA_902687465.1). Lineage (NCBI taxonomy): Eukaryota > Viridiplantae > Streptophyta > Magnoliopsida > Poales > Poaceae > Secale > Secale cereale. Next base: position 355,784,462 of record LR738713.1, read on the forward strand.
ATCTTTTTGTTTCTTGTTTTTATTTCACTAGTTATGTTTATGGAAAACCTTGCTATTGGATCGTTGCTTGCGGGAGGACGCCCCACACCTATGGTGGTTGCTCCTCCTCCTACTGAAATTGTGCCCTATAAAATACCGGCTGGTATTATCGATTATGTTTTGGCTAATCGTTATGCAGGAGACAGACATCCCGGTGAACACTTGCTATATCTGTCACAACTATGTTCATTATTTAAGCTTGCAGGTGTATCGAGGGAGTTTGTCATGAGGAAATTATTTGCATTGTCACTGAAAGGAAAAGCATTGGAATGGTATAGGCTACTAAATGACTCTCACCTGCTGGAGTGGGAAGAGTTCCAGTCTCTCTTTTACTCCAAGTTTTATCCTCTTCATGAAGTCCATGAGAATAGGAATTATGTTTATAATTTTTATCCTCATGACGGAGAGAGCATAGCTCAAGCTTGGGGGAGACTGAAAACGTTAATGCTAAAATGTCCTAACCATGGGCTCCCCAAAGATATGATTATTACTAATTTCTATGCGAGGCTTTCTCGACAGGATAAAGATTTGCTCGACGCTTCCTCTATGGGTTCTTTCACAAACAAAAAGATTGATGCTAAATGGGAACTCCTTGAAAGAATTCAACGCAACACTGAAGATTGGGAGATCGACAAAGGTAAAGAGTCAGGTATAATTTATGAGTATGATTGCATTAAGTCCTTTGTTGAAACTACAAGTTTTAATAAGTTTAGTGCTAAGTTGGGGCTTGATTCTCAACTCCTTGTTGATTTCCTCAAATCTTTTGCTTCACATCTTAATATGCCTAAGGAGGATTGGATCAAGTATCATAAACCTTTTAAAGAGACTTGCAAAGAAAATGAAATTGTTCATGATGATTGCAACATGCATGATCCAATTCCTAAAAATGAAGTTTTATATAAGCATGTTAATTTTTGTGGAGTGGATAGACCTTGTGAAAGGCCTATGATTGAAGAAGAGAAGTATTGTAAGCAACATAAGCATGAAAGAACAATCACTTGGGTCAGAGATTTAAATGAAATTGCTAGAGAATTGTGTGACCTTTATCCTTTTACTTGTGAACTTTGCCGTATAGAGGGTCACTTTAATTTTCAATGCATGAACTTTCAAAACATAACTGTTAACCGGTTGTGTGATAACATGATCACCTCTGATCTTTATGATGAGCTTATGTTATTTTTGATGCGTGAAGAGTTATCAGAAAAGACTTCATGGCTAGATGTTAATGCCACAGGAATAAAAAACACTTTGCAAAATTGCCATCATTATTGTGTTGTTAATTGCCATGAAAATGATTACATAGGTAAGATTATAAAGGAGGGAACTTTACCAAAGTATAAAAATGTATCTTATATTTCTGCTAATAAAAAGGAGAGTTTCTCCCAAGTTTCCCCTATTGTTTCTAATGATAAACCAGGATATGTGGAGAAGCTTCATCTCCAACCACTCCCTCCTAAGGTTAAGAAGAAGAAAAAGAAGAGGAGGGGGAAGAGGAGCAAGAAAGAAGAAGAATGGGTATCAACCTGGCCTGAGCATATTCCTCCCATCAACTTTTATCCTAACGATTGTAAGTTTAAAGAAGAAGGTGAAGTTTATTGCCTTAATTATCATCTTGATGATACGTCCGTAGGTACTATTGAAGATGATTTTGATTATGATATGCATGTTACTTATTGTGATTGGGAAAATGATGATAATGCTACTTATGATCTTGAAAATCTTTTTGGTACCAACTCTGAAAGTGATTATATCGGAAGATCTAAGCTTGGGGATGATAGGATTGCAAATCCTTTACCCACTAGTGATGTGATAATTGATAATTCTTTTGCTAGTAAGAATAAAGACAACATGATTACAAATATAGTTGCTAGCAATGATAATGCTCTTCTCTACTATGATGATGTCATAACTCCAACCTATAGTGATTATAAAGGTACCTATGACATAAGGAGAAATTATCCTTATGAAACTTGTCATAATCATGGAGGGAATTACTCCCTTGTTGAACAACACCCTCCTAATACACAATTAATCTATAGTGTTCAAGTTGTTTATGATAGTCCTACTCCCACTATTACCAATGAGAAAGATTATGCTTATGTGGAGAGTAAGAGTACCTTTTTGCATGTGGATCATGGTAACAATGCTTTATGTGATGCTTATATTGTTGAGTTCATCCATGATGCCACTGAAATTTATAATGAGAGAGGGAGGCTTGTTTCTAAATATCTTAATAATAAGAAGTTTCCTCTCTTTATGGTGAATATTTTGAAGTTATGCTTGTTTTGCCTTCCTATGCTAGTTGCTTCGTGCTTCAATGAATTATTCTATTGCAATATTCCTATGCATAGGGATCATGTTAGGCTTAAATGTATTTGGCATTTGCTTCTTGATGCCCTCTTTTGTTCTTCAGCTCTTATTCTTACGAGAGCATCATTAAAGTCATATGCCTAGCTTAAAGGCATAAAAGAAAGCGCTTTTGGGAGGAAGCCCACAATGAATAAAATTTTATTTTGCTTTTTGTTGTGTCTTGATGTTGTTACTACAGTAGCATCATCATTGTATCTTTACTTTTCAACTTTGTGCCAAGTGTAGCCTCTGATTGCAAGAAAGTTCAAAAGTTGTGACGTGCTGTCCAGGAAACAGATTCTGTCCTTGGATAGAAAAATTCGTATAAACTCACCAGATCATCTTTTTGGTCTGAATTTTTTCGACAGCGTGCTCTATACAATTGTGTTTCGTGCGTCTGTTCTGAGTTTTTTGATTAGAGTTGCAGAAGTGCCCCGAACAAATCATTTACTACCTGTTGTTCTGTTTTTCACAGATTCTGTCATGTTTTGCCTTTCTTTCATTTTGCAAACCAAGAGCTTGCTTTTTCTTTGCAAAAACCTTTTGGCAATCTTGAGAAACAGTTTAACTTCAAGAATATCTTTATCTCCAGCAAGGAACAATTATTTTATTATGGGTACTAACCTCACTAATCAGATTATGATGAGTTATGTATGAAGGGAGTTTTCAAGTGTGCGAGGGAAGATGATAAAAAGATTCAGGAGTGTCAAGCGCTCAAGCTTGGGGATGCCCCCGTGCACCCCCAAGAAATATTCAAGGAGACTCAAGCGTCTAAGCTTGGGGATGCCCCCGTGCATCCCCTTCTCCATCAACATTATCAGTTCGTCTTTCGTTCCACTATATTTTTATCACTTCATGTGTTATGTGCTATGCTTGGAGCGTCTTGCTTTTAGTTTCATTTTTAGTTTTCTTTAGCTTTGCTTGTTTTTCATAACGAGTTGGAACTCAGCTTTCTTTGTGTGGGAGAGAAACACGCTCCACTTCAACCTAGAACACAACATAGAATTTTCATGTTTATCTTTGCTGTGTGTGTTCTTTGTCTTTTAATAGCTACTATCATGTTCAGCTCTTAGTATTCATGCTTATCTTTTCAAAGAGCTTTTGTTTAGTTGGTTGCTTGAACTCTCTTTAATTACCATGCTCACCTTATTAAGAGAGTTTACTTCCGTTGCATTGGTTGATATGTCTATGATAAAGATGCTACGTGCATAATGGCGCTTAGTAGTTCATGTTTTCTTGTGGTTAGTCTCAAATAGCTGCGGGATTCCCAATGTGTTATTGGAGTACCAACTTGATTTGTTTGCCTATGATGTGGTATGGTTTAGTAATATCTTCCTTCAAGAATTTATTTTGATTGACTTGGCGTATGCTCACGCATATTTAAGACTGTAAAGAAAGTCTGTCAAGCCTTGATGATCTTTTGTTTCTGAGTAGCGATATAACTACCATGCCTGATTCAATGTTGCTTTGTCGCTCTGCATGATTATGACCGTCATTGCTCTTTTAGTTAGTCGCTCCCAGTCTTTTGCTAACCTCCACCTGTACTAAGCGGACTGACTCTTGTGCATCCACATTCTTTTAATCCAGTTATGCCATATGAGTCCGCCATACCTACCTATATGTGGTATTTCACCGCCACTCCAAGTAAATTTACATGTGCTACCTTTAAAACCTTCATTTTTGCAATACATAGCTCATGGGAAAGTAGCTTAAAAACTATTGTGGTAAAGAATATGTCGCTTATGTATCTTATTTCTTATAAGTTGCTTGCTGAGCGGTATCCATGTTTCTGGGGACGCCATCAACTGTTACACTTTTGTTGAATATCATGTGAGTTGCTATGCATGTTCGTCTTGTCCGAAGTAAGGGTGATTTGCCATGAGTTGAATGGTTTGAGTATGCATATTGTTAGAGAAGAACATTGGGCCGCCAACCAAAGTCATGTATCATGGTGGAAGTTTTAGCTTGGACATTAATCCTCAACCTCTTATGAATGCTTAAGCATTAAAGAGGAGTCCATTATCTATTTTCTATGTTGTCCCGGTATGGATGTTCTCAAGTTGAGATCTATCAAAAACGAGAAATCAAATGCGATTTATCTCCTTGGAGCTTTGTACAGGTGGCATAGAGGTACCCCTTTGTGACACTTGGTTGAAACATATGTAATGCAATGATAACCCATGGAAATCCGAGCTAATTAGGACAAGGTGCGAGCACTATTGGTATTCGATGCATGAGGCTTTCGACTTATAGGATGTCTTATGCATAACACATATGAAGTATTACTACCGTTGACAAAATTGCTTCTATGTTTTCAAAATAAAAACTCTAGCGCATGATTAATCCCTGCTTCCCTCTGCGAAGGGCCATTCTTTTACTTTTATGTTGAGTCTCCACCTTCTTTTAAAGCACCAACTACTGAGAGCATGATTGTCATTCTGAGTGTAATGTGCATTGTCCCAAAGTAGCATTGTCTTTTGCATGATTGTGATATCGTTTATTCTGAAATCATTGTATCTAGTCATCACTTAAACCTTGAAGGTGCCCCTGCATTTATGTTTTGCTTTACTAAAGGGGGCAAGCTAGATATCACTTTATCATATTTGCATATCATGTTCATTGCAAATCTATTTGATGTTTCAGTATCATATTGTAAAACTTTCAGTTCTTTGTGATTTTCTCATGAGGCAACTTAATTACTACAGATTCATTGTCTCAGTAAGCTTTTGTCGTATGACTATGAATAAGTCCTATATGGTTAATAGCATGTCACCACAGAAATTATTCTTGTTATCATTTACCTACTCGAGGACGAGCAGGAATTAAGCTTGGGGATGTTGATACGTCCAAAACGTATCTATAATTTCTGCTTGCTCCATGCCTCTTTTGGGTGATATTGCTATGATATTTATACACTTCCATACTCTTTTGATCATATTTGGACTAACCTATTAACTCAGTGCACCCCAGTGCCAGTTTCTGTTTTCGGCTGTTTTTGTATTTCAGGTTTTCACATTACGAGAACTGCCAGGAAAAATCCAGAAAAAATATATAAAAAATCAGCGTTCCAGGAGCTACCGTGCGGCCAAAGTACAGCCGGGGGGACCCACAAGGGCTCCAGGCGGCCTGCCCAGGCGGCCCACCCCTAGGCCGCGTCGGGGGGGGCGCCTGGGCCCCCCAGGACTCCCCTGGTGACCCCCTTTGGCATATATTTAAGGTCCGTCGAGAAAACCCTGATTCTGGACCCCTTTTCTCCAGACGCGATTCCGATCTCCGCCGCCATCGCTATCAAGCTTCGGGGGACCAGAATTCCTGCGCCGGCACCCTGCCGGGACGGGGAAGTGCCCCCGGATTCATCTCCATCGACGTTGCTTCCTCCCTCCATGATGCGGGAGTAGTTTCTCCTCGGGGCTGAGGTTCTTACCAGTAGCTATGTGGTCAATTCTCTCTCCCATGATGTGATCTTCGTTGTGATCATAGGCTATGTTAATCTAAGATATTTCCCCTTCCTCTACGTATTGGATTGATGTACTCACTTGTCTTTATCTAGTATAATCCCCGAGACCAAGGTGACAGCGGTCTATTGGACATGGATTAGAAAAGTATTTTCATGAGTGATTTCCTCTCTTGTGTGTTGATTGAAGATTGAGAGTCTCTTGGTGCTTGTCTTTGACTATCCTTTAGATATGTTGTGGTGATTGTGGGACTCTCTTTGGATGGCCGCGGTGACATTGGGAAATCCTTAGATTGAGAACTACGAACTTTGAGGTGTGCTTTTGTAGCCCTACATAATTCTCGTCCTCTCTTGACCACGAAGGAATGACCTCCGAGTGTGTCCCCTTTGCATGTTTTATGGGAAATATCATGTGATTCGATTATGTTAATGTTGTTGGGAGTTGCCACTAGTGAAAGTATGAACCCTAGGCCTTGTTTCCACCATTGCAATACCATTTGTGCTCACGTTTACCACTTGTTTGCTTGCTGCACTTTTTATTACAGAATTATATTACTTTGTTTTGCCATCCATATTACTTGCCATTTAACATCTCTTCGCCGAACTAGTGCACCTATACATCTAACAAGTGTATTAGGTGTGTTGGGGACACAAGAGACTTCTTGTATCTTAGTTGCAGGGTTGCTTGAGAGAGACCATCTTCAACCTCTACTTCCCTGAGTTCGATAAACCTTAGGTCATCCACTTGAGGGAAATTGCTACTGTCCTACAAACCTCTGCGCTTGGAGGCCCAACATAGTCTACAAGAGTAGAAGCGTGTGTAGACATCACGCCCCCACACCTCCCCCCGTTTATGGGGAAGGCGCGGGCCGCCTCCTATCGCATTTACTGCGACGTGACGCATGTGTGCGGAAACCGCCCCACGCATGCCGCCCACGTCACGCACGCCCCTCCACCCTGCGCCGCGCGCGCGGGTCGTGGGAGGCGCGGCGCGCGGAAATTTTACCACGGTGAAAACCACCCCGCCTGCCCGCGGACCAATCTGGGCCTGGCCCAACAATGTGTCACGCTTATGTGTGGCCCAGGCCCGGGGGCTCCTGTCGGTGTACAAAAAGAGGGGTACACTTTTGGTACCCCTATGACTGTGCACGGGCAGTCTGAGCCATGGTGCCACCACACCAAGCATGGCGAGGGAGGCGAGCCAGGGCAAGACTGAAGCTCAATGGAGACTGGAGCGACGCCAAGAACAAGACCACAAAGAGCAAAGGGACAAAGCGACTTCCCCCGGCAAGATCCTTGTCGGGGCCGGCTCTGGCAGCCCCGGCAAGACCCTTGCCGCGGCAGCTCGCCCCGCGCCTACGAAGCGAATCACCCTTGAGTCCACCGCCCCCATGGGGCGAGGATTCGGGAGATATCCCCGTGGTGGCATGCAGATATTTGTGAAGACATTCAAGATCAGATACAAGTTAAGAAGACGACGACCCTTGGCGGGATCCCAGCCAAGGAGGACTACAAGGCCCCCGACAAGCACCTTGCCGGGGATGACAGCAGGCGCCACGGCAAGACCCTTGCCGGGGCCCCGGCAAGGCTCTTGCCGAGGACACCCACGGGGCCACCATCAGGCCCGCACCAACTGGGTTTCCACTGACCCACGCAGCTGCCGACCCGACCAGCTGGACAGGATCCTGCGTGGCAACCCACAGATCCTCATGGAGACTCGCCGTTACGCCACCTCAGCTGCATGTCTACCTACATGGCACCTCAGGCACCGCTGGCCAGGGCGCGTGTCAACACGAGGAGGGGCGGCGACGGACAAGACGGGCGTCTCCCCTCGTCCCCGATAAAGCAAGGACACCTAAGCTGGGCGCATTAAATGCACCTTGTCCTGTAATGCGAGGGATAACCTCGCATCACTGTACCCTTTCCACCTCCTGTGTGCCACTGTGGCAACCCCTTTTCCCTATAAAAGGAGGCCCGAGGCGACCAGGAGGAGGATTCGCCTTTTTAGAACTCCTCACGACTCTCTTGGAGCTCCTCGTTAGCTGAAGAACACCAACATATAATCCACCAAAGCAGGAGTAGGGTTTTACGCACCTTTGCGGCCCGAACCTGGGTAAAGGAACCGTGTCCTGATTGTTAGATCCGCTCTTCTCTCAACCCCGCGCCCCGCAACCATAGGAGGGATTCTTGTGATCCCATAGGTGTCGATCCAAATACACCGACAAGCATCCACGTAAAACTTGCAACAACAAAGTATAGGACATCTAACTTGTTTTTGTAGGGCATGTTGTGATGTGGTATGGTCAAGACATGATGCTAAATTTTAATGTATGAGATGATCATGTTTTGTAACAGAGTTATCGGCAATTGGCAGGAGCCATATGGTTGTCGCTTTATTGTATGAAATGCAATCACCATGTAATTGATTTACTTTATCACTAAGCGGTAGCGATAGTCGTAGAAGCAATAGTTGGCGAGACGACAATGATTCTACGATGGAGACCAAGGTGCCGCGCCGGTGACGATGGTGATCATGATGGTGCCTTGGAGATGAAGATCAATGGCACAAGATGATGATGGCCATATCATATCACTTATATTGATTGCATGTGATGTTTATCATTTATGCATCTTATTTTTCTTAGATCGATGGTAGCATTATAAGATGATCTCTCACTAAATTTCAAGGTAAAAGTGTTCTCCCTGAGTATGCACCGTTGCGAAAGTTCGTCGTGCCGAGACACCACGTGATGATCGGGTGTGATAAGCTCTACGTTCACATACAACGGGTGCAAGCCAGTTTTGCACACGCAGAATACTCGGGTTAAACTTGACGAGCCTAGCATATGCATATATGGCCTCGGAACACTGGAGACCGAAAGGTCGAGGGTGAATCATATAGTAGATATGATCAATATAAGATGTTCACCATCGAAAACTGCTCCATCTCATGTGATGATCGGACATGGTTTAGTTGATATGGATCACGTGATCACTTAGATGATTAGAGAGATGTATGTCTAAGTGGGAGTTCTGAAGTAATTTGATTAACTGAACTTTAATTTATCATGAACTTAGTACCGGATAGTATTTTGCATGTCTATGTTGTTGTAGATAGATGGCTCGTGTTGTTGTTCCGTTGAATTTTAATGTGTTCCTAGAGAAAGCTAAGTTGAAAGATGGTGGTAGCAACTACATGGACTGGGCCCGTAACTTGAGGATTATCCTCATTGCTACACAGAAGAATTATGTCCTTGAAGCACCGCAAGGTGACAAGCTTGCTGCAGGAGCAACTCCGGATGTTATGAACGTCTGGCAAGCTCGTTCTAATGACTACACGATAGTTTAGTGTGCCATGCTTTACGGATTAGAACTGGGACTTCAACGACGTTTTGAACGTCATGGAGCATATGAGATGTTCCAGGAGTTGAAGTTAATATTTCAAGCAAATGCCCGGATTGAGAAATATGAGATTTCCAATAAGTTCTACAGCTGTAAGATGGAGGAGAACAGTTCTATCAGTGAACACTTGCTCGGAATGTCTGGGTACTACAATCATATGACTCAACTTGGTTGCAAAGTTGACGAAGATAGTGTTATTGATAGAGTTCTTCAATCACTGCCACCAAGCTATAAAGGCTTCGTGATGAACTATAACATGCAAGAGATGCAGAAGACAATTCCCGAGCTCTTCGCTATGCTCAAAGCTGCAGAGGTAGAAACAAAAAAGGAGCATCAAATGTTGATGGTTAACAAGACCACTAGTTTTAAGAAAAGGGGCAAGGGAAAGAAGGGGAACTTCAAGAAGAATAGCAAGACAGTTGCTACTCCCACGAAGAAACCCAAGTCTGGAGCCAAGCCTGAAACTGAGTGCTTCTACTGCAAAGGGACTGGACACTGGAAGCGGAACTACCCCAAGTATTTGGCGGATAAGAAGGATGGCAAAGTGAACAAAGGTATATATGATATACATGTTATTGATGTGTACCTTACTAATGCTCGTAGTAGCACCTGGGCATTTGATACTGGTTCGGTTCCTATTATTTGTAACTCGAAACAGGGGCTACGGATTAAACGAAGATTAGCTAAGGACGAGGTGATGATGCGCGTGGGAAATGGTTCCAAAGTCGATGTGATCATCGTCGGCACGCTACCTCTACATCTACCTTCGGGATTAGTTTTAGACCTGAATAATTGTTATTTGGTGCCAGCGTTAAGCATGAACGTTATATCTAGATCTTGTTTACTGCGAGACGGTTATTCATTTAAATATGAGAATAATGGTTGTTCTATTTATATGAGTAATATCTTTTATGGTCATGCACCCTTGAAGAGCGGTCTATTCTTGTTGGATCTCGATCATAGTGATACACATATTCATAATATTGAAGCCAAAAGATGCAAGGTTAATAATGATAGTGCAACTTATTTGTGGCACTGCCGTTTAGGTCATATTGGTGTAAAGCGCATGAAGAAACTCCATACTGATGGACTTTTGGAATCACTTGATTATGAATCACTTGGTGCTTGCAAACCATGCCTCATGGGCAAGATGACTAAAACTCCATTCTCCAGAACAATGGAGCGAGCAACTGATTTGTTGGAAATCATACATACTGATGTATGTGGACCGATGAGTGTTGAGGCTCGCGGCGAGTATCGTTATTTTCTGACCTTCACTGATGATTTGAGGAGATATGGGTATATCTACTTAATGAAACACAAGTCTAAAACATTTGAAATGTTCAAAGAATTTCAGAGTGAAGTAGAGAATCATCGTAACAAGAAAATAAATTTTCTACGATCTGATCGTGGAGGCGAATATTTGAGTTATGAGTTTGGTCTTCATTTGAAACAATGTGGAATAGTTTCACAACTCACGCCACCCGGAACGCCACAGCGTAATGGTGTGTCTGAACGTCGTAACCGCACTTTATTAGATATGGTGCGATCTATGATGTCTCTTACCGATTTACCACTATCGTTTTGGGGTTATGCTTTAGAGACAGTTGCATTCACGTTAAATACGGCACCATCTAAATCCGTTGAGACGACGCCTTATGAACTGTGGTTTGGCAAGAAACCAAGGTTGTCGTTTCTTAAAGTTTGGGGCTGCGATGCTTATGTGAAAAAGCTTCAACCTGATAAGCTCGAACCCAAGTCAGAGAAATGTGTCTTCATAGGATACCCAAAGGAGACTGTTGGGTACACCTTCTATCACAGATCCGAAGGCAAGATATTCGTTGCTAAGAATGGATCCTTTCTAGAGAAGGAGTTTCTCTCGAAAGAAGTGAGTGGGAGGAAAGTAGAACTTGATGAGCTAATTCTACCTTCTCCCGAATTGGAAAGTAGTGCATCACATAAATTACTTCCAGTGATTCCTACACCAATTAGTGAGGAAGCTAATGATGATGATCATGAAACTTCGGATCAAGTTACTGCTGAACTTCGTAGATCAACCAGAGTACATTCCGCACCAGAGTGGTATGGCAACCCAGTTCTGAAAGTCATGTTACTAGACCATGATGAACCTAAGAACTATGAGGAAGCGATGATGAGCCCAGATTCCGCAAAATGGCTTGAGGCCATGAAATCCGAGATGGGATCCATGTATGAGAACAAAGTGTGGACTTTGGTTGACTTGCCCGATGATCGGCAAGCCATTGAAAATAAATGGATCTTCAAGAGGAAGACCGACGCTGACGGTAATGTTACTGTCTACAAAGCTTGACTTATTGCGAAATGTTTTCGGCAAGTTCAAGGAGTTGACTACGATGAGACTTTCTCACCCGTAGCGATGCTTGCGTCTGTCCGAATCATGTTAGCAATTGCCGCATTTTATGATTATGAAATTTGGCAAATGGATGTCAAAACCACATTCCTTAATGGATACCTCAAAGAGGAGTTGTATATGATGCAACCAGAAGGTTTTGTCGATCCTAAAGGTGCTAACAAAGTGTGCAAGCTCCAGCGATCCACATATGGACTGGTGCAAGCATCTCGGAGTTGGAATATACGCTTTGATGAGGTGATCAAAGCATATGGTTTTATACAGACTTTTGCAGAAGCCTATATTTACAACAAAGTGAGTGGGAGCTCTGTAGCATTTCTGATATTATATGTAGATGACATATTACTGATTGGAAATGATATAGAATTTCTGGATAGCATAAAAGGATACTTGAATAAGTGTTTTTCAATGGAAGACCTCGGTGAAGCTGCCTATATATTAGGCATCAAGATCTATAGAGATAGATCAAGACATTTAATTGGACTTTCACAAAGCACATACCTTGATAAAGTTTTAAAGAAGTTCAAAATGGATCAGTCAAAGAAAGGGTTCTTGCCTGTGTTACAAGGTGTGAAGTTGAGAAAGACTCAATGCCCGACCACTGCAGAAGATAGAGAGAAAATGAAAGGTGTTCCCTATGCTTCAGCCATAGGCTCTATCATATATGCAATGTTGTGTACCAGACCTGATGTGTGCCTTGCTATTAGTTTAGCAGGGAGGTACCAAAGTAATCCAGGGGTGGATCACTGGACAGTGGTCCAGAACATCCTGAAATACCTGAAAAGGACTAAGGATATGTTTCTCGTTTATTGAGGTGACAAAGAGCTCGTCGTAAATGGTTACGTCGATGCAAGCTTTGACACTGATCCGGATGACTCTAAGTCACAAACCAGATACGTATTTTTATTGAACGGTGGAGCTGTCAGTTGGTGCAGTTCTAAGCAAAGCGTCATGGCGGGATCTACATGAGAAGCGGAGTACATAGCTGCTTCGGAAGCAGCAAATGAAGGAGTCTGGATGAAGGAGTTCATATTCGATCTAGGTGTCATACCCAATGCATCGGATCCAATGAAAATCTTTTGTGACAATACTGGTGCAATTTCCTTGGCAAAGGAATCTAGATTTCACAAGAGGACCAAGCACATCAAGAGGCGCTTCAATTCCATCCGCGATCAAGTCAAGGAGGGAGACATAGAGATTTGCAAAATACATACGGATCTGAATGTTGCAGACCCATTGACTAAGCCTCTCTCACGAGCAAAACATGATCAGCACCAAGACTCCATGGGTGTTAGAAGCATTACTGTGTAATCTAGATTATTGAATCTAGTGCAAGTGGGAGACTGAAGGAAATATTCCCTAGAGGCAATAATAAAGTTGTAATTATATTTCCTTATATCATGATAAATGTTTATTATTCATGCTAGAATTGTATTAACCGGAAACATAATACATGTGTGAATATATAGACAAACAAAGTGTCACTAGTATGTCTCTATTTGACTAGCTCATTGAATCAAAGATGGTTATGTTTCCTAGCCATAGACATGTGTTGTCATTTGATTAACGGGATCACATCATTGGTGAATGATGTGATTGACTTGACCCATTCCGTTAGCTTAGCACTTGATCGTTTAGTTTTACTGCTATTGCTTTCTTCATGACTTATACATGTTCCTATGACTATGAGATTATGCAACTCCCGAATAACCGGAGGAACACCTTGTGTGCTATCAAACGTCACAACGTAACTGAGTGATTATAAAGATACTCTACAGGTGTCTCCGAAGGTGTTTGTGGTGTTGGCAAAGATCGAGAATAGGATTTGTCACTCCGAGTGTCGGAGAGGTATCTCTGGGCCCTCTCGGTGATGCACATCACTATAAGCCTTGCAAGCAAATGACTAATGAGTTAGTCACGATATGATGCATTACAGAACGAGTAAAGAGACTTACCGGTAATGAGATTGAACTAGGTATTGAGATACCGACGGTCGAATCTCATGCAAGTAACATACCGATGAAAAAGGGAACAATGTATATTGTTATGCGGTTTGACCGATAAAGATCTTCGTAGAATATGTAGGAACAAATATGAGCATCCAGGTTCCGCTGTTGGTTATTGACCTGAGATGAGTCTCGGTCATGTCTACATAGTTCTCGAACCTGTAGGGTCCGCACGCTTAACATACGGTGACGATCGGTATATGATCACGGACATGACGAGGAATCTTAGAATGTCCGAGACATAAAGATCGATATATTGGAAGCCTATATTTGTACATCGGAATGGTTCCGAGTAAAATCGGGAATTTACCGGAGTACCAGGAGGTTACCGGAACCCCCGGGTAAGTATATGGGCCTTATTGAGCCATAGTGGAGAGAGAGAGAGAGAGAGGAGACCAGGGCAGGCCACGCGCCCCCTCTCCCTCTAGTCCAAATTGGACTAGGAGGGGAGGGGTGGCGCCCCCCCCCCCTTTCCTTCCTCTCTCCCTCTCCTTCCTTCTCTCCTAGTCCAACTAGGGAAGGGGGAGGGGAATCCTACTCCTGGTGGGAGTAGGACTCCTCCTAGGCGCGCCATAGATGGCTGGCCTCTCCCCCTCCTCCACTCCTTTATATATGGGGGTGGGGGGCACCCCATGGACACACAAGTTGATCATTGATCTTTTAGCCGTGTGCGGTGCCCCCCTCCACAGAAACACACCTCGGTCATATTGTTGCAGTGCTTAGGCGAAGCCCTGCGTCGGTAACTTCATCATCACCGTCATCACGCCATCGTGCTGACGGAACTCTCCCTCGAAGCTCTACTGGATCGTGAGTTCGTGGGACGTCACCGAGCTGAATGTGTGCAGATCGCGGAGGTGACGTACATTCGGTACTAGGATCGGTCGATCGTGAAGACGTACGACTACATCAACTGCGTTGTCATAACGCTTCCTCTTACGGTCTACGAGGGTACATGGACGAGGCTCTCCCGTCTCGTTGCTATACATCACCATGATCTTGTGTGTGCGTAGGGAATTTTTTTTGAAATACTACGTTCCCCAACCATTTTCATTATAGAACTTGGCTTGTATATTACAACGATGGGCTTCCTCAAATGTCCTAGGTCTTCGTGAGCAAGCAAGTTGGATGCACACCCACTTAGTTTCTTTTGTTGAGCTTTCATATATTTATAGCTCTAGTGCATCCGTTGTATGCAATCCCCACTCACTCTCATTGATATCTATTGACGGGCATCTCCATAGACCATTGATACGCCTAGTTGATGTGAGACCATCTTCCTCCTTTTTTTTCTTCTCCACAATCACCACTCTATTCCACCTATAGTGCTATATCCATGGCTCACACTCATGTATTGCTTGAAAGTTGAAAAAATATGAAACAATTGCTTGGCTGAAACTGGGGTTGTGCATGATTTGGGTATTTTGTGTGACGAAGATGGAACATAACCAAACTATATGATTTTGTAGGGATGAACTTTCTTTGGCCATGTTATTTTGACAAGACATAATTGCTTTGTTAGTATGCTCGAAGTATTATTATTCTTATGTCAATATTAGACTTTTGTCTTGAATCTTTCGGATCTGAACATTCATGCCACAATAAAGAAAATTACATTTATAATTATGTCAGGTAGCATTCCACATCAAAAATTCTGTTTTTATCATTTACCTACTCGAGGAGGAGCAGGAATTAAGCTTGGGGATGCTTGATACGTCTCCAACATATCTATAATTTTTTATTGTTCCATGCTATTATATTATCCTTCTAGGATGTTTTATATGCATTTATATGCTATTTTATATGTTTTTGGGACTAACCTATTAACCCAAAGCCCAGTGCCAGTTTCTGTTTTTCCTTGTTTTTGAGTTTTACAGAAAAGGAATACCAAACGGAGCCCAATTGACCTGAAACTCAACGGAGGATGTTTTTGGACCAGAAGAAGCCCAAGGAGTACCGGAGATGGACCAGGGGAGTCCCGGGCTGCCCACGAGGGTGGGGGCGCGCCCACCCCCCGGGCGCGCCCCCCAATCTCGTGGCCGCCTCGGGGACCCCCCTTATTTGTTCCCGACTCCAACACCCCTTATATACATAGAAACCTGCAGAAAATAACATAATCGGGAGTTCTGCCGCCAAAAGCCTCTGGAGCCACCAAAAACCAATCTAGACCCGTTCCGGCACCCTGCCAAAGGGGGGAATCCCTCTCCGGTGGCCATCTGCATCATCCCGGCGCTCTCCATTACGAGGGGGGATTAGTTCACCCTCGGGGATGAGGGTATGTATCGATAGATATGTGTTTGATCTCTCTCTCTCTCGTGTTCTTGAGATGGCACAATCTTGATGTTTCGCGAGCTTTGCTATTATAGTTGGATCTTATGATGTTTCTCCCCCTCTACTCTCTTGTGATGAATTGACTTTTCCCTTTGAAGTTATCTTTTTGGATTGACTCTTTAAGGATTTGAGAACACTTGATGTATGTCTTGCATGTGCTTATATGTGGTGACAATGGGATATCACGTGATCCACTTGATGTATGTTTTGGTGATCAACTTGCGGGTTCCGTGACCTTGGGAATCTATGCATAGGGGTTGGCACACGTTTTCGTCTTGACTCTCTGGTAGAAACTTTGGGGCTCTCTTTGAAGTACTTTGTGTTGGTTGAATAGATGAATATGAGATTGTGTGATGCATATCGTATAATCATGCCCATGAATACGTGAGGTGACAATGGAGTATCTTGGTGACATTAGGGTTTTGGTTGATTTGTATCTTAAGGTGTTATTCTAGTACGAACTCTAAGATAGATCGAACGGAAAGAATAGCTTCGTGCTATTTTACTACGGACTCTTGAATAGATCGATCAGAAAGAATAACTTTGAGGTGGTTTCGTACCCTACAATAATCTCTTCATTTGTACTCCTCTACTAGTTACTTTGGAGTGACTCTTTGTTGCATGTTGAGGGATAGTTATATGATCCAGTTATGTTATTATTGTTGAGAGAACTTCCACTAGTGAAAGTATGAACCCTAGGCCTTGTTTCCTAGCATTGCAACATTGTTTATGCTCACTTTTATCATTAGTTACCTTGCTTTTTTATATTTTCATACTACAAAAACCTATATCTACTATCCATATTGCACTTGTATCACCATCTCTTCCCCGAACTAGTGCACCTATACAATTTACCATTGTATTGGGTGTGTTGGGGACACAAGAGACTCTTTGTTATTTGGTTGTAGGGTTGTTTGAGAGGGACAATCCTCATCCTACGCCTCCCACGGGTTTATAAACCTTAGGTCATCCACTTGAGGGAAATTTGCTACTGTCCTACAAACCTCTGCACTTGGAGGCCCAACAATGTCTACAAGAAGAAGGTTGCGTAGTAGACATCTCCTTATCATACACGATTCACAACCATGAACTGTTTCTGATGTGGTATGCATTGTAAACGTCGCACCACAGAATATTGTGCGCGATAGTTGTCGTGTATGACAATGTTACGACGGTCTGACATTTCGCAATCTTGTCCAACACTCATATGACGATTAGCTAATCTTCTTAATTAGTTATCGCATACGGTTTGGGAAAGTGAATGTGTGTGATTGTCTGCTTATCATACACGTTCTATAATCGTGAATTGTTTGTGATGGGTCGTGCATCATTAACATAGCACCACAGAATACCAACTGGGATGGCAATGCGAACAGAAACGAGTTGCAAGGATGCAGCGTCTGGGTAGCTACCTATCCCCGACGGTTTCTGGGTCGTGTGGGAAGGACCCCCCTATCGCAGTCACTCATTTGGCGATGGTTCCAAATGCTGTCGCGGAAAGGGGTTAAAACCGTTTGAATAGCACCTCGTTGTACTAGTGTGATTCCGATGTTGACCTATCATCGGGCGCCAGACTGCTAGTGGACTGTCGTCCTCGCCGTTGCTTGACATGGCTGCGGTCGTATAAAAACCACAAGAAAGCGAGATTGCATCGTGTGTGCAAGTGTGTAGCCCGGCCTGCCGGGGACGATGAAGATGGTGGACACTTAAGTGGGGTATGCAAAGAAGAGGAATGCCAATTGAAGTGGGTGTTGATGTATTATCTAACCGCTGATATAATCATCCGCAATTATTTGTACCCAGTTGCTCCAAATTCCCGGGGTTTCGTAGTTCTCAATGTGATAATTTCGATCTATCCCTCCACATCATGTCATCTTGCTTAAGGCGTTATTTGTTATTCAACTTAATACACTAGATGCAGGCATGAGTCGGTCGATGTGTGGAGTAGTAGTAGTAGATGCAGGCACGAGTCGGTCTACTTGTCACGGACGCGATGCCTATATTCATGTCATTGCCTTAGATATCGTCATGATTATTCGCTTTTCTATCATTTGCTCAACAGTGATTTGTTCACCCACCGTATGCGTTCTTTCAATAGAAAGCCTCTAGTGAATCATATGGCCACCGGGTCTACTTTCATCATATTATTTTCAGATATATAAAATAAAAAACACAAAAACACCTAGCCGCAATTTATTTACTTTTATTTGTTTTACATCTATCACTATCAGATCTCGTCCTTGCAAGTGACCGTGAAGGGATTGACAACCCATCTATCGCGTTGGGTGCAAGTATGTGTTTGTTTGTGTAGGTGATATCATTAGAGATTTTCTTGTACCTCCTACTGGATTGATACCTTGGTTCTTAACGAAGGGAAATGCTTATCTCTACTTTGCTGCATCACCCTTTCCTCTTCAAGGGAAAAACCAACACAGGCGCAAGAAGTAGAAATCTTGTATTACGAAATAAGTAAAGAGACTTTTCGGTAAGGAGATTGAACTAGGTATGGAGATACCGATGATCGAATCTCGGGCAAATAACATATTGCCAGACAAAGGGAACTGCATACGGGATTGACTGAATCCTTCGCATCGTTGTTCAACCAATAAAGATCTTCATGGAATGTGTGGGAACCAATATGGGAATCTAGGTCCCGCTATTGATTGTTGACCAGAGAGGAGTCTAGGTCATGTCTACACGATTCTCGAACCCGTAGGATGGCACGCTTAACGTTCCATAGCACTAGGGTTCTATTGAGATATTAATAGTGAAAAGTCCAAAGGTTGTTAGGAGTCCCGGATGGGATCTAGGATATCACGAGGAGCTCCGGAATGGTCCAGAGGTAAATATTTACATATGGAAGTCATATTTTGGGTTCCGGAAAAAGTTCAGTTTTTTCGGTTTTGTACTGGGAAGGTTCTGGGGGTTCCACTGTGGGGTCCAACGACCTAGGAAGGGCCCACATGGACCGAGGGGTCGGGCTATAGACCACATAGGCTAGCCGCCCCATTCCCCAAGGCACATGTTGTTTAAATCTAGAGATAAGGTATAATCTCTAAATTTAAAGGGTTGAATCTAGAGATAAGATGTTGTCTCCAAATTTAAAGGGATTTCTACCTTGTTGCCGGTCCTAGATGGGTTTAGGACGCCCTCCCCTGCCCCCTAGACTATACATAGATGGGGGAGGCGCATGGGGGGCGGCCACCCCTTGACCCTGGCTCGTTCTCGCTCCCAATTCCACCCACGTCCCTCTGGTACGTGCTTGGCGAAGCCCTGCCGGAATTCCTCTACCACCACCACCACGATACCATCGTGTTAGTTCCGATCTCATCTACCTCCTCTCCCTCACTTGATGGATCAATAAGGAGAGGGCGCCATCAAGCTAAACGTGTGCTAATCTCGGAGGTGACGTCCGTTCGGTACTTGGATCAGATTGGACCGCGACGCGAGTACGACTACGCCAAGCACGATCTCTAGATCGTGCACGCTTTTGGTCTACAAGGGTATATAGACATACTCCCCTCTCGTAGCTATACATCTCCTAGATTGGATCTTGGGTGTTTCGTAGGATTTCTTAATTTTCATTCTTCGTTCCCCAACAAAGTCTTCGGTGGATGTAGTCTTGGTCATGCCTCCTACAGACAGCCTTCGAAGTCTTCCGTGAGAATGAATGAGGGCCCATCAGCCCAATCCGAGGAGCATGGGCCGACTAGGTTAGCACCCCCTAATCCATGACACCATCAGCAATGATCATGTATATAGGCATCATGTCCGGGACAAGTAGATCGACTCCTGCTTGCATATACTACTATTACTCCACCAATTGACCGCTATCCAGCATGCGTGTATGGTATTAAGTTCATGACAAACAGAGTAACGCCTTAAGAAAGATGACATGATGTAGACAAAGTAAACTCAAGTAATATGTTAAACCCCATCGTTTTATCCTTAATGGCAACAATACAATACGTGCCCCGCTACCCCTTCCGTCACTAGGTGAGGACATCGCAAGATTGAACTCATCACAAAGCACCTCTCCCATTGTAGATAAATCAATCTAGTTGGCCAAACCAAACGGATAGATGGGAGAAAAATACAAAGCTATAACAATCATGCATAATAAAGTTCAGAAAAGACTCAATTACTTTCAATGACTCATTTGATTGTAAACCGAGAATTCATCAAATCCCAGCAAACACACCGCAAAAGAAGATTACATTGGCTAGAACTCCAAGAAGATCGAGGAGAACATTTTATTGAAGATCAAAGAGAGAGAAGAATCCATCTAGGTACTAGCTATGGACCTGCAGGTCTACGGTGAATTACTCACACATCATCGGAAGGGCAAGAAGGTTGATGTAGAAGCACTCTATGATCGAATTCCTCCCCGACGAAGTACTGAAAGAACAGAAGGTTGTGGCGGCATAAGAAGTGTTTCGAGGACTCTTTCTGGTGATTTAGGAATATATGTGAATTTATAGAGTCGGAATTACGTCAAGCGGAGTTGCGTAGGTCCCATGAGCTCAAGGGGCGTCCCCTACCCCCTAGGGCGGGCCCTACGAGCTCGTGGCTCTCTTGTAGCACATATGTTCTTCTCCTGAAGTTTCTAGCCAGGGTCACTTTTGGTCCAGTAAAAATCACTCTAAAGTTTCATCGTGTTTGGACTTGTTTGATATTGGTTTCGTGAAAAGCCAAGAACAAGCAGAAAACAACAACTGTCACCGGGCACTGGGTTTATAGGTTAGTCCCAAATAAGTGTTTAAAATAGCATATAAACGCATATAAAGTATCCAAGATTGATAATATGATAGCATGAAACAATAAAAAATTATAGATACGTTGGAGGCATATCAGGACACCGCAAGATTGAACCTACCACAAAGCACCTCTTCCACTGAAGATAAATCAATCTAGTTGGCCAAACAAAACTGGTAGATCAGAGAGAAATACAAAGCTATAACAGTCACACATAATAAAGTTCGGAAATAACTCAATTACTTTCAATGAACAATCTGATAATAAACCCACAATTCATTGTAATGCCCCGGATGTAATACTTTCCCTTTTGGGTATATAATAAATCTCCGGCTTCATCTATTTCCATTTCGGGTTCTTTGTCTTTCGGGCTTTCGTCGTTTTGTTGTGTGAGTGTGTGGCATTCATTCATATCATGTAGACATGTGCATCGCATTGCATTTGTGTTGTGGGTTGCATCCGGTTCGTGGCGTTTCTTCCCGTTGTCCGTTTCGTGTTCCGGAGCTCCCTCACGTGTCCGTGACGTCCCGTAGGCCTACTTTGTTGTTCGGGCGTTTTTCGTTACCGGTGTGCCGCGAGGTTGTGTTGTGTGTTGTTGTTTTGTTGTGTGCAACCCGCCTCTCAAATCTCGTCTCGTTTGGACTCCGTTGACTTTTCCATCCGTTGTCCGTGTGGGTCCGATGTGCCTTCACTTCGTGTCCCGAAAATACCCCTACTGCTTTCTTTTATCTCCGTCTGGGCCTTTTAAATCAACCCCCGCGATCGGATCCGTCGGATCGCGATCGGAGGGCTCCTAGCGCCCCTAAACTCCCCCCTAACCCTAAAAACTGCTACTTATAGACCCCTAGTCTATAATTGGGCATTCCTATCCCCTTCTTCTTCCTCCTCTAGATCTCCTTCTTTTTTTTTCTTTCTTCCTCAGATCCCCAAAACTTCCTCCCGCAGATCTGGCCAGGTTCCCGAGGAACCAGCCGCCGATCGACCGGGATCCCTCGAAGGACCGCGCGAGGTCAACCCCGCAGGGCCAGCTCCTTCTGGCCCTTCGTGCGACGAGCGACCGAGCCGGCCTCTCCCTCGACCGGCCAGGCTTCGACCGAGCGCTGGCCCATCGGTCGCCGCCGCCAGGGAGGACCACTTCCCCGCGAGCGCCTCCGCCTGGGCTCGGCCCACTCGCCCTCGCCCCCAGCCTCTCCCTCCGGCCCAAGTCGCCGTACTCCGCGCGCTTCGGGTCTCCGCCGCCAGCCGGGCCTCCCCAGGCTGCGGCAGCCAGGCCGCCGCCCCGCGGGCGGCCTCTCCGCGCTGGGCCGCGCCCCCGCGCCGACCGGGCCTGCTCCACCGAGCCGCCAGGCCGTCTCCCGCCGGGCCGCCGCTCTTCAACTCCACTGGGCCGCCGCCGCTGCGGGTTCCAGATCCGGCCCGTTCCTTCGTTTTTTTTCAGATCTGAGACTGCTAAGGTTGTTCCCCCACTCCTAAGTCCCTGTTGCACTTGATCTGATATGCAATCTTTGAACTGCTGTAACTTGGTGCCTGTTGCTCCGTTTTGCGCGTGTAGCATGTCCAGATGTTCGTGGAGATGTCCTCTATGTTTTACCTGTTGTAGTCATGCATGTTAGATGTCATCTTGACACTTGTTTTGCTGTTTCATGAGTGCATCATGTTATAAACTGCTGTTATGTGTTATTTTCATGCCACCTTTGACTTGTGATAACTTTTAGCTCGTTTGTCCAAACGATGCAAATGACATGTCCACGTGTTCGTCTTGCCACGAACTACGTGTTGTGTGTGATAGGTTGCATGGTAGATTTATTGTTTCCTTGTTATCATCATTGCAAAGTGCCATGTTCACATGTTGTGTTTTCACTTGTTATGAAATGCCATCTTGTTGAGCTCGTTGCAATCGGTGTGTTCACCACAATGATGCATGCTTGTGTGTTTTGGGATCACCGTCATATGTACTTTGATGAGGTGCTTACCCTTTGCCATGTTTAGTTTCGAGGTGTCTTAAACATGCTCTTTTTGATGCTATGATGATGTTGCTGTTTTAGGACTTAGTGAAATTTCACTAAGTCTGAAATCTGTAACGTTCCGATGCCATGTTCGTGTGATGTTGTAGGACAAAGCATGATAGTTTTGGGGTGGATTTTGATTGTTCCTTGAAGTATATATTGTTGTATTTCCATCCATGTCCTCACATGTCCATTTGACTGGCTGTAGCATGTTTATCTTTTGCTCCAAACTTTCAATAAAATTCTGCTGCCAGAATTTTATTTCAAAGTTCAATATGTCCAAGATCATTGCTATTGATCCGTGACTCCGTTTGGGGTGCACTTTGGACCTAGTTGCTGTACTATATATCTAGTTTGTGTTCAAGTCCTTTGCCATGCTTTTTGGGTGCTGTAGTTTAATTATTTTAAGCTCCCAAGTTGCTATGTTGCTGTAATTTTCAGTTTTCGCTCAAATCTTGTTTCGGGCATAACTTTTAGCCCATAACTCCGATTTCAGCGAATCTTATATCAAACTTGGGTGTTTTTCTGTGTAGATTAATAATATCAGGTTGTTATCTTGTTTTGAGGTGTTTTGCTTGAGTGATGTTTTACGTGCTCCATGTGCATCCCTAGTGCATCCATCATGCATTCATGTTTTTCGAGTGCGCATTGCATCGTGTTGATTGGTGCTTGGTGTGTTTGTTGTGTTTAGAGCCGGAAGCTGAGACCGGGAACAAAGTTGAGCACGAGTTTTCCAACGAGGTTGAGCACGAGGACCCTTCTTACGATCCGAACGAATTCTCTTCAGGCAAGATGACCGAACCCCGATAACTTTACTATCTTTGTCTATTGCTAGTAGTCTCGATCTATAGTTTTGCCTCGATGCCCATGTTCTTCTTGTCAGCCTCCTACTTGTAACCAATTGCCATGTTTAACCACCCTACCTATGCAAACCGTTGCTTGGCTAAGTACGCTTCGCTCAGCCCTTCTTATAGCGTTGCTAGTTGCAGGTGAAGTGAAGATGCTTGCTCCATGTTGAAGTTTGGTTGGGTTATATCACACTATATAAATGCTTTAATTGAAATCACCTATATATTGGCAAGGGTGGAAGGCTAAGCCTTTTGCTTGGTGTTTTGTTCCACTCATGCCGTTAGGATCCGTATAAGCCAGTTTTATGTTCCTTGATTATGCGTTCCTAACACGGTTGGGGTGTATGGGACCCCCTCGATAAACCGCTAAGTGCTAAGTCTTTTCCAGCAAATCCCAACATTGGTACTATTTGCCTAATAACAAACTAAACATGCATAGGGAGTAATTAACCCTCTTTCTTAATCAACAACCCCGGGCCAGTGCTCCACATGAGTGTTGGTCCGAAACGGGGAGCCTGCGGGGCCGCCTTGAGGCAACTCGAGGTATTTGGTATCCACCCGTAGCTTCGCCCATCCGGTCGTGTCCTGAGACCTAGATACGCGCGGCTACGATCAGGGTGACGACACGCCGGGAGGATTTGCTGGATTAGCCTTACCTTAGCTCAGTATATCTTGAGCACGGGATTCCGAGGATACTCGGGTCTTCCCACTTTGGAGTTGCGACTCCGCGGATCGTGGGCTTGTAATGGGTCAAGTTGGAACACCCCTGCAGGGTTTGAACTTTCGAAAGCCGTGCCCGCGGTTATGTGGCAGATGGGAGCTTGTTAATTCCGGTTGTAGATAACTTGACACAAGGATACTAATACACTACCAGCGTGTGTTCCGTGACTGTCAATTTCCGAATAGGGATTCGGGAGTTGAACACGGAGGGGTTATGATTGTGAGCTTGTAGCTAGGATCACTTCGTGATCACTTCTCGCGATGCCTTCTCTTCTCGCTCTCACTTGCGTAAGCTAGATGCTAGTTGCTGCTGCAGACTTGTTCTTTCTTCAGCCTTTTCCCTCACCTAAAGGCTTTGATAGTTCTGTTACCCGGGAACGGGATTGCTGAGTCCTCTGTGGCTCACAGTTACTTCACACACCAGATGCAGGTCCAGCTGTGAGCTATCCAGGTGATGGCACCGAGCTGGATTGGGAGTACGACGAAGAGCGTAGTCGTTACTACGTGCGCTACCCGGACGATCAGTAGTGGAGTCTCTTACTAGGATTCGATCCGCCTGTGGTTGTTTTATTTATCTGAGTTTGGTACTTTGACTTTTGTCTTTTGCCCTTAGAGGGTTGTAGTGCTCTTATTGTATGATGTTTGAGACTTGTACTGTTATTCTGTGACGTGGC
This sequence comes from Secale cereale, assembly GCA_902687465.1. Taxonomy (NCBI): domain Eukaryota; kingdom Viridiplantae; phylum Streptophyta; class Magnoliopsida; order Poales; family Poaceae; genus Secale; species Secale cereale. Next base: position 355,809,432 of record LR738713.1, read on the forward strand.
GATTGTAAGCCAACTATTTTTAAGTTTACTATCCCTTCTTTTACATGAGTCGTGCAAAGATTACCAAACTTGAGATCATTCTAGGATGGACTTATGCCTTTAAGTCGTGCCTCGACACGTAGGAGGTATAACTCCATCCTGGGCATTACAAGTTGGTATTCAGAGCCTTCTCCGACCTAGGAGCCCCCACTGTTTGATCGAACCGTTGACGGTTGAGTCTAGGCACACACTGAAAACTTTTGAGTCCTATATTATATCGGAGAGTAGGATTTCTTTGCTTCTCATCCCCTTTCTCTCTGGTGAGGACTCCTAACGTCTACTCTTGTCTCTCCTATCTTCAAAATTTTGCACAAATTTTTTTTTAGGAATCCCGCGAGTATTCTGGGATTGTTTCGATGTTCTTGTGACAAGGATATTGTTCCCGATGCCTCCTGTTACCGAGGAGTTGAGCTTCGGGGTATCATTGTAACAAGCTTATCGCGACAGTACTAAATGCTTAAGACGGCCCACATCGAAAATCTCCCCTATACGGCCAGTGGCAAGATAACCCCGACATCACCCAGTACTGGGGAGGTAGTTCGGGAGTATTGCCATAGCTTGTTATAGTGGATGCTTTTCGAAGGTCCGAGGTACACAGTTTCCGAGAAAGACTGGTTATGTGTTGAAGGATGGATACACCTGGATGTAGGTTAGAGTTGATTGCGCGGTGCTTCCCGTGTATCCCCAACACCTGATTGCATAACTGGAATCTTTCGGAAAACTATAGGTGGGTTTTATCCAGTAGATCGTAGGCATTCTTCCAACGAATGCAGGTTAGTGAGTTCGGGGTTCGACATTGAGTGAAGGAGTTATATGACCGAGGTTACTATCAGGAGTTGCATCTTAAAGGGTCCTTGGCTATGCTGATCCGGGGATTGCAAAACCTTTTCGTAACGCGTTCATATGCTTGCAGCACAAAGATGTTAGAACGAAACTCCTCTCTTGTGTTTGTTCCTTTCCGTACCTTGTTGTTTTATTATTTATCCTTTTGATCCCTATGTGGCTTCTCGTGAAGACTGATGTTATCAATTAACTGAGAAATTCATTCGTTCCTCTTGTTCGGATGATTTCATTCGTTCTTATTGTTCGAATGATTATTGTGAAGACTTGTTGCAATTCATTCCATTGATTCAGCTTATTCCTTTTGTCAATCAATTGCTGATTCGTGGTCATCTCTTACAGGATGGCTCCGAAAAAGGTTCCGAATGCCAACCCAGAGGTGGAAGAGGTCCCAGAGCATCCTCCTTCCCCTCCTCCTCCGCCTGAGGCTTGGAGAGCAATTATGCAGACTACTGCTCAGAACACTCAGTTGATGATGCAGATGATGCAGATGATGCAAGCTAATCAAGCTAATCAAGCTAATCAGGGCATTCCAATGAACCAAGGCAACTTCTTCCAGCAGCACCATGCTACCCTCAACCAGTTCTTGGCCAACAATCCTAAAGCTTTCAGTTACTGTGTCGACCCTCTCGATGCTGAAGATTGGCTGACCGATATCAAGAAGCATTTTGAGTGCAGTAACGTGAAAGAAGATGACTATGTGAAGTTTGCAGCCTTCCAACTGAAAGATCAAGCAGCTGATTGGTGGCAGCAGTACAAAGACTCAAGGCCGGGTCAAGTGATCTCGTGGGAGAATTTCTGCAAGGATTTCCGCTCGCATCACATTCCTACAAGTGTTATCGAGGGTATGCGTGAGCAATTCCGCAACCTCAAGCAGGGCTCCATGACAGTCTATCAGTATAATGTCAAGTTCCAAAACCTCGCTCGCTATGCAAAGCAAGACATTCCTGATGCAAAGAGAAAAATCTATCAGTTCCGTGGAGGTCTCAAAGATGAACTTCAGCTTGCTCTCACTTTGTTCGAGCCAGACGAATTCGATAAGTTCTATAATATGGCTTTGAAACAAGAAGCAGCTCAGCTTAAGATGGAGGCTTCTAAGAAGAGAATTCGAGATGCTGTTCACTCTACCTCATCGTCTCAGTTGGCTGCGAAACAACAGAAATTCTGGCTTCCTCCTCCTCCAATGATTCGAGCTCCATACAACAACTCCAGCAACTTCAACAACTCCAACAACAAGAACTCTAGTGGTCGTGGTTTATCCCACCCACCCAACCCAAGCAACCAGTCGAAGAAGCAGTTTCAGTCTCAAGGCTCCAAGTCCAGTGGCTCTCATTTCCGTCCTCTCTCTGAAGTGGTGTGCAACAAGTGTGGCCAGAAGGGTCATTATGCAAACAGATGTCCGAATCCGAAGCGTCTTCCTCCTCCACCACCTGTGAGTTCAGCTATTGTCAGGCATGATCCAAAGGCTGCCAGGGTCAATCTGATGAATGCAGCACAAGCCGAGGCTTCTTCTGATGTCATTCTGGGTAACCTTCCAGTGAACTCTTTTCCAGCTAAAGTGTTATTTGATTCGGGTGCATCATGCTCTTTCATGTCTCAACCATTTGCATCCAAGCACAGTATTGCCACTTCAAATTTGCCTCAGAGGTTGGAAGTTATTTCTCCAGGGAGACGTATGTCTTCTACTGTCTATGCTCCGGATGTTTCCATTCGCATGGGAGATTATCGTTTTATGGCTAAACCGGTGGTTCTTGGTCATTCTGATATCGACCTCATTCTCGGAATGGATTGGCTTTCTCAGCACGATGCTCACATTGATTGTGCTCAAAAGGAAGTCAAATTGACTCATTCTGATGAAGATGTGATTATCTTCGCCTCCAGGGATAATACTATTCGGCTTTTCTCTCTTAATGATAAGGGTGAAATTAATGCCATAGAACAAATTCCAGTGGTGAACGAATATCAAGACGTCTTTCCAGAAGATCTTCCAGGCATGCCTCCACACCGTCAGGTGGAGTTTGTCATTGAACTCGAGCCGGGCACCGAACCTGCTTGCCGGCGTCCTTACAAGCTCTCTCCGGATGAATTGAAGGAATTGAAGAAGCAGCTTGATAAGCAGGAGAGTATGGGTCTCATCAGACCGAGTACATCTCCGTGGGGCTGTGGTGTCTTATTTGTCAAGAAGAAAGATGGCACGGAGCGTCTCTGTGTTGACTACCGGCCATTGAACAAGAAGACGATTAAGAACAAGTATCCGCTCCCCAACATCAACGAACTCTTTGAGCAGCTCAAAGGAGCTAAAGTGTTCTCTAAGCTTGACCTCCGAATGGGCTATCATCAAATTCGCATTCGCGAGGAAGACATTCCCAAGACGGCCTTCAGAACGAGCTACGGTTCATATGAGTATACCGTCATGTCCTTCAGTCTCGCCAATGCTCCTCCTACCTTTTCAAGGATGATGCATTACATCTTCAACCCCTATACTGGAGAGTTTGTGCTTGTGTATCTGGATGATATTCTGGTGTTTTCCAAGAATGAAGAAGATCACGAAAAGCACCTGCGTCTGGTTCTTGATCGACTCCGAGAGCATAAATTCTATGCCAAGTTCTCAAAGTGCGAGTTTTGGCTCGATAAGGTTTTGTACCTGGGCCACATCATCTCAGCTGACGGTATTGCGGTTAATCCCGAGAAAGTTGAAGCAATTGTCAACTGGGAAGCTCCTCAGAACGTCAAGCAGCTCCGCAGTTTTCTGGGTCTTGCCAGCTATTGCAGAAGGTTTGTGGAGAACTTCTCCAAGATTGCCAAGCCTCTTTCCAACCTGCTTCAGAAGAATGTCAAATACTTTTGGTCTCCCGAATGTGAAGTGGCTTTCAAAACCCTCAAAGAGAAGCTTGTCTCTGCTCCAGTTCTGACTCCTCCGGATGAAACCAAGCCCTATGAAGTGTTCTATGACGCTTCTCTTCAAGGCCTTGGTGGTGTGCTTATGCAAGATAAGAAAATTGTGGCATATACTTCTCGGCAGCTCAAGCCCAGTGAGAAGAACTATCCCACACATGATCTCGAGCTAGCAGCTGTGGTACATGCTCTGATTACGTGGAGACATCTGTTGCTGGGCAGAAAGGTCGACATCTTCACTGATCACAAGAGCTTGAAGTACATCTTCACACAGCCGCATCTGAACCTCCGCCAGACTCGTTGGGTCGAAATGATCCAAGAGTACAACCCCAGCATTGAGTACACTCCAGGCAAGGCGAATGTGATTGCAGATGCTTTGAGCAGAAAGTCATAATGCAACAGCCTTCTTATCAAGCCACATCAGCCTGAGCTTTGTGAAGCTTTCAGGAAGCTCAACCTTCAAGTTGTTCCGCAGGGTTTTCTTGCAAATCTCCAGATTGCTCCTACCTTGGAAGATCAAGTCCGTGAGGCCCAGCTCGGTGATACCATGGTGAAGAAGGTGAAACATGGGATTGCAAAGGGCACTCCAAAATACAAGTGCTTCCGTGTTGATGAGAGAGATACCTTGTTCTTCGAGGACAGACTCGTTGTTCCCAAAGGTGATCTCAGGAAGCTCATAATGGAAGAAGCTCATGATTCTCTCCTTTCCATTCATCCTGGCAGTTCCAAGATGTACCAAGACCTCAAGCAATCTTACTGGTGGACACGCATGAAAAGGGAAATTGCCCAGTTCGTGAATGAATGTGATGTTTGCAGAAGAGTGAAAGCAGAACATCAACGTCCAGCCGGTCTTCTCCAACCTCTTCCTATCCCTGAGTGGAAGTTCGACCACATTGAAATGGACTTCGTCACTGGTTTTCCTAAATCCAAGCGAGGAAATGATGCTATCTTTGTGGTGATTGACAAGCTTACCAAAGTCGCTCACTTTCTTCCAGTCAAAGAATCAATCAATGCAGCTCAACTTGCAGAGCTGTACACTTCCAGAATTGTGTCCCTACATGGCATTCCTCAAGTGATATCCTCAGACCGTGGCAGCTTGTTCACATCAAGGTTCTGGGACTCCTTTCAGTCCGCCATGGGCACGAAGATCAGGTTCAGCACTGCCTTTCACCCTCAGACTAGTGGTCAAGTCGAGCGTGTGAATCAGATCCTAGAAGATATGCTCAGAGCCTGTGTCATCTCCTTCGGCATGAAATGGGAAGACTGTCTTCCATTTGCCGAGTTCTCTTACAACAACAGCTTTCAAGCAAGTGCAGGCAAAGCACCGTTTGAAATTCTCTATGGCAGAAAGTGCCGTACCCCTCTCAACTGGTCTGAAACAGGTGAACGCCAACTTCTTGGCAATGATTTGATCTCTGAAGCCGAAGAAATGTGCAAAGTCATACGTGAGAATCTCAAGGCCGCTCAGTCGCGTCAGAAGAGCTACTATGATGGAAAGCATCGTCATTTGGCTTTCGACATCGGTGATTATGTCTATCTCCGAGTGTCTCCGATGAAAGGAACCCAAAGATTCGGTATCAAAGGAAAGCTTGCTCCTAGATACGTCGGGCCTTTCAAAATTCTTGGCAAAAGAGGCGATCTAGCCTATCAGCTCGAGCTCCCTTCCAACTTTGCAAATGTTCATGATGTCTTCCATGTGTCTCAGCTTCGCAAATGCTTCAAGGCACCTGAGCGCATGATTCCGTTTGAGGAGATTGATCTTCAACAAGACCTTTCCTACCGAGAGCATCCAGTTGCAATTCTCGAAGAAACCGAACGCAAGACTCGCAACAAGTCCATCAAGTTTCTGAAAGTCAAGTGGTCACATCACACAGACCGAGAAGCTACCTGGGAACGAGAAGATCATCTTCGTTCCGAGTACCCTTCCTTTTTCCAGTCCTAGATCTCGGGACGAGATCTTTTTGTAGTAGAGGAGAGTTTGTAATGCCCCGGATGTAACTTTCCCTTTTGGGTATATAATAAATCTCCGGCTTCATCTATTTCCATTTCGGGTTCTTTGTCTTTCGGGCTTTCGTCGTTTTGTTGTGTGAGTGTGTGGCATTCATTCATATCATGTAGACATGTGCATCGCATTGCATTTGTGTTGTGGGTTGCATCCGGTTCGTGGCGTTTCTTCCCGTTGTCCGTTTCGTGTTCCGGAGCTCCCTCACGTGTCCGTGACGTCCCGTAGGCCTACTTTGTTGTTCGGGCGTTTTTCGTTACCGGTGTGCCGCGAGGTTGTGTTGTGTGTTGTTGTTTTGTTGTGTGCAACCCGCCTCTCAAATCTCGTCTCGTTTGGACTCCGTTGACTTTTCCATCCGTTGTCCGTGTGGGTCCGATGTGCCTTCACTTCGTGTCCCGAAAATACCCCTACTGCTTTCTTTTATCTCCGTCTGGGCCTTTTAAATCAACCCCCGCGATCGGATCCGTCGGATCGCGATCGGAGGGCTCCTAGCGCCCCTAAACTCCCCCCTAACCCTAAAAACTGCTACTTATAGACCCCTAGTCTATAATTGGGCATTCCTATCCCCTTCTTCTTCCTCCTCTAGATCTCCTTCTTTTTTTTCTTTCTTCCTCAGATCCCCAAAACTTCCTCCCGCAGATCTGGCCAGGTTCCCGAGGAACCAGCCGCCGATCGACCGGGATCCCTCGAAGGACCGCGCGAGGTCAACGCCGCAGGGCCAGCTCCTTCTGGCCCTTCGCGCGACGAGCGACCGAGCCGGCCTCTCCCTCGACCGGCCAGGCTTCGACCGAGCGCTGGCCCATCGGTCGCCGCCGCCAGGGAGGACCACTTCCCCGCGAGCGCCTCCGCCTGGGCTCGGCCCACTCGCCCTCGCCCCCAGCCTCTCCCTCCGGCCCAAGTCGCCGTAATCCGCGTGCTTCGGGTCTCCGCCGCCAGCCGGGCCTCCCCAGGCCGCGGCAGCCAGGCCGCCGCCCCGCGGGCTGCCTCTCCGCGCTGGGCCGCGCCCCCGCGCCGACCGGGCCTGCTCCACCGAGCCACCAGGCCGTCTCCCGCCGGGCCGCCGCTCTTCAACTCCACTGGGCCGCCGCCGCTGCGGGTTCCAGATCCGGCCCGTTCCTCCGTTTTTTTTTCAGATCTGAGACTGCTAAGGTTATTCCCCCACTCCTAAGTCCTTGTTGCACTTGATCTGATATGCAATCTTTGAACTGCTGTAACTTGGTGCCTGTTGCTCCGTTTTGCGCGTGTAGCATGTCCAGATGTTCGTGGAGATGTCCTCTACGTTTTACCTGTTGTAGTCATGCATGTTAGATGTCATCTTGACACTTGTTTTGCTGTTGCAAGAGTGCATCATGTTATAAACTGCTGTTATGTGTTATTTTCATGCCACCTTTGACTTGTGATAACTTTTAGCTCGTTTGTCCAAACGATGCAAATGACATGTCCACGTGTTCGTCTTGCCACGAACTACGTGTTGTGTGTGATAGGTTGCATGGTAGATTTATTGTTTCCTTGTTATCATCATTGCAAAGTGCCATGTTCACATGTTGTGTTTTCACTTGTTATGAAATGCCATCTTGTTGAGCTCGTTGCAATCGGTGTGTTCACCACAATGATGCATGCTTGTGTGTTTTGGGATCACCGTCATATGTACTTTGATGAGGTGCTTACCCTTTGCCATGTTTAGTTTCGAGGTGTCTTAAACATGCTCTTTTTGATGCTATGATGATGTTGCTGTTTTAGGACTTAGTGAAATTTCACTAAGTCTGAAATCTGTAACGTTCCGATGCCATGTTCGTGTGATGTTGTAGGACAAAGCATGATAGTTTTGGGGTGGATTTTGATTGTTCCTTGAAGTATATATTGTTGTCTTTCCATCCATGTCCTCACATGTCCATTTGAGTGGCTGTAGCATGTTTATCTTTTGCTCCAAACTTTCAATAAAATTCTGCTGCCAGAATTTTATTTCAAAGTTTAATATGTCCAAGATCATTGCTATTGATCCGTGACTCCGTTTGGGGTGCACTTTGGACCTAGTTGCTGTACTATATATCTAGTTTGTGTTCAAGTCCTTTGCCATGCTTTTTGGGTGCTGTAGTTTAATTATTTTAAGCTCCCAAGTTGCTATGTTGCTGTAATTTTCAGTTTTCGCTCAAATCTTGTTTCGGGCATAACTTTTAGCCCGTAACTCCGATTTCAGCGAATCTTATATCAAACTTGGGTGTTTTTCTGTGTAGATTAATAATATCAGTTTGTTATCTTGTTTTGAGGTGTTTTGCTTGAGTGATGTTTTACGTGCTCCATGTGCATCCCTAGTGCATCCATCATGCATTCATGTTTTTCGAGTGCGCATTGCATCGTGTTGATTGGTGCTTGGTGTGTTTGTTGTGTTTAGAGCCGGAAGCTGAGACCGGGAACGAAGTTGAGCACGAGTTTTCCAACGAGGTTGAGCACGAGGACCCTTCTTACGATCCGAACGAATTCTCTTCAGGCAAGATGACCGAACCCCGATAACTTTACTATCTTTGTCTATTGCTAGTAGTCTCGATCTATAGTTTTGCCTCGATGCCCATGTTCTTCTTGTCAGCCTCCTACTTGTAACCAATTGCCATGTTTAACCACCCTACCTATGCAAACCGTTGCTTGGCTAAGTACGCTTCGCTCAGCCCTTCTTATAGCGTTGCTAGTTGCAGGTGAAGTGAAGATGCTTGCTCCATGTTGAAGTTTGGTTGGGTTATATCACACTATATAAATGCTTTAATTGAAATCACCTATATATTGGCAAGGGTGGAAGGCTAAGCCTTTTGCTTGGTGTTTTGTTCCACTCATGCCGTTAGGATCCGTATAAGCCGGTTTTATGTTCCTTGATTATGCGTTCCTAACACGGTTGGGGTGTATGGGACCCCCTCGATAAACCGCTAAGTGCTAAGTCTTTTCCAGCAAATCCCAACATTGGTACTATTTGCCTAATAACAAACTAAACATGCATAGGGAGTAATTAACCCTCTTTCTTAATCAACAACCCCGGGCCAGTGCTCCACATGAGTGTTGGTCCGAAACGGGGAGCCTGCGGGGCCGCCTTGAGGCAACTTGAGGTATTTGGTATCCACCCGTAGCTTCGCCCATCCGGTCGTGTCCTGAGACCTAGATACGCGCGGCTACGATCAGGGTGACGACACGCCGGGAGGATTTGCTGGATTAGCCTTACCTTAGCTCGGTATATCTTGAGCACGGGATTCCGAGGATACTCGGGTCTTCCCACTTTGGAGTTGCGACTCCGCGGATCGTGGGCTTGTAATGGGTCAAGTTGGAACACCCCTGCAGGGTTTGAACTTTCGAAAGCCGTGCCCGCGGTTATGTGGCAGATGGGAGCTTGTTAATTCCGGTTGTAGATAACTTGACACAAGGACACTAATACACTACCAGCGTGTGTTCCGTGACTGTCAATTTCCGAATAGGGATTCGGGAGTTGAACACGGAGGGGTTATGTTTGTGAGCTTGTAGCTAGGATCACTTCGTGATCACTTCTCGCGATGCCTTCTCTTCTCGCTCTCACTTGCGTAAGCTAGATGCTAGTTGCTGCTGCAGACTTGTTCTTTCTTCAGCCTTTTCCCTCACCTAAAGGCTTTGATAGTTCTGTTACCCGGGAACGGGATTGCTGAGTCCTCTGTGGCTCACAGTTACTTCACACACCAGATGCAGGTCCAGCTGTGAGCTATCCAGGTGATGGCACCGAGCTGGATTGGGAGTACGACGAAGAGCGTAGTCGTTACTACGTGCGCTACCCGGACGATCAGTAGTGGAGTCTCTTACTAGGATTCGATCCGCCTGTGGTTGTTTTATTTATCTGAGTTTGGTACTTTGACTTTTGGCTTTTGCCCTTAGAGGGTTGTAGTGCTCTTATTGTATGATGTTTGAGACTTGTACTGTTATTCTGTGACGTGGCGATTGTAAGCCAACTATTTTTAAGTTTACTATCCCTTCTTTTACATGAGTCGTGCAAAGATTACCAAACTTGAGATCATTCTAGGATGGACTTATGCCTTTAAGTCGTGCCTCGACACGTAGGAGGTATAACTCCATCCTGGGCATTACATTCATCGAATCCCAACAAACGCACCGCAAAAGATTACATATAATTGATATCTGAAGAGAACATTGTATTCAAGATCAAAGAGATATAGAGCCATATATCTACTACTATGGGCCATATATAGGTTTGGTGGGGAACTACACACACATAATCGGAGGTGCAACAAGGTTGGTGTAGAAGCCCTCCATGATCGATTCCCCATCTGGAGGATTCCCCATCTGTCAGGGTACTAGTGGAGGCCTCCAGATGGGATCATGAAAGAATAATGGCTTGTGGTGGTGGAATAATTGTTTCGAGTCTCGCTCCGGGGGTATTGGAATATTTTTGAATTTATAGCGCTGGAATTAGGTCTGACGGAGTCATGAGGGGCCCATAAGACATCAGGGCGCGCCTACCCCCTGAGCGCGCCCTGTTGTCTTGTTGTCTCCTCGTCGTGCTTCTGGTCCTCCCCCAAAGCTTCTAGGGTCCCTCCTGGTCTAGAACAAATCGTCAAAAAGTTTCGAGGGTCCCTCCTGGTCCAGAACAAATCTTCAAAAAGTTTCATCGTGTTTGGAGTTTGTTTGGTAGGGATTTTATATAAAACAAAAAACATACAAAAACAACAACCAACACTTAGCACTAGGTTAATAGGCTAGTTCCCAAAAATGATATAAAATTGCATATAAAGCATACAAGATTGATAATATAATAGCATGAAACAATCAAAAATTATATATACGTCAAAAATGTATCACCAAGCAGCAATTTCGCTTGGTATGGGGAAGGCTAGCAGAAGACTAAGAGCGACCAATTAGAGATCAACAATGGTCATAATCATGCATTTTCAATAATTAACATTAGACAGTTGGATGAGGAGGATACAAACATGCTGAACTTAAATATCATCGAGGCAAGATTGGATTTCAATCAATTACATGTGTAAGCATGTACCAAGCCAAGCTACTTGAATTCTTCATGGGAGGGTACCATCCTAACATAGAATTTAGTGCATGTTGACACCTAATATAACATATTGTACACTCATAGCTCGTTAAGACTGGCATAAGAAAATACGAACCGATAATCATCATCGTACACATGTTTATCCATAATATGCCATAATTAAATCACTAAGATAAACATATGTACAAAAATAAAAACAAGTGGAGTTCATACCATCTTTCTTTACCATGCCCACTTCATGAAGTAAATTGTCATTATGGCCTTGTCAGTTGCACGATCGAATGATATGGATAATATATAACATAGTACAAGTGTCGCCATGGACTAAGCTAAAATATGCAAACAAGTTTACAAAGAGAAGACAAAGAAATAATTTTGGGTCTTCTCTTTTGAAACATAAGACTCAACAAGACACAAAAGGGGGAGAAACCAACAAAACAAGCAATAATAACGAAACAAACTAAAAAGGTTAAAAAGAAACCAAAGAATGAAGCAAAAGAAAATTGTAAGAACAAGCGAAGAGAAGTATTTTTAGCCTTTTCTTAAAATATTATGCAGAAGCAAGAGAAGAATTTAGAGAAACATGACACGAATATTCATGAAGTTTTTGGTTTTCTTAAAGAAAGGCAAACAAACAAAGTTCAAAGAAAAAGCGAAAAAATCAAATAAATATTTACATCGAAGAACCAGATAAAAGGCAAAATAAGAAAGGAGAAATCTCTTGAGGTTTCCTTTCATACAAACAAAGCCAGCGTAAGATGGTAAGAGCCAAACGCAAAAAGGAAAGAAGTGAAAAACAAGATCACGGAAAGCGAGTAAAAACCTATAAAAAATTATATTGATTTTGAACAAACAACAAAAGAAACAAAGAAACCAAAACATGGATAAACAAAGATCGCGATGTGCACTCACAAGGTAATGAATGTGTAGGATAACATGAATGAAATGTTGGTGGGAATACGTACTCCCCAAGCATAGGCTTGGCCTAGCTTGGCTCAACCCCATGGCTGAAAGTCTGACGATACTGGTAGGTACTGTTACTCACACAGTCCAGGCTGGTACCCAGATGGTCCATGCTGGTATTGGTATCCTTAGATTGAGAATGATGAAAGCTTTGTTTTGTCACCGCGGCTAAGGGATAGTCTCTAGGCAAAACTATCATTTTAAATAACATTGGTCGTGTAGACCCATACTAGTGGAGAATCCAGACTCCCTCGAAACGCTTTAGTCCTATCGATTTCAACGACCTTCACTCACGTCACGCTTTACTTTATTACATTTGCAAGTTTATTTTGTTGTTCACTACAAACACCAATACTTTTATTCCATTTCACTTTGCTTTGGATCACATCTAATTTGTAGGCATTGTTATTTAAACCCTTCAAGAGATGAAGACTGATTCTTGTGCTCTATGTGGGATAGACACTCTTACTTAAAAAAGCTATAACTAATCTGTGTGACCTTGCTGGCCGTCAAGGGTGGGACAAACGTCCTGCAATGATGGTGGCCCCGGGTGGCTCGGTGGTCCACCCGTCATGGACCTTCCAACCATGTCCCCAAGGTCATCATCGTCCAAGCAGACCATATGGCACGGTGCCGCCCCAAGAGGCTCCCAGCAAGCCATGCGGCAATGTACGTCCAGAAGGCTCTTTCGCCCTCGACGAGGCAGGAAGGCGGGTACTCCAGCATCCTTTATAGAAGTAATACCATACAACATTCACACATTGACCCGATTCCCATCCTCCATGGCTTAATCACCATGCTATATGTCATCAACTACATCTACATACCTGATAACTTCACCTCATACACAAGCTAATTGAATGGACATGCATGGAATAATAAAAATACATAAAGGAAAGCTGATCAATGATAATTCATAGCGGGAAATGTAAAATCTCTCCCACTTCTTCCTCCTCAGTTTTTGCATGTCCTTAACCACCATGTCGCTAGAACACAAAACAACATCTCCCCCATCATCTCCTTTAACCCCGTTTCCACTCTCTTCGTCCAGCATTGGTTTAGGCATTATCATTTCTTTAGAAGTTCATCATGTCTTCTTACCATCACTTGGGCACCTTTTTAAACTTTTAGAAAATCTATGAAATTATCCTCACATCCCGTGAAAGATGACACACAAAAAAATAGTTCTCACTTATCACAAGAGATGAAAATGTCTTATCTACATAGAGTGAAATACATACATAGCGCAATTAATATGGTTGTCTCTCTTATTCATATACGGCATCAAAGATAAAACTTCTCAGAAGAAACACTAAAAGCACGGTGTATAGACAAGGAAATCAAACCTAACCAACAGTGTTGGATGACTCAACTTGCCACCACTATAAATACATTCTAACATGATAAAATCACAAAATAATTTGTCTGATAAATTAATTAGATTATGGAAACTTTATTCATAATTGTACACATATATTCAAACAGAACCACCAGGTCCACCATAGTAAGTATGCACACCATAGCGACTATACCCATAACCATGAGCCTTCGCAGTATATTTGGATAAACTAGTGGCAACAACACCAGTTTGCCTCTCATTTGGAATAACATACTTGCTTTCATTATCTATAATTTGGATATTGCTCACGAACGCTGCTTTTCCAAATCCTTCAGAAGCAAAATGACCACTACCCATTTGTGGAGAGTCTGATGAGGCCGTTGGACCTTGAACATATCCACCCCATAATGCATAGTTACATTGATCCTTCATGAAATGGAAAATTTCCCTTGGCCAGTATCCAATATGTATGTTTTGTGGACCATAAGACACCCACCAATTTTTAGTCATTGGGTCCTAAAATAAATCAAGGTTCATGTAAATGCTTCAACAAAGTTGAAATGAATAAAAGTCGATAAATGTTTGTGGTGAGGTGAAACTATCCTTTTAACTGTATGTCATGTTAACATGAATATAATATTAGAAATATATCAGTGAGTCTCTCTCCTATGTTAAAGTATTTTCTACGATCAAGGTTCTTAGTAATATAGTGTTATCTAATGGTCTGACCCCCCATAAGTTTGGTTTAAGTAATGTCTTCAAAATTACATCAAAATATCATTCATGCATTTCATATGTGAAAACAAAATACAAGAATTTACAAAAATATTTACATGAGAATACCTTGAAAATAATAACATCTATGACATATTGTGGTCCATTATAGACAGAAACTTGTTTAAGTCTTCCTCCTAGACCAACACTTGAGCTTACTTGCACAAAAGTGCCACAATCATGATCAGGGCAAGTCTTTAAGCCATCAAGCTTCACATAAATGTGTGCCAATGTCAATAAAAACTATATCATTAAAAGTTATTCTTATTAAATTAAAGAATGTGCATTCAAAGAAATAGTTATGGATTACCCATGCAACATGAAACCTAGCAAGGTTGTCGCCACTGTAGCTTGGATATACCCAAGAACCGGCCCCTATCCCATCTGCAACACCTACTTTTTGTATCTTATTAATTTGTATCCATGATGCACTTAGATCCTTACTATTATTCTTCACCATAGGATTATAGACATTTATTTTAGCCCGCGTTCCATATAGCACATCAAAATACTCTATTCCAGCAACCTGCAAGCCCAAACAAGATATTGACTTGTTTAGAATGAAAATACTAATGCATATTAAACATAATAAAGATTGACATCATATCACAACAAAAATTTGATGAACATCACTTAATGGTGCAACTAAGGTCAATATAGACCAAACACTCACAGAAAAGTTTCAGCCACTCCAATGGCAACACAAATGTCAAGTGTAAAAATGTTAAAAATTAATTATTTGCATTTACTTATTTGACTAGCTTGGCCATATATTTCATCTAAAGGATAAATTTAATGCAATAAAAGACTACAATGTTGTTAGCTAATTATTGTTTTGACATGTGGTTTGCAAGGTAATAAATTTTTGTGCATTCAACAAATTCAAGGAAAAGTTCCTATTATCATAATCTACCATGATAACCGAATCACCAAAAAATATATATATATTACTCACCTCATGTTGATCCTGGATAATCACTTTATCAATAGTTTCTACTCGCATGTGGACCTTTCTTTTCTTTCGCAATATTGGAATCGTTCCTGTAGGGCACTCAATCAAGGCTAATTGGGCTTGTGGGACGTCATCCACCGATGGAGATTTGGTAGAAGTACTTAGTGGGAAAGAGCTTGGTTCCATCTATTAATGGGAAAAATTTAATCAACATGTATTTCAAGAAGAAAAGAAGATAAAAAATGTGCATATTTATGTGTTATAATGGGCAATTAAACATATCCATAGAATTTGTTGAATTTGCATTTTGCGTTGCTTGGTGATCATACCAAAAATGTTGTATATTTATATTATATAAAATGAAGATAACATGAGAGAAATTTAAGAGTGACAGATGTGTAGTGAAAGCTTATTTATGAAGTATTAGTATAAAACTGAGGTTCAAATAATTGCTACCATGACTATATACATTATCTGCCAACCTGCCCCTTTCTATTTCAAATAACGCACCATTCCTGTATGGATTGAAACATGAATATGTACATTTTAGTTAGCTAGTGCATGAACGTTATAATATATAGATTGTAAAAACTTGCCTGGATTTTGTGGTCTTTCAGTAGTGGATGGCTAAAGGCTGGTTGTAGATTCACATCAATGCACTCATAAACATCTCTTCCGTCAACCTATTTTGGTATCTCCTTCACTTCATAGTCCAAAAACAGATTATAGATATACAGACCAAGATGAATTTATACATACCAGAATAGTCTTATTGACTTTTTGATTCAATGGCATCCCGCCAGTATTTTCTTCTCGTCTTATACACTTTACTTCTTTTCCTCCGATGGCTAGAACAAGACATGCTAAGAGAATAGTCACACTAATAGATGCATTTTCTTTCATGATTGAAATATGAAATGTTTAGTTTGTTAATATGTCTACCATCATA
>LR738713.1:355825458-355841331 GCA_902687465.1 Secale cereale
TTATAAAGTTATGCACATATCATGAAATGAATGGTTGTCATTCAAGATGAGAATAAATTGCATTGCTGGAACGAAAGATGTCATGGTATTAATTGCATAAGATATGATAATTGACCACCCCTTGGTTTTTATTATAAAAATCTCGAAGTACTAATGCCCAATTTTTTGACTTATGTAATAAATGGAAAAATCTTCACAATTATTACCTCAAATGTATAATGTTAACCTTAGTTGATTGGTTATCCTTATTGCAGATAAGATACGATAGTTGTACCACCTTCTAGTTTTATTACCAAAATCTTGGAGTATTAATGCCTCGATAATATTTGAGATATGTAATAAATGAAAAAAATCTTTACAATTAATATCCCATATTACTCCTATAAAGGATGGTGGAGTACCCACCTCCCTGGGCTATTTGTGGCCGAACAACACCTCCTGGCCGTCCGATGCCGAGTGGGATGCCGCATGAGCCTTTTGGGGGTGCTCTGAGCCGTCTGATCTGCCCGGACGGCTCAGACCAAGGCGACGCGGCTGGATGGTCCATGACGGGTGGACCGTGGCTGCATTCCCGTGGCCACCATCAATGGGCGGCGTCGCATAGGCGTACCGGGAGGCACTACGTGCATGAGTGACTCGATTGGCTAGTCGATGATGTGTGGCAATGCGCCGGGTGGCTTGCTGTGGGGGCTGCTCAAGGTGGTACGAGCCATCCTATTTGCCCGAACGTCTCGCATCTGTGTGACTCAGCTGGGAGGTCCATGATGGGTGGACCACGTAGTGCTACCTCTTGAGCTTGCGTTGATTTTTCCCTTGAAGAGGAAAGGGTGATGCAGCAAAGTAGAGATAAGAATTTCCCTCGGTTGAGAACCAAGGTATCAATCCAGTAGGAGGCACAAGCAAGGCTCCAATCTATGCACCTTGACAAGCTAACAAACACTTGCACACAACGCGGAAAAGGGGTTGTCAATCCCTTCACGGTCATGAACAAGAGTGAGATATGATAGAGATAGATTTAAAACTAAAGTAAAAAAGCTAAATAAAGTAAACACAAAATAATTGCAGCGAGATATTTTTGGTATTTTTGTTTTATAGATCTAAAAATATAAGATGGATAATAGACTCGGGGGCCATAGTTTTCACTAGAGGCTTCTCTCTCAAAGAAAGCACATGGTGGGTGAACAAATTACTGTCGAACAATTGATAGAAAAGCGCAAAGTTATGATGATATCTAAGGCAATGATCATGAATATATGCATCACGTCCGTGACAAGTAGACCGACTCCTACATGCATCTACTACTATTACTCCACTCATCGACCGCTATCCAGCATGCATCGAGAGTATTAAGTTAAAAACAGAGTAACACCTTAAGCAAGATGACATGATGTAGAGGGATAAACTCATGTAATATGATATAAACCCCATCTTTTTATCCTTAATGGCAACAACATAATACATGCCTCGCTACCCTTTCTGTCACTGGGTGAGGACACCGCCAGATTGAATCCATCACAAAGCACCTCTCCCATTGCAAGAAAAACCAATCTAGTTAGCCAAACCACATCGATAGATCGAAGAGAAATACAAAGCTATACTAATCATGCATAAAAGAGTTCAGAGAAGAGTGAAATAATATTCATAGATAATCTGATCATAAATCCACAATTCATCAGATCTCGACAAAATGCACCGCAAAAGAAGATTACATCGAATAGATCTCCAAGAATATCAAGGAGAATATTGTATTGAAGGTCAAAGAGAGAGAATAAGTCATCTAGATACTAGCTATGGACCCGTTGGTCTGTGGTAAAGTACTCACGCATCATCGGAGGGGCAGCAAGGTTGATGTATATGCCCTTCGTGATCGAATCCCCCTTCGGCAGAGTACCAGAAAAGGCTTCCAGATGGGATCTCACGGGAACAAAGACCTGTAGCGGTGGAAAAGTATTTTCGTTTGTTGTTCTAGGGTTTTGGGAATATTTGAGAATATATAGGACAAGGAACGGGGTCAGGGGGTCCTCGAGGGGGCCACAATCCCTGGGGGCACGCCCCCTGGCTTGTCGCCGCCTCGGGGATCTTCTAACTTGGACTCCAAGTCCTCTGGATGTCTTCTGGTCCAAGAAAAATCATCGCGAAAGTTTTTATTCCGTTTGGACTCCGTTTGGTATTCCTTTTCTGCGAAGCTCAAAAACAAGGAAAAAAATAAAAATTGGCACTTGGCTCTAGGTTAATAAGTTAGTCCCATAAATAATATTAAATAGCATATTCATGCATATAAAACATATGAATTTGATAATATAATAGCATGGAACAATAAAAAATATTAATACATTGGAGACGTATCACCCAGCACGCCCGAGTCCACCGTCATTGGGCTGATTAAGGAGCGCCCGTGAGAGCCTTGTGGCACCCTTTCTTGTGCATGAAACCATGTATAGATCCGCGTGGGTGCGTCATCGCCTCACTCGGCTGGTCGAGTCATAATAACTGCGGCGTGCAGCTCATTCTCAGGCGACCCGGTTTGGAGGTCCATGATGGGTGGACCGCTAGGTGCGCTCGGGTTCACAGTAATTGGGCGACGTCGGTCGCGCTGGCGCCCACGTGCGAAAGCATAGCCTGGCCCGTCTATCACGGTGTGTTTGGTAGGGTGTATGAAGGGTGCATGAGGGCAATAGTTCCCTTCTCGACCCACTTTTGAGTGTTTGGTAGAGTGTATGAAGGGTGCATGAGTCCACACTAGTTCAACACAAATACACTAGGAGCATGCATGAAGAGAGCATGCATGAAGAGGTGTGCTGAGATGAGCATGCACGAAGAGGGAACAACTATGGTGAGATGAGAACACAACCAAACACCCGTCTATGAAGGCGACATTGTTTGTTCGTAGCGTGCCCGGGTGGTTCGGTGGCGACAGCGGTGCGTGCGTCGCACCCGTCTATGAAGGCTCGTGCATGCATTGCGATTGGTGAGACGCGTGGGGCCAGCTGGCAGCGCATTGTCCTGTCCTGACTAGCTCCCCGGACCATTATATGTCGTTTCTCCCACATCCTTTTCTTTTGGCCCCACCTCTCTACTTCCATCTAAATTCAATGAGGCTTTACGCTGTCCCCTTGCCTTGAGGATCTGAGCGTGGGTTTTTTCGTTGGTCGTTCTATGTGTTTTTTCCTTAGCATGACCCAGCTATCTCTCCTTGTTCAAGTTACACGGCAACGGGAGCCCATGCGTGGGTGATGGTTGTTGTGATCTCATCGATCAAGGTATGGTAGTAGACTGGCATTGTGGTGCCATGGGTCCCTTTGCGTGAATCATCATTTTTATGCAAGCCACCCTCGTTTGGTGTGACATGGGTTATTGCTCCAAATAGTCTCTCAGCTCCGCCTATGTTGCTCGCTGATCATCGGTAACCAGTTAGTCGCTCGCCCTTCCTGAAAGAGGCAACTACAACAGCATAGTGGCAAAAGCAGAGGCCGTGGAGGAAAGGCTTGCCCGGACATCCACCATGAATTAGTTGGCAGGAGTTGGAATTCAAACACCCAACAACATAGCATGCGTGGTTGGGCTATAATATGGCAGACCAAATCAACAGAGGTCGACTTGCTGGCCGATTAGGACACACACGCAACACTTGGAGCTGGAGCTAGCATCTCGTGGTCACATCCCGTGTGCCCCACGACTGCAATTCCTTGCCCGCCGATTCGGGCACTGAGCCGAGTATATAGGAACGTTTGGCTGACCAGGGGCCAGTTCTTTTGGGCAGCTTAAAAAATAAGCTGCCTCTCCCCAGCTTAAAAAAATAAGCCGCTCCAAAAATTTGTTGAGGCTTCTAAATTAGCAATTGCATAACTAGTTTAGAAGCCTCTATGGATGAGGGAGGGGGCTTATCAGAAAAGTTGTAGAGGAGGCGGCTTATTTTTAAGCCACCAAAAGAACTGGCCCTATGTGAAGTGGGAAGGAGCTGCCAGTGGTAGGAATTCGGTTGGACAATGACTCCACAAACCAGACGGACAAGATTCCCTTCAGCACACTCATTGTTGAGACGTCTGATGAGGGCTTAATGTCTAGAGTCGTAGGCGAACGCAAACCGAGGAATGAGCCCTCAATATCCATAGTGAACCACAAGCTGTCATGAGGATATTGAAATGAAAGATCATTGTCTTTTCCTTCTGTTGATGAAATTTCGGAATGATTGTGTAAGCATGTGCATTTTTTCCATGGAGTCATGTTTCCTGAGGAGGAAAATAAGTCTAGTTCTTTTAGATCTAAGTTTGGCTGTTGTGAATTGTGTTATACATTGAGCAGAACTAGCCATGGGCACAGGTGCGTGGAAGCTTGCTATTCACGTGCCAAAACCATGAGTTGGCCGCTGATAACCCACAAGTGTAGGAGATCGTTTGTAGCCTTCTTCGATAAATAAGAGTGTCGTACCCAACGAGGAGCTAAAGGTAGAACAAATATTCCCTCAGGTTCTATCGACCACCGATACAACTCTACGCACACTTAACGTTTGTTTTATCTAAAACAAGGATAAAACTAGAAGTACTTAGCGGGAATAAAACTTGGAATGTGTTGCAAGACAATAAATAAAGTAGTGTAGGAGCAAGCTTTTTGTAACACAAGAGAATGATTTGTCCATAGGCCATCAACTATGTTACTAGATTAATAGCAAGTTTATATGTGGGAGAGGCCACTTCTAGCATGTCGTCCCTTACTTAGAATTCTATGCACTTATGATTGGAACTCTAGCAAGAATCTGCAACTTATATTGTTCATTAAGGCACAACTCAACCATACCCTTAAGATATATTGGTCCCTCTTCAATTCCATATGCATCGATTTCTATGCTAGTCTGAAGCTGATGTCACCCTTGCCCTCCAATACATAATCCTATCAGCATACAACTAACCCTATGGTGTGATCCACACGCGCACTCATCTGATGGGCACCAAAGGACAACAACATAACCACAAGCAAATTAAACCAATCATAGAAATTTCACTGATAAGCCCGTGGGACAAAATATATCTACTCAAACATCATAGGATAACCACATATCATTGGATAATAGTATGTAGTGTTGTGCACCATGTTTAAGTAGATAATTACAGCGGGAATAGATAGGTTACACCACTACACAGAGGGGGGATTTGGTGTTGATGGTAGCAAGATTGTTGATGTAGATCACTGATAACCCACAAGTGTAGGGGATCGCAACAATTTTCGAGGGTAAAGTATTCAACCCAAATTTATTGATTCGACACAAGGGGAGCCAAAGAATACGCTTAAGTATTAGCAGCTGAGTTGTCAATTCAACCACACCTGCAAACTTAGTATCTGCAGCAAGGTAGTTTAGTAGCAAAGTAATATGGATATAGCGGTAGCAGCAACAAAAGTAACGGTAGTGTTTTTCTAGTTTTTGTAATAGTAGCAGCGGAAAAGTAAATAAGCAACAAGCAATATGTGAAAAGCTCGTAGGCATTGGATCGGTGATGGGGAATTATGTCGGATGCGATTCATCATGTAGAAGTTATAACCAAGGGTGACACAGAACTAGCTCCAGTTCATCAATATAATGTAGGCATGTATTCCGAATATAGTCATACGTGCTTATGGAAAAGAACTTGCATGACATCTTTTGTCCTACACTCCCATGGCAGCGGGGTCCTATTAGAAACTAAGGGATGTTAAGGTCTCCTTTTAATAGAGTACCAGACCAAAGCAATAACACATAGTGAATACATGAACTCCTCAAACTACGTTCATCTTCGGAAGTGGTCCCGATTATTGTCACTTCGGGGTTGCCGGATCATAACACATAGTAGGTGACTATAGACTTGCAGGATAGGATCAAGAACACACATATATTCATGAAAACATAATAGGTTCAAATCTGAAATCATGGCACTCGGGCCCTAGTGACAAGCATTAAGCATAGAAAAGTCATAGCAACATCAATCTCAGAACATAGTGGATACTAGGGATCAAACCCTAACAAAACTAACTCGATTACATGATAGATCTCATCCAACCCATCACCGTCCAACAAGCCTACGATGGAATTACTCACGCACGGCAGTGAGCATCATGGAATTGGTGATGGAGGAAGGTTGATGATGACGATGGCGACGATCTCCACTCTCCGGAGTCCCGAACGGACTCCAGGTCAGAACTCTCGAGAGAGATTAGGGCTTGGCGGCGGCTTTGTATCATAAAACGCGATAATTCTTCCTCCCCGATTTTCTCTCCCCGAAAGTGAAAATATGGAGTCCGGGGGTACGTCGGTGGAGCATCAAGGGGCCCATGAGGCAGGGGGCGCGCCCCCCACCCTCGTGGACAAGGTGTGGGGCCCCTGGTCTGGATCTTTCCTCAGATATTTTTTATATTTTCCAAAATAATTCTTCGTGGATTTTCAGGTCATTTCGAGAACTTTTTATTTCTGCACAAAAATAACACCATGGCAATTCTACTGAGAACAGCATCAGTCCGGGTTAGTTCCATTCAAAGCATGCAAGTTAGAGTCCAAAACAAGGGCAAAAGTGTTTGGAAAAGTAGATACGTTGGAGACGTATCAACTCCCCAAGCTTAAACCTTTGCTTGTCCTCAAGCAATTTAGTTGATAAACTAAAAGTGATAAATAAAAACTTTGACAAACTCTGTTTGCTCTTGTTGTTGTAAGTATGTAAGCCAACATTCAGGTTTTCAGCAAAGATCATGAACTAACCACATTCACAATAACTTTCAGGTCTCATGTCTACTCATATCAATGGCATAATCAACTAGCGAGCAATAATAATAAACCTCGGATGACAACACTTTCTCAAAACAATCATGATATGATATAACAAGATGGTATCTCGCTAGCCCTTTCTGAGACAGCAAAACATAAATGCAGAGCACCTTTAAAGATCAAGGACTGACTAGACATCGTAATTCATGGTAAAAGAGATCCAGTCATGACCATACTCAATGCAAATTAATAGTAATACATGCAAATGACGGAGGTGCTCTCCTACTGGTGCTCTTTTATAAGAGGACGATGACTCAGCATAAAAGTAAATAGATAGGCCCTTCGCAGAGGGAAGCAGGGATTTGTAGAGGTGCCGAAGCTCGATTTTTAAATGGAGATGAATAACATTTTGAGCAGTATACTTTCATTGTCAACATAACAACCAAGAATCTCGATATCTTCCATGCTACACACATTATAGGCGGTTCCCAAACATAATGGTAAAGTTATACTCCCCCAAACACCAACATGCACACTCCACGGCTAGCCCGAAACAACGGGTACTGTCCAAACTAACAACAACCCTGGGGGAGTTTGGTTTAGTTATTATGATTTTGAGCATGGGACTAGGCATCCCGGTTACCAGCCATTTTCTCACGAATGATGAGCGGAGTCCACTCATCGTGAGAATAACCCACCTAGCATGGAAGATACAGACAACCCTAGTTGATACATGAGCTGTTTGAGCATACGAAACAAAATTTCATTTGAAGGTTTTGAGTTTGGCACATACAAATTTACTTGGAATGGTAGGTAAATACCGCATATAGGAAGGTATGGTGGACTCATATGGAACAACTTTGGGGTTCATGGAAGTGGATGCACAAGCAACATTCCCCCTTAGTACAGGTGAAGGCTGGAAAGAGACTGGGAAGCGACCAGCTAGAGAGCGACAACGGTCATGAACATGCATTAAAATTAATCAACAATGAATGCAAGCATGAGTAGGATATAAATCATCATGAACATAAATATCGTGGAGGCTATGTTGATTTTTTTCAACTACATGCGTGAACATGTGCCAAGTCAGACCACTTGAATCATTCAAAGGAGGATACCACCCTATCATACCACATCTAATGGAAGTGGATGCACAAGCAGTATTCCCGCTTAGTACAGGTGAAGGCTCGAAAGAGACTGGGAAGCGACCAGCTAGAGAGCGGCAACGGTCATGAACATGCATTAAAATTAATCAATAATGAATGCAAGCATGAGTAGGATATAAATCATCATGAACATAAATATCATTTAGGCTATGTTGATTTGTTTCAACTACATGCGTGAACATGTGCCAAGTCAGACCACTTGAATTGTTCAAAGGAGGATACCACCCTATCATACCACATCACAACCATTTTAATATCATGTTGGCACGCAAGATAGACCATTATAAACTCTCAGCTAATAAAGCATGGCATAAGCAGCTATGATCTCTAATTGTCATTGCAAGCATGTTTCATTCATAACAAGCTGAATCAGGAATGATGAACTATCATATTTACAAAAACAAGAGAGGTCGAGTTCATGCCAGCTTTTCTCATCTCAATTAATTCATCATATATCATCCTTATTGCCTTTCACTCGCACGACCGAACGGTGTGGATAATAATAATAGTGCACGTGCATTGGACTAAGCTGGAATCTGCGAGCATTTAATACAAGAGAGAAGACAAGGTAATATGGCTCAAGGTTAAATCAATAATAAAGCATATGAGAACCACTAAGCATTTTAATCATGGTCTTCTACTCTTAACCCCCAAAGAAAAGAAAAAAACTATTTACACGGGAAAGCTCCCAATAAGCAAAAGAAGAACGGGAAATCATTTTGGGTTTTCTTTTAATTACTACTACTACAGGCAAGGAAAGTAGACTAGCTAAAAGCTACAAATAATATTTTTTGTTTTTCTTAATGTTTTTCTGGCACACAAGAAAAATACTAAGAAAAATAAATGAAACTAAGCATGGATGGTACAATGAAAGAGTGTGAGCAACGACAACTAGAATAATTGTGTGAGCATGAATGTAAAGTCGGTGAGAAACACGTACTCCCCCAAGCTTAGGCTTTTCGCCTAAGTTGGTCTATGGCCAGTATTGGCCTGACGAATATCCAAAGTCGTAGTTGGGGTTGTAGTGGGATGCAGCAACTACTGCCTGCTGAGCCGCAGCTCGAAGGCGGGCTGCTTCCATCATACTATGATACTCGTTTGCCTCCTCCCTGGTTATAGTATATCTCCCTTTTTCTTGAAAGTCAAACAAAGTAGGGGTAGGAAGTGTAATAGGGATGGCATGACGGCTGTTAAAGATTAGTCGATATTTGAGGGATTGTTCATCCCTCTCTATAAACCGGTGACTAGTCATGGCATTGTAATCCAAATGAGCAGGCGATAAAGGTTCATCATTTTCATGTACAGGCACACCAAGATGGTGGGCTATGCGAGTGGCATAAATCCCACCAAATAAATCTCCATGCAAACCATTATGATGTACCCTACGTGCAACAATGGCTCCCAAGTTATATTGTCTATCACCTAATACAGCACTCTTGAGAACACTAAGGTCCGGGACAGACATGTGGCAAGCCTCATCTTTATCGTTTATGCATCTACCAATAAAGAGAGCAAAGTAATGAATAGCAGGAAAATGAATGCTCCCTATGGTAGCCTGTGTGATTTCTCTAGATTCCCCCACAGTGATACTAGCAAGGAAATCTCTATGTTCAGATTTGCGAGGGTCACCCATACTGCCCCACTGCGGGAGCTTACAAGCATCATTAAAATCCTCTAAGTCCATGGTGTAAGATTTATCATAAAGGTCAAACAGGACAGTGTGAGAATTACATGAAGATGGAAATTTAAACCTTCTCACAAAGGTATCAGTTAAGCCACGGTATTGAGGGCACTTATCTTGTATGAAGCCCTCGAGGTCAGCGTTGCGCACATATGCGTCAAATTCTTCCTTAATGCCAACCTGAATCATAAAATCGTCTGACAGCCATTCACAAGGCCGCACTTCTACTTCCCTTGGTAGTTCATCGTCCGGCTCATGAAACGCGAGCCTCGGTTCTTGCTTCCTTGAAGAACCACCTTGGAAGATTTTCCTATGCATTTTTTGAAATTTTTAGTAACTCAAAATAAAAGATAACCAAACTCAACAAGATTGATAGCAACAACTCCTACAAGTTCCTAGAGACTATATCATGCATTAGAACTACTTGGGACCAAAGAAATTTGACATGCAAGCTCAAGAACAAGGTCACCACAGCAGCAAAAATTTGCAATAAATAAAGCACTAGAACAAAAACTAATTGGACCAATGGAGGAGTCACATTCCAAGGAACAATCTCCCCAAACAGTTTGGTGAATGGTGCTTTGAGCAAGGAGATCGAAAATGGCAGCAAGATGAGCTAGAACTCGTGCTTGAGCTGGTTGGTGATTTTTTTGGGAGGAAGAAGAAGAGTATGGGTGCAGGAATAAGTGGAGGGGGGCATGTGGGGCCCACGAGGCAGGGGGCGCGCCCTGTGAGGGTGGGTGCGCCCTGGACCCTCGTGGCCAGGTGCTGGCTCCCCTCGTGGTGTTTTCTGTGCCATATATTCTCAAATATTCCAGAAAAAATCATGTTAAATTTTCAGGGCATTTGGAGAACTTTTATATTCTGGGTACTTTTTTATTGCACGGATAAGTCTAGAAACAGACAAAAAATACTATTTTTGCTTTATTTATCCTAATTAAGAGAAAGTAAAAGGAGGGTATAGAAGGTGGTGCTATCTAGATTCACCTATCTCATGCTCATCAAAAGGAATCCATTAACGAGGTTGATCAGGTCTTGTTAATAAACTCTTTCCGAATAACATGAAACCGGAGAATTTTCGAATAACACTAGGTTACCTCAACGGGGATATGTATGTCCCCAACAATAAGAATATCATATGTCTTCTTGACAGTAGGAAGAGGAAATTCAAAACCTCCAATAGTAATAGTTGAAATTTTTCCAATATAATTGATACTGTGGACCTGAGGTTGTTTCCTCGGAAAATGTACCGTATGCTCATTATCATTGACATCAAAAGTGACATTGCCTTTGTTGCAATCAATAACAGCCCCTGCAGTATTCAAAAAGGGTCTAGACATACTATCGTCCTCGGGAATATCAAGTATAACAAAGTCCGTTAAAATAGTAACATTTGCAAGTACAACAGGCACATCATCACAAATACCGACATGTATAGTAGTTGATTTATCAGCCATTTGCAAAGATATTTCAGTAGGTGTCAACTTACTCAAGTCAAGTCTACAATATAAAGAGAGAGTCATAACACTAACACCGACTCCAAGATCACATAAAGCAGTTTTAACATAGTTTCTCTTAATGGAGCAAGGTATAGTGGGTACTCCTGGATCTCCTAGTTTCTTAGGTATTCCTACCTTAAAAGTGTAATTGGCAAGCATGGTGGAAATTTCTACTTCAGATATCTTTCTTTTATTGGTAATAATATCCTTCATATATTTAGCATAAGGATTTGTTTTAAGCACATCAGTCAAATGCATACGCAAAAAGATAGGTCTAATCATTTCAGCTAAGTGCTCAAAATCCTCATCATCCTTTTTCTTGGTTGGTTTCGGAGGAAAAATGCATGGGTTTCTGAACCCATGGTTCTCTTTCCCTACCGTTCTTCATAGCAACAAAGTCTCTCTTATCATAACGTTGATTCTTTGATTGTGGATTATCAAGATCAACAGCAGGTTCAATCTCTACATCATTATAATTGCTAGGTTGAGCATCATCATGAACATCATCATTGATATTATCACTAGGTTCATGTTCATTACCAGATTGTGTCTCAGCATCGGAAACAGATATATCACCGGGATTCTCAGGTGTGTCAGCTACAGATTCAGTAGACGCATGCAAAGTCCTATCATTTTTCTTTTACTTTTTCTTAGAAGAACTAGGTGCATCTAAATTAGCTCTCTGATAATCTTGCTCAATTCTCTTCGGGTGGCCTTCAGGATAGAGAGGTTCCTGAGTCATTCTGCCACCTCTAGTCACAACTCTAATGGCATTATCATTATTCTTACTATTTAATTCATTAAGCAGATCATTTTGAGCCTTAAGTACTTGTTCTACTTGAGTGGTAACCATGGAAGCATGTATACTAATGAGTTTCAGTTCACCTTTAACTCTAGAAAGATAATCACTCAAGCGTTCAATCATATAAGGATTATGTTGTAATTGTCTAGCAACATAAGCATTGAAGTTTTCTTGTTTCACAATAAAATTGTCAAACTCATCTAAGCATTGGCTAGCAGACTTATAACGAGAAATATCACCTTCATCAAATCTATAAAGATAATTTACCTTTACTACCTGTGTCGGGTTATCAAGACCATGTATTTCTTCAATAGGTGGTAAATTCTTAACATCTTCAGCTTTAATACCTTTTTCTTTCATAGATTTCTTTGCCTCTTGCATATCTTCAGGACTGAGAAATAGAACACCTCTTTTCTTCAGAGTTGGCTTAGGGGCTGGTTCAGGAAGTGTCCAATTATTTTCATTAGCCAGCATATTATTCAGTAGTAATTCAGCTTGATCAACTGTTCTTTCCCTGAAAACACAACCAGCACAACTATCCAGGTGGTCTCTGGATGCATCAGTTAGTCCATTATAAAAGACATCAAGTATATCATTCCTCTCAAGAGGATGATCAGGCAAAGCATTAAGTAATTGGAGAAGCCTCCCCCAAGCTTGTGGGAGACTCTCTTCTTCAAATTGCACAAAGTTATATATTTCCCGTAAGGCAGCTTGTTTCTTATGAGCGTGAAAATATTTAGCAGAGAAGTAATACATCATATCCTGGGGACTACGCACACAACCAGGATTAAGAGAATTAAACCAAGTCTTAGCATCACCCTTTAACGAGAAAGGAAACAACTTAAGGATATAGTAGTAACGAATATTTTCATCATTGGTAAACAGGGTGGCTATATCATTCAACTTAGTAAGATGTGCCACAACAGTTTCAGACTCATAGTCATGGAAAGGATCAGATTCAACCAAAGTAATTAACTCAGGATCAACAAAGAAATCATAATCCTTATCAGTAACAAAGATAGGTGAAGTAGCAAAAGCAGGGTCATGTTTCATTCTAGCATTCAAGGACTTTTCTTTCAGCTTGGCTAATAATTTCTTAAGATCATATCTATCGTTGCAAGCAAGAAAGTCTCTAGAAGTTTCTTCATCCATAACATAACCCTCAGGAACAACAGGCAATTCATATCTAGGGGGAGAAGCTTCATCATCACTTTCATAAATATTATCAGTTTCAATATTTGCATTCTCCCTAACCCTAGCAATTTGTTCATCTAAAAATTCACCTAGTGTCACAATATTATCAATCATAGAAGTAGTTTCATCATACATAGCAGAAGTAGCATCATCAAGGACATACGACATATCAGATTCAATAGCAGGAGTAGGTGTCGTAAATTTACCCATAATAGATGGTGAATCAAGTGTAGAGCTAGATGGCAGTTCCTTACCTCCCCTCGTAGTTGAGGGTAAGCTCTTGGTTTTTGAGTCCTTCAAATTCTTCATAGTGATCAACAGATATAAATCCCAAGTGACTTAAAGAATAGAGCTATGCTCCCCGGCAACGGCACCAGAAAATAGTCTTGATAACCCACAAGTGTAGGGGATCGCAACAGTTTTCGAGGGTAAAGTATTCAACCCAAATTTATTGATTCGACACATGGGGAGCCAAAGAATACTCTTAAGTATTAGCAGCTGAGTTGTCAATTCAACCACACCTGGAAACTTAGTATCTGCAGCAAGGTAGTTCAGTAGCAAAGTAATATGGAGATAGCGGTAGCAGCAATAAAAGTAATGGTGGTGTTTTTGTAGTTTTTGTAATAGTAGCAGCGGAAAAGTAAATAAGCAACAAGCAATATGTGAAAAGCTCGTAGGCATTGGATCGGTGATGGGGAATTATGTCGGATGCGATTTATCATGTAGAAGTTATAACCTAGGGTGACACAGAACTAGCTCCAGTTCATCAATATAATGTAGGCATGTATTCCGAATATAGTCATACGTGCTTATGGAAAAGAACTTACATGACATCTTTTGTTCTACCCTCCCGTGGCAGCAGGGTCCTATTGGAAAGAAAGGGATATTAAGGCCTCCTTTTAATAGAGTCCCGAACCAAAGCATTAACACATAGTGAATACATGAACTCCTCAAACTACGGTCATCACCGGGAGTGGTCCCTATTATTGTCACTTCGGGGTTGCCGGATCATAACACATAGTAGGTGACTATAGACTTGCAAGATAGGATCAAGAACACACATATATTCATGAAAACATAATAGGTTCAGATCTGCAATCATGGCACCCGGGCCCTAGTGATAAGCATTAAGCATAGCAAAGTCATAGCAACATCAATCTCAGAACATAGTGGATACTAGGGATCAAACCCTAACAAAACTAACTCGATTACATGATAGATCTCATCCAACCCATCACCGTCCAGCAAGCCTACGATGGAATTACTCACGCACGGCGGTGAGCATCATGGAATTGGTGATGGAGGAAGGTTGATGATGACGATGGCGACGATCTCCACTCTCCGGAGCCCCGAACGGGCTCCACATCAGCCCTGCCGAGAGAGATTAG
Source organism: Secale cereale (assembly GCA_902687465.1). Taxonomy (NCBI): domain Eukaryota; kingdom Viridiplantae; phylum Streptophyta; class Magnoliopsida; order Poales; family Poaceae; genus Secale; species Secale cereale. The sequence goes on from LR738713.1 coordinate 355,839,916, forward strand.
GGCTTGGCGGCGGCTCCGTATCGTAAAACGCGATAATTCTTCCCCCTCGATTTTTTCTCCGCGAAAGTGAATATATGGAGTCCGGGGGTACGTCGGTGGAGCATCAGGGGGCCCACGAGGCAGGGGGCACGCCCAGGGGGAGGGGGCGTGCCCCCCACCCTCGTGGACAGGGTGTGGGCCCCCTGGTCTGGATCTTTCCGCAGATATTTTTTTATATTTTCCAAAATAATTCTTCGTGGATTTTCAAGTCATTCCGAGAACTTTTTATTTCTGCACAAAAACAACACCATGGCAATTCTGCTGAAAACAACGTGAGTCCGGGTTAGTTCCATTCAAATCATGCAAGTTAGAGTCCAAAACAAGGGCAAAAGTGTTTCGAAAAGTAGATACGTTGGAGACGTATCAATCGCCGTCATGATCCTAGCCCCAGCGGTACTCCGGTGCCACCGGAAGAGAGGGGGAGAGAGCCCCCCTCCTTCTTCTTCTTCCTTGGCCTCCCCCTAGATGGGAGGAGGGTTCCCCCTCTGCTCCATGGCCTCCATGGCGTCGAAGGGGCGAAAGCCCCTCCGAGATTGGATCTGTCTCCTTGTTCTCTTCTCTTTCACGTTCCCCATATTTTGCCCATCACCGTTTCTTAAATTCTCGGAGATCCGTAACTCCGATTGCGCTGAAATTTTGACATGATTTGTTTTCATAAATTAGCTTTCTTGCTCCAGAAGGAGGGCCCCAACCAACGTTCTAGGAGGGCACAAGATACCTGGGCACGCTAGGGGGTGCATGTTGCGCCCTGGTGGGTTATGGTCACTGTGGGCCCCCGTTTGCGTTGATTCCAACTCCTAAAAATCACATATATTCCAAAATAATTCTCCGTAAATTTTTATTGCGTTTCGACTTTGTTTGATATGGATTTTCTACAAAACAAAAAACATTCAACAAACAGGAACTGACACTGGGCACTAGATCAGTAAGTTAGTCCAAATAAATCATATAAAATGTTGTCAAAAGTATGTAAAATTTGAATAATATTGGCATGGAACAATAAAAAATTATAGGTACGATGGAGACGTATCAGCATCCCCAAACTTAATTTGTAACATCCCAAATTTTCAATTTGGAATGTTTTACAATTATTAGCTAAGCATCTATGCATATTTTTATTGAGTGTCATTTGGAAATTTCAGAGGCATTTGAGTTTTATCTGACTTTGGATTCAACTTGGCATCTGAAATTTATTTCAAAAATCCCTGACAAACACTTGTTCAAAGTGTGAGAGGAGCTAACATGACACTCCAAAAAGTCAGAAGAAAACAATGCCGAAAGTTTTGAATTCAAATTTGAGTTTCTTTTGAATTTTTTAGAAAAATGTTTTTTTATAAAGTTTTTATTTAGCCTCTGAAAAATAGTTCATCATGTAGG
>LR738713.1:355841341-355859340 GCA_902687465.1 Secale cereale
GAACAATAAAAAATTATAGGTACGATGGAGACGTATCAGCATCCCCAAACTTAATTTGTAACATCCCAAATTTTCAATTTGGAATGTTTTACAATTATTAGCTAAGCATCTATGCATATTTTTATTGAGTGTCATTTGGAAATTTCAGAGGCATTTGAGTTTTATCTGACTTTGGATTCAACTTGGCATCTAAAATTTATTTCAAAAATCCCTGACAAACACTTGTTCAAAGTGTGAGAGGAGCTAACATGACACTCCAAAAAGTCAGAAGAAAACAATGCCGAAAGTTTTGAATTCAAATTTGAGTTTCTTTTGAATTTTTTAGAAAAATGTTTTTTTATAAAGTTTTTATTTAGCCTCTGAAAAATAGTTCATCATGTAGGATTTATTTTTTTGATTTTTTTGATATATATATGTCCTATATTAAAGTATTTTTATTTTCTATCTATACATTTTTTCTCTCTGTCAAAAAAAACGCAGCCACGGGCCGTGAAAGGCCCATGCCAGCGCTATCTTCTTCTTCGTGGTCGTTCATGTACAGAGGAACACGAACACACGGTCATCCATGGCGCCTCCACCTCTCTCTCCCCTCAACTCCCTTCCCCCGCACCCACTAACCCCCGGAATCGGTTCCCCTCGCCTTCCTCTACCCCTTCCCCTTCACTAGTGCGCCTTAATTCCTCCTCTAATGGCCACCATGAGAGCTTGAAACTGCAGCCATTAACACCTCTTGCCCCACCCGACTCTAGACCTCCCCAAGCCCTATAAAAGGCACCTCGCGAGCCCCTCTCACCCCTCGTCCGAAGCCCTCTCCTTCTGGGCTCGCCGGAGTTCGTGTATTCCGGCGGCTTCTCCACCACACCAGGAGGCGATACCGACACTGCGGTACTGCTCCTCGGATTCGCATCACGTTGCTCTTCACCGTCCCACACGCGTCCTTCGCCAAAACACACCGGAGCCGCCTTCTTCCTCGTCTCCGGCGACAAGTCCGGTGAACACCATGTCCGATTTTTTTTCTCTTTTATCAGTATATTTTCCAATTCAGATTCTATACCAAATCTTGTTTCTAGTATATCTGTTAGTCTATAGATCCGATTTAGTTGATTCTTTTTCCTACAGTTTCCTAAAAATATCCTCTATCCAGAGAACCAAACGAAATATATTTTTGAAAATTTTAAAATTTGAATTCAAACTTCGTTAGGCCATAACTTGAGTTCCGTAACTCCGTTTTGGGTGATTCTTTTTGCTAATCGAAGCTTGTGACATGTACTTTCTGTTAAAACCAAAACCATATATTTTTGTTGCGGTAAAAATTACGTTCTGTACAGAAACTTTATTTGGGTGTTTTTGGAGTTTTTCGAAGTCTTTTATTCGTTTTCTTTTTGATTATTTGCTTGTATGCTTATGTATGTTATTGCTTGCTTACGCTAGATCATCCGGAGTGCGAAGCTTGCTACTATGAATCTTTAGAGTTCAACGAACGTCAGCAAGGCAAGTTCACACTTTGATCATAAGTTTAAATACCCAGTTTTTACTATGCATTAGTTTCACCCTCAAAGATTGCATGAGTAGGATTGGGAACATGTGGTTATGCTATGTAGTTTATGTGGTAGGAACCTCTGACATTTGATCACCCCGGGAATATTCGTTATATCATATATTGCTTAGCCATGCTCATAGACGGGGATTGGTATGTGTGATACATGCAAGTTGTGGGAGATAATAATTTATCGGGACAACATAAGGTGGCAACTTTAATACACATCTGGGTGGATTGTTTGGGGCACCTGGAGAAACCAGTGCTTGCCCAAGGGGAATCCCGGAGTACCCGTGTGATTACCCTAGGTCCGCCACCCAGGCTCAAAGGAATCATAAGATATTTCATGCCTAGAAACTTTCGTGTGCAGCCACAAGCCATTATGGGCTCTGGCATAGTTGAGTAAGTTGTGTGACCTCTTTCCGTGGTAGACTAGATGATGTAGGGGAAAGTAGGTATACCGGTCTACCCAGGGTTTGGAGGAAATACTTCAGAAAGACTATGTCTCGATCTTCCGATCATGGAGGTGGTCGAGTCTTGTGGGGAAAAGTGCGCAAACCTCTGCACAGTGTACAAACTAATCATGATTAGTCGTGTCCCCGGTTACGGACAACTTGAGTATCTAGAAGTGAATTATTGGTTGATCTCATCACTCTTCTTAATGAAATTATTGGGTTACTAATAACTTGGGAATTTTGGGATTGAGTTGGAGGAACCTTCTCAATAATGGCATTTTTAACTTAGTAGTAAATAAAAATTTATTCCTTTGTTGTAGGGTAAAATTGGCTTTATGCAAAAATTAAACTTAGAGCCTCCACCAGCTAAATTTGCATATAGAGATAGTATTTTTCATTATTATTATTCTATGGTGTGACATTGCCAGCATATTCCATGTGCTGACCTACACGGCTGCAACGTCTCATGTTGCAGAGTTTTCCGACGAGGATTAAAGGTGCGATGGGTCGTTGTTCTGCACTCAGTTTGCCGTGGAGTTGGATGGACTCATTTACCTTCGATGCTTCCGCAGTTATTTTTTATCTAGATGGCCTTTGGCCATATTATTGTAATAAATACTCTTTTGAGGACCTCGATGTAATAAAGTGTGTGATTGAACTCTGTTGTAATTCATCGAGTACTGTGTGTGTCAGCATACCGATCCAGGGATGACACTTAAGCACAGAGACTTCGATCCATTTGGGTCGGGTCGCTACAAGATGGTATCAGAGCACACGCTGACTATAGGACGCGGCCACTAGGAAATGGAAAAAATCATAGGAAGAAAACTCTATTTTACCACTTCCTTATATACCCGTTGGTCTGTACTCTTCTCTATTCATTTCTATCTCTTCTCTACTTCAATTCAATAGTTGTTGAACCCCATGACAAAGTTGCTCAGCTGATGAGACCAAGACCCATGAAGACATCATTGACGAAGAAGAAGAAGCTAGAATTGACTTTGATTTGAGAAGATTTAGTTCAGACCACCACTACCAAATGGAGTCCAACGAATGGTTGCGGTAGTATGAAGAGATCATATCTCTTGTGGATATGACCTTACCTGTAGGTTTTGCTTGTGTGGTGTGATTTGTGTGAATTGCTTGATTTGAAGTTTTATTGCTATCATAAGCATATGGGTAGTGATTTCTCTCATTAGGCCCTTATTCTATTCTAGTTTCTCATCCACTCTAAACCGAACAGATGCCTCCAAGACGTGACCCGGAATTTACGCCGGAACTTACCCAGTTGATCCAGAACCAGAATGCCGTCATGCAGCTACTCATCCAGAATTAGAACCAGAACAACAACAACAACAACAACAACAACAACAACAACAACAACAACAACCCACCGCCACCACCCCCGGTCGACAACCTTACCCGTTTCCTGAGGTTGAACCCACCCGTGTTCTCTAGCAGCACGGATCCGATCGTCGCAGATGACTGGCTTCGCAAGATCGGAAGGGAGCTGACCACTGCAGGATGTACTGACATAGAGAAGGTGCGCTTTGCCGCACATCAACTGGATGGACCAGCAGCTTCGTGGTGGGAGAATTACACCACCACATTCCCCATAGCAAATGTGACTTGGGATCAGTTCCAGCAGGCGTTTCGTACAACACATGTTTCAGCCGGAGCTATGAGTCTGAATAAGCGTGAGTTCCAACGCCAGGGTAATCGTTCTGTTGGTGATTATGTGGAGGAATTCAGCAAGTTATCCAGGTATGCTCCCGGAGACGTAGCTGATGATGCCGCTAAGCAGGAGAAATTTCTGGAGGGACTAAACGATGATCTGGGACTTCAGTTGACCGTGGCTACCTTTAACAATTATCAAGAGTTGGTTGACAAGGCTCTCATTCTGGAGGCAAGCAGCAGCAGGTGGAAAACCGCAAGAGGAAGTACGGACAGGGAAAGTACAACTCTAGAATTCAGGAGAAGCCCCGCTACACCCCGTACTCGGGAAATAATGGATCAGGATCCGGCAAGTATGGTGGACACACTCACCATAACCATGGAGGACATTCACATCATGGAGGGAATGGACACAACCATAATGGCCATAGGAATGGCAATGGAAACGGAGGAAACAACAATCAGCATCACTCCAACCCCGCTACATCGACAAAGAAGGATCTGAGCCACATTACCTGTTTCAAGTGTGGGAAGACTGGACACTACGCCACCGAATGTCCCGAGGCGAAGAACGGGAATGGAAATGGAAGCTCTGGAAAGAAGCCAAATCCTTTTACCAGAGGTCAGGTGAACCATGTCAATGTGGAGGAAGTTTATGACCAGCCTGACGCCGTTGTTGGTAAGTTCTTGATTAATTCATTTACAGCCCTTGTTCTTTTTGACACTGGTCCATCGCATTAATTCATATCAAGGGGGTTTGTGGATAAGTTTAAGTTGCCGACCGTAGCCCTTAAAACACCAATGTTAGTGAGTTCCCCAGGAGCAGAGAATATGGCTAGTTGGGGATGTTTTCAGTTGCCATTGACCATAGGGAGACACGTTTTCCCCACAGACCTCATCATCCTAGAATCACAAGGATTGGACGTAATTCTAGGCATGGAATGGCTATCCAAGTATGAAGGGAATATTGATTGTGCTAGTAAGTCGATTCTTCTCACCACCCCAGAGGGGAAACGGATCAAGTATGTGTCGAAGCATACGCCAAGGAGGACTCAAGTGAATTCTCTTTCGGGAGTTGTTCAGGAGGAAGTACCAGTTGTGAAGGTTTATCCCGATGTTTTTCCAGAGGGACCAATTATTTATAGATCTATTAATAGTCTTTTGCAAAATTAATTTCAGCTCTCTGTTACTTAGTTCTACTTGACCACTAGACCGTGGGTGGTAAGGGGATGCAATTCTATGATTAACATCATACTTAGCAAGCATTTTGCGGAAAGAACCCTGAATAAAATGTGAACCACCATCAGTCATTAAGTATCTAGGGACTCCAAACCTAAAAAAAAAACTTCTCTAAGCATCTTAATGGAGGTGTTGTGACCAACACTACTAGTTGGAATAGCTTCTACCCACTTAGTAACATAATCAACATCAACTAAAATATGTGTATACCCATTAGAGGAAGGAAACCGTCCGATATAATCAAAACCCCAGACATCAAATGGTTCAATAACAAGTGAATAATTCATAGGAATTTCTTGACGTCTACTAATATTACCAATTCTTTGGCACTCATCACAAGACAAGACAAACTTACGGGCATCCTTGAAGAGAGTAGGCCAATAAAAACCAGATTACAGTACCTTATGTCTAGTTCTATCTCCAACGTGGTGTCCTCCATAAGCCTCGGAGTGACACTTGCGTAGGATTTGTTCCCGTTCATGCTCAGGTACACAACGTCTAATAATACCATCTACTCCTTCTTTATAAAGGTGTGGGTCATCCCAGAAGTAATGCCTTAAATCATAGAAGAACTTTTTCTTTTGCTGGTATGTGAAACTAGGTGGTATAAATTTAGCAACAATGTAATTAGCATAATCAGCATACCATGGAGCAGTACGAGAAGCATTTATGACAGCTAATTGTTCATCAGGGAAGCTATCATCAATAGGTAGTGGGTCATCAAGGATATTCTCTAACCTAGACAAGTTGTCTGCAACGGGGTTCTCAGCTCCCTTTCTATCAATAATATGCAAATCAAATTCTTGCAGCAAAAGAAACCATCTAATAAGTCTAAGTTTAGCATCTTTCTTTTCCATAAGATATTTAATAGCAGCATGATCAGTGTGAACAGTTACTTTAGAATCAACAATATAAGGCCTAAACTTATCACAAGCAAATACAACTGCTAAAAATTCTTTTTCAGTAGTAGCATAATTTCTCTGGGCACTGTCTAGAGTTTTACTAGCATATTGGATAACATTCAATTTCTTATCAACTCTTTGTCCTAGAACAGCACCTACAGCATAAGCACTAGCATCGCACATAATTTCAAAGGGTAAATTCCAGTCAGGAGGCTGGACAATAGGTGCAGAAATCAATGCTTTCTTAATTATTTCAAATGCTTCTACACAATCATCATCGAAGACAAAAGGAACATCTTTTTGTAAGAGATTAGTCAGAGGCCTAGAGATTTTTGTGAAGTCCTTAATGAACCTCCTATAAAACCCGACATGACCAAGGAAACTTCTTATACCTTTGATGTCCTTGGGACACGACATCTTTTCAATAACATCAACCTTAGCTTTATCAACTTCAATACCTCTTTTAGAAATTTTATGCCCCAAGACAATACCTTCATTAACCAAAAGTGTCACTTTTCCCAATTCAAGACAAGATTAGTTTCTTCACATCTCTGCAAAACTCGATCAAGGTTTCTCAAGCAATCATCAAAGAAGTTCCATAAATGGAAAAATCATCCATGAAAACCTCAACAATCTTTTCACAGAAATCAGATAATATAGCCATCATGCATCTTTGAAAGGTAGCAGGTGCGTTACAAAAACCGAAAGGCATACATCTATAAGCAAAGGTACCGAAGGGACAAGTAAAAGTGGTCTTTTCTTGATCCTCTTTTGACATAGGTATTTGAGAGAAACCAGAATAGCCATCTAGAAAGCAAAAAATGTGTATGTTTGGATAACCTTTCTAGCATTTGATCAATAAAAGGTAGAGGGTAATGATCTTTCTTAGTAGCTTTATTTAATTTGCGTAAATCAATTACCATCCTATAACCTGTAACAATTCTTTGCGGGATCAATTCATCTTTATCATTAGGAACAACAATAATACCTCCCTTCTTAGGGACACAATGGACATGACTTACCCACTGACTATTAGCAACTGAATAAATTATACTTTCCTCTAGAAGCTTTAGTATTTATTTTCTTACCACCTCTTTCATCTTAGGATTTAACCGTCGTTGATGATCAACAACCGGTTTAGCGTCCTTCTCCAATTTTATTTTGTGTTGGCATAAAGTGGGGCTAATTCCCTTAAGATCATCAAGAGTATATGCAATAGCAGCACCCAATAATTTCTCTTCTTCCTGCTCTGAAAGGTTAGCACTAATAATAACAGGATATATCTTCTTTTCATCAAGATAAGCATACTTAAGAGTATCAGGTAATGGTTTTAGTTCAAACACGGGATCACCCTTGGGTGGAGGAGGATCCCCCAGAATTTCAACAGGCAAGTTGTGTTTCAATAAGGGTCTCTGTTTGTGACGCCCCCGATTTGTCCGTACACTAATCATGCACGCAAATGTGTACGACCAAGATCAGGGACTCACTAGAAGATATCACAACACAACTCTAGACACAAGTTAAAACAATACAAGATTTATATTACAAGCCAGGGGCCTCGAGGGCTCGAATACAAAAGCTCGAAAACACAAGGGTCAGCGGAAGCAATAATATCTGAGTACAGACATAAGTTAAACAAGTTTTGCCTTACGAAGGCTAGCACAAATATAGCAACGATCGAAAAGGCAAGGCCTCCTGCCTGGGACCTCCTAACTACTCCTCGAAGCCGAACTCCACGTAGAATCATCCTCGGGATCATCTGGCTCCTGGACTCCACCATCTGGTTGCGTCAACCGAGAAGAAGGGACAAAGAGGGAAAAGGGGGAGAAAAGCAACTGTGAGTACTCATCCAAAGTACTCGCAAGCAAGGATCTACACTACATATGCAATGATATAGGTGTAAAGGGGTAATATTTGTGGGCTAAACTGCAGAATGCCAGAATAAGAGGGGGATAACTAATCCAATCAAAGACTACGCTTCTCGTAGCCTCCATCTTGCAGCAGAAGATGAGGGTAGCTGGAAAGTAACAAGTATCCCCGCTTCTCGCAGCCTCCGTCTTGCAGCAGTAGAATAGAATAGATGGTAAGTTCACCAAGTAACATCGTATAGCATAATCCTACCCGGCGATCCTCCCGCACATCACCCTGTGAGAGAGCAACCACCGAGTTATATCTGGAACTTGTCTCGGTGTGTTTTATTAAGTATCCAGTTCTAGTTGTTATGAGGTCAGAGTACAACTCCGGGTCGTCCTTTTACCGAGGGACACAGCTATTCGAATAGATTAACTTCCCTGCAGGGGTGCACCACGTAACCCAGCACGCTTGATCCCATTTGGCCGGACACACTTTCCAGGGTCATGCCCGGCCTCGGAAGATCAACACGTCGCAGCCCTACCTAAGCACAACAGAGAGGTCAGCACGCCGGTCTAAACCCTAAGCGCGCGGGGGTCTGGGCCCATCGCCCAATGCACACCTGCACGTTGCGAGGGCGGCCGGTAAGCAGACATAGCCTCTCCTAATACCAGAGTAGGCATTCCGGTCCAATCCGACGCGCGCCGCTAAGTCGCTGACGTCAAGAAGGCTTCGGCTGATACCATGACGTCGAGTGCCCATAACTGTTCCCACGCAGCTGGTTAGTGCGTAAAGACCAAATGGTCAGACTCAGATCAAATACCAAGATCTCGTTAAACGTGTTATTACGAAATAACCGCGGACAACGACCAGGGCCAGGCCCACCTGTCTCCTAGGTGGTCGCAACCCGCCTTGTCGCTCCACCATAAAGTAACCATCAGGGGACTGTCGGGAACCCAGGCCCACCACTACCTGGGTGGAACCACCTGCCCCTTCAGCCCCCATATCTGAACCATCATCATGTGTCAAGCAAAATGTATGTAGTATATACTCGTGATCACCACCCGAGGTGATCACGGCCCGATAGTATAGCATAGCAGACGGACAAGAATGTAGGGCCACTGATGAAATACTAGCATCCTATACTAAGCATTAGGATAGCAGGTACGAGTATCAACAGATGTAGCAACAATGACAGGCTATGCAACAGAATAGGATTATTCGATAGCAGTAACATGCTACACTACTCTAATGCAAGCAGTAGAGAGAAGAATAGGTGATATCTGGTGATCAAGGGGGGGGGGCTTGCCTGGTTGCTCTGGCAAGGAGGGGTTGTCAACACCGTAGTCGAACTAGGGGCACCGGCAGTCTCAGGGTCTACCGGAAAGAAGTAACGGAGGGGAAACATAATAAATAACAGAGCAATCAAAGCAACATGGAAATATGCGGTGCTACGTGTGACCTAACGCAGTAGGAGGTGATACTAACGAGGATGAAAAACATCCGAGAAAGTATTCCCGGTGTTTCGCGTTTTCGGGCAGATGAAACGGAGGGGGAATGTTGCACGTTCGGTATGATAGAGATGTGTGGTGGACGAACGGACCACGTATTCGGATTCGTCTCGTCGTTCTGAGCAACTTTCATATATAAATTATTTTCATCCGAGCTACGGTTTATTTTGTATTAATTTTTAAAGTTTTATTCAATTTTTGAAATTATTTGGTTTATTATTAAGTCGTATTAAAAACAGAATATTCCTTTTATACACAGCAGGGGCTAGCCACAGTCAATGACATGTGGGGCCACGGGACCCAGTTGACCAAGTCAACTGTTGACTGGTCAAAGGTGTGAATAGTGTGTGTGGGACCCTCACGTCATTGGCACATTTTAAATAAACAGTTCTAATTAGTTTAGTTAACTAATTAGTTAACTAACACATGTTAATTAAGTTAATTAATTATTCTAATTAATTCATTAATTAATTCTTATTTATTTATTTATTTTTATTATATATATTTTTATATGTTTGGGGGGAGGGCTGGGCCCCGGCTGTCATTAGGCCATGGGCCATAGCGGGCATACGGGTGCGGGCACCGCCGCAGCCCGATTGGGCGCAGCGGTCGCTAGAACCCGACCGAGCGGGGAGGCCGCTCGAGGGGAGGCGAGCAGTACAGGCGCGCTCGTGTGCGCGCGGCGGCTTGCCGGGCGGGGTCAGCGGGGCGAGGTGGGTGCGGCGCAGCCAGTTGGTTCGGACCGGGCGGCGATAGCAAGCGCCGGCGAGCGACACGGCTAGCACGCGCCAAGGGCGCGGCGGGGTGGCCATGGCGGCTGCGGGTGAGGCGAGCCGCCAGCTGCGGCGCGGCAGCAGAAGGGTAGCAGGGCCGGCCAAGAGTGGTGGGGGGCGCGAACGGTACGATTGGGAGGCGCGGGAGCGCGCCACATGCAGTGAGGCGCCGGGAGCAAGGAGCGGCCCAGCCAGCGACGACGGCCAGCAGAGTCCCGAGGCGGAAGGCCAGGGAGTGCGTCGCGGAGGCGGCTCGGCCGACGCCGGTGAGCAAAGGCGGGCGGGCGAGCGGAGCGGTGGTGGACACTGGTGGCTGCGGTGGTGGACACTACAGCAAAACAGCGCAGCAATAGAGCACGTACACGGGATCTCGGACACCAGCCATGGCGGCCACGGACGAGCACGGGGCGACGCCTAATGGAGTGGATTGAGGTTGGGAACGAGGGGAATCGATCGGGGACCTCACCGCAAACTAGTAGAGGCGCAAAGTATGCTCGGGGAAGGCTCGGAGGCGACAAATCGAAGCGGCGATGAGCGGCGGCCGGAGGTGGAAGATGACTCGATGTAGGTGATGTAGTGGCGCCGAGCTCCAATGGTTGACAGTAGAGGAAGTAGCGGGCGAGGGCGGGGTCAAGGGGCACGGCCACATGCTCCGGGGGTGACGGGGAGCGCGCGAGTGATGATGGCCATGGCGGGATTGCTTCGACTATGAGTTGTGCGGGGGAAGAAAATGAGTGGGGGAGAGATGGAGTGGTGACTAGGGTTCGGGAAGGGGGCACAGGGTGACCCCTTATCCTCCCACGGAGCCGTGGGATCGTCGCCACATCGCCCAGGGGCGCGGCCATGGCGTGGATGTCCGCCACGACCCCCCTTGCCTCCCTGTAGCAGGAGGTTGGGGATGAGTGGGAGTGCATGGGCTGGGCCTCGCCTAGTCCACATGGGCCTGCCCCTGTAGCGGTCGGGTCAAAGTACACAGAGGCTTTTCCTTTCTCTTTTCTGTAATTATACTTGCTATTGTTTAATATTTAGTTGATGAATCAAATGAAGTCCAATCTTGTTACAAATTTTGTGTAGTCAAACGGAACCATTGCAAGGCCACACACCAAGTTTCATATTTTTAGGAAAGGTAAATATTTATATTTGGATTTCATTGTTCCATAGAAATAGTGTTGATTTAGTTTTACTATTTTAATTCTTATACTAAATGAGTTTAGTTGACGATGAAATTTGGCACATAAATTTTAGGCAATTATTTTACCTAGCCAAACAAGTTTCAAATTATGTTAAAAAGTATGAGTAGTTTTCTAAATTAAAATTGGCCCAAATTAATGTTGTTGGCACTGTTTAAAATAGGTTAAGGGCATGTTAAATATCCAAGTTAATGTTGAATTCCTTAGAAAAAAGGTTAGTGACTTTTTGCAACCCGGCGAACATTTTTGTTTTACCGATCGAAGAAATAATAACTTGACCTTATTTTAATTGAATTTGAATTCGGTTTGGATCAACGCGAGATTGACAATAGTAATCGTGGTGACGTTGCATCATTAGTAGACGGTTACTGTAGCGTGATTACCCGGGCGTCACAATTCTCCTCCACTACAAGAAATCTCGTCTCGAGATTTAAGCGGTGGAGTAAAGGGGGGAGTGCTGGGAGCGAAACCTAACGAGTCTTCTTGGTCTTGACTGTCCTTTCGAAGAGGTTGATCCCTTTCATTGATGTCTTCATTTCTCTGCTTCAAGTCATCGTGATCAAGACGTCATCCTTTCTTCGGGATCTCCAACGTCCTACGAACGCGACCAGGGGGAAAACTTTGGAGGAACGTATCTCCACGAAGTATGTGCATCTGATAGTGAATTCAGAAAGTGATACACGAAGTACCCTACGCGTAGTATTTCAGTGAGTGCATTGAGAACAATAAGCGATGGTACCAAAGTTTCAAATGGGTAGGCAGTCATTCGATGCCTAGGCAGAAGCTGGAATGAGGGCTTCAGCAACGATAATAACATGGTGTTTGATTCCAGGGTGAATAATGGTATAGAATTTAGCTCGTGAATCACATACGAAGCCAGGTGCAAAGGATACCATAGAATTCAGGTTGTAAAGAAGAGTCAGGTTTCGATCCAGTGGACCTGTGGGTTATGGGCCCACCATGTGGGTTGAAAGTAGGAAGGGTGGTGACATCTTGCACAGCCGCGACAGGGAGGCATGTGAGTGGATAGCTTGTCAGCTATGTCGGCAACAATGTCGGTACCAAGGACGGGGGACAAAGAGAATCATTTTCTTGCTCATTCTAACGAGGTGGACCAATAGGCAAGGTTCTCGTTCACCGGTAGTTAATGGAATGTTACAACAATAGTAACGAGGTCTTACTGACAGAGTTGTACCACGAGGTGTTTACATAAGCAGAGAATTATTACTGCTTAGATTATATGTAGATCAAAGAAGGTTAAACAAACAAATGGAAAGGAAAATTGTGATTACACATAATTAGTAGGAGTATATCATTCCCATGGACAAGCAGAACATGGCATATAGGGTAGGAGAGCAAGTACCCAACCATTCAGATAAAGAGGCAACGATTAATCAAGATGTTACCCATACAACGGTGTTTGGATAACTGACCAAGAAACATTTAGCATCACGCCTCCAATGTTCTTGTTGATGAGCGGGGTATCATAGTCATGCTTCAAGGTAGCAATGATATGATGTTTCAATCAAAGGCCATACTTTGGATACACAAATGATCTCACAGGAGCAACTTATAAAATAAGTCTTACAATTTCCTCCTGGAAGAATGGTTATCCTTGCAAAAGAAAATCATAATGATGGGTCCTCCAGCCAGGGGTGGTAGGTATGACATCATATAACCGGGTCCTTAAAGGACCAACATTATAACTACTGGAAAGTTGTCCCAACCATCATATCCGACTGAGATTCAGATCCGATTGGTGTCATGATACCTCAGAACCGGGATGTTCGAGAAGAAAAGGTGCAACATAAATCGACGAAATGACATTGCAAGATTCTCGGGAAATGAACTATGGGAGCGGTTTCCCGAAACAATAGTTCATCATTAAACCAAGGAGAGGATGAGGAGGTGGCTGATGGGCTCAGCGACAATTCATCGAGAATTCCAATCGGATGGATTTCCACAATAATGTGAACAAGAAAATGACATTTGTCAATTCAATTGATAATAATGTTGTATGCTCGAGGAAAACATACACCATTAATCATCAGTTGAAAGGTGTGCCCGAAATATGTCCTTAGGCAGCAAGATCAATGTTAAAGTGATGATTCAATAACCAACTGTCTAAGAACGAACCGTCGATCGTTAACTTCAAAGCAATAGGGTTGCTAGATGTACAGAACTCAAGCAACATCGTTAGCATATTGGTATCCCGGTTAAAAACATCACGGGGACCAAGGAAGAATGGTGATGGTGAGAATTATCATCCTACCGAGAATTTCTAAGAGGTGGAGCAATCCCCACAACATTCTCGACATAAAAGACAATAATACTTCAAGGCAGAACACAACATTAGCTGGAGAGCAAGTTGTATGCATAATGTGGACAAGCTCACGATGAAAGGAAGTCAAGGGTGTTGTTGATGATAATAAAAATCATCGAGGGCAAGGAAGGTATTTCTCATCGTGATAACAGTTGACATCTCGGAAGGAGTCTAAGTGTTGGAGGTGATCCGACACATTTCCCGGAAGGTTTCAAGAGGATGCAATCAAACAACAATGGCAATAAGCGAGGGAATGACGAAGTGGCAAGTTATAGGAACAATATATAAGATGCAAGCTCAGAACCAAAGTTGCCTTTCAAGACAAGCAACATGATATTGAAAGCTCGACGTAAGTCGTGCTAATTCACTGAAGAATTCGTGCACCAGAGAAATACGAGGTAGCACAGTCGAAGATAGCAAGACCAAGATGCAGCCGATAGTATAGGAATGACCAGATTGAGTTCAGAATTTCCCAGTAAAATACTAGGGGTATTTCATTTGTATTGTAGGATAATTTCGCTAGACGGTGTCCTTGGTTGACAACAACCCAGAACCCATAGAGTGATTATGACAAGGAAAGAAATTACTTCAACAAAGTTAGTAAGATATGGTGCAATGGCAAGACATCTTCGAGATACCAGGGGGTAATACTCGAAGGTAGACCATGATAGAAGTAGAACCGGGTCATTAAGCTATGACAGTAGATACATCAACCTTGCCAAAAATAGACGAGGCACTGGAATGAATTCCCATCAGATATATTAGATCAGGACAGCATGGTCGGAACCATAACTGTAAGGAATCAATTCAAGAATACCGAAAGAATCATACAGGTGGATAATCATTTTGCAAGAAGCTTCCGAGACGGTCTACATCATTTTCATGGGCATGAACACAAAGTTCAAGGTCGACTCCCACTTCTTTAATGCATATCATTTCATTCACCTCTCGCTTTGATAAAACTATAGTGTTGAAATTTTATCTGGTAAAACACCGGAAGAGTATGACTTGTGAAATCTTTCGGCTTCACATGGATTTATGGGGCATAGGTTCAACCCATCGGGCATCTTAGTAACAAATACCACAAGTTCCAAAAGTAAATACTCAAGCTTGAAACCAGAGCATGGTTGGCCAAGCAGAGGATACAATTTACCAAAGGCATTATGTATCAGGGGAAGAACTCATAAGGTGATTGAATATGAAGGACACTGTCGGATAACAATCCAACAATGGATCGGGCGATCCACAACGGAGCTGATGTGAGTATCGGTACTCACTCAGAGGAAGAAAGAATGCAGAGGCATTAGATTCAAGAATCATCTTATTAGTCCGATGCTTAAATGGAAAGAAATTATGGTTTCCAAAATGAAGGATCAGAAGTAGACGCTCTGATCAAGATGGATAAGTTGAAAACACTTAGTTGGAAAATTAATATGGGTTTGAATTGCCGAGAACCAACCCATGTCCGGAATGACGTCTGGGCCGGAAAGATCATTTTAAAAGGATAACCTGATGACTGTGTGCATACGCAAACATTGAATCAATAGGCTCAAAATGGCTAAGACAAGGAATGTTAACGAAGACTACTAGTCATATGGAATTAACCATAATGCAAGCAGGCAAGAATTTCAAAAGTAACTGGCTGCAGAGGATTTTCGAAAGATCGAAAAGTATTCCGAAGAATTCTGTTAGACACATGAACAATTGAGAAGAACGGATCCTCGATAATTGTGAGGAAATAACCGTAAGGGTTTTCATGCGAAATAAACTGCAAGACAGTAAACTCAAAGGATTCTTGGGACAATGAAGATATTTCGAGGCATCTTGTAACAACAAGAGCGACGAGGAATGATCATGAGAATGACAAGTGCATGCAGATATCCATATGGATATATCGGTGGCAGTGAATCGCAAAGGCAATGAGCACAAGGGTCTCGAGAAAATATCGAGGGATATCCTTAGAATCTTCTGACGAAGCAGGTGATCTTCCGGAATGAGGGCTCTCTGGGAGAATTAGTTACGAGAACCTAGATTTAGAGTTAGTAAAATCTTTTAATCCGAATAGAAGAGAGATCAGAGTCCCAGAGCATAGAAGAGGAATAAAAGATCCTTACACCACCCATTGGTGCTGCGGGCCCGTAAGCCACACAACAAGTTAGTAAATTTGTTTTTCAAGACTAGACTCAGCTTCGGCCTAGGAGTTGGAAAGGGGGATTCCTACAGGAAGTCGGCTCTGATACCAACTTGTGACGCCCCCGATTTGTTCGTACACTAATCATGCACGCAAATGTGTACGACCAAGATCAGGGACTCACTGGAAGATATCACAACACAACTCTAGACACAAGTTAAAATAATACAAGCTTTATATTACAAGCCAGAGTCCTCGAGGGCTTGAATACAAAAGCTCGAAAACACAAGAGTCAGCGGAAGCAATAATATCTGAGTACAGACATAAGTTAAACAAGTTTTGCCTTACGAAGGCTAGCACAAATATAGCAACGATCGAAAAGGCAAGGCCTCCTGCCTGGGACCTCCTAACTACTCCTCGAAGCCGAACTCCACGTAGAATCATCCTCGGGATCATCTGGCTCCTGGACTCCACCATCTGGTTGCGTCAACCGAGAAGAAGGGACAAAGGGGGAAAAAGGGGAGAAAAGCAACCGTGAGTACTCATCCAAAGTACTCGCAAGCAAGGATCTACACTACATATGCAATGATATAGGTGTAAAGGGGTAATATCTATGGGCTAAACTGCAGAATGCCATAATAAGAGAGGGATAACTAATCCAATCGAAGACTACGCTTCTCGTAGCCTCCATCTTGCAGCAGAAGATGAGGGTAGCTGGAAAGTAACAAGTATCCCCGCTTCTCGCAGCCTCCGTCTTGCAGCAGTAGAATAGAATAGATGGTAAGTTCACCAAGTAACATCGTATAGCATAATCCTACCCGGCGATCCTCCCGCACATCACCCTGTGAGAGAGCAACCACCGAGTTATATCTGGAACTTGTCTGGGTGTGTTTTATTAAGTATCCAGTTCTAGTTGTCATGAGGTCAGAGTACAACTCCGGGTCGTCCTTTTACCGAGGGACACGGCTATTCGAATAGATTAACTTCCCTGCAGGGGTGCACCACGTAACCCAACACGCTTGATCCCATTTGGCCGAACACACTTTGCAGGGTCATGCCCGGCCTCGGAAGATCAGCACGTCGCAGCCCTACCTAAGCACAACAGAGAGGTCAGCACGCCGGTCTAAACCCTAAGCGCACGGGGGTCTGGGCCCATCGCCCAATGCACACCTGTACGTTGCGAGGGCGGCCGGTAAGCAGACCTAGCCTCTCCTAATACGAGAGTAGGCGTTCCGGTCCAATCCGGCGCGCGCCGCTAAGTCGCTGACGTCAAGAAGGCTTCGGCTGATACCATGACGTCGAGTGCCCATAACTGTTCCCACGCAGCTGGTTAGTGCGTAAAGACCAAATGGTCAGACTCAGATCAAATACCAAGATCTCGTTAAGCGTGTTATTATGAATATTTTTATATGTTTTTATTATATATATTTTCATATGTTTTTTGGGGGGGGGATGGGCCCCGGCTGTCATTAGGCCATGGGCCATAGCGGGCATACGGGTGCGGGCATCGCCGCAGCCCGATTGGGCGCAACGGTCGCTAGAACCCGACCGAGCGAGGAGGCCGCTCGAGGGGAGGCGAGCAGTACAGACGCGCTCGTGCGCGCGCGGCGGCTTGCCGGGCGGGGTCAGCGGGGCGAGGTGGGTGCGGCGCAGCCAGTTGGTTCGGACCGGGTGGCGATGGCAAGCGCCAGCGAGCGACACGGCTAGCACGCGCCAAGGGCGCGGTGGGGTGGCCATGAAGGCTGCGGGTGAGGTGAGCCACCAGCTGCGGCGCGGCTGCAGAAGGGTAGCAGGGCCGGCCAAGAGTGGTGGGGGCGCGAACGGTACGACTGGGAGGCGCGGGAGCGCGCCACAGGCAGTGAGGCGCCGGGAGCAAGGCGCGGCCCAGCCAGCGACGGCGGCCAGCGGCGTCCCGAGGCGGAAGGCCAGGGAGTGCGTCGCGGAGGCGGCTCGGCCGACGCCGGTGAGCAAAGGCGGGCGGGCGAGTGGAGCGGTGGTGGACACTGGTGGCTGTGGTGGTGGACACTACAGCAAAACAGCGCAGCAATAGAGCACGTACACGGGATCTCGGACACCAGCCATGGCGGCCACGGACGAGCACGTGGCGACGCCTAATGGGGTGGATTGAGGTTGGGAACGAGGGGAATCGGTCGGGGACCTCATCGCAAACCAGTAGAGGCGCAAAGTATGCTCGGGGAAGGCTCGGAGGCGACAAATCGAAGCGGCGATGAGCGGCGGCCGGAGGTGGAAGATGACTCGATGTAGGTGATGTAGTGGCGCCGAGCTCCAATGGTTGACAGTAGAGGAAGTAGCGGGCGAGGGCGGGGTCAAGGGGCACGACCACATGCTCCGGGGGTGACGGGGAGCGCGCGAGTGATGATGGCAATGGCGGGATTGCTTCGGCTATGAGTTG
>LR738713.1:355859350-355876571 GCA_902687465.1 Secale cereale
GACCGGGTGGCGATGGCAAGCGCCAGCGAGCGACACGGCTAGCACGCGCCAAGGGCGCGGTGGGGTGGCCATGAAGGCTGCGGGTGAGGTGAGCCACCAGCTGCGGCGCGGCTGCAGAAGGGTAGCAGGGCCGGCCAAGAGTGGTGGGGGCGCGAACGGTACGACTGGGAGGCGCGGGAGCGCGCCACAGGTAGTGAGGCGCCGGGAGCAAGGCGCGGCCCAGCCAGCGACGGCGGCCAGCGGCGTCCCGAGGCGGAAGGCCAGGGAGTGCGTCGCGGAGGCGGCTCGGCCGACGCCGGTGAGCAAAGGCGGGCGGGCGAGTGGAGCGGTGGTGGACACTGGTGGCTGTGGTGGTGGACACTACAGCAAAACAGCGCAGCAATAGAGCACGTACACGGGATCTCGGACACCAGCCATGGCGGCCACGGACGAGCACGTGGCGACGCCTAATGGGGTGGATTGAGGTTGGGAACGAGGGGAATCGGTCGGGGACCTCACCGCAAACCAGTAGAGGCGCAAAGTATGCTCGGGGAAGGCTCGGAGGCGACAAATCGAAGCGGCGATGAGCGGCGGCCGGAGGTGGAAGATGACTCGATGTAGGTGATGTAGTGGCGCCGAGCTCCAATGGTTGACAGTAGAGGAAGTAGCGGGCGAGGGCGGGGTCAAGGGGCACGACCACATGCTCCGGGGGTGACGGGGAGCGCGCGAGTGATGATGGCAATGGCGGGATTGCTTCGGCTATGAGTTGTGGGGGGGGGAAGAAAATGAGTGGGGGAGAGATGGAGTGGTGACTAGGGTTCGGGAAGGGGGCACAGGGTGACGCCTTATCCTCCCAGGGAGCCGTTGGATCGTCGCCACATCGCCCAGGGGCGCGGCCATGGCGTGGATGTCCGCCACGACCCCCCTTGCCTCCCTGTAGAAGGAGGTTGGGGATGAGTGGGAGTGCGTGGGCTGGGCCTCGCCTAGTCCACATGGGCCTGCCCCTGTAGCGGTCGGGTCAAAGTACACAGAGGCTTTTCCTTTCTCTTTTCTGTAATTATACTTGCTATTGTTTAATATTTACTTGATGAATCAAATGAAGTCCAATCTTGTTACAAATTTTGTGTAGTCAAACGGAACCATTGCAAGGCCACACACCAAGTTTCATATTTTTAGGAAAGTTAAATATTTATATTTGGATTTCATTGTTCCATAGAAATAGTGTTGATTTAGTTTTACTATTTTAATTCTTATACTAAATGAGTTTAGTTGATGATGAAATTTGGCACATAAATTTTAGGCAATTATTTTACCTAGCCAAACAAGTTTCAAATTATGTTAAAAAGTATGAGTAGTTTCCTAAATTAAAATTGGCCCAAATTAATGTTGTTGGCACTGTTTAAAATAGGTTAAGGGCATGTTAAATATCCAAGTTAATGTTGAATTCCTTAGAAAAAAAAGGTTAGTGACTTTTTGCAACCGAGCGAACATTTTTGTTTTACCGATCGAAGAAATAATAACTTGACCTTATTTTAATTGAATTTGAATTCGGTTTGGATCAACGCGAGATTGACAATAGTAATCGTGGTGACGTTGCATCATTAGTAGACGGTTACTGTAGCGTGATTACCCGGGCGTCACACTGTTTAAAGAATATTTCATCTATTTCCCTTCTCTCATTCATATACATATCATTTTCATGGTCTAGCAGATATTGTTCTAAAGGATCATTAGGAGGCAGAACAATAGAAGCAAGACCAATAATTTCATCCTTATTAGGCAATGCTTTATCATGGGGTTGTCTACGAAATTTAGCAAAGTTAAAGTCATGAGACATATCCCCTAAACCAACAGTAACGATGTCTTTTTCGCAGTCTATCTTAGCTTTAACAGTATTCAAGAAGGGTCTACCAAATATAATGGGGAAAATATCATCTTGTGGGGAACCAAGAACTAGAAAATCATTAGGGTATTTAACTTTCCCACACAAGACTTCTACATCTCTAACAATCTTCACTGGTGAAATAGTGTCTCTATTGGCAAGCTTAATAGCAACATCAATACCTTCTAGCTCAGCAGGTGCAATATCGTGCATAATTTCTTCATATAAGGAATGAGGTATTGCACTAGCACTAGCACCCATGTCACATAAGACATGATAGCAATGATCTCTTATTTTAACAGAAATAACAGGCATGCCTACATCACGCCCATGCTTATTCTTAGTATCGGGTCTAGCAATTCTAGCAGCTTCATCACAGCGATAAATAACATGCCCATCAATATCATCGACCAAGAGATCCTTAACCATAGCAATAATAGGTTCAACTTTAATTTGCTGAGAGGGTGTAGGTGTTCTAGTATTTCTCTTACGAACCACGGTTGAAGCTTTGGCATGATCCTTTGTCCTAACAGGGAAGGGTGGTTTGTCAATGTAAGCAGTAGGAACGATAGGATAAACATTATAAGTGAAAGTCTTTTCTTCAACTCTAGCAGGTTCAACTACTTTTACTTCAATGGGAGGATGGTATTTAAACCAATTTTCCTTAGCGAGATCAACATGAGTAGCAAAATATTCACAGAAAGAAGCTACTATCTCAGAGTCAAGTCCATATTTAGTGTAAAATTCACGGAAAACATCGGTATCCATACAAGAATTAACACAATCAAACTTAGGTGTTATACCTGAATCCTTACCTTCGTCGAGATCCCAATCTTCAGAGTTGCGTTTAATTCTTTCCAATAAATCCCATTTTAATTCAATAGTCTTCATCATAAAAGACCCAGTGCAAGAAGTATCGAGCATGGAGCGATTATTGAGAGAAAGCCGATCATAATTTTTTTGAATAATCATTTCTCTTGAGAGCTCATGATTGGGGCATGAATATAACATTGACTTAAGCCTACCCCAAGCTTGAGCGATACTCTCTCCTTCGTGAGGCTAAAAATTATATATATAGTTACTATCACGATGAACCTGATGCATAGGATAGAACTTCTGATGAAATTCCTACTTCAATCGTTTGTAGTTCCATGATCCGATATCACCGCATAGCCTAAACCATGTCAATTCCTCTCCCTTCAAAGATAAAGGGAAGACCTTCGTATTGATCACATCCTTGGGCATACCTGCAAGCTTAAATAATCCACAAACTTCATCCACATAGATTAGGTGCAAGTCGGGATGCAAGGTTCCATCTCATGTAAAAGGATTAGCTAGTAGTTTCTCTATCATACCCGAAGGAATTTCAAAGTAAACATTTTCAATTGGTTCAATAGGTTGAGGAGCAACTCTTTTCTCTACTTGTCGGGGTGAAGATACCCCGAACAAGCCCATCAAAGGATTGAGTTCCATAGTAACAAGTGACAGTAAATTTCAGCACACTATATAAATTTTTCCTTACCAAAGGCGCTTCACTCCCCGACAACGGTGCCAAAAAATAGTCTTGATGACCCACAAGTGTAGGTGATCTATTATAGTCCTTTCGATAAGTAAGAGTGTCGAACCCAACGAGGAGCAGATGGAAATGATAGGCAGTTTTAAGTAAGGTATTCTCTGGAAGCACTGAAGTTATCGGTAACAGATAGTTTTGTGATAAGGTAATTGGTAACAAGTAACAAAAGGTAAAAGTAAATAAGGTGCAGCAAGATGGCCCAATCTTTTTTGTAGCAAAGGACAAGCCTGGACAAACTCTTATATGAAGGAAAATGCTCTCGAGGACACACGGGAATTATCGTCAAGCTAGTTTTCATCACGTTCATAAGATTCGCGTTCGTTACTTTGATAATTTGGTATGTGGGTGGACCAGTTCTTGGGTGCCCACCTTACTTGGACAAGCATTCCACTTATGATTAACCTCTATTGCAAGCATCTACAACTACCAAAGAAGTATTAAGGTAAACCTAACCATAACATGAAACATGTGGATCCAAATCAGCCCCTTACGAAGCAACGCATAAACTAGGGTTTGAGCTTCTGTCACTCTAGCAACCCATCATCTACTTATTACTTCCCAATGCCTTCCTCTAGGCCCAAACAATGGTGAAGTGTCATGTAGTCGATGTTCACATGACACCACTAGAGGAAAGACAACATACATCTCATCAAAATATCGAACGAATACCAAATTCACATGACTACTTATAGCAAGACTTCTCCCATGTCCTCAGGAACAAACATAACTACTCACAAAGCATATTCATGTTCATAATCAGAGGGGTATTAATATGCATAATGGATCTCAACATATGATCTTCCACCGGATAAACCAACTAGCATCAACTACAAGGAGTAATCAACACTACTAGCAACCCACATGTACCAATCTGAGGTTTTGATACAAAGATTGGATACAAGAGATGAACTAGGGTTTGAGAGGAGATGGTGCTGGTGAAGATGTTGATGAAGATAACCCTCCCCAAGATGGGAGAGTTGTTGGTGATGACGGCGGTGATGATTTCCCCCTCCCGGAGGGAAGTATCCCTGGCAGAACAGCTCCCCCGGAGCCCTAGATTGGTTCCGCCAAGGTTCCGCCTCGATATGGCGGCGCTTCATTCCGAAAGCCTCCTTATGATTTTTCTAGGTCAAAACACCTCATATAACATAAGATGGGCATCTGGGGGCCACCAGGTGGCCCACGAGGCAGAGGGCGCGCCCAGGGGGTAGGGCGCGCCCCCACCCTCGTGGCCGGTGGGTGGCCCCCCTGTACTTCTTTCGCCAGATATTTTTTATATTTTCCAAAACTGACTTTCGTGGAGTTTCAGGACTTTTTGAGTTGTGCAGAATAGGTCTCCAATGTTTGCTCCCTTTTCAGCCCAGAATTCCAGCTGCCAGCATTCTCCCTCTTCATGTAAACCTTGTAAAATAAGAGAGAAAAGGCATAAGTATTGTGACATAATGTGTAGTAATAGCCCATAATGCAATAAATATCAATATAAAGGCATGATGCAAAATGGACGTATCAGGGGGATGGATTGGTTGGTGCATGACCAACAGGATCACCGGACACAGTTCGACGTATACTCTTCCTAAAAAGAAAATTATGATCCGGCTCCGCTACCAGACATATGATAGAGAGTCATACCTCTTCGATAAAGTAGGAGGTTCGATGGTGTCTCCGGTACCCTTTCGCTTCAAAGATCCGCCCTACGCAGGTGTCGCACTCTAGGAAGACACTCTTGATGCAGTTCGGCGGGATGAGCGCCGCCCCTTTTGAGCATGAGATAGAGCGGTGGGTGAGGCGCGCTGGGAATATTCTCTTTGAAGAGGAATCTCCTCGGCATTTACCTGAGAGGAAGGAAGAAGGCCAGGATAGTCGGCCATAATTGCCACTTCAGTACCGTCGTGGCTGGTTTGGTAAAAGACTCCGTCTTTCAGACCCGTGCCGATGTCCGGATCCACCTCGAATCCAGGATCAATCTCTCGAATATGGTCCTCTAGCTGTGGAATGGGACTGCTAATCTTTTCGACCACCATCCTCCACTCCTATTGAAAGCAACCGAATTCAGTTCGGTTAACAAATCTCAAAATAAAAATTGAGTAAAACTAGCAATCAGGGAAAGCCTTACCCAGTCGATGGGGTTGTACATAGAGAAACCCTCCTGACACTTCAAGCGAATAAAATCTTCTTTTTCCCCTTTGTAGAGATCTGCTAGGATGGCGGCCAGAGAGGCAGGGTTGTCCGGACCCTGGCGTAGGCAGCTGGAGGCATCATCCTGGCCATTATAGTGCCACATAGGAAACCCTCTTGCCTGGAGCGGCTGCACGCATCGCATTATTGAGATCGCCATTACTTCGATTATCGTCAGCTTGAGATGGGCAAGTAGCCAGATCTTGCTTGGAAGTCTTTTTACCTCCACACTGTCTTCTTCCTTAAGACTGTGAGGACACCAGTTGAAATGCTTCTTTAAAGGGGCACTAGAATATTCAAGGAGGCCTTACTGGATTGGGTCTGGCAGGACAACGTCCTCGATATAAAACCACTCTGAGGGCCACTCTTCGGATGCTTTCTTCGGAGTGCCGGGCAGGTAACCTGTCCCAGCTATACGCCACACTTCGGCGCCACCTACCTCAAATATAGATCCCTTCTGGGAGCGAGGAACAAGGCAGAAGAACTTTTGCGATAGCCCAAAAAGAGCCTCGCAGCCCAGAAAGAGCTCGCAAAGAGCGATGAAGCCCGCAATATGCAGGATAGACCCCGGCGTAAGGTCGTGTAGTTGGAGGCCATACAAATCCAGAAGCCCCCTGAGAAAGGGGTGGATAGGAAATCCGACGCCTCTTAGGAGGAAGGAGACGAAGCACGCCCACTCTTCTTTGGAAGGATTAGGGAAACTTTCCGCCAGGGCTTGACCATCGAGAGATGTTAATCCAGCCCGGACGAGGACTAGATCCTCGGGAGGTAGATATCCCTGCATCTAAAGTTTTCTAAGACGCGCATGAGATATGGAGCAACTCTCCCAATCGCCCACTTGAGAACCGTGGGGGCGCAAGGAAGAACTAGGAACGCTGGCCATATCTAGAGATTTTCCATGGCGGGCTCTAGGAATTTTTGGCGTGGAATGGAATGGCATCTGAGATCTAGTCTCTTTAAATAGGCGCCTTCCCTACGCGGTCAAGGGGTTAGTTGGAAAAATACCCCGACGGTTCGCATTTGTCTGACATGTGGAAACTAAAACGACGGTGGCAAGGAATCGACATGATATAACATTAAGTATGAAGCCGAACTATCATCTGATTCAAAGGAGGACTCATCTTGCAAGACCGAAGACATGAAGCCGGATACAACCTCGTCCTTGAAGGCAAGTCCGGGGGCTACTGAGGGAGTCCTGTATTTAGGGGTCCTCGGGCGTCCGGGTCATTGATGCTGGGCCGAATTGATGGGTTGTGAAGATAGAAGCAGAAGGCCCTCCCCCGTGTTTGGTTAGGACTCCAATGTACGTAGTAAGGCAAGAAAGATGTCCATATGTAACGATTCCTTCTTCCCCAAATCACCTTTGTAACCCTAGGCCCCCTCTGGCGTGTATATAAGTCGAGGGGCTTAGCCCGTAGAAACAACAGAATCATAGCTATCACATAGGCTAGACTTTTAGGGTTTAGCCATTACGATCTTGAGGTAGATCAACTCTTGCAACCCATATTCATCAAGATCAATCAAGCAGGAAGTAGGGTATTACCTCGATCGAGAGGGCCTGAACCTGGGTAAACATTGTGTCCCTTGTCTCCTATTACCATCGATCCTAAGACATACATCTTGCGGCCCCTACCTGAGATATGCCGTCTCGGTGTATTGGATCGACACATATGGGATCACAAGAATCCCTACTACGGTTGCGGGGCGCGGGGTTGAGAGAAGAGCAGATCCAACAGTTAGCACACGGTTCCTTTACCTAGGTTCGGGACACAAAGATGCGTAAAACCCTACTCCTCCTTTGATGGATTATATGTTTGTGTTCTTCAGCTAGCTATGTGGCGTGAGGAGCTCAAAAAGCCGAGTCGTGAGGAGTTCTAAAAAGCCGAATCCTTCTCCTGGCCGCCTCGGGCATCCTTTTATAGGGAAAAGGGGTTGCCACAGTGGCACACAGGAGGTGGAAAGGGTACAGTGATGCGAGGTTATCCCCTGCATTACATGACAAGGCACATTTAATTCATCTTGCTTAGGTGTCCTTGCTTTATCGGGGACGAGGGGAGACGTCCGTCTTGTCCGTCGCCGCTCCTTCTTGTGTCGACACACGCCCTGGCCAGCGATGCCTGGGATGCCATGTAGACAGGCAGGCAGCTGAGGTGGCGCAATGGTGGGTCTTCACAAAGATCTGCATGCCGCCACACAGGTGCCTACCCAGCTGGTTGGGTCGGCAGCTGCATGGGGCAGTGGATGCGTAGTTGGTGCAGGCCTGATGGTGGCCCTGCGGGTGTCCTCGGCAAGGGCCTTGCCGGGGCCCCGACAAGGGTCTTGCCGTGGCGCCTGCTGTCATCCCCGGCAAGGTGCTTGCCGGAGGTCTTGTGGTCCTCCTTGGCTGGGATCCCGCCAAGGGTCATCGTCTTCTCAGTGTGTATCTGATCTTGAATGTCTTCACAAAGATCTGCATGCTACTACGGGGATGCCTCCCGAATCCTTGCCCCATGGGGGCAATGGATTCAAGGGTGATACGCTCCATAGGCGTGGGGCGAGTTGCCGTGGCGAGGGTCTTGCCGGGGCTGCTAAAGCCGGCCCCGACAAGGATCTTGTCGGGGCTGCTAGAACCGGCTCCCGGCAAGGATCTTGCCGGGGGATCCCGCTTCGTCCCTTTGCTCTTTGTGGTCTTGGCTTTGGGCTTCAGTCTCCATCGAGCTTCGGTCTTACCCTGGCTCACCTCCCTTGTCGTGCTTGGTGTGGTGGTGCCCGTGGCTCAGACTTCCCGTGCACAGTCATAGGGGTACAAAAAGTGTACCCCTCTTTTTGTACACCGACAGGAGCCCCCGGGCCTGGGCCACACATAAGCACGATGCGTTGTTGGGCTAGGCCCAGAACGATGCGCGGGCAGGCGGGACGGTTTTACCGAGGTAAGATTTTCCGCGCGCTGCGCCTCCCACAATTCGCGCGCGCGGCGCGGGGTGGCGGGGCCTGTGTGACATGGGCGGCATGCGCGGGGCGGTTTCTGCAGGCATGCGTCACGTCGCAGTAAAGAAACGGCTTCGCGCCTTCCCCATAACCATGGGAAGGCGTGGAGACGCGGCCCATTTACTGAATGGGGCCGAGGCGCGGTCCTCAAGGCGTCCACTCCCCACGATCACGGGGTGGGGAGAGGTCGCCTCACCCGTCCCCTCGGTTCTGCACGTCTGCCACGTGCCTCCCATGCGCTTGGGGTGGCAAACGGTGGAGGCGGGAAACTGAGCCGTCGCTGGTTGGGGCGGCGGGTCGGCCCCGGCTCCCTGCGCCTTCTGCGTCTTGATTGGCTGAGTGGGGCGGTCGAGCCCCAGTCCCGCCCCTTTATAAAGAGCAGGAGGGGAGGGACGGCGCCCCACTGATAACCCTCAACCGTAAGGGATCGAGATAGTCTTCGCGGGTAAGAATAACCCAATTTATTGATTCGACACACGGGGAGCCAAAGAGTATTTATAAGCTTTGACAGTTGAGTTGTCAATTCAACCGCACCTGAAATATACTTACTTGCAACAAAAGATAAGTGGTAACAATGATATGATAGTGATAATAGTGATAGTAAAAGTAAACAGCAAAAAGTAAATAGTGAAGGTAAATGGCAAAAGTAGCAACTAGTGACAAGCAGGGTTTAAAACACTGTAGGCTAGGGAGATGGATGGTTGGGCGTTGCATGGATGACATAGATTCTAACTTGGGGCACGGCACACGGAAAAGTAATGATCATCTAGGCAAATATCAAACATTAGGCATGTATCCCGTAGGTAGTTGTACGTGCTTGCAATAAGAACTTGCACAACATCTTTTGTCCTACCATCCCGCTACGAACGGGGCCAAAAGGAACTTATGGAGATTAAGGTGCTCCTTTCAAAGAGCACCGGAACAAAGCAATGAACTCAATGGATACATGTAATCCTCAAACTACGGACCATCCCCTTTGGTGTCCCAACCTATCACTTTTGGGATCGCTGGCTCCGAACCGTAATAGGTGCAAACAACTCATAGATAGGATCACGAACACAAATATATTCATGCAAACACATATGGTTTAGATCTGAGATCATGGCACTCGGGCCCTAAGTGTCAAGCATTAAGAATAACAAGTTGAAGCAAAGATGATAAACACCATAGTAGATGATAGGCAACATGCCCCCAACGATCTGACAAACTATTACATGATCTAACTCATCCAATCCCTACCATCCCCTTCGCCTACAGCAGGGGAATTACTCACACATGGAGGGAGAAGTCATGGAGGGATGATGGAGTGGTGATGATGATGACGATGGCGACGATCTCCCCTCTCCGGAGGCCAATTCAGCCTCCAGATTAGCCCTCCCGAGGAAGAATAGAGGGTGGCGGCGGCTCCGCGACGGAAAACTGCGAAAAGAACTTCTGATCTGGGGTTTCCGCGTCGTGAGTAAAAATACGAGGCAAAGTAGGGCACCAGGGGGTCTGGGCCCCACCCAGGCGACCCCCCGACGCGGCCCAGGGGGGGGGCGCCCACAGGGCGCCTGGGCACCCCCTGCCCCCCCCTTTGGCCCCACTTCTGGCTCCTAGTTCCTTCAGGTGCGTGGATTTTCTGTGATTTTTCGTGGATTTTTCTGAGATACTTAAAAATCCGTTTTCCTGCACACAATAAAACCATACAGGCAGCTCTGCTGAAAACAGCGTCAGTCCGGGTTAGTTTAGGTGAAATCATGCAAGAATGAGGTGAAAACAATATCAAAAGTGTTTGGAAAAGTAGATACATTTGAGACGTATCAACTCCCCCAAGCTTAGCATATTGCTTGTCCTCAAGCTATTCAGTTCAACGAACTGGACGCGACAAAGAAAACTTTGACAAACTCTTTTGCTTCATTAGATGTATATAAGCATGTACTACGAAAAGAGTTTAGCAAGTATTGAAACAGTACTATGAGGACAATGCAAGGAGCAATCCTTCTTTCAAGTGACTAGTCACAAATACTTAAAAGTAAACAACATACTACTGAAAATCAAGACAAGATTACATTGCACATAGCTTGAGCATACTAGGGTGGTATCTCGCTAGTCTCCATGAGTGAAGCAAAACATAAATGCAGAAACTCCTCCAGAGTTTTAAAGGAGAATAGAACTAAGAATTTCAGAATAAATCATATCACAAGTATGCAGAAGACAATGTAATACTTTGGGACAATGCACGTTACACTCAGAATGACAATTATGCTCTCATAGTTGGTGCTTTGAAGAAAGAAGGTGAGACTCTCGAACCGTGGCTTTTGTTGGCAAAGTTGAAAACCCGTGATCGGAAACAAAAACTAAACATGTACCAGAGCTCTTGGTTTTTAGAAACAGAGGTAAAAACGTTTTTGAGAGGTGCATATTTCGTCAACGAATGCTAGTAGATAACTCAATCACTTCTTGAGCTGGACAAGTTTCGAGGAACGGCTCCCGCATGAGGACGATCACATCCTCTTAATCTCCTTTGTTTATCACTGCCAAAGTTTTCTAATTTCTCATGAACAAAGCGTGAAGGAGGGTTTGTTTGTTATATTATCTTTTTGAGCCGGGCGCACTCGATGCCAGTTCCTTTTCGTATTAGGGGTTTGCACATTATACATGCAATCCAGGGGTGAAACTTGTCCAACTTAAAAAGATTATGAATTAACTACTACTTCCTCATGAGCTAAAACATAGGCACAAAAGAGAAATGCTTTTGATTAATTTCGAGATGGTACACGAAAGTCTTCGTTAGGAATGGCAGGTAAATACCATGTATAGGAAGGTATAGTGGACTCATATGGCATAATTGGTTTTAAGGATTTTGGATGCACAAGTAGTCAGTCCGCTTAGTACAGGTGGAAGTTTAGCAAAAGACTGGGAAGCGACCAACTAGAGAGCAATAACGGTCATAATCATGCAGAGCGACAAAGCAACATTGAATCGGGCATGAAAGTGATATAACTATTCTAAAACTCAAAGATCATCAAGGCAGAGTAGACTTTTTAGTCTTAAACATGTGTAAGCATGTGCCAAGTCAATCCAAAAATTCTCTAAAGGGAAATACCACCTTAGTATACCAGACTATGAACAGTGCAATGCATGTAGATCATTTCAATAACACATTATATACTCTAGTTATTCGAGACTAGCCACAAGTAAAGCATGAACCACCGGAAGAGCATTGTAAACATAGCACTATGTCGCTACAAGCTGGTCTCTAGATCATAGGTACAGGCATATGTACAAAAGTAGAAACAAAAAGAGTTCATACCGGTCTTCCTTGTTGCTTCCTTTCGGTCGATCTTCGTCATTACTGCTTGTCACTTGCACGATCGAACGTTGGAAATATAATTAAATGCCATCACGGACTCGAGCTGAACTCTGAAAACAAAGCAAACTAAAGAGAGAAAGGAAATCTTTTTGGATTTTTCAAAGGTTGAATAAAAGCAAAATAAAGAGAAAATCTTTTTGTTGTTTTTGCAAAGAGAGAAATAAAGAAGAACGGGCAAAAACTTCGAAAAGATCAAAGTGAATAAAATGGATAATACAATGGAAAAGTAAGAGGGGCACGTACTCCCCCAAGCTTAGGCTTTTGGCCTAAGTTGGTAGCAGCTACTGCCCCCAGGAGCCTCCTGCTCCGGGGGTATGGTGGTGAGTCCAAGGGTCGTAGAAGGATGCTGGCGCGTACACCGAACTCCTCGGAGTCTCCCACGAGGAAGGTTCCGAGCGCCAAACAGAGGAAGAACCTTCACCAAACTCGGTGGCGGTCTCTTCCTGAAAATGTGGTAACTCACCGTGCTTCTCCTCGTCGGGCACAACCCCCTCCATGGGGTTATGAAACTGATGCTGGACCATGAACTCATCGAACTGGACAACATCAAAGGACCATCCGTTCCTACGAGAAAAATCAAACAAAAAAGGTGTAGGTAGACGGATATCGCGTTCCGCGGTAATTCCGAAACGCAAGATATAAACAAGACTATCAAGCTCAGAACCCATGGTGACAAACTTATGCCTTTTCATAGCAGCAAGATCAAAGCTTAAATAAGTAAAAGGATTATCATCAGGGTGTGGGGTGCCTCCAAGATGTTCTAAGATAAGTGTGGCATAAACGCCACCATATAAGTCTCCCTTGTTACCGTTCATAGCAAGGCGTCGAGCAATTAAGGCACCCAGATTATAATCAGACCTCCCTGAGAGGGCTGCCGCCAGGATAGCAATATCCGGAGCAGAATTGTTGCTCGTGTTGTCACGAGCTAACACCCCTCTGGCAATATAATATGCAAAATACCTGAGGTGAGGAAATAAGATGCTGGAGATCTTCGACCGATGAATATCCCTCGTACCCATGCTGCAGAGAGAGTTGATGACGGTTTTCAGCTCGGAGGGCTGAGTGGCCATCCTAGCCGTCCTCCCAACGTTCGGCACACCTATTATTTCACAAAAATTTCCCAAAGTCATGGTGATAAGATCATTGCAAATTTTAAACTCAATAGCACCTGAATCAGGATTATATCTAAAACGGTTAATGAAACTGGAGGTGAGTTTTTGATACTGGGTAACACGGCTCGTGACGAGTCTTGCCAAACCTGCATTAGCACAAAGATTATAAAACTCATCCTTGATTCCTGCAGCTTCGAGGAATTCATCACATGGAAATGTCATCGCACGTGCTAGACTTGTGTCTTCCAACAACTCCAGGGGTGCATGATCTTCATTATAGCTCACCCTAGCAGTGGATGGTGAAGCTGCAGCTCTAGTAACTTGATCGGAGTGTACGGGCCTCCTCTTCTCAAGCCACCCTTTTGCCCTTCCTAACAAACTCATTTCTGAAATTTTTTATAATTTACAAAAACGAGGATTAAAACAAAGTGAGCTAAGGCAAACTACTCAACTCACTTGCCCAAGGCATAAACTTGCATCAAATCTTGAAAAATAACTTTCCACATATGAATGCAAGCTCATCTATACAGCACCAAGAACTACTAAATACTCACAAATGAAGCCACCAATCAAAAATCTAATTGGAGGGGTGGAGGAGTCACATACCAGGGAGTATTTGCTCAAAATTTCAGCTCAAATGATGGGTTGTAGAGAGAGATCGAAGAATCGCCTCCAAGAACAACAAGAACACAAGAACAAGTGCAGAACTCGGGCTTCTGGAGAAAAAGAGAGAGGGAGGAAGAAGACATACCTGGAGGGGGGCCCTGTGGGCCCCAGGCGCCCTGTGGGCGCGGCCAGGGGCTGGGCCGCGCCAGCTGGCCGCCTGGGCCACTGGTGGGTCCCCCTGGCTGGCCCCAGGCCCCTCTGGGTCTCTCCCGACGTGGAAATTTTTATTTAAATTTTTCTGGAATTTTTCTGAAAACTTCACTGTTGAAAATTTTTCGAAGTTCAAAAAGCTGCAGAACTCTCTGAAATCTTGAAGTAGTGAGTAGTATTGTGAAGCTTCAAAACATAAATACTTGGTACAACAAGTAGGACAAAAACTAAAAACAAATGAAAACATAACAAGCTCAACTTTTTATCCATATAAAACATGTTTACTAGTAAGGTTGATCAAGTCTTACCAACAAACAAGCGATATAAAGAGCAAAAAGTCTCACCTCTTACGAAGTAATCACTGAACCTTTACTTTGATGGACATTGTCCCCACCATGATAGTTTTGTATTTATGAGGCACATGTAGTGGACAATCCCATTCTCCAATCTTCACGGTCTTGATACTTTCTATAGAGTTGAGGCCATGCCTCCTGTCGATCTTCTTTGGAAAATATACCGTGTGTTCTTTATCATTCACATGGAAGGTAACCTTCCCTTTATTGCAATCAATGATAGCACCTGCGGTGTTAAGAAAAGGTCTACCAAGAATAATGGACATGCTCCCATCCTCGGGCATGTCTAGCACAGCAAAATCAGTAAGAATTAAACAATTAGCAACCTCTACGGGAACATCCTCACAAATACCTATCGGAACAACGGTTGACTTGTCAGCCATCTGAAGGGAGATATCTGTAGGGATTAGTTTCTCTAAACAAAGCCTCTCGTAAAGAGAGAGAGGCATAACACTCACTCATGCTCCAAGATCACATAAAGCAGTTTTGACATAATTATTCATTATGGAGCAAGGAATGGTGGGTATACCTGGATCACCGAGCTTCTCAGGAATCTTGCCACTGAAAGAGTAGCTAGCAAGCATAGTAGATATTGCATCATTAGGAACTTTTCTTTTATTAGTGACAATATCTTTCATATATTTTGAATAAGGAAGTAACTTAATAGCATCAGTCAAAGGGATTTGAAGAAAAAGAGGTTTAATCCACTCACAAAACTTATTGTAATGCTCTTCTTCTTTAGATTTGATAGACTTACCTGGAAAGGGCATGGGTTTCTATACCCATGGTTCTCTTTCTTTCCCATGTTTTCTTGCGATGAAGTCTTCTTTAGTGTACCTCTTACATTTGTCAGGTGCTTCTTCCTCTCGAACTTCAGGCGGATCATTCTTCTCACTATCCTTGCCTTCAGGTTCAGCACCGTCTTCAGTCTCAGCATCGGATATAGATACACTGTTGGGATCAACAGCTGGCTCTTCATCTGCAATAGGATCATTAGAATTGTCAGTCTCCTTATGTTTCTTCTTTTTCTTTGGAGAGCCAACAATTTCTTCTTCCTGCATTTGAGAATCCTGCTCGATTCTCTTCGGATGTCCCTCTGGATAGAGAGGATCTTGAGTGCTAGTTCCTCCTCGGGTCTTAATCTCGAAAGCCTGCAAATTATCTTGTTTGGCATTGTTAGCAAGCAGATCTCTTTGCACATTAGAAATTTGGTCAAGCTGAGTTTGAACCATATGAAAATGCTTCACAAGACATTGAACATCATTAGCTGTTCTATCTAAAACATCAAGCAGTTTTTTGATAGCAAGAGAGTTATCATGCAATTGACTTTGTATCCTCTCATTAAAATGGTTTTGTTTCATAATAAAATTATCAAACTCATCTAAACATTGATCAGGAGGCTTACCATGAGGGATGTCACTTGCGTTGAAATCTAAAAGAGAGTGTACCTCTACCATAGGAGGGTGAGTAGTAGGCTCACACAGCTTCTCAATAGGGGGTAGATTCTTCACGTCTTCAACTTTAATACCTTTCTCTTTAATAGACTTCTTTGCTTCTCGCATATCTTCGGGGCTTAGAACAAATATGCCCCTCTTCTTTGGTGGTGGAGGTGGTTCAGGGACGGACCAATCTTCATGGTTTTTGGCAATCCTGCCCATCAAATCCTCCGCATCGTCCGATGTTCTTTTCCTGAAAACACAACCAGCACAACTGTCCAAATAGGACCTGGATTCATCAGTTAGACCAGCATAGAATATATCGACTAATTCATTCTTCGGAATTTCATGTCCTGGTCTTGCCCGAATCAGACCGCAGTACCTCCCCCAAGCTTTAGGGAGGGACTCATCCTGCAACTGTTTAAAGTTATAAATTCTTTGTAAAGCAGCATGTTGCATGTGAGCAGGAAAGTACTTATCAACAAAAGAGTGAGATAAGTCTTGAGGACTCTTAATGGAACCGCATGGGAGTGAATCATACCATGCTTTAGCACCTTCCTTCAAGGAGAAAGGAAGAAGCTTGGTGATATAAAAGTATCGTATCTTCTCATCTGTGGTAAACAGGCCACCTAACTCACCGAGTTTAGTCAGGTGTGCAATAGCATCATCATTTTCTCTACCATAAAAGGGGTCAGCTTCATCCATAGGTATAAGTGAAAGATCAACATAGAAATCATAATCAGGATCATCAATGCATATAGGAGATGTAGCAAATTCAGGATCAGGAACGGTTTTGTTCTTCAAAGAGTGTTTTTCAAATAGTTTCTTAATAACTTCAGGGTCAGGGCCAGAAAACTCTGTCAGTTCCCTGCATAAATCTTCATCAAGCATATAGTAATCATCATCAAGGAGCCTCTCTTTGAGTTTACTCAAATCAGGATAATCATAAGTTTCACCAATAGGGTAGCGAGTAACAAGAAGTTCAATTCCGGAATTTTTAGCAGCAGCAGCAATTTGTTTCTCAAGAGCATAACCAAGCGAACTAATATCATCAAAAGTCGTAGAGGCATCATCAAGAGTATCGGACATAGTAACAGATTCAGTAGGAGCATCATGTGGTGGTGGTGAGGCAAACTTACTCATAACAGAAGGTGAATCAAGTGTAGCACTAGTGCTCAGAGCAGTACCTCTTCTTGTAGTAGATAGTAAGATCGGAACCTTGGGGTCTCCTTTCTTACCCATAGTGGATGAAGTGCAGCAGGTAGGATACCTCAAGTAGACTTGTAAATATTGCTATGCTCCCCGGCAACGGCGCCAGAAAACGGTACTTGATAACCCTCAACCGTAAGGGATCGAGATAGTCTTCGCGGGTAAGAATAACCCAATTTATTGATTCGACACACGGGGAGCCAAAGAGTATTTATAAGCTTTGACAGTTGAGTTGTCAATTCAACCGCACCTGAAATATACTTACTTGCAACAAAAGATAAGTGGTAACAGTGATATGATAGTGATAGTAAAAGTAAACAGCAAAAAGTAAATAGTGAAGGTAAATGGCAAAAGTAGCAACTAG